>JAPVLO010000315.1:580000-1780000 GCA_027257055.1 Cephalopachus bancanus
AAATGAGCCAAGAAAGGAGTGGGGTATGAGTGGTAAAAGTGGTTAAGGTGTAAATAGCTAATAAGTGGAGACTTTATTATGAAGTTCTATTACTGAATATTAGCCTTATGCAATCTATGTATACATAGTGCAACTTGTACCACTGTACAATAGTTTGCCCTAATCTGTAGGGGATACATCCTAAAACCCTCAAACCAATACCTAAAATTGCAGATAGTGCTGAATTCTATATATACTATGTTTCTCCTATACATACATACCTATGATAAAGTTTAATTTATAAATTAGGCACAGTAAGAGATTAAGAGCACTAACTACTAATAAAGCAATTTTAGCTATATAAAATATGTAAAAGTAATAAAAGTTGTGTGAATGCAGTTTGTCTCTACCTCCCCCCAAATATCTTATTGTACCACCTGTTTTCAGACCTTAGTAGGCTGTGGGTAACAAACTGGAAACCACAACTGCAATAAGGGAATCTACTGTATTGAATGTTTAAAGCAAGTGTGGAGTAAGAAAGGCTACTTTTGAACACAATTTCTAATATTAACTTCTAATATTATAAAACTTTGTATATATTACTACCACATAGTTAAACATTCTTGCAAATATGAAGAGTCTTAGAGATCATCAAGTCTAGACCTTTTATTTTACTGATGAAAACACTGAAGCCATAGTTAGAGGTTGGCACAAAGCTGTAATTAGAGTGTTATTTTCTGACTCACATTCCAGCATGCTTTCCTTCCCCTAAGCCATACTGTTATATAGTTGGTTAAAAAAAAAAAATTCAATAGCTAAATGTTGCAAGCAAAAACAATCTAGACTTTTTAAATGTGTTTAAAAATCATATTGGACTATTTTTGTAGTATATCCACAGCTAAATTGTTCAATTAATCCCTAATTTGCATCTCCAAAATAAACTAAAAATTTGTATTTTACCTTATCTCATATACACTAAACCTTTTATAGTTTAGACTCTAAATGTTAGTGAATATAAAATATTACCTGTGTTTTTAAATATATATTTAAAAGGATTTCTTTAAGAAAAAAATAGCAAATTTTAATGTAGTGATTTGACACTGCCTTTGTAATAATAGAGTAAGTAGGTTTCTTAGTGTTCAGTGGTTTCACATTTTTTAAAATAGATGTCTATATACTGTTAAAATATTGTTGGAAATGATTACATTAGTCTTGTTCCATGAATATTATAGGCTTATTCCAATATGCTTTAAAATTCTCAGTAAGATTATTAATCTACATCTTGATTCTTTTCACTTATTTTTCAAACTACATATGTATATAACCCCTATTTACCTTGCTAAGGTAATCAGAATTCTAGAACATCTCTTTGTGCCACCATGCAAATGTATTTACATAGGAATAAATCTAGATTTCCTTAAAGAGGACAACAGAAATGAAAACTGAGGCCTACAAATAAATGAAAGTTTCTCTAAATCCATTGGATAATAGAGGCAGTGTTAAGGCTAACCATAGTGTTGAACTAAACAGAGGGATTACTCCTGGGTTTTGCATCAGTTGTTTTCTGCCGGGTGGCCTCACTTGTCAAAAAAAAAAAGAAGAAAAAAAAAAGTTTAACAGGCAAACATTCACATGGGCACATTGAGAAAAGAAGTATGCTTAATTCCATCAAAGCTTAAAAAAATCAATCATTAATTTATTCTAACTACGATTGTTAGTCATTTGTGAAAAAACATCTGGCCCTTAAGTCATAGGAACCTAAACACCAGTACAATGTGAGCACTTGTGAAGAAGCTTCAAGTTTGGTTTAGTGTAAAAAAAGCTGTGTTAGTGTGTGCATAGCTGTATCTAACCATATGACAGCATTTGTTTACTTACAGTGCTTTAACTCCACTTAGTTTTTTTGGACTTTGCAAATATTATAAATGCAAATGTAATGTGCTATAAAAATTAGAAAATTGTTAATTTGCAGCTTTAAGAAGTACTGCTTTTTTGCATGTCTTTTCATGGTTGTTTAACAGAGTGATATTTCAGCAATCTTGGTATTACAAGTCAGAAGTGGTTTCTAATGAAGTCTAAATCCAAGATAGAAAATATATTTTAAAAATGGTTTCAGGAGGGACATTCCCTATTTTCCATACGGCTAAGTAATTGTTAAAATATTTGTTTTAAAGCTGGACTTAGACACTCCTGACTGCTCTCTAATTTGATATAGCTAGTCCAAATGATTTTATTCAAGAAACTTTGGTAGGAGAATTCAGTGAAGGAGATAAATAGTTTTGCAGCTATATTCATATTGCAAAGTATAGAACTAATTCAGTCACTATGACTGTGGTAATATCCATTTTTTATAGCTCTAAAGCTAGCATTAGAACACTAGCTCAATATTGGGATATGTATAAATATTAAGCTTTGTTAGTGAAGTTTCAAGTTCTTACAAAATATAAGTATCCATACCATAGCCACAAAATGATACATAGCAGATATTTTATGCTTTGTTGTTGTTTTACAAATGAACTTTTAAATCATAGAAGAAAACCTACCCAATGCTGAAGGTGTGAAAATTCGAGCTCAAATTAAAAATGAAGAAAAAGTTGCATAATTTTAATTACATGCTCTAGTATAATATGAAGTTAATATTTAAAACATCCCCCACCAAGAAGATATACTACTAAGTCTAGTGATTTCTTACTGTACAAAGGAAATAAAACATATTACCAAATCCTACTGTGACCAAGGCATCATATAGAAATAATCCATTCCCTTACTATTAAACTACATTGACCGGATTACTCGTATAGTATATTTCACTCACCACTGCTCTTTAGCTTCCCTTGGGCTTTTAATCATTATAAATTTAAAAAGACTTTAGATACTTGTCATAAATTAGGTTTGATTCTAAGCAAAATAATAACTAATCATACAAGGCACTTTTCTTCACAATGATGAAAAAACCTAATATTTAGTTTAGACATTTATTTCACTTATGCCATAAACATTTTTGTAACAAGATGGTATTTCTAAAATTTACATTGAAAGTAAATCTAAAAATGAATGTGCCATATGTAAAAGTCTCTTGAAAATTTTGGTCCTCACTTCAGAAGCACTAATGTCCAAAGTATTGTTAGGATATTAGAGATGAGAGGAAAATCACTTAAAACAGTTTGTGAAATATAGTGTTTGAAATGGTTCTTTGAGAACGCGCAGATTATGGCTTGCATAGGGACTCCTTCTAGCTCTCTGGGAAAATGAGCTGTTGACATTCTTTTGGGTCATCATTCAAGATAGGAGGGCAACCACAAGGATTTAACAGATAAATTCATCCCCAAAGACCTTTATCCATTTCATTGCAACTTGGAAACATTCATGTTGAATAGTAGCATTAATGTAGCCCATTTAGCCCTTCAAAGTGAGTCTTACATTTAAAAAAAAGAAAGAAAGAAAAGAAAAAGAAGATGATGATGAAGAAAATCAAATGAGTAGGGTAATAGCTTATTATTTAAGTCTTCTAAGAGGTATTCTTTATTTACATAATTCTAAAACTCAAATCATTTATTTTCTCTACATTAGTTTCAAAAATAGAATTGGGATCTTATAAAGGGACAATAACCTTCTGAATTTTAACTAACTGAATCAGTCCTGTGTATTACTTATTAGTTGTTTACAACAAAGAGCAGAAAATAAATTAATATTTTAATGTTGTATTCTGAAATGAATGGCAACATTTGCAAATGACTCAAAATAACCTAATTTAGAATCTGACTCTCTTTGGGCTTTATGATTCAGGCAAAAGAGAAAGCAAAGCTGTGGTAAACACATTAAGGCTACAAGATTCACACACATGTCCTTTCCTATAAATGGTTAAAAAAAAAAACAAAAAACTTTTTGACTCAAACTGGAATGATACTATATAGGACTGAGTATGCAGGAAAGTTTCCCACAATGCATTGTGCAAACCTAGGGCTAGCAAATACCCTGCTGCTTTGAAACCCCCCCAAAAGACAAAGGCACAATGAAATAGAAAGCTTACCACCGGTAGCTTTCAAAACGACAAACTAGGCAAACTATACATCTCCACCACTCCAATTTTGTCAGAATGCTAATGAGCTTGCTCTGATCTTTACTCGGCTTCCCATGTTTTCTACATCTTCAAGGACCACATGGCGCTAGCAAAATAAAGACAACTAAATGAGAATTTCGAATGCTTTTTGTGTTAGGACCTGGTGCTTTTCAGTGGACGCTCTCGTTGAATATTCTCAACTTAAAAGAGTACAACAGGGGGTTGGGTATGAACTTTTTAACAGGAGGAAATTTGAACAAAAGTAAATTAGTGAGATGAGGAAAATATGAGAAAAATTTCTGATTAATTTCCACTCCATAATATCAATGACACCTTCAGCCCCACTCATACTCTTCTAACAAGAGATGCTGATAAAAGATGAATGATTCTGTGTTGTTCACAGTGAATGTTTAGTGGTTTTTTAATAGCAGCATTCTACATAAAAGGCACCAGGAAGTACTCCGCATTAGCAGTTGAGATCACTAGTTAATAGGATGATGTCTTTTAGCTTTTGTCACAAGATTATTAGAAAGGATGGGTTTCTGTTCTCATCGTTGCATAGTTTGGAGTGCCTATTGAGTACAAGTGCTAAAATACAGGTTTCTCAGTATTGCTTCACATGTAAAGCAAAAAGCCTTTTAATGCAACACCTTCTTCTTTTTTGCCAGGTGATTTTGTTATTGATCTCTAATCTGCCCCTTTAGCTGTATTAAATGCTTGAAGTGTTCTGTTTTTCCAATAAGCCTTGATGGTAGCTATTTGTGACTATAAGTTCATTAACATTCAAACAAGATCTATAGAGAGCATTAGATTCTATAATTTAGAAAAGGGAAGATTATATAGTTTTTATAGTTTAGGGTATAGATAACAACATAAAGTTAAAATTTTCTAAATTAATATTATAAAAATGTGTTCTTTGATAAAGAATTAGCTTTATAAGATTTTAACTATGTATTTCTAAGGAACGTATTTTTCACAATCTCTCTTTTCTCTAGCAATCTACGCTTACTAAGGGAATAAATGTAGTCAACTCCATCTTTCACCATATTCATCCATATCTAGAAAGGAGAAAATGAAAATCAAAACTGGGTACATTTTGATATATAAAGAAACCTAAACTTAGAAGATTCTGTACAACTAATAAATAACCAGGAAAGGAAAGAGTGTTTGATATAGTAAAACTTTCAGATTTTATGTGAGGAAAAATTTTGCCAGTGTTTCTTACACTTAACCCATATACTTGATTTTTTGGTATACTGTTCTTTAAATTTTCTCTTATCCTGAAAAATTATATTTGTTTACATTGTACTTTGTTCACATGGCTTAAATATTGCCTCTTAAGATTTTGTAATTTATTTGCACTTCTAAGAAAATGGAGGTAAGAAAAAATTCTATATTACCAGGAGTAACTTGGACAACCATAGTTAATAAAGTCAGGAAAAGTAGACTATCTTCTAAATATAGCAACAGTTTTAAAAAATAATATGCTGAAGAGGTGGCACTGAAGAGAAAGAGGAGGTGTCCACATCCCTTGGAACAACCCTGGGTCACCCAGAGGGAAGAGGGGAAAGAAGGAATGGCTCTCAGCACTCCGACTAGCTTGCTCACTGCTCTCTCCATTTGTGTTTGTTTCCTCTCAAAGTAGAATGTCCCAACTCTGGAGCCACAGTCAGAACACTTAACTGTGAGGAGAGTGACCAGCCTGTTCTACTTTGCCCATGACTTTAACACTTTCAGGACTGAAAGCCCTGGGTTCCGGGAAACCCTGCAGTCCTGGGCCAGCCAGGACATTCAGTCACTTTAACTCAGACCTAATGTTCCTCGTTGTAAATTCTGTAATAACTTGTTAAATTTCATGTGGAAGAAAACTACTGAATAAAATATTAAACTGAGAAGAAAAAAATGCTGGCAACCCCCTCAAATCCCCTCCCACTGTGGGAGCTTTTCTGTCTTCTCAATAAATCCTGCTTTCTAAAAATAATAAAAATAACAATAATATGCTAATTCTATCATTTAGTGTGATAATTCTATGTTTAAGTATGGATGGGAGGCGGGGCTCCATGGCTCAGCCTGTAATCCCAGCGCTTTGGGAGGCCAAGGTGAGTGGATTGTCTGAGCCCATGGGTTCGAGACCCACCTGGGCAACTTGGTGAGCCCTCATCTCTACAATAAGTCAAAAATTAGCCAAGCATGGTAGTGTGTGCCTGTAGTTCCAGCTACTTGGAAGGCTGAGGCCGAAGGTTCGCTGGAGCCCAGCAGGTCGAGGCTGCAGTGGCCGGGAGCAGCCACTGCACTCCAGTCTGGATGACAGAATGAGATGCCAACTCAAAAAAAAAAAAAAAAATGAATGGGAATTAGAATTTGTGTAATAAGATGTCTCCATTTTATAGAGGTTCTGTTTTTTTCTTTTTTCTTTTTTTTTTAAGTAACAGGGTCTCCTTATGTTGCCCAGGCTGAACTTGAACTCCTGGTCTCAAATAATCCTCCCGCCTCTGCCTCCCTAGCAGCTTCAGGCACATGTCACCATGCTCAGCTAGATATTCTATTTTAATTGATATGATAAGTCTATCTTCATACAAATTATAGTGAGGAAAGAGGCCAGTCATTATAAACTATATATTAAGTGAGATCTATTTTGTCATTTTAATTACAAAACTAAAAAATATTAAGAACTGTAGATTTGTCATTAATGAATATTTTGACAATGAAATTTTTTGTAACATGACAGTATGATAAAATAGTAGAGTCTTAGCTTATTACAGTGGAATGTTTCCATTCGACCTCATATATAAACTATCAAATGGACATACATGGCTATAATATTGTCTCAGCAAAGGAACTTTCATAAATAGAAACAAACTACATGAGGAAATTTGATCTTTTGTTTTGTTTTGTTTTTATATTTTTGAGTCAGAGTCTTACTCTGTTGCCCAGGCTGGAGTGCAGGGTCAGGGTCACGCTCACACTCACGGCCACTGCAGCCTTGACCTGCTGGGCTCAGGCGATCCTTCCGCCTCAGCCTTCCAACTAGCTGAAACCACAGGCACGCGCCACCACACCTGGCTAATTTTTTTATTTATTGTAGAGGTGAGATCTTGCCAAGTTGCCCAGGCTGGTCTCAAACCCCTGGGCTCAGGCAATTCTCTCACCTCAGCCTTCCAAAGTGCTGGGATTATAGGTGTGAGCCACCATGGCTGACTGGGAATTTGATTTCATAAAGTAAATAAAATTATCTTTAAGATTCTAAAATAGTAGAATTAGCCTATTCTCTGCAAAATATTTACTACTGAGAATTCATAGGAATAGAATCTGTGTTATAATAAAAAACAGGAAAAAAAATGATATTTTATGTCTGAAAATGTTCTACAAAGTGAGTTTTTAACACAATTCCTAGAGGCAGTGAGCTACATTCTTTGATAGACTCTAAGAGTTGACAATACTGTTCCTTTTGGAAGTAAATGCTTGCACACTTTTGGAAAATATCATGCTATAGGTCTGTTTTATGTATCTGTGTGTTTTACCTGTGACACAATTTTAGTTACTTTATGTTATCCAACTCCAAGAATGCAAAAGAATATAGCATCATTTTCTAATTACAGGAAATTTCAAGTGAGAAAATGTCATGTAATTATATATATATATATATAATTATTTTATTTTATTTTAATTTTTCTGAGTCAGAGTCTCACTCTGTCACCCAGGCTGTAGTGCAGTGGCATACTAATGGCCACTGCAGCCTCCACCTGCTGGGCTCTGGTGATTCTTCTGCGTCAGCCTTCCAAGTAGCTGGAACCACAGATGCGCACCACCACGCCTGGCTGATTTTTTTGATTGATTGTAGAGATGAGGTGTTACCAAGTTGCCCAGGCTGGTCTCAAACCCATGGGCTCAGGCAATCCTCTCACCTGGGATAACAGGCGTGAGCTACCATGCCTAGCTTCATGCTATTATGTTTTAATTCAATATGCAGAAAAGTAAAAAGAATAAAAGAACATGTCAAGCAATTGATTGTTATATCCTTGACAGAATCATAGCCAGGTGGGAAAACAGTGAGCCGGGATCCAGCTCTCCAAGATCTCCTGGTGAACCTTCTTTCCAGCACTCCTGTCCATTAGGTATTAAAGCCTATCTGTCTTCCATTGTTGTTAGTATAATTACAGGAGAAATTCTTCTTCAATATGTAATCCTTAGTATGCCTTCATCTGAAAACATGAACTCAGCCCTTGCAACAGTGAGTTGGGACCCTGGCTGGTAGAATGATAGCCAGGGCCCTACTCTAGTGTTTACTGTATTCATCCCTGCTTACTTGCTTATCTTCATAGTTGTGATCCTGGGCGTCCACGTTCATAAAATGAGGACACTATAGCTTTAATGTCCTTATTAAATAAATTTGGGAGCAAGAGCCTAACTTTAAGTCCCATAAATGATGACATTCATCTTCCTTCTTTCATGTCCTGTGATTTTCATTCATTCAACAAATATAATTTGATCCCTGATAATGCCTCAGGCACTATACTGAGTGTAGAAACTTAACCCTGGTTAGTGAGCCTGATTAGTTTGTTTGGTCACACTGAGTTCAAGTTGATTTGGTGTGGTAGCTAAGAGAATTGTGAGAATTAGATACTTTATATCAAGAATTTTCACAGTGTCTGGGGTATAGCATAAAAAGAGCTCAATAAGCCGGGCTCGGTGGCTCAGCCTGTAATCCCGCGCCTTTGGGAGGCTGAGGTGAGTGGATTGCCTGAGCCCGCGGGTTCGAGACCCGCCTGGGCAGCGAGACCTCATCTCTACAATAAATAAAAAATTAGCTGGGCGTGGTAGCGTGCCTGTAATTCCGGCTACTCAGAAGGCTGAGGCGGAAGGATCGCCGGAGCCCAGCAGGTTGAGGCTGCGGTGGCCGGGAGCGGCCACTGCACTCCAGTCTGGGCGACAGAGTGAGACTCCAACTCAAAAAAAAAAAAAAAAAAAAAAAAGAGCTCAATAAATACTAGCTATTATTATTTTTATGATCTCTTTAATACTTAAATTTGTCAAGGTTGCCTTTGAAATAAAAGCCAAAAGATGAAAAAAACTAATATGCTAGGAATTTTACCCATCAATCATTAAGTAGTTATAATAAATTAATATTGTTCACTTTTCACATTTGTAGATTTTGTTTATTCTGTATTACATGTATACTATAATAGACATTTGATTAATGGAAGTAATCAATTATGAATAGACACACAGTGTAAAGAGAATAGTAAAGTTTTTTTTTCTTTTTTTTGAGTTGGAGTCTCACTTTGTCACCCATGCTGGGGTGCAGCATGGCCCAGGCTCAGGGGATTCTTCTGCCTCAGCCTACTGAGTAGCTGGGACCACAGGTGTGTGCCACCATACCTGGCTAATTTTTTTTATTTTTTGTAGAGATGAGGTCTTTCTATGTTTCCCAGGCTGATCTCCAACTCCTAGACTCAAGCAGTCCTTTCGTTGGTCTCCCTAAGTGCTAGGATTACAGGTGTAAGCCACCACACCAGACCTATAAAGTTTGTTTTACAAGAAGAATTTACATTTTAAAGTGCTTATAGTGCCTTTGTTCTTTACTTTTTACACTTTCAATTTTAAAAATTGGTAATATTCCTAAATTATTTTCTTTTTGTAGTTTTTCCTTCTGTAGTTATAAGGAAAATTCAAACATTATACTTACAGGTTTACTTTCACAATTTGTTCAGCTAATTCAAATATCTATTTCGGCCGGGTTCGGTGGCTCAGCCTGTAATCCCGCGCCTTTGGGAGGCTGAGGTGAGTGGATTGCCTGAGTCCGCGGGTTCGAGACCCGCCTGGGCAGCGAGACCTCATCTCTACAATAAATCAAAAAATCAGCTGGGCGTGGTAGCGCATGCCTGTAATTCCGGCTACTTGGAAGGCTGAGGCGGAAGGATCACTGGAGCTCAGCAGGCGAGGCTGCGGTGGCCGGGAGCGGCCACTGCACTCCAGTCTGGGCAACCGAGTGAGACTCCAACTCAAAAAAAAAAAAAAAATATCTATTTCTATCTGTATTTCATTATTTAGACTATTTACGAAGGAAAAAATATAAATTATACCTTGAAGTAGTAGCATTCAATTGTTGAATCATTCTAATTCATGCAATAGGTAATGGATCATAGGATTTCTAGAAAGGGAACCTATCTGATTTAAAATGCAAAGAAACCTTCTAAGGGTCTCATGTCTAACATGTGTTCTTTCCTTGACACTTTTTCCCTATATACACCAACTTTTTAACTCTATACAGTTTTAAATTGACTTTCTCATCTGCTGACTCATGTTTACTCCAGAAAACAAATGTATGTAATTTCTACTAGTGATATCTAGAAAGTATTTTCCACTACTAGAAATGTTGAGTTGGAAATGTAAAATATAATTTTTGAGCCTAAAAAAAATTATCACATCACCATAATTTTTGATTTGGAACATGTCTATTGCCTAAAGTGAGGAACATCCTTACTCTAGACTGCAATAAAATTTTTTAACATTTAAAGAAGTAGAAATTCCAGGAAAATGTGTTTTTTCTCAGCAACTGTCTATGAAACAAAATGTAGGCATTTGAACTGATTTGGCAGTAACATGTTTTTCTTCTGAATGTGAAATTAAATTTGTGTAATGTCATGCCAATGCTAAAATAACATGTTATACATGGAATACCACCCTTTCTTTTTTTAAGAAAAATTAATCTCAGTGACTTATTTGTGAAAGGGCCAAAACAATGGTTCTCAAACTTTCATATCCATAAAAAATTACCTGAGGAGTTTGCTAAAAATACAGATTCCCAGGCCCTGCTTAAAAGATTCTAATTAACTGGATCTGGGCTAGGGCCCATCTTCTAGGAAATTCTAACACAGGTGATCCTTAGACCACATTTGAGAAACAGGGACTAAGATATGCTAAATTTATATAGTGTTACGAGTGCTAAGGGAAGTAGCACAGCATAGAGATTTAAGAGCATAGACTTTAAAATTAGTGAGATCCCAACTAGAATCTAGATGTTCTTACACAAGTTACTTAACCTCTCTGAGCCTCTTTTTGCTCAGCTATTTTAAAAAAGAAAAAAGGCTGATAACATCTACTTCAGAAAAGCACAGAGCCTGACAGAGTGTGAATTCTCAATACAAGTAGCTACTGTTATTAGTCATAGTAGTAGTTTCATTATTTATTACTGTTTCTACCTTTTTTTTTTGAGTTGGAGTCTCTCTCCATTGCCCAGGCTGGGGTGTAGTGGCATACTCACGTCCACCCCAGCATCAACCTGCTTGGCTCTGGCGACCCTTCTGCCTAGGCCTTCCGAGTAGCTGGAATTACAGGCACGTGCTACCACACCTGGCTAATTTTTAAATTATTTATTGTAGAGACAAGGTCTTGCCAAGTTGCCTGGGTTGGTCTCGAACCTGCAGGCTCAGGCAGTCCACTCGCCTCCACCTCACAAAGTGCTAGGATTACAGGCTGAGCCACTGAGCCTGGCCCCCTTTTTTTGTTTGTTTTAAGATGGGGTCTCACTATGTTGCCCAGGCTGACCTCAAGCTTCTAGGTTCACACTGCTTTCCTGCCTCAGTCTCCTGAGTAGCTGGGGTTACAGGTGTAAACCACCACCCTCGGCTGTTTCTAGCTTTACTTTAAATTTTCCTTAGCTTCTCTCATTCTCTTCATAACTCTTCTTAACTTCTCTTCAATTCACATACACACACAATCTCTCTCACTTTCCCTTACTGTCTCCCCCCTCAACCCCAAGAAAAGCTAGAAGTACTGGCTTGGGGATTTGGCATAAGACTGGAGAGTTTTTTGTTGTTGTTTTTCTGCCCTGAGTTTATCTATATAAAAATAACTCTGATAAATGTTTGCTTAAACACCGTAATTTTCATGGCTAAATAAATAGGAGAAAGTCTTAGGAATTCTGCTACCCTGTCGATATATAAACTTCAATGTATAAGCTTCATTGAGTTGGTATACTAATTATATGAGTTTTGTGAGGCACATGCAGAAACAAAATGAACTCAGGCATTGTATTTTGATAATTTATTTTAGAACATCATGTAGGAGTCAACTGTACAGATGCATTTTCTCTTCCTCTGTTTCATCCTGACATTATGTTAAGAAGAGTCAAGATTTCATAAGTTGTTTTGACAAATAAATGACATCTGAGTATGTATAAATTGCTCCCTCAATCCTACATCAAAATCAAGGTAGCTTATGGAAGGGTGCAAGCTCTGTCCAACATCTTTGTCTGTTTCTCCAAGTGGAAACTTTTTTTTTTAATAAAAATACAGATGTTATTGTAGAGATACGATCGGCTGCATACTGACCCTTAGGTTTTTCATTTGGGAGATAGAATTGTCCTTTGAAATAGCTGTGAACCTTTTTATTGTTGTACAGTCTTACAAAGTTCTCCTTTCAAGTCATTTGTTGCTCCTTTGTGGTAACATTGCAAGTTCTTCTTCTAGGGGACAGTCAATTTTCATGTCTTTTTTTAAAACTAAAACAAATTTTTTTTTAAGAGACAGACTTGCTCTGCCACCAAGGATGGAGTTGAGTGGTGCACTCATAGCTCACTGCAACCTTGAACTCCTGGGCTCAAATGATTCACCTCAGCCTTCCAAGTAGCTAGGACTATAGGTGCATGCCACCATACCCAGCTAATTTTTTAAATTTTTTGTAGAAATGGGGATCTTGCTATATGTTGTCCAGGCTGATCTCAAATTCTTGACCTCAAGAGATCCTCCCACCTCATCTTCCCAAAAGCGCTGGGATTATAGATGTAAGCCACCACGCCCAGCCTTTTATGTCTTTCTTTTGGTTACTAGTTATGTTTTTCACACTTTTCTTAAGCCTCTACATGCTTTGCAAAAGAAAACTGAACATACACAGTCATGGTATATTTTTCTTGTCCCCACATATCACTTCTGAGCTGGAGTATGAAAAACATTTGTGCACTCAAGGAAGCTACCTCAGAAAAAGTTTACAATATAAGTTAAGGAAAAACTGTTGAGTTGACATCTATTTTTTAAAAATAAATTTTATATTTTTAAATGCTTAATATTACTAATTAATTTCAGTAAATATTTTTTGTTTTGTTTTAATGAGATTTGGAGGAATTTTATAGAGAAAGAAAGATTAATCAAAATAGCATGATTGGCTGGGTGCAGTGGCTCAGCCTGTATTCCTAGAACTTTGGGAGACCAAATGGGAGGATTGCTTGAGACCAGGAGTTTGAGACCAGTCTGGTAAACATAGTGAGACCCCACCTCCCGGCCATTTCTACAAAAAGCTGGGCATGTTGGTTTGCGCCTATAGTCCTAGCTACTTGGGAGACTGAGATGGGAAGATCGCTTGGGCCCAGGAGGTCAAGGCTTCAGTTAGCCAGGATCACACCACTGCACTCCAGGCTGGGTATCACAGAAAGACCATGACTCTTAAAAAAAAAAGATATTATTTTTACAGTTGCATAACCTTAAAGGATAAAGTTTGGTGCGCGCGCGCACGCGCGCACACACACACACACACACACACACACACACACACACACACACACACACACACACATACACACACACACACACTTTCCTGAGGGAATACAGTAGACTTTGCCAACAAATTAAGATTATACACATGTAAATTAGTTTTCTCTGTTTTTAAACTGGTAACATTGATATGTGAATGCATAGTACACAGAGTTATGAGCATCTGACTTTAGAGTGGCCCCTGAATTTACTGATGGGTTGTATACTGCTCCATTCTTTACCCACCCCAAAGCCATCCGTTCCATGCCCCCAAGGCCAGTTCACTCTGAATTAATAGCACCACTTGGTGGCCAAAGTTAGGAATTGTGTAAAACACCAACATTTTTTCCCTACCAGCATGTTATTCCTCTCATAGACACTTCTGAGCTGCAATTTTACTGTTGTGCTTTTTTAAAGGATCTGGTTCCATAAGGAAATTTAACTGTCAAGGAAGACAGGCTGATAGAATTTTTTTTATTTTAAAAATGAGTTTATTATAAATTTCAATGCTTTAAATATTAGGGATAGTTTTTTATTTCTGGTTAAATAATTTTCTGGAGAAATAAATTATTAATAGTTATACCTATTTTAATTTATCATAAGAATAAAATAAGAGGGAGCCAAAATATAATACTTTTAATATCATTTGTTTAGGCTCAAATGCTTATTTTGAATCAAAGTGAAAGATTAAATAAAATTATACCAAACATTGCAATTCAAAAGTAGAATACCATTCTAGAAAAAAGTACTAAATATCAATAAAGCTGATAAGGTTTGTTTTTAGATAATAGGAGTTCATTAAGAATTATATTTTATCATTTTTAGATGACAAAAATGTTTTATTTAAAATTATCCTACAAAATTATATAGATTAGGTAGCTATTTTCTTTAATTCTGCCATATGTAATTTGATGGCAACAAGTATGGGAAATGAAGTACTGTGTTAACAGGTATATTATGAGGACCAAACAGACTTGGAGTTGACCATAACTTTGTGTGGGAATGTAGGCTAAGTGTTTTAGATGTGAATACTATGGCCCT
Organism: Cephalopachus bancanus; assembly: GCA_027257055.1. Classification (NCBI taxonomy): domain Eukaryota; kingdom Metazoa; phylum Chordata; class Mammalia; order Primates; family Tarsiidae; genus Cephalopachus; species Cephalopachus bancanus. Next base: position 594,608 of record JAPVLO010000315.1, read on the forward strand.
TTTTAAGTAGGCTGCAGCTCTGGAAATAAGGGAAAGGACATTACAACACAAGAACATAAAGCTAACTGCTAGATTAGCCCATAAGACTTATGCCAGAATCTGAGATGGACTCTTGGAGTAGCATAATATTCTTCAGTCTAAGGGATATTTAAAAAATTTATGTCATGAAAAAGGGGGTAATTAAACATATCCTGTGAATTAAGTTGAGGAGAAATCTGAACGTAACTTAATCCTTGGGAATTCTAGAGCCTTGTAGGGGAGGGTCACACATTAGATTTTCTCTGAATTTCTGACTAAAAAACTGCTATTGGCATGAGGATCTTTGGAATAGACTTAACAGAACATTTATAACTCTGGGAAGGGGAATTTCTCGTGGAGGGCTTGCATTTTAGTAGCTCCTTTAAGAAAAGAAAAATGGATAATGGGTAATTGGTAAGTTTGTAAGCATGGGGGGATTGAAAAAAGTAAAGCATTTTGGTTGATTGGTCCAGTAAAATAACTATGTAAAGACATTAGTAATATCATGCCCAATGGAACAAACACCTTAAGGCTTATACTAGGTAGCCCAGCATATTTATTTCTGTAGGTAGGCCTTTCTTTTGCTTGCATGGGCAGTCAGAAAAACTCTTGAGACTTAGCCAGGAAGAATCACTATGCCTTGGTCCATCAATAGTTCTAGGGAGAATCCTAGAGCTCAAGTAAAGAATGCAACTCTCTATGTAGTTTACATATATGTGAACTTATATATGTATATGTGTATATATATTGAGAGAGAGAGAAATAACATTTATTACTTATATAGCATTTACTGTAAGCCAAGCACTATTCTAAGTGCTTTACATGTATTAATTCATTTAATCTTCAAAAAACTCTTTGACATAATATATTATTCCTATTTTACAGATGAAGGAATTGAGTCCTAGGGAGATTAAGTGACTCTCATATAGCTCTTGTGAGTATAGCTGGACTCAAATCCACCTGGATAATCCAGTGCTAGGCAGAGTATTCTTGGTTGGCCATTTTCATTAAATGGCCATTTCCATTGACTCAGGTGGAATCACAGGTAGCTTGTAGTTGTACCAAAGTGGACAGATCTATCCCAGAAATAACCTGTTTCTAGAAGATATATTCCAACCTATAATTCAAGGATCCTGTGAACATGTTTGCATAGAAAGAAATGCTGACTCCTCTTTTGATGTATGATATGTGGTCTGAGATCATTGTTAAGTCCCAGTGCCCTACAGGTGAAGAGTAAATGAAAGCTACTCTGTTATGGATGAACTAAGTGAACAGAATGGGAATTTTCTTGCTTATCAAAGTTTTGAAAGTTTGTTGTTTATCAGAGCTATTCTGAAGGCTTTGTTAAGATTGGCCTGAATTCTAAATAGCAAGTCTGTTCTGGTAAGACTGATTACCTATAAGACTTCAAGTGTCAAGGGAGTGGCTAAAAGTTCACAAGACAGACTGACTGGTTTTGAGGCCTAGTCCCACCACTAACTAACTATGTATTACTTTAGGTAAATTATGTAACCTTACTAAATATTTGATGCTGTCTTCATCATCATTGTTCTTCCCAGTCTATAAGAAAGTTATTAGTCGTCAGTGATCTGATGAAGGAAATATATGACAGTCTCTTTGAGACACTGTTGTTGTTCCCAACTTCAGGAAACATGCTGAAGACCCACATCCATCATGAGTGTTTGTGTACCCTAGAGAAGACAGTGGATCCCTTGAGAAGATTGGATATGGTATTATAGTGTTGAAACTCACACTAATCACCTGGCCTGGTCTGGAAAAACAGCATTTATTACATTTCATTTCAAGGTGTTGTGTAATTGTTGAAACCGTGCTCAGGTTAGAAAGCTGCTGGAGAAGGTTCTGAACTGTCCTGCTTTGCTTAGTCTTCTGTGGTTTGAGAACAGATGTGGGTGCAGGCTAAAAGAGGATAGGCATAATTCTCATCAGTTCTCCCTCATAGAATAAAGATATTTAAGAAGGTGCATATGAGGACATTATGTTAAGTGAAATAGGCCTGGCACAGAAAGACAAATACTGTGTGATCTTACATGTAGAATATTAAAAAGTTGAACTTCTTTTTTTTTTTTTTTTTGAGTTGGAGTCTCACTCTGTCGCCCAGACTGGAGTGCAGTGGCCGCTCCCGGCCACCGCAGCCTCGACCTGCTGGGCTCCGGCGATCCTTCCGCCTCAGCCTTCCGAGTAGCTGGAATTACAGGCATGCGCTACCACGCCCGGCTGATTTTTTGATTTATTGTAGAGATGAGGTCTCGCTGCCCAGGCGGGTCTCGAACCCGCGGGCTCAGGCAATCCACTCACCTCAGCCTCCCAAAGGCGCGGGATTACAGGCTGAGCCACCGAGCCCGGCTTGAACTTCTTATACAGAGTAGAATGGTGGTTACCACAGGCAGGGGTGGTGGTGGTGGTGATGGTGGTAATGTCTGTGAGATGTTGATCAAAGGATACACAATTTAAATGAGATAGGAGGAATAGGTTCAAGAGATCTATTGTACAACATGGTAGCTATAGTATAATGTAGTATATTTTTGATAAATGCTAAGAGAGTTGATTTTAAGTGTTCTCAAATTTAAAAAGATAAATATGACTAATTTATCTATATAAATATATATATATACTAATTACCTCAGTTTAGTCATTCCACAGTGTATACATATTTCAAATGTGTGTACTATAAATATATATGATCTTTGTCAAATAAATAAGAGGGCACACAGGAAGTTTTCATTCCATTGTTACCTGGTTATCTGAACCCAAAACATGAACAAGGAAGTTACAGAGAAAGTTACTATGCAGGTAGTGCATTGAGGGTTGACCTCATCCCTTATTAGAAACTGGAGATTCTGGAGACACCCAGGAACTTTTAATGACTTTTTAAAAAAGAGACTAGGTCTCATGTTGCCCAGGCTGGCCTCAAACTCTCCTAGGCTCAAGTGAGTTTCCTGCCTCAGCCTCTTAAGTAGTTGGGACTATAGACGTGTGCCACCATACCCGGCAGACTTTTAAAGACTTATAGCAATGCTGGAGGGGGTTACCTGGAAGAGTAGCTGACTGGCTGCATACTATATCTTTGGAGAAACTCTTTGTTAGAAAGGAGACTATCTGGAGCATGTTTAGAACATATCTGCCTGAATTTGTCCTTCTATATTTTAAAAATTGTGTGTATTTAATTTTTCATACTTTCAATAGAATCTAATCTCATTGTCACCTGGCATTTAGTGAATCAGCTATTTCATCTACATTAACAATTTCATAAGCTGATTTTAAAGGTGCTGTGCTTTTAACATCAAAATCTCTTCTGGTAAAAATGGTGAAAACTTACTTTCCCAGTGAAACTTTCTCTTTTTGTTGATTTTCCTTGTCAAGGGCTTTCTTTTCTTTGAATTGCATCAATTTGTACTTCAAATTATAACTTTAATTTTTCTAACCTTATTTTCATAGCCAGTAAACTTTTAGATGTGTTCCACTAGTTTATAATTTTCAATCTTAAGATGTATCTTCTTCATTTTTTGATATTAAGCAGTATTCTATGATCTACTTTGTTTTTAAGTCTCTAAAACCCACTGCCAATAACCAGACTGTCATTACCTGGAGCACAGCCACATTGTATGTCATCCTAGCTATAGCTATCTTTTGTATCTAACAGTGATACTGCTGACCCAGTAGGGCATTCACTTTGTTTTTCCAGCTGTACAGATGGGTTTGTACTGATTCATTCACATTTTTCACCTATCCTGGGTATGACCAATGACATGCTAACTACAGACTTTGTTATGATAGCAAAGATTAAAAATATAATTTGTGTCCATGAAGTTATTTAGAAAATTATCCTCACTTCAGCTATCCCTAGTTATATGTCTGTCTCCATACTAGACTATGAACCCTTTTGAGGGCAGAGACCACATCTTGGTTATCTTTGTGTCTCCAGTGTCTGGCTCAGTGCTGTATACACCATCATCACCCTCTTCATTATAATCATCATAGCCTGTAGTCTTGGGTACTATGCTAACTACTTTACATGGATTTTCTAACTTAATTCCTATAATAACCATATGAAGCAAGTAATATGATTATTCTTATAGAGATGAAGAAACCAAGGTTTAGAGAGGTGCAATAGTTAGTCTAAGATCAAGAACTTAATTTTTAAAAAATGTCTTTTAAAAACTAAGGCTAATAAAAACCATATTGAATGTGGATACAATATGATGTTATTTGTATCATATCAAAATGACTGATCTAACTAGCCACAGAAACTATAGACAGTATGTAATTATAATTATGCTTGACCCTAACAGAATTTATTCCCACAGGAATTTCTCAGAATTAACTAAGTAAATATTCATTAAGATGCTCCTTCATTTACAAGAGGTCTTTATTCTAAAGTTTATCTATAAGTCAGGTGCTTTTCCATAAAGTACTTAAATTATGGATTGGGTGCTGAGGCTGCCCTACAAAAAAACAATCACATGTACCCAAATGACCTAAAAGAAAAATGAACTCCATTCTTCCAATAAGAATATCTCCCCAGAAATTTTGATCTACTTGAATACATAAAAGTTTATGAATATATCTCTTTAATATTTAGTTTGGCTATATATACATACACATTTAAAATCATATATCTTAAAATATATTAACCTATAAATATTGTTTTATCCATTCCCACTTTTCCAGAAATTGTTTTATTTAACTCTCCATGTTCATCTTTGACATTAATATCTGTTACTTCTAGAGCCATGTTTGAGTCATTCCTGTGAGAAGGCTGGGAGGTAGAAAGGAGTCTGCCAGGTGCAGTCCAAACAAAAATGGCATCAAGAGAGGGGATAACTGGCAGCAGAAGCTATCCATATCTAGGGGCTCACAATTCAAATTTCCCCCTTGTTAGAGGATGCTTAATTGATTCACCAAGGAGCCTACTGTGTATATGGTGGAATGATGCCTATAAAATGACTCACTATATTTTATCCTATTTTACAAAATATGTTAAATGTGCCTTTAAAAAAATAAAATACAGCTTAGAGTTTTGAGTGTTTTAACTTTAGTCAAATGCTCATCTGTAGATAGTCAAGGTAGTATGTATTACCTGAAAATGTGGGTCATATACCTTTAAAGGCTCTTAGCATGAAAAGTTATGGGTGCAACCCATCCCATATGTAACTTTTTAAAAATGCTAAACTTAAGTAAATGTAAACAGTGTTATCAGTTAAAATTTTTTCCATGATGACTACTTTGATTTTTTTTTTGTTCTTTTACTTCTGTCCTAAATTTGTGCTTTGTTGATTACTTTTTGAGAAATCCAGTGCAGACCTTCAGCATAAATAAAGGTTGTCCAGACCCTATTAAGGAATAAGGAGTTGGTTACAAGAAGACTGCTGTAATCTTTAGAAAATTTCTTAGAAATAGCTTCTTCTTATGTTTAAGTTTATTGAGGAAGAACTTGAGTGAATTTGTCTATGCCTCCTCCTATAGAAAATCCATTCATTGAAGACTGTCAGAAGCTATGTATAGAGAAATGCTGCCTCAAATTTCTCCCCACTTTTTATTTTACCAAATGGGTAAATAAAGGTATATTTATTTTAACAGAGTGTGTAAATTTTTATTTTAATTCAACAGAAGGAGACAGGATTTTCCCCAAAGTTTATATTCTTAATACTATAACAAATATATCATGCTGAGCAAATAGTTTTAAGACAATTACTGCTGAAAGTATCAATAAAGATTATGAGATTCTTCTTTTATGTTGATGCAGTTTGAGGATATTCTTGGAGCAGAAATATTTGCTTACATGATAGGATTTATTTTCATTATATAGCTCTATTTCTTAATTTTAAATATTTTCTAAAACTGAGGCACTAGGGTCCTGTAATAATGTCGGCTTTGGAGTTGATGTCTCCATGAACCTACATAACAACAGCAAATTCATCTTTTTGATCTATTAAATAAAATATATTTCTCCAGTACTAGTTAGTTGGATACCTTCATGTGTCTCTCTATTGTAATATGTCTTCTGAAGGTAATCTTGCTCTTGTAATCACCATGAGGACAATTTGTAATGGCAGCTTCTTTGCTTTTATGTTTGGTTTAGCTTTGCTGTGTTGTGTCCTTTAAAGGTTATATGTGATCACTAGCCAACCATCCCCGTTATGGGGCTGTGGCAAGATTTTCATGGTGGAAAGTCTTTAATTTGTATACTTGTACAAGAGCAGCCTACATTTATGTGTATTCACTCATTTACCATTGAATTCATCTTATATTCTGCTAAAATTATGTTGTTCCTTATTTTCCATTTATATAAGAATTCACTTCCTAAAATACATCTTTCTAAATAGATTATAACTTTATAGTGCAAGATTAATTAGGAAAGTTTATTGGAAGATAATTTTTAAAATACAAATCATAATTTCGGGTTTTTGATATCACTTTCCTTTTATTCATCTTAAAGCTTACATTGAAATCACTTCTGAAAAAATAAATAAAAACTGCCTGCACAGTTTTGGATGAATGAATGAATTCCTGTACAAAATAATGTTTTAACTTTAAATCTCTTTTTTGGAGGAGATAGAATATAAAGTGGTTGCTATAGTCAACTAGTATTTATTAAGTATTTATACTACATGTAATACTGTGCATCATATGCTGCTTTCTATTAAGTGATTTGTGTTACTTATGTGAAGGGAGAATGATGTGATGTCATATTTACAGAGTTACTTTTCCTGCCATTATCATTATCCTTGATTATTTAATGATTTTTACAAATCATACTTCAGCTACATAATTGACTAAAAGAAAAAACTGGCATTAAGAGACTATCAGAAAAAGATGTTACATTCCTGTAGGCAAAATGAAAAACAGAAGTCTTTAAGGAAACAAAGTATGAAAAACATTACCAAAGATTGTATTTAGTTAGTCCAAAACTTTAAAATGTTAAGGTGAAAGCTACTTAAGAAGGTTTTATAGTGTTTTTACCAGTAATATATTTCTAATAAAGATGAGGTACTGTGTTTTAAAATGTAGTGTAACAACTCAGCCGTGCTTTCACATTTTGTAACTATATATTGAGCTGTAGTATTTTGCCATTTTTTCGTTTCAAAAGAGTGTATGTCTTGAATTTTTCAGGTCATGAAACTGAAAAAAATTTAAGATTGAAAGAAGTATCAGTATAGGCTGTAAGATGACAAAAATGTAGTTATAATTACAAAATAAAGATAATTTTGAAAAAGAAGTAGTTAACCAGGTTAGGTTAAACAAGATTAAATAATTTATGGCCATTTTATAAAATAATGACAGTCTTCATTTTAAGCTACAATGTAAAGTGCTTTATTCTGAGATTAGGTATTGTGGCAGAAGCTAAAACTGCCTTTTTTCTAACAGTGCCAGAATACAACCTCTTTTTCTTTTTGCACTAACAAGACTGCTTTACCACCACAGCCCACTCTAAGTAATTAAATCAATCCTTTGTACTTACCGTATTCTCCTCTAGTGACGGTACTAGATCTGATTATATGCTTCATGCATATTCAAAGTACCGCACTGACAGCTCTTTAATGAGCTCTTACTTAATCAGTATGAACAATGTTCATCTTGTTCTTTTTTCCCTCATGCATTAGAGCTAGGAACAGTTGGGAAAAATGAAACATCCAGCATTCATTTGAAAAATATATTGTACTTTGAAAAGTGTCTAAGCTGAGGAAGTTGCATTCTGCCCTTTAAAAGTCTGATGGACAAATTGGATTACTAGTATTGGATTAAATAACAAATGGTTAGAGGAGAAATGAGAAAAGCTCACTGTGATCACAGGCTTTAATATTTTTTGTTACTTATAAAGCTAAAGGGGTCTTTAACCAGTTATTAAAGTCAGGATTAATTTGTAATGGTTCAACTTACTGGCTTTTTAAAAGCTTTTTAAATTTAAAAAATTTAAAATCCCTAAAAACAGTAGTATAATGATGTATTAGGAGAAATTTTAATTTTTTTATTATTAGGCCAATTATAGATTTCCATCATTGTATACTATCTCAGATGAGGATTTAGTGATACAGTATTGATTTATCCTCAAATATGTTTTTTCAGTTAATTTAAATAATCTATATAGCAATGTATAATGCATCTTTAAATATTTCTTGTTAGGCATATTTCCTTTTGAAACATAAGACTCTTTTATTATTAGTCATTTTCTAACAATTAGGGGAGGGAGATCTTTTATTCTTACATGAAATCATAGGCATGAGTTAAACTGAAAATAACACAGTACCACATCAATATTGTTATCCTCAAGGAAGCAGTCTTCCATTGAAGAAAATGATGCTAATTTAAGAGTAGGCTAGTTGCTTCTAGTATTGCCCGAAAGTGTCAATTATAGGTTAAGATAAACTCAAAACAAAGTTTATATGTCTATATTTTTAGAAGCCACTTAGGTTATGAACACAAGAACTAAATCTTTAATCAGAAAATAAAATATCATAAAATCTACACCTATTAATATTGCACACATGTGGCATTTCACTGATCAAAAAGGCCTTCACCAGGGTACAATTGGCCTTTTTCCAAATTGCAAGCTTTTTCTCAGCTTTTTCTTTTTACTCTTTCTTCTTTTGTTGCTACCCAGGGATTTGTGCCTATCGCAGCCTATATCACATGACCAGTGTCAAGACATCACATGGTCCAAAGTGAATACAAAACCAGCTACCCTAAAGAAGAGATTAAAAATACTGTAAAACAATACAGACTTTTGTTTAGACTAAAAGAATTTTTCCTAAGTCGACCTCATAACAGTTTTAACAGCATTTAATGAAGGCACATGTTCTTACTATTCCCCTAATAATGAACAACAGATATCTATTTTATAGGGATGTTCTGAAATACATATTTAATCTTTTACACATAGATCAGCTTTTATTATATTCTTTCATTCTAAAAATTTCTTTAAATTTGTACTGATGTGGAAATACTTAAATTATGGTATGCCCATAATTAATGTAAGCATTAAAAAGGATGGGGTAGGTATTTATTTGAACAGCATGACAAAACAAATCATAGGCTAATATATTTCTTAAAGAAAAGAAACCTGTATGTGTCTGTAGAAAAAGTGTATATGTGTGTGTCTAATAGACATAGCATATATGTGATCCGGAAGGAGATGTGCTAAAACATATCATTACTTGCTTCTGGGGAAGCGAAATGGAATGGGGAAGTAGGGAGTGTGGGGTTGGCGAAAGAGGACTAGACTTTACTTTTTACTCAGTTATACCTCTGTATTGTTTGGATTTTTAAAATGGAATAGTAGTGTGTGTGAAATTTAAAAAGAAGTATCTTATTTAAAAAGAAAATAAAACGGAATAACAGTCTTACTTGTGATATTTAAATTTTGTATTAAATAGTTAAATTAACCCTATGAATGCTGTATAGAAGTTGCACTGAGAGGGGTACACGTCATCAATAAGGGTATCTAATCGCAAACCAGGCAAAATGGGAACAAAAGAGAGGCCCAAGTTTTACCTGTACAATGACCATTTGCATATCTAGACCTGAATTGTACCCCACATCCTTAAAATAAAATAAAATAAAATAAAATAAGAAGAAGTTGCACTGAAGTGTTAAATAATAGCTTTGCAAAGCAATAAAGCAGTCATGGGGGAAATTCAGAAAAAGAAAATCAAAGAATTGTAAATTTGACTATGTATAATTTGAAGGAACAGGAAGGAAAAATATGGGGAAATTAATATTTTTCTTGAGTATAATTGTGGCCTACTTCTACATGAGCAATGCCAAATATATACTATGCTTTATTATAATTCTTAACACACTGGCCTTTTGGTAGTGTGTGGCAGAGTGGTATAAATGATTTCAAATGTTTTCTGAACATAATTATGTTTGTTGCAATTTTTTTTTTCCACAGATAACTGTAGGTTTTGTTTTGTTTGATAGCCAGGTCATTTACAATGTATTTAATAATTTGCAAATGGTCTGTCTTCCCCAATAGGGATTATGTGTTTCAGAGTGGTATATAAGCATATATCTTTAGTTTACTTTTGGGGAGGGAAATAAGAGAAAAAGCAAGTTGTTACAAGTGGAAGCTTTCACACAATCTCTGGACTTCTCTCTCTTCCTGCTAGTCTTATGATTCTCATAATGACTTTTTAATGTTTTTTGTTTTTTTTTTATCATGACCATATATCTGTCAGCACTATGAGTTCCTCATTGAAACATAATAGCAAGTCAGCCTCTGGGGAGGATTTAAAAGGTGGAACATTTTGTTTACTGTACTTAGTGTTAGTATGATCTATTGGTATGTTCAGGGGGACTAAAATATACATACTGAATAATATAAGCTTTAGAAGATTGGCTTATGAGTTTTTAAATATTGATTTCTTCTTTCAGGCCTAGAATTTTAATATTATAAACAGTTTAATATATAGTATTGGAATAGCTAAAATATTTTTTATGTTAAAAAAGCGATGGTAAACTATTATTTGGCTTGTGTAATTTCATATAATAAGAGGTAACTCTTCGTAAATTATAGGAAGGAACACAGAGGAAGAAGAAGCTATGATGCAGGAATGGTTTATGTTAGTTAATAAGAAAAATGCCTTAATAAGGAGAATGAACCAGCTCTCTCTTCTGTAAGTACTCATGATTATGCTTGTTATTCCTACAATATGGATAAATCTTAGGCTTTTTGTTATTGCCTCTTTGGAGTTTTATATATATATCAGGCTTATTTTTTTCTTCTCTTAGAGATTGTAGTATATTTTATATAAAATTTTAAAATAGTATATGTTTTCATCTCAATAACAAGAATTTTTAAATGAAATGATAGACACTGAAAAAATAGTGTTTATTATACAAAAGGCCAAGGAATATACGCAGTTTTCATGTTTAAGAAATCACTTGTATAAGAAAAGGAGGTTTGGTTTATATTGAGTATTCAATTTTGTTAAATTGAAGTTTATTTAACAAAAGATTCTAAGTTAAATAAAATAGCTCTTAATAAGGACAGAAATACATTTACAGTCTCAGGTGATGTTGCTCTAAATTTTGAGATAGGAGATTAATTGCGAAAACAGAAATGACCTTTTTATGATTGTAAGAATTACAATAAACTGGAGAACAGACCACACGTAAGCATTCTTAGTCTTTAGCATTTAGTGTACCGTAGGACTCAATGCTTGCTCCTTTCTGCTCACTAGCAGTGTTCTTAGAGTATGCCACCTAGTGTGGGAATGAACAGGCTTATATGTTTTATTTTGGTGAAAAACTCTAATTTTATAATTTCTGCCATGCCTGAACTTGATAAAAGAGTTATGATGAAGCACCAAACTTAACTAATTCTGAGTCTTTGACTCTTTATTATATTTGCCCTGGTAGTACTTTCATGTTTCTTGTATTCTTTTCATGTGGAGTTTTACACAAAAAAGTGTTTATGTTAAACTATAAAAAATATTCTAGAAAATAGCCTTATATGTGACATTTACTACAAGAAACATTGAAAAATGAGACTACTTGTCCTAGGATTAAAATATACTTCTGTGCCATTCAAAACTGAAGGAGGAAAGTAATAGCACTAGTAAATATTTGACTGAGGAAGGTTTTAGGTTTGTGTATCATTTGTTTGGAGTGGCTTAAAGTTAAAGAGAAAAGTCAGTTATGAGTCCTAAAATCAATGTAACCTAAAGGTTCTTTTAAGTGTTTAATGATTTAGTAATTAGCATATTGATGAACTTTTGCAACTTGCCTAGGGAAAAAGAACATGATTTAGAACGACGGTATGAGCTGCTGAACCGGGAATTACGGGCAATGCTTGCCATTGAAGGTAAGAAATGCTATGTGGGGCAAGTTATGCAAGGTGTCAGTTGTCAGAGATTTAGAGTATAATACACATCTGGTCTTACTACATCTGATCTACTAGGGATCAGACTACAGAAATTGCAGATAAATGCCTTAGAGGCAGAAAGCAGTATCCATATAAACCCAAGGACCCTCATTCAGATAGGTAATTATTATATTTGCTATTAATAACAGCACAAAATTGTCTTAACTTTTTATTCAGTTAGCTAACTGGAAGATATAAGGAGCAAATTGATTAATTTTCTTATATGCAATTTAAAGTTGTTTCTGCGAGGGAGATTTGGAAAAGATTTATCATTTTGATTTTTATCAGACTGTCAGTTTACCTTATTATTTTTTTTAAATTGGGAGGTGTTTTATAATGCTGTTCTTCTTATACCTCTCAGTTGAAAATGTCTTGAAGTTCAAAGATGTCTGCTTAAAAGCTAATCCTTTGGGCTCTGTAAAATGGACCTTTTGTCTAATCAATGTAAATTGATTTTCCTATTCTATATTGACCTCTTAACCCATTGACTGTCCATGGTAATTTTGTTCTTCACCTGATAAGGTACCTGATCCATAATAAGTCAATTCTAATTAGTTCAGAAACTGGAAATTTAAGTACATAAGGGAAAGTCAAGTGAAGCCGTATATTCTTAAAATATTTTAATAAATATTGTTATCAAAATGCATGCTGTTTGTCTAAATACTATCATATATGTTTATACATGTCATGTTTATTTTTAGTTACTTTTATATCTGTAATTTCACTTGATAACTATCACTGGGAACATTTGTACGTCCTCATTTAGAAATCTGATTTACTTTATTTTAAAATGTTTCAGTTAGCCAATTTCCTTCAAGTGGCTATCCAAATGTATTGAATTATATAATTGATAGTGACTGTAAAATTTGTCAAAATTATTGAAGAAGTACTGTGAAACCTGCCATTGAAATACAGTTCACAAATAATACTAAATGGTGTTTTTCCTCTCGATATAATTTTTGTGGTCATAGTATAGTCTTTAAAAGAGATTGGAAATCTAAATAGTCAGTTGAAAAGTAGGTGCAGTAAATACTATTATATGGTATTTATATATGTGTGTATATATGTGTATATATCGTATGTATCGTGTATATAACTCATTATATAGTTTATTCTAAATAGATTTCTTATACATTACACTCAACACAGTATTTTTTTACTTTTTTTTTTACTTACCCTTTCATGTATAGCAAGATAAATTGTCCCTAGAATACAGCTTGATATAATACAGTTGACCTTTAAGATAGATATTGGTTCTATTCCCCCAAAAAGTATTATTACCAAATATCCATCTTCCCAAAAGGAGCTCCATGACACATATTAAAAACTCCTAGTTTCATCAGCAATCTTATCCCTATGTACCAGACTTACAGTCTTAAATAATCCAAAATTTTATCTGCCTGACTATTGTACATACAGAAAACCAGAAAAAAGTCATACAACTTGAAGAAGAGGGGAAAAAAGAATATTTTTCTATTAAAAACACTTTTAATACAGTTGTTAATTTCTTGTGCTATCATTCTCTTGTTTTGTTTAATTTCATTGTCCCATATGTGACTGTGCCTTGAATCTCTCAACCAGTTTTTGTTGCTGGTTAAGGGAAAAAGGAGACTTGAGAAAAGGAGCAGCCTGTTGATTACAAATAAAGATACTTTCTTAGAGAGAGGTCTGTCCCACTAGCCTTTAGCAGTACATGGGCTGGGCTGTCTGTCCTAGAGAGGCGCTGATCATTGTGAAGATCAACTCTGTGAAGACAGTGTCCTCTGAGCGAACCCTTAGAATGGACACACATGCAGTTCAATACCCTTTTCGAGTGTTAAAACACCATAGAAAAACACATGAATAGGCAACACTAGTTGGTCTTGTTTTGCTTTCCTTTGTTTTAAAATTAATTTCTCTGTTCCCATCTCTTCTATTTAGTAGCCATAAGATGGTTTTAGTAGTAAATAAACTAAAATATTTTCAAATAAATCAGCTGCTGAACCATTTACCTGGAGAAAAGCATAGAATATTAATAGCCATAGCACATTGAAGGAAACATTAACAGCTTGGTTTAAGAGCAAATATATATATATATTCAGTACATCCATTCTTCAGAGAATCCATAATCACTTTGGCCTGTTTTTTTTTTTTTTTCCACCCTTTTTTTCCCAAGGTGTTTTTCATAGCAGGAGTTTTCACTCTACTGAGCTAAGTTGTAGGGTCCCTCAAGCTAACAAACATCTTTTGGATACTTTTCCTATAGTTTTTTTGTTCCAGATTATTTAATGCCCCCTCAGGAAAGATAAATTCATTTCTGCACACATTGGGGTGGGCTTTTTAAAAGTGGTATGTTCATTTTCTGCACAAGAAATGGATCTTCTCTAGGATTTTGTACATCTTGATTTATTCTTGGCTTAGAGTTTGAAGTGGGTGCTCTTCTAAAGGGATTTATGCATAGGTTCACTATTTTTGTAGTTATGGTTTATATGATAAGCTTTTTATATTTAAAATCAATATGTAATCCTGTGGAGGAGCTTATCCCCTAAAACCCCATTTGTAAATCTATTTTAGCTTTGTTACACAGCACAGCCACAGTCTTCCATGGATTGATTAGGTACAGCGGTAGAATCCTATCAAATGGCCTGTTCTGATGATGATGCAAACTCTTTCAGGATTGCTAGTTGACTGGAACTAAAGATAAGACTTGACTGCAATCCCCCAATGTGCTCTTTACAAAACTAGTGTTAATTTTCATCAAAGTGCCAGGCTTATTTATAGTGGCAGGGTTGAAGGTTTACTACAAGAACTTTAGGTCCTTTCTATTAAAGTGTTTATAGGTATTTCTCTTGCCTTTTTTCAAGGTAATTATCAACTTCAGCAAATAAACTGAATCAGGGAATGAATAATTGGCCCTATATATAAAAAAGAGTTTTTTAAATTAACAAAACAGCTTAGTGCAGATGGACATAAACAGAATCTCTTTATTTCAACACTTTGGCTCAAATGCAGCATCAAAACTTAATCCTATTTGTTGCAAGAGGATATGGCTTTTGTAGCAAAAGTACACTGAAATCTTTAAATTAATCAGAACCCACACTGTAGTCTGTCCAAGCCAAAGTCAGTGCAGCTAGCTAACTGTGACTGGTGTTATAGGTGAGTAATCCTTTCTTAAAATGCATAACAGCTAACATAAACTTACAAGTAGGTTTTTAAAACAGAACATGTCTAGGTGAAGCTATTTAAAATGGGATTTTTAAAAATTTGGGCTGGAACATACAAATGTGTATCTTGATCAATTTTAAACATAACATTATATTTTTAAAAAATGATCAAAATAGTGTAATTTCTCAAATTAGCATTCAAATATATATGAATGTGTGTATACATATTTGTGAATTTGTATGCATATATATTACGTAATATATTCCTATTATGAGAAAGAAAAAGTAAAAATATACTTCTGCTAATGCAAAATCTATTCACTGCATATTGCTAGTTCCTCTACAGTTGACTAATATTTTGTATGCCAGATATTAATGTAGTACCCGTAATAATAGATTTATTTAAAACCCTATAATTTTATGCTAGGATATTTTAAATTTTAATGTCAGTTAAATTTGACTCTGAAATGGTTAAAAATTACCTAAATATTCTTAATTTTTAAATGCTGTCATTATAGCTATGGAAAATTGAGTTAGGAAAAAGTTAAGATATTTTAAGTTATTCAGTACTTCAGGGGTAAAAAATCTTAAAAGTTTCCTCTTTATCCATATTGTTAAAGTCCTAATTTTTTTCAGTACAAATGAAATCCTGGTATTTTAAATTACGAATTAATTAAAGCCTTAAAAGTGACCGGTCAAGTTCAGAAAAGAAGTAATTTAATTAAGACAATTTTGTGTGTGTTGTTAAAATTTATTTTTTCTTAGTTTAAACATTTTTTAAAATTTCAGCTTAATTATTATTATTATTTTTTAGTATAGTGGAGAAAATGTATTTTTCAGTTGTAAAAATCTTACTCAAAATGTTTTGGAAGCAAAGAATTATTAATCAAAGCTTATAATTAGAATGATTTCTTGAGGTTGCAGATGTAAAAATTACTATTCATCAAAACTAGTAACTTTAATAATCATAAAATTTAGTTTCAGGGATTTGTTTTTTTTACAAATTTAGCTGGTTTTTTTCCTGAATTAATATTTCTAGAACCACAATTACCTGGAATTAGACTAGATGACCTTTAAGATCTTTCCAACCTGGAGTGTCTATTAATTTACCTGCTGTGTAAAATAAGACTGATTTAAGAACAAGAACCACATTAGAAAATTTTCTAGCATTCCTGGAAATGCAGTCCTCAGTTGCACTTAAATCCAAAGAATAAAATGGTGATAGATATGGCTTCTCTTCTGTTTTGCTGTTTATTATTTTTAAAATTCTTATTCAGAAAAACCCTTTCCATTATAGCGGTTTCTTTATTTCTCTCCATGCCATAAAATATTTCACTTTTTGTAAGAATGTAATAGTGATCATTTAATGTATTTGTGTGATGTTTTGTATCGAATGTGAATAATTAGCATATAGCATGTTTCATATATACGTGTATGTATGTGTTTGAGTATATAATGAAAGGAATAGTGATAAAATTGAAAAAACCATTCTAGCCTTTTGCTGCTATTCTAACCTTTATTGCATGATGATGCATCTAATTTTTAATTTGTAAATACAAGATAGAATTCCCTCTAGCACCATTTGCTTTCATAAAGCTGCTGAGCAGTTTGCTGTCTTGAATAAATTTTGCTTTGGAGGGGGTCGGGGGGATTTGAACCAGCACATTCTTGTGTGGTTTGTGAAGATTCACATGGTAACCAGCGGTGTGCATTGTTAGGTTTATCTGAATAAGCACCAGCCATGTGAGTTTTAACATGATTGCCCAGGGCAATGGAGAGAGAAGAGAGAAACCCGAAAGGATTGCACTTCTCTCTGTTTTTTGGAAAGTGCATTTGCGGGGGTGGGGGGCTGCAGGAGTCAGTTTTTCTTTTTCTTTTTCTTTTTTTTTTCTTCTTCTTTTTTTAAGCTGGTGTCCTGTTTCCCTCTAGGTCCTCATTTGTTCTGCTATCTGCCTCATCATCTACTTCTTCTTTTCATTGTTTACCTTCCTAATGAGGGAGGCGGGGTAGACTGGGGGTTGATTGACAGCTACAAGCCCTTACAGTCTGGCCAGAGAGCAGTTGGCTTTGGTTTCAAAAGTGTTTTATATGTTCGATTTGGTCCAGTTTTTATTAAATGAAACTGCTGCTCATCTTAAGGAAATTATCAGACCAGCAAGATTAGGAAATATATTATTGGGGTCTAAAACCTTCAAAAAACGGTCCCCGCCCATGGAAAGAGCACTGCCCATCGGATTTTCCAACCTTTTAACATGGGGTTTCAAAAAGAAATATGTAATTTTTCCTTTGCAAAAGTGCTTTGATTTGAAACCACCCAGCAAACGTCTCCAAAAGAAAACTGGCTGTGATGCGATCGAGAGCTGCAGTGTAATATTGCAGAGCAAATTTATTTTTTACTTCAAAGAAAAATGCTAATTAGCCGATTCACTACTTTTAAAGTTATTGTGAAGCATATGGCGCCCAGTGTGAGATACATCCAACTGCTAAAATAGAGCGAAGAGGAAATTAGCGAAGAATGGGCTGTTTGGGGTGAGAGTGGGGGTGGGGGAGTAGGGTAGGTTCTCAGGCAGATTCTCTAGCCTTTTCAGAATGATTTTATCGCCCTTCGCTGTTTCCCGCCTCCTCATTTACCCCCCCCCAACCCCTAGGTCAACCTCTTCAGGGCCTCCCGCTCCCCTCCCCCACTGGGGCAGGATTCAGGTGCGCACCTCCGGCTAGCCACCGGCTCACACCTGGTTCTGAGGTGGTTCCTGCTCTGCCGCAGCCATCTCTATCTGCGGGGAACGTTTCCAAAGTAGGGTTTTGACGGTGAAGCCCTCACCACGACAGCCAAACTCCCCAGAAAACACTAGCTAGTGACTCTATTACACGGTTTGCCGAGAAATACAAGGAAACTGGAAAAGGCGGGAAGGGGAGGGCGGGGGCCGGGTGTGCGGAGGCCCTGCTGGTGTGTAACTAGCCTCCCGTCCCCTGCAGACTGGCAGAAGACCGAGGCCCAGAAGCGACGAGAGCAGCTCCTGCTAGATGAGCTGGTGGCCCTGGTGAACAAGCGCGACGCGCTCGTTAGGGACCTGGACGCGCAGGAGAAGCAGTGAGTGGGCCGTGGGGCCGGGTCGAGGCTGGGCCACCTGCCGAGGGGCCGCGAAGTGTGCGGAAAGTTCAATCCAGAGGTCGCGAGAGGGCCCGGGTGGCCTCCCGCTGGCCTGATGCTCCCCATTCCCGCTGGGGATCCAACTACAGGGCGAGGGGGAAGTGCTGCCGTGCCCTCCACGAAGAAAAATAATTTTGTTTCCTGTTTGTCTGACATCCAGGGCCGAAGAAGAAGATGAGCATTTGGAGCGAACTCTGGAGCAAAACAAAGGCAAGATGGCCAAGAAAGAGGAGAAATGTGTTCTTCAGTAGCCATCAGACCAGAATCTCTCCCAACATTTTAGAGCGTTGCTTCCCATACCAGAAAAAGTCAGACTCATTGTTGATTTAAACTTACAACATTTTGTTTGGCTGGATTGTACTTCACCACCGCCACCCCTTTTCCTCCCTCCTTTCCAGATAACATACAGAATTCCAAAGTAGCTTTGTTTAAGGATTTTTTTTTCTGAGTTAATTATTTCCTTGAAATTATATGAAATACATTTTTAGATACCTTGTGAGTGATTGGTATTGGAGGTGTTCAAGAAACTGTTCAAAAAAAAGGAAAAAACCACTTCCTTCATTATTTTCCTTCATTTTTTGATGGGAGGAAAATTTGAAACATTTTTATTGTTGTCGGTAATAGCGTAATGATGGGGGTGGGGGGGTACAGGGGATAAGAAAAATGTCATGATTTTTTTTCCAGTCCTGCCATATGTAACACTCTGTTACCTAAATTTTATAGTTAGATCATATTCAATCTACTTATCAAACTGTGTTCTATTTACCAGTGGAGTTTTCTGCAGTTGTTTTGCGTTTCACTGTAAGAATAATAGAGTTCCTCTCCTCTGCTTTCCTCAGAGGATGGTCCTTTAACATAGCCAGAGACAAGCCCTGTGGTTTGAAGGTGAGCTGTGAGGATGGCGACTAATTGACATGCATCAGTTTACAAAGACAGTCTTATCATCTGAGAATGCACCATCTTTTTCTCTGGATAATTATTTATTACATCTTGCTTGATTCCTACTTTTTGTTGGGTCTCAACATTGGCTCAAGAATGCTGTTAATATTTATTCTGTATTGATAAAATGTCTGTCTTGTCACTACAAGTAAATTCCCCATTTAATATTTTCTTCTCTAGCATAGCACTGTCATTTTTTTGTGAAAATGGTTGTTTATTTATTACAATACTGAGTCATATATAAATTTTCAATAAAAGCAGAAACTTTCTTACCTTAAAAATTGCTGCTACTTTCTTGCAATGAAAACCTGACATTGGTTTGAATGGAAGTTTGTGTATCCAGAAGACTTTTCACATGAAAAATGGTCCTCTGAAAAGCAGGGCAGGATTCTGAGCTGTATTTGGAGCTGAATAAGTTTACACCATCCCAGAGGGGCCCTGCTGACACACAAATGTGAATTGAAAAGTAATTAGTCATATACTTAAGCAGTGTAAACTCTCATCTCTTTTGTAAAGGGCCATCTCTTTTAAAGATTCAAGGAAATTTGTGATTCCACACCATTGAAAAAATATGAACATCTTAATGAGTTTTGAACGTCATGACTTTCAGTGGTATAATTTTGCAGTCATATGAGGGAGAACTGTTTTCTGATAACAACCGGCAAGTCTGTAGGTACTGAAGTGAAAGGACAGGGCTATTGTTGGGGGGAGGGGGTAAATGGTACGCAGGTATGTGTGTATGAGACTAGGGAAAGGAAACTTGAACAAGAAGTTCTAGGCTACAGAAGGAGCTGGCAATTCTATAGTCGTTTCCGTCACTCCTCTACAGGGGTGTCCAAACAAAGAAAGCTTGTTCAACAAGTCCAGAAACTTAGGAAAAACAGTCCACTAGTATTTATACTTCAGCCTAGATTATATATACATGCACACACACACACACACACAAATTTCGTTCGAAGTGTGCAAGCACCTCCAATTGCCCGTCTTTCAAAACGATAAAAATGTGCCGCGGTAGAATTCCTTCATGACACGGATTATTTCTAAGTTATTGAAAAGTTGTCGGAACTAAATGAAACCGGGTGTAACCCTCTCTATTCGAGCAGGAGAGCAGAGGGAGCTGCTGCTCCCTGGGGAAAGCTCTCGGAATCCCGTTCCGACCCGGAAAACCGGCAGACGGGAGTCGCCCGCCCGAGCAGCCCGGGGCTCGGGCGGCCGGCAGCACCCAGCCCTGCACGCTGGGTTCGAGGCGCCTTCCCCCCGAGGGGCCTCGCGGGAGGCGGCTCTCCTCTGCCCCCGGTGTGCCAGCTGACGAGCCCCCCTCGCCGCGGTGCGCCAGGGCGATCGGGCCGCGGGCGGCCCCTCCGCCGGCCCCCGCCGGCCCCCGCCAGCCTCAGTCCCGAGCCTCGCGGGGCCTCCGTCCGGGCTGCTCGGTGGCGCCCGGACGCCCCTCAGCGGCGGCGCAGCGCGGGCCCGGGACGCGCGGGGCCAGGCCCGCGGCGCGGCGCTCGGGGGCTGGCTCCCGAGGGCGGGCGCGGACCCCGCACGCCGCGAGGCCCGGCCCCGGCGGCCCGCGCTGCGGGGAGGAGGCTGCGGGTCGGCGCGGGGGAGCGGGAGCGGCGGCGGCGGGCTGGCCGGGGCCGCCCGCGGGCCGGTGCGGAACTTCCGCCCGCCGGATCCCTCTGCCCCGAGCCAAGCCCCTCCCCCTGCCCCGAGTGTCCTAGAGTCCGGCCCGGCCTCGAGGCCACCTGGATGCTGGGCCGGGTGTCGGGCCCGGCCGCCTCGCCCTCGCCCGGGCCCGGGAGCCCGGAGCTGGGGCGGCTTCCCCTCCTCCGGCGCTGTCCCCACGCCCTCCCCGCGCGGCGGCCGAGGCCGGAGCAGTCGCGGCTTCGGGCCCAGCGGCTCCCACCTGGACATCTGCCTAGCGACGGCCGCCTCCGTCCTCCGCGCCGCCTTCAAGAAACTTTCATCCCCGTCTCTCTCCCTCTCTCCTCTCCTCCCTCTCCCCCTCGCCTCCCTCTCTCTCTCTCTCTTTCTTTTCTTAATCCCGGGGTTTTATGGGCTGAGCATTAAGAAAATTCGCCTGCAATTTGGGATTAGATAAATACTCTCATTAGGAAAAAAAAAGTGCGTGCTACTTGATACCTCCCGGCTTCCCAGAGCCCGGTGGCAGCATCTGGAGCCGCGAGCGCCGGACCCCGCGCGGCGGGCCCTGGGGACCGCGCGGGCACATTCCAGCGCGCTCGGCCGTCCCGCCGCGCCGCGCGGGGCCCCGGGCGGCGCCGCGGCTGCCGCGACGCGCGGCCGGCGGCGGCAGGGCTGCGGGGCCGAGGCGCGGCGCGAGGGCACGCGCCTCGGCGCGCGCGGGCCGGCCCAGGCCCACGGCGCGCGCGGGCCGGGACTCTGGCGGCGCCGGCGAAGCGCGCCCCGGGGCGCCCGCGGACCCCGGCCCCCCCGGGGCGCGGCCGCCCGCGCCCGTCCTCGGAACCCGGGGCGGCATGTATTTCGTTTCTTGCTTTCGACCTCAGCGCCATCCCCGCGGCTCCGAGCCGCGGGCGGCGGGCCGCGCGCGGGCCTGGCGGGCTCCTCCCGGCAGGGGCCTGCGCGAGCCCAAGGTGTGTCCCCGCCGGGGCCAGCGCCGGCCTCCGCGCGGTGTCTTCTGTCTCAGGGCTTCTCTCTCACTCCCTCTCTGCCGCCTCTCTCTCTCTCGTTTTCCCCCCTTTCCCCTCGTTCTTTTATTCGGCTTTCTCTTTTTCTCTCCCTTTTGTGAATGGGCCGCGGCGTCTTTGTTCTGGGGAGAAGCGCCCGTGTCGCTGACTTTGGTGAACCAGAGAAGGATCTTGTAAAACCTCCTTTTCTCTTTCGTACTCCCCCACTCCCACCCCTCCTTCCCTGCCCCTTTGATTAGATGTTCCCTCATCGTCCAAAAAAAAAATGTAATTTCGTTGGTCTGGCGGCCACTTTCTTTGAACATTAGCTCGCTTTCAGCTCCAACTTCAATTAGAAGGAGTTGATTTTGAGAGATCAACAAAAGAACCGACCAAAGCCTTATTAAAGGTCCTAAGAAGATCTCCCGGGTCCTTTGAGAAGCAGTTAAGGAAACAGTGTGCCCTCCATCATATTCTGTTACCGTATTTTATTCGGGCTCCAAAGGAAAGTGTCGCTTGGGGGAGGGGGAAGCGCTTTGATGAGCGGCAGCCGCGGCCCCTTTTCGCTCCGCGGCTACCCCTTCCCTCGCCCCCCCGCCCAGCGCCCCGTCCGCTCTCCCAGCCCGACCCCGCGGCCCGGGCGGCGCGGGCGCTCCCCGCTGCGCCGCGCCCGGCGGCTCCGGCCTCGCCCTCGCACTTCCTCGCGTCCTAACTTTTTACTCCTCCGGTCGGGGTGGGGGTGGGGGGAGACTAGAGGGAAAGGGTAGGAATTCCTCGAGAGGGAGTAAAGTGCCTAATTTCCAGGAGGAGGTGCCATTGAAAGGAATCGCCCGATTCCGAGTTGGGACGAGAACACTTTTTTTTTTTTTTGCGCTCTGGAAAGTCCACGCAGGTAGACGTGTTTGGGAAGTTAGTCTGGCTGGGAAATGGGCTTCGCCGGTACGAACCATCCGGGGAAATCGCGCGCCTTACGCAGCACGTGGAAAAGAAATTGAGGGCAGGGTCCGCGGCACCTCTCCCATCGGGCTGTCCCTGGTAGCTGGAGAACGGGAAGGAAGGAGAGACGGTGTGAAAAGAAAGTTTCCCATCCCCCTGTGTGGACTGAGAAGTAGGGTGTACGTGCGAGGAGAAGGGGACGCTGGGCTCCCATGTTCAGAAGAAGCGAGTCTGACTTGCAAGCACCCCGTGGGGGCCGGGCGCCCCGCGGAGGCGGCGGGGAGCGAGCAGGGAGGCGGCGGCGCCCTCCCCGCGGGTGCTCTTCCCGGCGCGGAGTCCCGAGGCGCCGCGGAGAGATCTGCGCGCCCGGACGGCTCCCGCGCTCCGCCAGGTAGCCTGCGCCGGCACGAGCCGCCCGCGGCGTCGGGCTCAGGTGGCGGCGCGGAGGAAGGAAACGCGGGGGCCCGCGGGGCCGCGAGAGGGGCCGAGGCCGGGCTCCCCCAGCCCGCCGGCCCCGAGTCCCTGCGCCCACACCCGGGCGGCCGAGCCCGGCGGCGCGCGGCAGAGCCAAGGAACCGGTTCTCCGGCGCCTCGCCTCCGCCCGCCACTCCCCGGGAGCGCCGAGAGCGCGAGAGGAGGGCGGGACCCGGGCAGGCCTCGGGACGCGCGGCCGCTCCGCGCCGGGACTCGGACCCTCCGCTCGCCTGCCTCGCCCGCTCTGCGCCGCGCTTGCCAGCCGAGCCCCGGAGTTAGCGCGCGACCGGGGCGGGGCGGGCGGGCGGGGAGGGCGGGGGGCGGGGGGCGGGGAGGGCGGGGGCGCGCGGAGGTAACCCCCGGCTCGCGCTGCCATTGCCCGGCTCCCTGTCACTCAGCCCGCGCGGGGCCCCCGATTGGCGGCCTAGCCCCGTTACGCACTCGCCTCGCGTTCACATACCCGGGGAGGGCAGTAGAAAGGTGATCAATCTTCATCAGGCTACATTTCCAATCACCTAAACAACCGAGCAAGACAAGCCACTCCGACAAGGTAAATCGCTTGATTTATTTAGTTTGCAAAGTGACTCTGCAGGACTTCCCAGTCCCCACCGCCTCCACGTTGCACCGGGAGTGCCGCGGCAACGGCGAGCCACCTCCCAACTCTGCCCCTAGAACCCCCCCCGCGCCCCCTCGGCGCGATCCCGGGCGAGGCAAGGTCCTGAGAGCGTGTGGGGCTTTGCAAACCAAGTGTCTGTGCAATAAAGTGAACCCTGGGGGGACACGCACAAAGCCGCCGGGGAAAAGATAGAGATGGGAGGAAGGAAGTTGGAAAAAGAAAGAAACACGGGGGTCCTAGACCAGCCGCCCGGGTAATTCCTGTGCCCTGTTTTGCAGGTTGGCTGCCCGGCGGGTCTCGGTGAGGGATCGAGGTAGATGGTGAGCGGCCCCGGCAGCTGAGGGCAGGTAAGGAGAAAGCCGCGGGGCCACCCGGGACTTCAGGAGTGCGCTGGTTACTCTCGCCTCCCCCTCCTCCAGTGGACCCCCGCTTCCCCGGTCGCCGGCAGGTGGGCGGGGCTGGGGAGCGGCCTGGCTCCCCACTCCGTGCGCCAAGGACCCCAGAGCGCTCCTGCGGCCCGGCGCCCCTCCCCCGCCTCCTCCGAAGCAACCGAGCTGAAGTGCTAAGTTTGGAGAAAGTCTTTGAAAACTCACGCCGCAGCCCAGCAGACGCGCCGCGGCTTGAGACCCGTTTTCCTTCTGCCCGAGAACCCTGGCTGTCTTCCGTCTCGCCCCCTCCCCTGCCAGCGGGGCTGCCCCCGGCCTTGGGTCTCCGAGGGCGGGAGCAGGAGCAGGAGCGCGGGCTGGGCGAAAGCTGCTTCAGCTCTAACTTGCCTCCCTCGATTTCCCAGCCCAAGTCCCTGGCCTGCTTTACAGAGTTCCCGAGAAGCGGGGTGTACCGACAGGCCCTCCGGGGCCCCAGTCCCACTCCCCAGCACCCCATCCTGACCCAGAGAGGGGCGCCTCGGGGTCGGGACAGCTGCGGGAGCGAGGCTTCCACCTTCCAGCTCGGGTCTGCGTGGGCAATGCCGCTGCGGCCTAGTTCTCTGTTCTCGGCCGGGTCCGGGGGCCCCGGGTTCAGCGAGGAGGATGGCGGGGAGCTCCCGCGACGTGCTGCACGCAGGCTCCCCACATCCGCGAGACCTTTTGGGGCGCCAGGCTGGTCGCCCTCCACCCCTCCCGGGACCCCGCTGTTCGCAGCCCGGGTGGGGCACAAAGAAGGCCTGGCGCGCGCGGGCGAAGAAGGGCCCTGGCGCAGCTGAGGCCCCCTGACCTCAGGCCGCGTCGGGAAACCGCCACCTCTCCTGTGGCCCCTCTGGCGTCCTTTGGCCTCTTCTGCGGGCCCTGGGCCCCCGTAACTGCGGTCGAGGTGTGGTGAGATCCCGGGTAAGCGATCCTTCAGTGCTGGGCGCAGAGAGGTCAGCTGGGGTGGGGGTTGCGGGCTCGGGGGCAGGGGCGCAGCCGTGGAGACCCTGGAAGGAACGACGTCTCCTAAGGCAAGGCGTCCCCGAGGGGCCGAGGTGTGGACAGCCTTCCAAACGCCTCACCTTGGCTCTCTGTAGTCTATACCTTTTCGTCTCTCTCTCAAAAACATTTGAAACAAAACGAAAACAACCACCCATGCTCCGGGCGGCCTGCCGTCCGGGCGCCAAGCGAACGTTTCCTTGTACACCAGGAAGCCGGCTTCTCCCGGACTCGAAATCGTGCCTAGACCTGGAACCTTACACTCCGCGGTTCAGGCTCTGACCTCCCCAGCCCGCGCCGGCTTTTAACTTCTCCTCACTCCAGTCGACACCCTACGAGTGTCCGTGGCCCATTCCAAGCCTGAACAGAGGCAGACAACCCAGGAAAGTTTACTTTTCACAGAAGCTGCGGTCTGTGGGCTGGGGCCTCGTGGAGCCGAGTTGACCGCCCTGCCCAGTTCCGTAGTCTGCGCCTCCTCTCCATCCCCGGGCTCCCGAACCCGGACAAGACCTGGAAGCGGAGGTGGCTCCGACTGACGGTTTCCGTGTGTCTCATCTCCACAGGCCAGGCCCCCAGACGCAACAGAGCCTGAAGGACTGCGCGTGGGAGCCCTGCACCGCTCCTGGCCCCAGGCCCCCTGGATCCGTCGGGGCGCCTCCACCCAGCTGTTAGCATGATGTCTTACCTCAAACAACCCCCATACGGCATGAACGGGCTGGGCCTGGCGGGGCCCGCCATGGACCTCCTCCACCCCTCCGTGGGCTATCCGGGTGAGCACGGGCCCTTTCGCTCCTCCCCCCACCCCCTTTCAGATGTTGGGGACCCCCAGCCTCTGGGGTTTGAGCGCACGCTTTGTTGTCGAGCAGGCCCAGGGAGGCGGCTGCATGGTCTGCTTCCACTACAGGACCCACTGCTGGCGCCCGCCCGGGGCAGCCTCCGGTCGATGAGGTGGCCTGGGAGGAGAGAATGTGCAACGTGCGCCTCCCGGCCCGGTCCCACCGGCACCCTTTCCCTTGTTGGGGTCCTACCGCGAGCGCAGAGCTAATTTACCCACGGATTCGCTTCCTAGGGCTACTGTTGTTTTTTGTGAATCTGTTCCTCTCCCTCCAATACTTGAATGCGTAATGTGGACACTCGCTAGGCCCTGACGTGAAGAGCCAAACTTTCCTTATGCTAAGCGGCGGACTGGACTGAAGGGGGATTCTTTCTCCCTAAATTGTCCTCTAGATCGATGGCCCACACCAATTTTTGCACCGCTCCAGTGGACGGCTTTAGCCGAGCACTGGGTTTCTTTTCTCGCTCCCACTCCTTTGCCCCCATTTATATCTTGGGAAAGTGTTTTCCAGGTCGTGTTCCTGCCTCTCCTCCCCACCCACTGTGCCCCAGCAAAGGAGTGTGTGTTTGGGGCAGCGGGGGTGGGTGGAGGAAGGGAAACCGTGTGGCTTCTCTTACTTAACCCCTGAGAAGCAGAAAGGGGGCAGCCCTGGAGTCTTGAGACCCTGGCTCCTAGTCGCACACACGCACTTGCTCCCACCTGTGGCCGCTCAGGCTTGGACCTCCGGGGGCGTGTGTTTGGCTCCCAGTTCGGCTTTCTCTGGTGACGGCGGGCCCTGGGCCTGCCAGGGGCCTGCCTGAGTCCCCTAGCGCTGGCCCGCGTGACCGCTGCTGACCCGAGGCGCCCCTGCGTGTCCCCGCAGCCACCCCGCGGAAGCAGCGGCGGGAGCGCACCACCTTCACTCGCTCACAGCTGGACGTGCTGGAGGCGCTCTTTGCCAAGACTCGCTACCCTGACATCTTCATGCGCGAGGAGGTGGCGCTCAAGATCAACCTGCCTGAGTCCAGAGTCCAGGTGCGCGTTGCCGGAGTTCCAAGGTCTGGGTAGGGGAGCTGAGGCTGGTCAGAGCAGGTCTGGGAAGGGTGCGGGGCTGGGCTTACAAACTGGGCAGCCCCTCTCGGACTCCCCCTAGCGCTGGGCCCTTGCCAGGAAAATGGGGCGAAGCTAAAGGAGATCGCTTAGAGCCCTGGATCCGGCCCTTAGCCCCGGGGGCGCCTTTGGTATCGGTATCGAAAGTCTTTTTAGGATTGTGGGAGGATGGGGTAGGCTCGCGAATCAAAGTGCCCCCTGGGCCCGACACTTGCCCCTGCCTCTTCGGCTGCCCCGGGACTTGGCAGTTTCCCTCAGAGGTCTGAATTCTGCCTCCACCCTTGCCTTGCACCCCGGAAATCCTGGAAGTTGAAGAGTGGAGATTGGCAGGAGCCTAGTGCTCTGCCTGGGTCTCATTAGAGCTTCCTCAGCCTGGAGAGGACACCAGGCGCAAAATCTGGCTACTGGCTTTACTATTTCTGCTTTTGAGATGAAAGGGCTCTGAAAATACTGTTCGGATTCGATCTCGGAACTCTCTCCAAGGGCCATTTGTCTTGTCTTCTTTACAACAAAGCTTGAGAAACGACCGGGATGCACTGCCATGTGCTCGGGCCCCCCAAAAGGAGTGGGAACTTTATGACTGACCATCCCATTTGGCCCCCCACCTGGAGTCAAAAACCTCAACGAAATCTCATCCAGTCTTTCTTCTCGGGTCCCCTGAGTGCTTGAGGTCTGCCTCTGCTCAGCCTCTCACCTTGCTCTTGCTCCCACCCAAACATTAGCCCTGCCCAGTTAAGGAGCTGACTTAATGAAACGGCCGCGGCCCCAAACTTGGTGACTGTCACGCACTCCGCTGCTCTGTACCTCTCCACTGTTTCCTGAGCTCTGTTCACAGAAAACGGGGCCTCCAATCATACAGGGGGCTGTGGGGAAGCAGCCAGCAGCAGCAATTCAGGGACGGCAGAACTTCTGGCCGGACAGACGCAAATGTTCCGCCCTAGGGCAGAGTTGCGCTAGGAGTGGAGAGATGCGCATCCCTTCTCCGCGCCAGCTGAGGAGGGGCTTTGAGCAGAAGGATGGGGGAGGGTGGAGGAGCTGGGAACTGCGGGGGTGGGGGCGGGGGGGGGTCAGGCCTGCCGAAGATGGGGATGGGCGGAGGCCTCAGTAGGAAAGGGATGCGAGATCCTGGGCGGGGAGGTGGGTCCAAGGGGCGGGGGCGTGGGAAGCTCCGCTCGCCCGCTGACCCGCTCTCCCCCTGGCGACCCACTGCAGGTCTGGTTCAAGAACCGCCGCGCCAAATGCCGCCAGCAGCAGCAGAGTGGGAGCGGAACCAAGACCCGCCCAGCCAAGAAGAAGTCGTCACCAGTGCGGGAGAGCTCGGGCTCCGAAAGCAGCGGCCAGTTCACGCCGCCAGCTGTGTCCAGCTCTGCCTCGTCCTCTAGCTCGGCGTCCAGCTCCTCCGCCAACCCAGCGGCTGCAGCGGCTGCCGGCCTAGGCGGGAACCCGGCGGTGGCCGCCGCCTCGTCGCTGAGTACGCCGGCTGCCTCTTCCATCTGGAGCCCGGCCTCCATCTCGCCAGGCTCAGCGCCCGCGTCCGTGTCGGTGCCAGAGCCATTGGCCGCGCCCAGCAACGCCTCCTGTATGCAGCGCTCCGTAGCTGCAGGCGCCGCCACGGCAGCAGCCTCCTACCCCATGTCCTACGGCCAGGGCGGCAGCTACGGCCAGGGCTACCCCACGCCCTCCTCTTCCTACTTCGGCGGCGTGGACTGCAGCTCATACCTAGCGCCCATGCACTCGCATCACCACCCGCACCAGCTCAGCCCCATGGCACCCTCCTCGATGGCGGGCCACCACCACCACCACCCGCACGCGCACCACCCGTTGAGCCAGTCCTCAGGCCACCACCACCACCACCACCACCACCACCACCAGGGCTACGGTGGCTCGGGGCTTGCCTTCAACTCTGCCGACTGCTTGGATTACAAGGAGCCTGGCGCCACCGCTGCTTCCTCCGCCTGGAAACTCAACTTTAACTCGCCCGACTGTCTGGACTATAAGGACCAAGCCTCTTGGCGGTTCCAGGTCTTGTGAACCCAGAAGTGAAAGAGGAGAAGAAACGCAACTACCTGCGCCCTCCGTGGTCCCCATCCTGTTGCTGCTGCTGCACCGCCCGCCTTTGCTTCTCCAAAACTTAATTCTCACGTCCCGAAAGATGCCCATTGCCTGCACTGCCGCCCCCATTTTTGTGCCACTCGCTTGGGGGATTTGCAAACCCGCCTAGCCCTTGAATGGGGGGACCGGTGCTTCGGCTTGGCGCACGCATCCTACACGGGAGAGCTGTGTGTTCTCCCCCTCAACTCCCACTGAACTCCCGTCATCCCTTCTAGTCTTTCTGGACAGCTAATACGCACTTGCAGCCTCCGGAGGCTCTTCACTCTGACCCGCTGTTTGAGCCCAACACTTTAATTTATTCTTTCTGGACACTGGCGTCACCCACGGGCGTGTTTCTGCCCACTGGAGCACCCACACACTACTCCAAATCAAAACCACCACTGAGTGTTTCTCCCGCGCAGACTGCCGCCCCTTCAGCTGCTCTCGATCCCGCTGCACGCCTGCAGGTCAGAGCTTCTCGGCGTTTCTTCCGCCCCGCGGAGCGCGCTGGGGCCAGGCCGCAGAAGGAGCGCGCCCCCAG
Source organism: Cephalopachus bancanus (assembly GCA_027257055.1). Lineage (NCBI taxonomy): Eukaryota > Metazoa > Chordata > Mammalia > Primates > Tarsiidae > Cephalopachus > Cephalopachus bancanus. The sequence continues at coordinate 624,373 of JAPVLO010000315.1, forward strand.
CCGCCCGCGCACGGAGCCGCGTCCCGCCCCGCCCTGCGCTGGACTGGTTCAAGCTTCCGCCTCGGCGGGAATGCTGTACATAGTCGGGTCCGTTCCAGGGACCAAACTTTTTCGATGCTGTTGGTTGGTTGACCTGAACATATCTCGTCTTAGCGCCCAGGAAACAGAACTTTAAGATATATACAGCACATATATATACATATATATAAAAAACGAAAGCAAAAAATATTTTCCCTCTGTCCCCCTTTCTCTCTTCCTCAGTCGATGGCGCTTCTTTTTCAGTTGTTGCAAAGCTGTCCTGCCCTCTTCACATCTTCTCCCTCTGTGTATTTATTAAAGAGAACCGCTTGGTTCCAAGAAGCTGGGCGCGGAGGATCAGGAGTGTGGAGGAAACAGCCAAGTCAGGGTACAGAGGTGGGGGCTGGATGGGGGGAGGGGGCGCAGGACAGAGCCCCTCACCTGGTCTAAGCACAGGGTCACAGTTCCGGTTTAGAGACCAAAACCCAGAAAACCAAAAAAGAAAAAAAAAAAGTAAAGATATAGCATTATGGAAAAACGAACAAACCCAGGCCCCAAGCCCCATTTCCAATTCCTCTGTCGGCCTCTCCCCCTCTCTTTAAACATCCTTGTTTTGTCTAGTGAGTTTTTAGTGCACCTTCATTCTCCGGAATATGCGGAGAGTCCGCGCGCCTGTGTATCAATTTTGGCTTTGGCCGCTTCGTCCAGTAGGTGGGAAAGTAATTTGTAAATTTGATTTGTCTGATGTGAAGATCGCAAATTACTTGTTGAAATGTAAGGCAGTCCCCCTCCTCCTCTTTATCTACATTATTTCCCGAAAATAAATGCAAATTAATGAACGCTTGTCATTGTTGCTCTTCTGATTCCAGCCCCAGGTCCCGGTCTCGGGGGCTAAAAGCGAGGGAAACTCCGTGCTAATAACCCGCGTGTGAACGACCTGCGTGAAACCGGAGGCCAAAGGCGGGGGCGGGAGGACTTGGCGAGAGGAGCCCCCCAGAAACTTTCTCTTAGGGAGTGTCTCCCCCTACCACGCCCTCCGCGTCAGCCCGGCCTCTTCCCCCAGGCGTTTTGACCCCGCATCCCCCCTCACCATCCAGGACAGAGACAGGTGTCAGGACTCAATTCCCGAAGCAATTCCTTTCTCTTCAGAGGCAGGAGCCTGGCACTGATTTCTTCACCCTAATTGCCTGCACCAGAAAGAAGAGGGGGAGGGGAAGAGGGTCGGGAGGCGGGAAAGGATAGCTATGTAATGCTCTCAGAGCTGAGCCAAAAAAGAGAAGAAAGCAAAACGACAAAAAAACGATCCGTGTCCTGCATGCTGGCAGCAGACACCCTTCCTTTCCACTGAGCTGTCCCGGGTGACTTCACCGCGGCTGGGGGATCCGAGCCATTCCTTCCACGTGCTAAGATGTCCCTCTAAGCCCTCGGCCCCTGCCAGAAGTGGCCAGATCATCTTTGTTCGTGTCGCAAAGTTTCTTTAAAGCATACAAACACATAACCTGGAAAAGTCGACAAGGACGCATTTTACTGTGGCCGGGGAAGAAGGCGGCGGCTTGCAGCTGGGGGTCGGGAAGGACAGGCCCTCCTCCCTCCGAGGGAAGACCGGGGTGGCGGGGACACTCTCCCAGGAAGTGCCGAGCCTGGAACCGTCCAGACTCCCAGACGCCTCTCAGGTGCAAGGCCAAGGAGCTGCTCAGCTCGTCCACGGGAGGGAAGGAAATAAGGAAACAACGAAAAGTTTCCTGCGAAGTGACCAACACCCCCTGTCTTTTAAATTCCGTGGGGGGCCTGAGAACACGCCGAGGCGGGCTTCGGAGGACAGCCTCCTCCCGCAGGGTCTCGCGCCCCGCGAGGTCGCAGGGCAGGGCAGGGCTGGAGCGCCGGCGGCGGAGAAGCGTCGGTCGCGTTCTCCCTTGGGGCGCGCTAGGCCCGGCTCGGGCGCGCCATTCCCGCACCGACAGCCCCATCACGCCGCATCACGCCGGACTCCGCAAAGGCCCACAGGAGGGCGCAGCCGCGGCCCCGCCGCCCCCGGCCCGGCGGCGCCGCCCCCGGCCCGCGGGCCCCGAAGGCAGGGCCGGCCCGCGCCCGCGCAGGCTCCCCGCGAGGCGGCGCCTCCAGGGAAGCGCGGGGCCACGGCCGAATGCCGGAGTGCACGGCGGGCCCCGGGTGCGGGCCCCCGTGCCGGCGCGCGGGCGGGCCCCGGCGCTCCCCCCGCCGACCCTGCCTGCCCGCTCCGGGGCCGCTCCGGCTCGAGCAGCAGCGGCCAGGGCCGCTCGAGGCCCGGTGCCGGGTTGCGTGGCCTCCGCCCGAAGCTCTCGGAGGCGAGTTCCGTGGGGGCCCGGCGGTCCTCCTGGCTGCTCGGTTCGGCGAAACCCGGAGACCCGGCTTCGCGCTCGCTCGGACGACCGTGTGGCCTCCGCCGCAAGGTACCCCATCTCTGGGCCTCCGTGCAGTCGCAGTTATTTGGCCGCACTCCGCCGGGGACGCGCCAGAACTTCACACTTGAGGCGGAGGCTGCGGGCGGGAAGGTTCGAGGCGACCCCCTGGCCTGGCCTCTCGGGGGCGTCCAGAAGCTTCGGCGCCTGCGCACTTAGAGAGCGCCGGCGGCGTTCCCGCCCGGGGGACGAAGCTTCGAGAAGAGGCACGTGCTTCTCCTCGGGCCTCCTGGCCGGTGCCGAAACCTCGCGGCGCTGCGTGGACGCCGGAGCGTGGGGGAGTGGGGTGAGTGCGCGGCCGGGCCTGGGGGCGCGGCGGCCGCGGGAGGTCGGCCCCGGCGGGGGGAGGGTTCGGGCGCCGGCCCAGAGTCCCGCGGCGGCGGCGGACGCGGAAGGTCCCTCCCGGCCTGCCCGGCCACCTGTGAACAGGCAGCTTCTCCGAGAACCGTCCTCTGCTCGCCCGCGTCTCGAGGAAGTTTGTCCTGTGTGGGTTTGGGTGTTCGTGACACGATGGAAGCAACTAGAATGGAAGCGACTTCGGACGACTTAGCAACGTTTTAGTTTCCTTGAGTGAGTTGCCCAACGAAATCTTGACGTTTTCGACTCTTACCTGGTCTTCTGTGCTCACGGTGTAGGAGCAAAACCGTGCACCCTTCCGTGAACGTGTGTGAGGCGCTCCAGGGGTAAACGATGGGTCATATTTGTGATGCTTAAAGATTGTTTTTTCATCTTTACACTGGCTCAAAGGCACAGCATTAACGTGCTGAAGCTCTGAAAAGATTCGGCGAAGTAACCTCAACTGTTGAGCTTTTCGGTCATCTCTTATACCAGCTACTGAGGGCGTATGGAGACAGTGTTTCTCTAAATCGTGAATGTTTTTTGAGGAGGGGAAAAAAAATCCTTGAGGCTGTAGGGTACTAAAGTGAGGGGGAAATGTGACTGAAAGGAAAAACAGGTTAAAAACTTAACACACTGCATGTCAGCAAATTCATGCCTGCTAAAGCCCCCAAAAGTCGAGTGGCTTCATTTCTTGTGTCAAAATAAAACTACTGGATTTTTCACGTATTTTGTGCAAAATAGCTAAATGGTGATTTTTTTTCTCAGTTGTGAAAATAAAGATAAATTCACTACTTGCTCTGGCAAAATTAATTAATGTTAATTATGTCATTAGTGCCTGATGACAAGCACTAAGGTTTTCTTTAGAGGAACAGGAATAAAATCACATATAAATGTAGTTAATATATACATTATTGGTAAAGAGAATCTGTATCATTACTATTCAAGACCAAAAAATCACTTGGCTTCTGATGCAGAATTAATTTAAGAACAGCAACAAGATATCTTTATAAAATTCCCTAATTAAAAACAGAATTCTCAACAAATTATTCTGTATTTCCCACACTTTCTCTCCCTTCCCCCATACATTTTAATATTTAAAATGAAAATAAAAAAACAAGTTTAAGAAATATTTATATTCAACAATATTTTCTTTTAAACCACCAATTTTTAAATGAATACTAAATAATGCATTGTTGCTTATTTGACAACGGGAAAACATCTTCATTCTCTTAAAGAACTAGTCTGTTTAAATGTTTGGATATCTGGACTTTTATTGAAAACTAGTACCTTTTTTTGGGCAGTGTTTAGTGGATGATTCTTGAGAAAGCAATAATGCCTCTTAATTATCCTGTTGATATTTACTGATACCTGAGAAAAAGATTGGATTGTGGATGTGTGGAAGAGAGGAACATACTATTTTGATCTGATTCTTTAATCATGTTTTAAATTTGTGTTGGAATTTACTTAAAACACATTGGGTGCAGTTCTTCAAAAGTTTTAAAAAATAAAAAATATTTTCCAAAAATTCTTCAATAATTTAGGTGAAATGGCAGTTACAAAATATAGCCAAAGTTTTAAGTATATGCGATTTTTTTCAGGAAAAAGTAAAGTAAAAAAGTGTATGGTGTGATTGATGCATATCACTCTAATTTATGAAATTGCACACATGTTTCTACAGGTATTACGTAAAAGATAAAGATATGCTTTAAATATTTTGGCATTCTTTCTAATCAAATCAAATAGGACTTATTTAATCCATTTAATCAATGATGACCCATCAAAATTTAAACATTGAAAATCTATTGTGTTTCTAAAAATTGTGCCTCTTTTACCCCCTTTGGATCCTTTACTTGGTGGCTAATGTAATCAAAGGAACAAAATTGCATTCCTCTTCAGAGGTCACAAATACTTTTTTAAAGAGGTTAATCTTTATTGACCAGCTTATGAAAACTCTTTTAGAAAATTTTAGAAATTCTTTTAAAGTGGATTGTAAATTAGGATTTAAGGCACTTGAGTCAAAAATTTTTCAGGATCGGAGCATAAAGAAATCATAACTAATCCTGACACTTGTGGTAAAAACTAAAATGTAAGAATAAATGGTTTCTGATTCAAGGGCTTGGTGTCTAAAGAGAGTATAAAATATTTTTAGTGCACAAATATTCTTTGTGTTCAAAGTCCTAAATGCTTACGATGTATACCATAAACTCTCATAGCTATTTCAACACAGGAATTATATTTTCTTTTTAAAATTTATTTTAAAAATTATACTGTGAAGTATACATTCAAAAGAAGTTATAAAACAGGTTTATACACTTTAAGGAATAACAAAATAAACATGGAGCAACAAGTTTTTAACAAATACTTGGTGAAAAGTAGATTTTTAGTTAGTTATAATATCAGTATTTAAATTTGATATTGCACAAAATATATCTATGTTTTAGGGATTGTGTTAAATCTTTTAGAGTAGTAACTGTTACTATATAGGGACACTTTTTAGGAAGAAAAACACTTTAAATCATAGGCTATAAAAGATCTATAGGGCTTTGCAAATTCATAGGGTTTCTTGGTAGGAAAGATGTACTTTATGTCTATTTATGTTTTTTTATGAAAGAGCACCAAGAGAATCTATCATCTTGTTTCCTAAGCATGAATATTTGACTCCATCCAAAGCTACAGCTTCAAAACTTGATTTCATTGCTAGTGACTCTCAAATTCGTATTTCCAGACCTCTCTGTTGGGCTTCATATATTATACCTGTACAAAATAGGCCATTGGATTTTAGACCTTAGGAAGCTAATGATGTTTGGGACTCATTTCAAAATAGTCAAGGAAGAGAAGGAGTGAGCCAAGTATAGATGAAACAAGATTAGCCTTGAGTTAATAACTGTTGAAACTGAGGGATAGTACATATGATTTTATTGTAGTGTGCTTTTGTAGACTGAAATTTTTTCCATACCATAATAGATTGTGAATAAAAAGGTATTTATTCGTTTGAGGAAAGTAGTCTTTGCAGTGGGTTGAGAAAATTGAACTTCCATGTTTTGGAGTTTGTACATTATTATTCTCATATATTGTTTTCTTTGATTTGCTCGAGTCTTATGAAGTAGGTGGTAAAATATAGGCTAAGTGATTTGATTATTCAAGGTTACATAGTTGGTAGGTAGCAGATCTTGATAGTCTTCAGATTCTATGTCCTTTTGCTGTAAGAGCTACCTAAAATTTTTAGTATATTAAATTAATTTAAAAATACATACCACATCATTTGAGAATCTGATTGCTAGGTTAATATCAACAAACGTGCTTTAATGTAAATTTAAGTTGTAAATTTTGAGTTTTGATAATGGAAAATTATTTCTTGGAATGTTCTTTCCTTTCTGTTCCTGGTATCACTTAAATCTCATTTTAATGAGTTTTCAGAGAGATATGAATAGAACTTTAAATGAAGAAATGAGTCTGATACCGTCTCATCATTCTGCTTCCCCTATTAACTCCTTATTAGTTTTAATTCCTTACTAATTTTAATTTGTAAGGCTTTTTAAAAAATCCTTATTGGTTTGGTTCATATTTATGAGTGGTGTTTTCTGTTCTTGACTGAAACTTTTTTGCTCCATAGAACATTGCTACATCAGTGTTCTAATCCAGGGAAAGTTGTGTAACAGATGTAGAGTTGGGATCAGATTAATGGCTCTGTATATAGGCTTAATTTATTTGTAAGCAAACATTTAGAATTATTTTCTAACTGAAGTTGGGAACTTCTCTTTTTGAGTTTTAAAGCTTGTAGCTTGATTTTTTAAATCTCATTGACGGTAAATCTTTGTCTTTTTAGAATAAATTTTATTTTTCAGTGCTAAATCCGGAAATTTAAAAATAGGTTAACAAGTTGGGTAAAAGAGATCACATCATTTTATAAGTTTCCTTTACTGAAAAGCAAAGAGCAGAAGTCTTACTTAAATTACACCTTTACTAGTTCAGTTTTTTAAAGTCTCATCCATGATTCCATTCTTAATGATTTATTCAGTCTTCTCCTTACCAGATGCAAAAAATGAAGATTGTCTGTTTGTATTTATTAGGTGTGAAGAAAACTAGTAGCACATATGTTCTCCCTGTATTTTCTCGGTTGACGCATACACTTTATTGTGACTTAGCTCAGCCTTGGTTATCCTGCATATCTTTTTATTTGAACTTTTTATTAGGAACTGAGATTTTTCTTTACCCTGAAATTGTATTCCAACAAATAAGTCAGCTAAACCTTTTATTCCAAGAGAGAAGTCAGTAGGGATCCTAGTGCTAAGAGAAGTCTGAGAATTCAAACTAAGTTTTCCTGTACTCTTAGCCCTTGGCACAGTGTCAGACAGAAGGTAGGATTCAACAGTGTTTTTGAATTGAATTAAAGACCTAAGTCAGTTATCAGCCTTAAAGCATATTTATATGTAATTCTTCTCAGATTCAGAGTTGTCTTTTTTCTTTGTGGTGTTCAAAATCTATATTGAATAGGTTTGATAGCATACTTTCTTAATTTCTTTTAATCATCCTTAGAATCAAGACTTTTTGGTTACTTCTCACTATAATATTTCTTGTTAAATGTGAGACCATTTCAACATTTAGTTCATTAAGATTTTCATTTATAAAGTTATTTAAAAGTTCACAACATTTATATGTACATTTTATCAAATGGTTTTCAACTTAATGCCATGTAATTATCATTCGCAGATCAAGAAATAGACTATTATTGGCACCACATAATTTTCCTGGTTATCCTTTCCCTATCAGAATCTCTTCTGTCTTCCCAGAGATACCCACTATCCTGTTGTTTGTAGTATATATGCTTCTCGACTTACCATGAGATTACATCCTGATAAATCCATAGTAAGTTGAAAATGCATTTAATACACCTAACCTACTGAGCATCAGAGCTTTGCCTAGCTTACATTTAACATGCTCAGAACACTTACATTAACCTATAGTTGGCGAAATCATCTAACAGAAAACCTGTTTTATAATAAAGGAATGAATATCTCATGTAATTTATTGAATACTGTACTAAAAGTGAAAAACGGAATGGTTTATGGGAACTTGAAGTGTGGTTTCTAGTGAATGTGTATTGATTTTGTACCTTCATAAAGTCAAAAAAACCTAAAGCAAATCATTGTAAGTATAGGATAATCTGTAACTGTTTCCTTTCCTTTTTTCTTACTTAATCACCTGTACGTATATTCCTAAACAGTATGGATTCATTTTGCCTGTTTTGAATTTTATATAAATAAAATTATATCATATTTTGCAACTGCTTTCAATTGATATTAAGTTTATAATGTTTGCAATTGTGTTTCTGTAGCTTATTCATTTTTATTGCTGTATGCTGTATAGTATTCCCATTGCATCAATATACCCTGGTTGATTTTACTGTTGATATTTGGGTTGTTTCCAGTTTGGGACAATTATAACTGTACCATTCTGAATATTATTTTGTGTGTATCCTGGTGCACATAAAAATGAAAATCTTTAGGTTATATTCTAGAACTGAAGTTTCTGAGCCATAAGAAGTTTATATTTTCAGCTTGACTAGATACTGGTACATTTTTCCATATTGGTTGTGTTAACTTACATTCCCAAATAGTGAATGAGAATTCTAGTTTCTCCATATCTTTACCAAAGCTTAGTGTTGTTAGACTTTTAAAATTTTCTCTTTGTTGGGTGTGTACTGATATCTCATTGTGGTTTTAATTTGTATTTTCTTGATTACTGATTAGATTGAGCCTCTTTTCTTTTCTCTCTCTCTCTCTCTCTCTCTCTCTCTCTCTCTCTTTCTTTCTTTTTTTTGAGCCAGTGTCTCACTTGGTCACCCAGACTGGAATGTAGTGGCTTGATCATCGCTTACCACAGCCTGGACTTCCTGGGTTCAAGTGATCCTTCCACCTTTCTGAGTAGCTATGGGATAAAGGTGCATGCTACTATGCCCTGCTAATTAAAAACTTTTTTTTTTTTTTTTTTTTTAAGAGAGAGAGGTCTCATTGTATTTCCCAGGCTGGTCTCAAACTTCTGGGATCAAGCAGTCCTCTAGCCTCAGCCTCCCGAAGTTCTGGGATTACAGGTGTGAGCCACCGCGCCTAGCCAGTGAAGTGCCTGTTCTTATACTTGCCTTCTTTCCTTTATTAGACTGTCTATCTTTTCTCTGATTTGTAAAAGCTCCTTATATATTCTGTATACTAGTCTTTTGTCAGTTATCTGTGTTGCAGATATTTTCCCCACTTTGGGTATTGTACTTTCATTCTTAGTTGAGCTTTTTTTTTTTTTCAAGTTGGAGTCTCACCCTGTCTCCCAGACTGGAGTGCAGTGGCCACTACTGGCCACTGCAGCCTTGACCTGCTGGGCTCCAGTGATCCTTCCGCCTCAGTCTTCCAAGTAGCTGGAACTACAGGCACGTGCTACCACGCCGGCTAATTTTTTTGATTTATTGTAGAGATGCGGTCTCACCAAGTTGCCCGGGTGGGTCTCGAACCCGCGGGCTCAGGCAATTCACTCACCTCGGCCTCCCAAAGCGCGGGATTACAGGCTGAGCCACCAAGCCTGGCCAGTTGAGCTTGTTAAACTTTTTTTCTGATTGGTGCTTTTTGCATGTCATGTTTAGGAAGTCCTTCCTTACCTCATGATCATGAAAATATTTCCCTGTATTTTCTTATAAAAGATTTCTTTTAAAAGTTTTGCCTTAAATATTTATCATCTAACTTTTGTGTGTGTGCAGTATTTGGCAATGGTTCCTCCTCTTCCTTCTTGAAACTTCATCTGCTTACATGACTGCAAATGTCATCTTTATGTTGCTAATTCTACAAGTCTGTATTTTTGGTATTGACTACATTCCTTAGCTGAGACCCTTATTTCCAGCTGCCTCCTGGATCTTTCCACTTGAATATCTTGAAAATATCTGCTATACTGAGCTCATTTTTTATCCTTATTACATTCTGTTTAGATTAGATCATTGTGTAAGGAAAATACATGGTGGAATCTTTTACTCTTTTCCCCTTCTCCATCCTAGTAGCCATCATGTCCAGGTGATTCTACTTCTGAAATGCATCTCAAATCCATTCTTCTTTCCAGTTCCACAATTAACTGCTCAGTGTTCCACCTAGTCTGGTACAATAGCCTTCTAATTGGTTTTCCTGCCTTCGTTCTACCTCCCATCTGTAGTCAGTCATTCACACTGCCACAGAATTTTCTTTCTAAGACACAAATCACATCTCTTTCCTGCTTTTATGTCTTTTCATTGCCTTCATTATAACAAAAAGTTTAAATCTTTCACATGGCTTCTACCATTACTCTGCAGGAATCTCATGTTCCTAGCCACACCAGGCTACTTATTATTTCCCAAAGAAGCTGTGTATTTTCATTATGCCTTTTTTCAAGTTGTTCCTTCTGCTTGGAATAGTCTTCCTTCCACCTCTTCCCACTGGGAAAATCCTGTTCCTTCCACTACCATTCCCAGTCAGAATTAATCTTTCCTGTCTCAGGGCTTTCCACGGCACTTTGCTTCTAATTTTATTTCATTGTTTATCATATTGCTTTATAGTTATTAGTTTATATACCTGCCTCTCATGCTAGATTATGAGGTCTTTGAAGACAGAGAATACGTTTTATTAATCTTTTTATTCTTAGCACCTAGCAGTGCCTGATACATAATGGTACCAAAAAATACTTGAATTAAATTTAAGAATTGTGCTAAGTTTAAAAAAAGAAAATGGAAATGTATGCATCAACTCAGAGTCATAATTAGGGGAAAATGTTGATGAAAGAGCACACTACCAATACTTTTAAATTGTTTTAGTAAAGATACATACCTGTTACCTGTTTTGATGTTGATCAGGGCTGTTGTGTTTTGCTGTACCATAAACCACAACTTAATAAGTTATCTGGGCTATTTTTTTGGGGTGAGTTCTAGCTAAAAAGAATAGAGCATATTGCTGTGGTTCAATGCTTACTGAAGGGGCAAAAATGATCTTAAAAGAATATATGAAATTGACCAATGTCTCCTTATTTATAAAAGGGTAACTTTTGTTTCAAACAGACTTAGAATACAAAGTTAGGTAAGATTAGTGTTTAAAACTAGGAAATTCACAACACTACTAAAGAAATGTGTGTCTTTTTTAGAAACCACATTAATGAGTGTAGTCTAATTATAAGTGTTATAGTACTGATGAATGTATCTGTTTTGAGGGTGCTTTCTAACTTCTCTTCTGGAAGGTGCTGGTGAATCAGGTACCCCTTAGATTTAAACAGAATAATGATAGGTTAAAAGTTTCTGCATATGCTAATTTTGTAGACTCTCATAAAAAAAGAAAACCTTTGGTGACTGGAGTTCAAATACTTAAAGCTCACACAACACAACTGAATTGTGGCTAGACATTTTTTACAATATTTTACAGTTCATCTGTCGGAAGCAGAGTTAGTCTCCAGTAACATTATTTTTCTCTTTTCATGCTAACATACTCATCATATACATGAGATTACTCTGAATAAAAAAAGTTCTTAACAGAAAATTTAAGAGCAAATGAATTTTTCATTAAGATATTATATGTTATATCTGAAGTTCTGATTGAAGTAAGTATTTAAAGAAGCTTGAAAAAAGTTGTCTCCTGTGTCTTCAGGTAAGTTATCTTTTGGTGATAAATTCATAGATTTTGAAATAAATCAGACCCAATCATTAAAGCATCTTTTAGATAATTATGATTAATTGAATACATGTGTTTATTTTTACACTCTTGAAAATACACTGAAGTGAAAGTTAAAGAATAAAAAAGGCATAAATTCTATAATGATGAGAACATGAGAGGAGATGTCAGTGGAAATTTGGAAGCTGAAAGATTGGTGGATGAGTGATAGTTAAGTAAAGAAAGCTGAACCCCAGCCTGTGCAGCTGCCTTCTGCCTGCCACCCCGGCTAGCTGGGATAGAGAATATCAGCCAATGGCTGTACAGATACTGATGGTTCCCAGGCAAGTGAATTCTCTATCTTGGAATATCTTATTGCAGTATATTTATTTAGATTTTTGCATGTGCAAATAGCTGAATATCATAGACGAAATATGTTATATAAGCATATGTTATAAATTGATTATAGGATTAGGATTATGGTATCTAAGAAAGAACCTCAGTGGCTCTGTTAATTCAGCAAGAGTAACTGTGGAAATGTAACATCTCATCTGGAGCTGCACTATCCAATATGGTAGCCACTAGCCTTATGTGGCTTTTGAGCACTTGAAATGTGGCTAGGCTAAATTGAGATGCAATATAAATATAAAATTTATCCTGGTTTTCACAGTCTTAGTGTAAAGAAAAGAATGTACCATGTCTCATTAATACATTTTTATAGTAATTACTTTTGAAATAATATTTTTCGTATATTGGTTTAGCCCAATATATTAAAAATAATTTCTCCAGTGTTTACTTTGCTAAGTATAGATTCTAGAAAATTTAAAATAACATATGTGGCTCCTGTTCTTTTTAGTCAATTCAGGTCTGAATAGAAGAATTAATACCTGGGGATGGCTGGTATGGTTCTCTGGTCTGTCTCTTCCAGGGGCTGTTTAGAAGGAAGGAAGGAATTCTGTGGCTGGGCATAGTGGCTCATGCCTGTAATCCTAGTACTTTGGGGCTGAGGCAGGATGATTGCTTGAGCCCAGGAGTTCAAGATCAGCCTGGGCAATACAGCAAGACCTCATCTGTATGAAAAATAAAAAAGTTAGCTCAGTATGGTGGCGCATGCCTGTAGTCCCAGCTACTCTAGAGGCTGAGGCGAGAGCATTGCCTGAGTTCAGGAGGTCGAGGCTGCAGTGAGCCATGATTGTGCCACTGCATTCCATCCTGGGTGACAGAATGAGACTGTAAAAAAAACATGAAAGAAAAGGAGGTCGAAATGGGGACCTCATCTATACTCTGCAGTACCTCTCCGTAGCAACTAAAATATGCAGTATACAAGATCATAGCCCCCCCCAAAAAACTGAATTATTCTTTGGAGGGTGGGCCCCTTGTAGTGCAGGCTTTCCTCACTAGGCAAGTGTTCTAGGAACCCACTGGCATCAGTGTATCAGCTAGAATTGCTGGGAGAGGCCGCATCCGGCTTCAGTGATTTTTTTTTTTTTTTTTTTTTTTTGAGTCGGAGTCTCACTCTATTGCCCAGACTGGAGTGTAGTGGCCGCTCCCGGCCACCGCAGCGTCGACCTGCTGGGCTCCGGCGATCCTTCTGCCTCAGCCTTCCAAGTAGCTGGAACTACAGGCACGTGCTACCACACCTGGCTAACTTTTTTGATTTATTGTAGAGATGAGGTCTCACCAAGTTGCCCAGGCGGGTCTCAAACCTGTGGGCTCAGGCAATTCACTCACCTCAGCCTCCCAAGGTGCAGGATTACAGGCTGAGCCACTGAGCCCGGCTTTTTTTTTTTTTTTTTTTTTTTTTTTTGAGATTTCTTTCAGCACGTTTGCTCATTTCATGATGGGTGATTTACGAGTGCACCTCCCCACATGGCAGTGTGAGTATTCAGCAGTTTTGACCAAAAATGGCATGATCCCCATGCCCAACCTTCCCTATTCAGCCAGTCTCACTCTGAGCAACTTTTTGTTTCTCTGGAGGAAAAAAGTCCTCAAAGGCAAACGTTTTGCCTGTGTAGAAGAGGTGAAGAAAAAATGGCAAAAGCACTAAAAGACATAAAAATGGATGAGTTCAAAAGCTGTTCTGACCAGTGGAAAAAGCATCTCGATAGATGTATTTCATCAAATGGAGAGTACTTTGAAGGTAACTGAAGTTTAAACAAATAAAAATAAATACACAATTTTTATAAATAAATTGTTTTGGGGGGTCCCTCATATACCTTTGTCAAACTACAAAACTGGCAGCCTTGTGAGTCTCCTATTTGAAAAAAAGGTAATTGCCTAAAGTTATTAACAGACCTCTTGCTAAAATTTTTAATTTCCCTGAATGTTATCCATCCATTATACCTCTTTAGCACAACTCCTCCCTTGAATCTATATAACTTTCTTTAACTGATTACTGAATGCTAGAAGAAAAAAACCACATCACTGAGCTAAGGATACCATGAAGTCATGGTTGCCAGCTGGTCTTGAGTGCTCAAGCTTTTTAACAGTTTTCTTGTGTTTCTAATCATCATTTTATCCTAGTCTTTACAGAGACCATTTAAAACCTCCTTTACTTTTCTCAAACCTTCTATCCTTGTCCTCAGCAGATAACCCTAATTCCTACTTCACTGAGAAAATACTGTAGAAAGCAGAAGAGATGGCTGCCTGTGACTTTCCGCTGCCATACCCACAGTCTTCACTCAGCCTTCCTTAGCTTCTGTCCAGTGCTAGGCTCAGTGATTCTCTTCTTTTGTCTGAGGCTAATCTGTTTCTGTGTTCTTGATCTTATCCCCTTAAGCTTCCTCAGAGGCCTCCTTTGGCACCTTCAGTTTCTTCTATATTGACTCCATCCCAACAGTACTTGTATATGCACTAACCTCTGCCACCTTAAAAAGTCCTATCTTGATCCCTTATCCTCGTACACCTATCACTAGGTCTTCCCCTTCTTAATAGTTGAACTTATTGAAGAAATTGTCTACTTACTGTTGCCATATCATCATCTTCTATTTACTAAACTCTCTGCAATAAGGCATCTACCCCTGAGATTACTTTTGCCAAAGTCATTAGTTACGTCTAAAGTATAAGGGGATAATAATTTTTTGTCTTGATATTTAACCTCTCTGTAGCATTAGATACTAATAATCATTTTGTCTTCTATGAAACACTTTTTTCCTCCTGGTTTTTGGGGTACTCTACTCTCCTAGCTTTTCTCCTTACTCTCCTTTGTGGCAACTCCTTTTCTGCTTACCCATTAAATATTGGTGGTCCTCAGAAGTCCTGCCCTGGGCTGTCCTCTCACTTTCCAAACACTCCATGGGTAATTAATCCTCTCCCTTGTTTTCAGTTGCTATAAAAAAGTATTTGCAGCTTTAATCTCTAGACCCAATTTCTGTTTGCCTGCTGTACATACCACAGTACCTATGTTACTACATCTGTTTCTTGTATTTTATTTTCTATCTCAGTGAATAAAATTCTGTTAACCCCTGAGCACAAGAAGGAAACCAGAGAGTCATCTACATTCATTCCACCTTGATTCTTTCTGAGTTCCCATTGTCAGTTACTCACAAAGTTCGGTCCATTTTGTGACTGAACAGGTGTTAATTCTATTTTGCCTATCTATATTCCAAATTCAAATAAAAAATGCCTCTATAATCTCTCATCTAGTCTATTTAAATAGTCTAACTGCCCTTTCCTCAATCTTGCTCCTATACATAAAATCCTTGGTAGCTAGTTTCCAAAGATGACCACCAATGTACCTCATTTCCCGATTTGTGCTCTTGTGTAGTCCTCTTCCATACTGAATCTGAGCTGGTGCTATCACTCACTTTAAGTACTAAAATGTGGCAGAAGTGAAGCTGTGCCAGTTCCAGTCCTCAGCTTTAAAAATGCCTCATACTTTCAACTTTTGACCTATAGTGTCTCATAGCTTCCCTGCTAGAGGACACGTGGACAGAGAGTTCCTGAAACTACATGGAGAGCGAGAAAGGCTCAGATATCCCAGATGAGTCCAGCAAGGTGCCATACATATGAAAGAGCCATCTCTGATGTTCCATAAACCCCAGATGACTTCAGCGCCCAGGCAGCATCACATGGAGCTATAGAACTGTTTAACTGAGCTCAGTCAATCCACAGAATAATGAGATAGCAAAATGGTTATTGTTTTAAACCACTAAACTTTGTGGTGGTTTATTTCACAATAGATAAAGCCAAAACAAAACTTCTCTGTTCTATTTACTACTACAGTTCCATCTCTGACAATTTATCTTTAATGTTCACCTTCACAAAGCTGTCTAAAGTTCCCAGAATGCCCTCTGCTTTTTCTTCTAAGATTTTTGCTCCTACTGTTAGAAATATTTTCTTATTTAACTTGTAATCCTTCCCCTACCAAATTCCTACTTAACTTTCAGGTCTTTTCTTAGACATTTTTAAAGTCCTGGGTGACTAGGTTAAATGCATAGCTTATGTACTTTCATAGTAGCAAACACCTACTGGCAGAATAATAATTGAGAACAGATAGTTGAGAAGTGTGATATTTTGCAAGTTATTTAGTCTCTCTGAGCCTCAGTTTTTTCTTCTGTAAAATGAGGATAATGGCAGTAATTACCTCATAAGTTTGTTGAGAGTATATGAGTACTGAAAAACTGTTAGCTATTAATGTTATTAAAATATTATCATAAGTATCTTTCATCACTTTATCCTTAGAGTCTAGCAAAGTTCCTGGCACATAATATGTATGATAAAAAGTTTCTGTGAATGACTGGATGGATGAAAGAATTCAGATCATGTGTTGACCCAAAAGAAAGCCTAATTTCATGCCTATTTAAACATTTTTTTTTATTGTGGTGAGACATAAGTAGTACAAATTTGTTGTTTTCACCATTTTTAAGTGTAGAATTCAGTGGCATTAATTACATTCAGTGTTGTGCAACCATCACCACTGCCTATTTCCAAAATTTTTAAATCACTCCAAACAGAACCTCTGCCTCATTAAAAAATGAATTCCCATTCCTTCCTTCCCTCAGAGTCTGGAAGCCTCTAATCTAATTTCTCTATATATAAATTTGTCTTTTTTAGATTTTTATATAAGTTATACAGTATGTCCTCTTGTGTCTGGTTTGTTCTCTTAGCATAATAGCTTCACAGTTCATGTTGCGGCATGTATCAGAATTTTCTTTATTTTTAAGGCTAAAAATTCCATTGTATGTATATACTACATTTTGTTTATCCTTTCATCCTTTTGAATGTTTGAGTTGTTTCCACCTTTTGGCTATTGTGAATAATGTTACTGTGAACATGGGTGTGCAAATGTCTGTTCAAGTCTATTCCACAAGTTATTAGCAACTATTTTAAGATATTCATAGAACATGATAGGTATTTGAATTATTATGTACCCAGAAGTGGAATTGCTGGATCATTTGGTAATTCTATTTTTAACTTTTTGAGAAATCATGTTATTTTCCATAGCAACTGTGCCATTTTATATTACCATCAGCAATACACAGGTGTTCCAATTTTTCCACATCCTCACCAACACTTATTTTCTGTTTTTAACTTTAATTTAATTTAATTTTTTTAATCTTAGAAAATATAGTTTACTTAGAAAGTAAATATGAAAGAGAGAGAGAGAGAAAGAGGAGATTCACCTCGCCAAGGTAGGGGAGGGGGCCAAAACCAGGAAACATGGCCTGGCCGTCGCTCAAAGAGCACACGGCCACATCATAGCTTAGCAAGGCAAAGGCTTATTTTCTGTTTCTTACAACAATGACCTTTGAAATAAAATCTTAAAAAATAATAACTGGCCAGGCTCAGTGGCTCAGCCTGTAATCCCAGCACTTTGGGAGGCTGAGGTGAGTGGATTGCCTGAATCCACAGGTTCGAGACCCACCCGGGCAACTTGGCAAGACCTCATCTCTACAATAAAGCAAAAACTAGCCGGACGTGGTAGCGCATGCCTGTAGTTCTGGCTATTCGGAAGGCTGAGGCGGAAGGATTGCCGGAGCCCAGCAGGGCCAGGCTGCGGTGGCTGGGAGTGTGACACAGCACTCCAGTCTGGGCAACAGAGTGAGACTCCAACTCAAAAAAAAAAAAGCCAGATGTGGTAGCACACATCTGTAGTTCCGGCTACTTGGAAGGGTGATGTGGAAGGATTGCTGGAACCCAGCAGGTCGATTCTGGGATGTCTGTAAGCGTGCCACTGCACTTCAGCATGGGCGACGGAGTGAGACTCCAACTCAGAAATAATAATAGCTATCCTAAAATATATAAAAAGATATGTTTTATTACTTTTGATGCTATTATAAATGAAATTGTTTTTGTCTTTCTTAAATTGTTCATTACTAATGTATACAACTGATTTTGTGTGTGTTAATTTTGTAATTGTCTGTAAGCGTGCCACTGCACTTCAGCATGGGCGACGGAGTGAGACTCCAACTCAGAAATAATAATAGCTATCCTAAAATATATAAAAAGATATGTTTTATTACTTTTGATGCTATTATAAATGAAATTGTTTTTGTCTTTCTTAAATTGTTCATTACTAATGTATACAACTGATTTTGTGTGTGTTAATTTTGTAGCCTGCAACTTTGGAGAATTTACTGATTCTAATAATTTTTAATGTTGATTCTTTAGTGTTTTCTACATAGAAGATCATGTCATCTTCAATAAAGATAGTTTTACTTTTTCCTTTCCAATACAAATGCCTTTTATTTTCTTTCTTAAATGCTTTGGTGAATAGAAGTGGCAAAAACGGGTACCTTTGTTTTATTCCTGATCTTAAGGGAAATCAAGCCTGTTTTTTTCTATAAAGTAAAATTTTTAATAGTTTTTCATATTTGGGATACACTTCTTATTAGCTTGGCTTGAATGAAGAAACATAAGAGCTTATTGAGCACAAGAGAAAAAAATATGGGTGGGAAAAATGGAATGAAGCTGATAAGCAGAGATGGGAGAACCTCATTAGACTTAACAAGATGTTGTTGAAACAGAGGTGGGGTCAGGAACATCCAAGAATCGCCCCACCTCTAGGAGGTAGTTCCCAGCTGTTTCAGGGATAGGTCCTGAAAGTATGAGCAGGGTTCCACAAGTTATTAGCAACTATTTTAAGATATTCATAGAACGTGACAGGTATTTTTGTAAATTAGGTATAAACATGAAGTGGAAAATAATAGGTATGTTATGTAAAAGTTTCCTGTATGCTTGGCTTCATTGATAATGGGGCCCATGTACTTTATTATCCACACTTTAACAGTGAATGAATGTGCTATTAATGATTCTCCCTGAAAAGTAGGTTTAAACTGACTTTCCTAGACAAACTGGAATATAGGATATACTATTCATAGAGTTCTTCACATTCATAAATGAAACCTATAGTTTACATTTAATCCTGGGACTATTTAGTCATGATGGCATATTAATTAATATTCTGTAAAGAATTAACTACTGAAAAATCTAGAGGTGGGTTCATAAGGTTGAGCAACTTATTGTAAATAGTTTCAGTTCACACATGAACGTGGATAATAATGGATGATTTATGAAGTATGTAGAGATCTCTGCTGCTGTTACCTATGCAATTACATGCAACTAAATTTATGCTCAAAGCTGAACTGTACTTTAGGCAACTTCTTTGCCTATTAAATTGAGTCAGAGTAATGCTTATGGTAATGAAACTTTCTTTGATAATTGATTATTAATTTATAACTTATTTCTGCTTACTGTTATTTTCTGAAAGTTTATAATAGCATCTATGAGTCAGTTGACTCACCTATATATAACTGGACCCATTTTCTGTAAGTAATATATCTTTCTTTTAGACTATTCTTGTTTATGGAAGAATATACATGTTACTTATATACAGGGATACAATCTTTGATGTCAACTTAAAAGTTTAGGAACTTCTGTCATATTAGTAAATCATCATGACTCTGTGGTCCATAACCTTTCTTAAATCTTAAAAAGTAATTGGTTTATATTTTTAGCTTCTGCTACTACCTGGTAAGAGTAAAGCTTTTCATAATTTTTTTTTTTTTTTATAGCTGGAGTCTCACTCTGTCGTCCAGGCTGGAGTGCAGTGGTACTGTCACCTCCTGGGCTCAGCCTCCCAAATAGCTGGGATTTCAGGTGTGTGCCACCACACCTGGCTAATTTTTTATTTTTTGTAGTGACAAGGTCTTGCTTTGTTGCCTAGGCTGGTCTCAAACTCCCGATCATAAGCCATCCTTTCGCCTCTGCCTCCCAAAGTATTGGGGACAGGTATGAGTCACTGCATCTGGCCTCATTCATAGTTTTATAATTTGAATGTAAAGTGACATTAATCATCTTTTGTTGTGTTCCTAGCCCTTCTTCTGGTCCTTTAACCTGTGGCTGTTGCCCAAGGCCTGGTTTTCTACCTCTTACCTTCTCTACATTCATTCTCTGCATGAGCTTATTCATTCTGGTGATGAGAAATTCAGCTATTACCTCTGTGTTGACTTTTAAAGTGATTTGTTCAAATTGCTCATCTCAATTTCATCAAGTCTAAAATTTAACTCATCTTTATGTCAGACTCCTTTTCTCAACTACCTGAGGTTATTTATAACTTTCTTTCCATAAGTCTGTCTGTCCTATGTATTACTGTCAGCGTTATCCTAAGTAATTCATCTTTACTAGTTTCTTTAGTTTATAGAAGCTGATTTTGTTCATTGCTTTAAGTTTAGGCTTCTATGCTTTCAAAGCTTTTCGTCATCTAATTTCATTAGATCTATCTCACATATCCTTCCCAGGATCTAACGTTCCCCACTCCTTTGGCAGTTAGACTGGTCTCCTCTTTGTCATGGTGAACACATCTTGCTGATGCTGTCTAGTTAGTTCTGGAATACACAACTGAAGGTCTGCCTTATCCTGAGCCTTTCCTGACTGTATCAGGATCCTAAGACTATTCCCTAATTATGAACATTTGTTTTACAAATGTTTAGCAAGTGACTGGCATTTGGTTCTTCAATTGTTTTTCCATTTGCTTTGTTTTCTTTCCTATCCTGTAATTTCCAGGAAGACAGACAGATCTATATCTATGTTAACCCCTTTGTGCTTCAGTGTAATCACAAGCTAGGCACATAGTAAGGGCTTGCTGATACATTATTTTATCTTAAACATATATTTCAATATGTACCTTAACCATAACATTTTTATGTTAATTTAATCATGTTTTTGGTCAATCTTAAATTGTCCTAATTGAAATCTTTATCTTTAGAGAATCAAAGTTTATAGAACCATGGTTCTTAATCCTTTTTAAAAATTACCAATTATATATATATTTTTTAGTATAAAGATGTGGGGTACAATTCAGGGTTAGGTATACAAACGTTGAGTATGGAGGTACCCTTGTTGATGAGGGAGGTATGCCCCTCCTTCCCCTGGCAGTTACCCTCAACTGCCAATCCCTTTCTTATAGTATTATAATTGTCCAAGGTCCACTTATGAGTGAGAACATATGGTACTCTGTTCTTTGTTTCTGTGATAGATCACTGAGTATGATCAACTCCAAATCCATCCAAGTTCCTGCAAAATCCATATGTTTGTCTTTCTTTATGGCTGCATAATATTTCATTGTGTGTATGTACCACATTTTTTTAATCCAGTCCAGCTTCGATGGGCAACATGGTTGGTTCCATGTTTTTGCTATTGTGAATAGAGCTCAACAAACATACGTGTGCAGGTATCTTTTTTGTAGAATGATTTGAGTTCCTCCGGGTTCTTAATCTTAAGAGACTGAACACTCTTAAGATTAAGATAAATGCTTTGTGGATTAAAAAATAGGATTTTTTTTTGAGTTGGAGTCTCACTCTTGTCACCCAGGCTGGAGGGCAGTGGCATGCTCATGGTTACCACAGCCTCGACCTGCAGGGCTCAGGTGATCCTTCCACCTCAGCCTTCCAAGTAACTGGAACTACAGGCACACGCTACCATGCCCAGCTAATTTTTTGATTTATTGAAGAGATGAGGTCTCACCAAGCTGCCCAGGCTGGTCTCGAACCTGTGGGCTCTGGCAATCCTCTCACCTTGGCCTCCCAAAGTGCTGGACCGTGCCCAGCCAAAAAAATATGATCTTTAATTTTTATTCAAGGGGTACATGTGCAGGCTTGTTACATAGGAATATTGCATGATGGTGAGGCTTGGGCTTCTATTTACCCCAACACCCAGGTGGTGGACGTGGTACCCAGAGGGTAGTTTTCAGCCCTTATCTAGCCCCTCTCTCCCCTCTCTAGGAGGGCTCCAGTGTTGTTGGTCCTTAAGATAAATATTAATACTTTGTAACATCCACTTTATTATCCTGAAAAAAATGTATGAGAAGTATAACCTATTTATGCATCTCATATAAAAAGATAATACTTGAAATCACATTAAACAATAAAGGAAATAGATTCATAATAAAATATTAGATAATTCAATATGTAAATGCTTAGGCATGACTTCACTGGAAGCCCCTATAAAGTAGTCAGATGCTTGTACTTTTATATAAAATCATTGTGAAATAGACAACTATGTATGCAAATGGTTGAGGTGAGTCGTACTGATGTTTAAAATATCATAGGTGGTGTTTGAGTAGTGTGATTTTCTGAAATGGTGATCAACTCTTGACAAAGTTACAAACTTTGCATTCCTGAAAAGTTCAGCACATATCAATACTGTGCAAGAACATATTGTGTTTATATGTAATATGGAATTTGAGTCTAGGCTTATATAATTATAAATAAGTTTTTCCCTTATGTGACTATCCATCAGGAGGAGTTGAAAGCGATGAGACAATTCTCTATTCTGTGTAAATGTCCCACATCTTGCCCACTCACTTCCTGCTCCCTAAAAATCAGTAGAAACCCACCACACCAGTAATTATAATAACTAAAATGCCCCCAACAAATTTCTAGGGCAAAATAATCTTAAATTTTCACAAATTAAAAAAAAAATCTCTTTTCTTAGAGAATGCTGCCCCATTGAGAATGTTAAAAATAATTTTGATTTTCAAGTGAAATCAGCACTTCCAAACCATGTTTTATGATAAACTAGTTCTTGACATGTTACGAGGAGGAAAATTTTCTAACTAAGGTTAAGTTAAAATAATTTTTTTCTTTCTCTGAAGTGCATGAGTTTTCATAGCCTTTAATGTATCAATGGTCATTGTCAATCTATTAGAAGAAGATGCATTGTTTCCACCAAATTATTTCGCTATAGAATCCTTTGGAAATTATTGACATTTAATTTTTAAAAAATACAACCCCTTTAGGCATATTAGATTCTGTGGGCAGCACTTTGAAGATAAAGACAAGAATGTCTGTCGTGTGCTCCATTTGTAGTACGATCTAGTCAGTCCTTGGTTACCTAGAGAACTTTGCATATGTCTTGCTATGTGTAGGCCCTTCTGTTCAACTAGAATTTTATGAACCAATTCAATCCTGAGCCACAAACATGTAAAAAATATTAAAACAATTACATTAACCTAAAAGTGGCAGGAAGATGGAGTGGCCAAAATAGGTCAGCCCCAGGCCTACTATGTTGATTATACTGGTTTCAAATCTGGTATTTATTGTTAACTTCTTTTTTGTTGATAGTTTAAAAAATTTCATAGATTGTGTGCAAATTAGAAGAGACAGCACTCAGTGTAAAATATATGAATCCATCTCCAAAAAGACACTAAAATTACACTGAAATAAGTTCTTTGGAGAAATCTAAAGGAGAGTTGAAGATCAGATGGAAAAGTCAATGAAGTGCACAAAATAATACAGAACACAAATACATTAAATATGTGGAAACCACTGCTTCTTGCTCAAGTGAAGTCTAGAAATTTATTGCAGAAGTTTGCAAAGACGGTCTACTTGAACAGATGATTCTGTTCTTTACCTGGCAATATTGTAGTTTTAGAAATTACATACATTATTATTACGCACAGTGTGCAGAATTACTTGTTTCAAACTGCCTAAGTGACCAAAAATTTGTGATGATTATGTCAAAGTACCAGAGAAAATGAATGTGATACAAGAAGTTAAGACTACAGTCTCAGCTCTCTGCATCTCCCTTTCGACAGACAGCCACATCTCTCATGCAGCACCAGCCTCATCTTCAAGACACCATGACGAAGGTGAAGGCCAGAGTGGATTTGGCCATATTGGGTGCCTGGCCACCAGTGCTGCTTTTAATTCTGGCATGGTGGATATTGTCACCATCAATGACCCTTTAAATGACCTCAACTACATGGTCTGCATGTTCCAATATGACTCCACCCACGGCAAGTTCCATGATTACAACGCTGAGAAGGGAAAGCTTGTCATCAATGGAAATCCCATCACCATCTTCCAGGAGTGAGATCCCACCAAAACCAAATGAGGTGATGCTGATGCTGATTATGTGGTGGAGTCCCCCAGTATCTTCACTACCTTGGAGAAGGTTGGGGCTCACTTATAGGAGGGAGCCATAAGGGTCATCATCTCCACCCCCTCTGCTGATGCCCCCATGTTTGTGATGGGCATGAACCACAAGAATTATTGCAACAACCTCACATTTGCCAGCAATGCCTCCTGCCAGCTGCTTAGCCCTCCTGGCCAAGGTCATCCATGACAACTTTGGCATCGTGGAGGGACTCATGACCACCATCTACCACATCACTGCCACCCAGAAGACTGTGGATGGCCCCTCTGGGAAGCTGTGATGTGAAGTTGTGGAGCCCTCCAGAACATCATCCCTACATCCACCAGTGCTGCCAAGGCCGTAGACAAGGTCATTTTTGAGCTGAACAGAAAGCTCATGGCATGGCCTTCTGTGTCCCTACCACCAATGTGTCTGCCATGGATTTGTCCTATTGTCTGGAGAAACCAGCTAAATATGATGACATCAAGAAGGTAGTGAGGTAGGCATCCAAGGTCCCCCTCAAGGGCATCCTGGTCTACACCGAGCACCGGGTTGTGTCTTCTGACTTTAACAGTGATGCCCACTCTTCCACCTTTGATGTGATGTTGAGGCTGGCATTGCTCTCAACAACGACTGTGTCAATCTCATCTCTTGGTATGACAATGAATTTGGCTACAGCAACAGGGTGGTGGACTTCATGGTCCACGTGGCCTCCAAGGAGTAAGAGTCCCTGGACCACCAGTCCTAGAGAGAGCACAAGAGGAAGAGAGAAGCCCTCAACTGCTGGGGAGTCCCTGCCACACACAGTTCCTGACCACACTGAGAATCTCTCCTCTTCACAGTGTCCATGTCAGACCCCCTGAAGAATGAGGGGGGGACCTAGGGAGCCCCACCTCATCATGTCCCATCAGTAAAGTTCCCTGTACTCAAAAAAGGACTACAGTCTCTATCTCGATATCTGGAACACCTTAGCCTTCATCAAAAATAGAATCAACGTGATTGGATCAAAAAGTGTACTATATACTTGGGTCTACCCTACCTCTCCACTGAAAATGCTACCTGTTCCTTTAAACAGAACATATACCAACCCTTTGGTTGGTATGTTTAACAACATATTAACAGTTCCAGAGAGTTGAGAAAGGATAAATCTACAAATACTTCAGATGATCCCAATTAATGGTGATTGATTTCTGTTGTAACTGGACTGAGAATGATGAAAAAAAACCATAAAGACTACTTTTTCACATACTGCTGAACTTTATATAACTTTGCACAGATAGATGTTATCATCACACTGTCTCTGAGGAAAAAGTGGCTGACTTTATGGAGAACTTTAGCACAAAAACAAGGAGCTGGTTCCAGGGTCATATAGAGATGTGCTGGAAGAAAATGAAAAGGAAACTGACTATGGCAACTCCATGCTGTGCACCCATAGGATTAGCATTAGCATGGTAAGTTTATCTGAGATAAATAGCTTCACCAAATTATTTGAAATGTTTGTTAATAAGAGCAGTTGCGGAAAAGACAGTAGGTATTTCTAAAAGCGTTTGTACTTTTGTTTATTTTTTTTTTTTAGATGAGAAAATAAAGTTTATTTAGAAAGTAAATTAGAGAGAGAGAAAGGGGAGATTCACCTCCCCAGGGTAGGGGAGGGAGCCAAAGCCAGGAAACATGGCCCAGCCATAGCTCAGAGAGAACATGGCCATACCATAGTTTACCAAGACCATGGCCACAGTAGCCTAGTGATGGCCAGTGCTTGTACTTTTAAAACATCAGTGTCCAAACTAGAAATTATACCTCCTAATTATGTAAATGTAGCAAAACTAGGAAAAACTGCTTTGCTACTGTGGAACTGATCATCAGTGACAAATGATCCATATCACCAATAAAATGGTGAAAAGGTTCTTGGAGTTCATCAAGATCAAATGCAGGTAAAGCAGTGAGCACTGCAAGCTGTAGGTCCTGGGATCCTTCCTACTGAGTTCAGCAAAGGCATAGCTTGTCTCTCCTAGGATAGCAAAGTAAGGATCTGTACCAAGTGTTAATGACAAGACCATGTTATCGCTACTCCAGGACCCCAAATGGGGAGTTATAAGGTTGAAGTTATCCTAAATACAGTTGTCAGGGAGCAAAAAAAACCCCTGCTTTGTGGGAGATACTCCAGCCAGGAAAGAAAACGCAAGCGTGTTTCATTAAATGGCTCATTGCTTCTCTTACTGTTTAAAAGAGTTGGGGCATCTTTTGTTTCCTCAGGGAAATAAGATGATGGATAGGAAGATGCCCACGTTGTTAAAGGAATCTTCCAAAACCCTGATTCTGTCTGCTTAGGACCAGTATTGGCAATAAAAAGCTGGCATGATGTCCCATCATGCTAGATGATAACCCAAAACCCTCTCTCCCACACCAAGGTGGTAATTTCCTTACCCACCTTGGACTAAAGGGGACAAGTGGCCAGTTAGGGTAGACAGTTTATGATTACTCACCGGCACCTGGCAATTTATAGTGAAACACTGTTTGAAAAAGCAGTCTTTGTCCCTCCCTCGGTAACAATGCCTCCACTTAAGGAGAGCTACAAGAATTCTATTTGCACTTACTAGTTTACAAAGTGAATGGCAAACCACTGGTATTTAATTGCTACATATTGAATTGGAAGAGCATATTTTGGAAAAAAAAAAGAGGGGAAGAAAATACATTACTTAAGTGGTATCATTTATTACCTGAAAAGGCAAGTACATGAACATTCACTTGACATGCAGTCTGCCTTATGTTTTCTCCCAGGTTAATCAACTAAGGTACAAAGTAAGGAGGAACAAGAAATAAATGCTACTTACCATAAAAATTCCTGCCTCTCTTTAAAATCCAAGGATTTACAACTAAAATGTAGTCAAATGATTTTAGAGTATTTCTTTCAATATTGATACATACATATTCACTTCAAATAAAAAGAGAAACATTTTACATTTTTTTTCCCCTCTCCTTACAGGGAAATTCTAGTAAAATGATAAACCTGAAGTTTGAGATTTAGTTTTGTTGTTGTTGTTGATTTTTTGAAAATTTTAGTGGAAGACATGTTTATATCAACCATGTTTGTATTGTGTCTAGAAAATCACCTATTTTGGGAAATTTAACCCCAAAGCTACTTTAAAATGAAAGCATCAAATTTTAAAAATGTGTATGTGATCCCCTTAATGTGATGTTAATAGAGATCTTATTAAAGGGCCTTGGCTATTAAACTGCAAACCATAAATTGTTCTCACATAAGCTAGTGTGACTTTCTTTTTCCTCTTGGGTATTCTGAAACTCTTGAGCTCTCACGGATACAGGCAATATGGGAAGTGCTCTTGGGTTGTAAGGCAGTGAATCTAACATTTCTTACATGTTCTAGACTGAGATAGTTTCTTTATATTTAATTTACTTAATCTCCACTTGAGTTTATATATTTTTATTTTCATTTCATAAAAATAGACCAAGAGAAGTTAAATAACTTGTCCAAGATCATTCAGCTGTTAAGTACTTGATCTTAGATTTTAGTTATGGTTTATCTGATACCAAACCAGTTATTCGGCAATTTTGCATAATCTAAAATGCAGTGTTAGTGCAAATTATTTCTATTAGTCTAAAGGAGAAACACATTTTTAAAGCTTTCAAAAAATGGCCAAACATCCCATTTCCAAGTTTTGCTCACAACTGTTCATTTTGGCACTGTTTCACTCAACATAAAGCCAATGTTTTGTCTTGGCCTACACATCCTTACTTAAGCCCTGCTTCACCTCTCTCCCCTGTTATCTTTCGAACCTCCTCTTCTACTGTTTTCTTTTTGATTATTATGCTGTAGCCACTCTGGCATTCTTGTTATTTCTTGACTGTATGAGGCATACCCCTGCTTCAAGCCTGTACCATTGGCTGTTGTCTCTGTCTGGAATGTTCTGTATCTAGATAGCCACAGATCTCATTTTCTTTACTCCTTTAAGTCTTTGCTCAAATGTCATCTCAGTGTGGGCCTCCTTGATATCCGTAGTTAAAACTGCCACATCCTCTACTTCAGTAGTCTCTTATCTTGCTGTAGTTTTTTCATAGCACTTATCATCTTCCAAAACACTATTTTATTTATTTATGTATTTATGCATTTATTTTGTTAGAGTCTCACTCTATGGTCCTGGCTGGAGTGCAGTGGAATGATCACAACGATTATGGTTCACAGCAGCCTCAACCTCTTGGGCTCAAGTCATCCTTCCATCTCAGCATCCTGAGTAGCTGGGACTACAGGCGTGTACCACCATGCCCAGCTAATTGTGTGTGTGTGTGTGTGTATTTTAGTGATGAAGTTTTGTTATGTTGCCTAGGCTGGTCTTGAGCCCCTGGACTCAAGCAGTCCTCCCACCTCAGCCTCCCAAAATGCTGGGATTACAGGTGTGAATTTGGCAGAATTTATTTATTATATTTGTTTTCTGTCTACTCTTTCCCCCATGAGAATGTAAGCATGAAAGGGATTTTAATCTGTTTTATTTACTAATGCAACTCTAGTGCTTAGAACAGTGCTTGGCAGAGAGAAAGTACTTAGTAAATACTTGTTGAATGAATGAATGAGCTCTTCCTCATTTTTTTCCTGAGGTCTTACATCTACAGCAAGTAGACCAAAGAATTCCTTGCATATTCTCATAGGACAGTGGCCCTTGTTTGGTAGTGGATAGGTTCTGGTTTATGTAACTGACTATACGGTCAGTCCATTTTGAATAGAATGACTTCTTCACTATGGTGATTCTTGAATTAGCAGATATAAGATAAAACAGATATAAAAGATGAGCCTTGCTTTTTCTGTTTCAGCTTGTGTATTTTTAGAATTTTTTCCCCAAAGGATGGGGTTCTCATCATGTTGCCCAGTCTGATCTCAAACCCCTGGACTCAAGTGATCCCCCTACCTCAGCCTCCTGAGTAGTTGGAACCACAAGCATATACCACCATGCCTGGCTATATTTTTAGATTTTGTTGGGTGAATTTTTTCTTTTCATTCTGGAAATTTTAAAATATAAACTAAAGTGGAGAAATATTATAATGAATTCTCATATACCCATCACACAGCTTCAGCAGTTATCAACACATGGCTAGTCTTACTCCTCCATGCTCTCACAGCCCCCTCCCCAAGATTATTTTGAAGCAAAATGCTATGATAAGAAGACAACACTTCATTTCATTTGTAAATTATCTGAAAGGTTTTGATAGAGTTGAATATTGTTAAAACTCTTAACATTGCAGCTCATGATTTGTTCCAAAATATGATTAAATCCCTGCTAAAGCAAATCACTCATATTCTAGAATTTTATCATATTTTTATTTTTTCATTTAAGATCTGAACCAGTTTTACAATTTACATTTGATTTAAATGTGACTTCTTCTTTTTTGGCTATTAAGGTCAGTGTAATTTTTTTTTTTAATAGATGATGTCTCTCTGTTGCCCAGACTGGCCTCGAAATCCTAGGCTCAAGTCCTGGTTCTAAGCTGGGTAAAGCACTTTGTTCAATCCTCCTGCTTCAGCCTCCTAAGTAGCTGTCAGTGTTTTTTTAAAAAATCTTCCCCTTACGGTATCTGCTTTTTGTACAAATGGCCTTTTATATAAAGTAATTGGTTATTTAAAAATAAAAAGCTATTTATTTTTAGAGTAGTGGAATTATGGGTAATATTTAATTTTTCCAAAATTGGACTATCTTTACTATTAAAAGTAAAAAGCAGTTTGTAATTGAGGATTCTCTGCTTATCTGTGGAATATGAGATGGCCAAATCAGTGATGCATGAGAAGGGTCAATTTTGTTGTACAAATGGCCGAAGAAGAGCTGGGTAAAGTACTTTGTTCAAAGCAAATGAGCTGTGATTTTTATCTGAGAAACTATAGCTTATTTTTCAAGCCTAAATTCTTTCTGTGTTACGGTGTTACTTCAGGTAGTCTTAAAACATGACCAAAGCCAAAGTGTTTAATTTGCTGAAAATTGTTACATGCCTCTATAATTTGTGACTTCTTTAGACTGTAGAGGGGAAGAGGAGGCAAACAAGTTGTATAACTATCACAATCTATCAGTGTGTTATTAAAATAAGTTGTATTAAAATTAATTAAAATATTCTAAGTAAGAGATTACATCCTACATGTGAATTTTTATATCTTATTAAACTATTAAATTTAGTCTTAGTTATTTTTTTAGCTTACCAATTGTGAAGGTGTAATAAAAAATTGGCCATTTGCTGTTGCTAAATTATAGTCCATGTTAAAGAACCCATTCTGCTTGGAAACATTTGAAAGTTTTAAGTGCTGACTAGGAAATTTTAAAATGTTATATTATCTTAAAAAGATTTTCTTGACAGACAAATCAGCATCTCTGCCAGTTTTTGCATCATTATTTTTGGCAGGATAATTAGTTGTAATGCCAGAATTCAGATATATGGTAGTTGGAGTTATAGACGATCCAAAAATTCATTCTCAAACTGTAATTTATCTCACACCCATAGGAAGTAGGGTGTGGATTACAAATAACTAGGTGTATACATGGTTTTAAAGCTACCCAAATAAAGGTAAGTGGCTTTTAATGAAGGGATGAGAGTTTTTGAACTATTAAAACTTAGATTATTTTAATTTAACAAAACATTCAAAGCCTTTGCATTCTGTCGAGATTTTGGCAGAACATAATGGTAGATATACAGTACAGTAATGCTCAGCATTTCTTAAGGGGAAAGGCATAACTTTGGATAGTTTCTGACATATATGTCCTTTATCTATGAGGGAAAATTTGAAGTTACCGCAGAAAGGAGTTAATTATTAGACTAAGGTTTTTGAGGAGATGCTTAGTACACCATGTTAAATGGTTGTGCAGAAAGATGGACCAAGTGGGTGAGGAGGGACTGGAATCATGCTTTGTCTTGCTAAGCTTATGCCCTTGTACAGAGATTGAATCCTAGAGAAGGCGACTTTGTCTTACAAAGTGTAATAGTATATCAGAGGTTCTGGTGGGCAGAGATGAGTTCTGTAGCCAGAAGTGTTTCCTATTCCATAGTGACTGTAGGGATACAGAAAGCAAAATCTAAACAGAGATTCCTTCAAATACTTGTTCAATATTTTATTTAGGGCAGAAAGATACTGATATTCCAGTAAAAAAAAAGTACATAATTCTTTTGGTGAATAATGAAAGATTTACTACATTCAACAAACATAGCTTAACATTTTAACATATACAAACAACACACACATTTTTTTTTTTTTTTAGAGAGATAGGGTCTTACTCTGTTATCCAGGCTGGAGTTCAGTGGTGTGATCATAGCTCACTGTAACCTCGAACTCCTGAGCTCAAGCTATCCTCCTACCTCAGCTTCCTGAGTAGACAGGACTACAGGCACACACCACCATGCATTTTTTTTTTAAGAGACAAGGAGGTCTTTTTTTTTTAAGAGACAGGCTGGTCGCAAACTCCTGGTCTCAAGTGATTCTCCCACCTCAGCCTCACAAAGTGATGGGCTACAGGCATGAGCCACACTGCACCTGGCCTTAACTTACATTTTAAAAAGTTTTGTTTGTTTTTCTGTCACTTAAAATCAAGTAGTATTATTTAGTCACACTCATTAAGGATTGAGGTAGTAACCCATACTTGATCTGACTCCTTTCTGTCTTTCTGAAGTCATGTCCTATAATTTATTTCTCTACCTGTTATATTTTAGCTGCAGAGAGGTATCGCCCCCCTCCCCCTGCCCCATTCTACAACAGACAGGCTTGTTTCTGTCTTGGGGACTTGCCATTCCTCCTGCTTAGAATGTTTTGTTCTCCACTCTGCCCTATCTTTGCATGGATGATTTCTTTTTATCCTTCAGACCTTTGTACCTTAATGTGACTTTTCCTTACTTTCAGTTCATATTAGCATCCTTTCAGCCCCGGTGTTCTCTATCATATCCTTTTGTTTTTCAAAAACATATTCTGTATTACTATATATCATCTTCATTTATATGCTTATCTGTACCTCCTAAAAAGTAAATTCCCTAAGAACAGGGACCTTGTTTATCTTATTTACTAGTGTATCCTTGATTTCCCAGAATCTGGGACATAACTGGTGCTCAATAATATTGTTGAATAAATTATTAAAGTCAAAAAGTCTTGTTTAAGACATATTTTCAAGTTGTTTTTCTGGTTTTTGTGTTGGCAGCATGCTTCTCACTTTTCTATATCTTGTTCTTTAATCAGTTTTCTTGTGATGTTTTCTGAGCCAGCTGACTTGCTTTTGATATACAGATTTCTTTTCTTTGAGTAAATGCCCAGTAGTGTGATTGCTGGATTGTATTATGGTATTTCTACTTTTAGTTTTTGTTTTGTTTTGTTTTTCTTTTGAGGTGGTGTCTCACTCTGTCACCCAGGCTGAAGTACAGAGGCACAATCACAGCTCGTCACAGTCTCAACCTCCTGGGGTCAGGGGATCCTTCCACCACAGCTTCCTGAGTAACTGGGACTACAAGTGTGTGCCACCATGCCCAGCTAATTTTTAAAATTTTTTTGTGGAGTCAAAGTCTCCCTGTGTTAACCAGGCTGGTGTCAAACTCCTGAGCTCAAGCAGTCCTCTCACCTCAGCCTCCCAAAGTGTTGGGATAGCAGGTATGAGCCACCATGCCTGGCTATTTTTAGTTTTTTGAAAAATCTCCATAGTGTTTTCCATAGTGGTTGTATTAATTTACATTCCTGTCAATGGTGCAAAAGAATTCTGTTTTCTACGCATCCTCACCAGCATCTATTATTTTTTGTCATTTTATTAATAGTCTAACTGGGATGAAATGATATCTCATTGTGGTTTTGATTTACGTGTCCCTGATGATGAGTGATTTTGAGCTTTTTTTCATATACCTGTTGACCATTTGTATGTCTTCTTTTGAGAAATGTCTGTTCATGTCCTTTGCCCACTTTTTAATGGGATGATTGGTTTTATTTTTTAACTCTAGAAATATTTGCCTAAATCAGTGTTATAAAGTGTTTCCTCTATGTTTTCTTACAGTAGTTTTATCGTTTGGGGTCTTAAATTTAAGTCTTTTTTTTTTTTTCTGAGTCAGTATTTTGCTCTGTTGCCCAGGCTGGAGTGCAGTCATATGATATCACGGCTACTGCAGCCTCTACCTTCTGGGCTCAGGAGATTCTCCTACCTCAGCCTTCCAAGTAGCTGGTACTGCAGGTGCACACCACCACACGTGGCTAATTTTTTAATTTATTATAGAGATGAGGTATTGCTGCCCAGGTTGATCTTGAGCCCCTGAGGTGTTGAGATTATAAGCACAGAGCCTGGCCACTGTGCCTGGCTTAAGTTTAAGTCTTTAATCCATCTTGAGTTGATTTTCTTCTCTTTTTTTTTTTGAGATGGGATCTCACTCTGTCACCCAGCTGGAGTGTAGTGGCATGATCATAGCTCACTGAAGCCTTGAACTCCTCGGGTCAAGTACCTTAGCCTCCCGAGTAGCTAGGACTACATACAGGCATTCACCACCACACCCAGATAATTCTTCATAGAGACGAGATCTTACTTCGTTGATCAGGCTGGTCTTGAACTCCAGGCCTTAAGCAATCCTCTCATCTCAGCCTCCTAAAATTCTGGGTTTATAGGCATAAGCCACCATACCTGACATTGAGTTGATTTTTGTATATGGTGGTGAGACAGAGGTCCAGTTTCAGTCTTCTGCATATGGATAACCAACCTTCCCTGCAACACTTACTGAATAGGGTGTCCCTTCCCCAATGTATGTTCTTGGCACTTTTGTTAAAAATAGTTTGCTGTAAATATATGAATTTATTTCTGGGTCCTCTGTTCTCTTCCATTGGTCTGTGTGTCTGTTCATATTAATACCATGCTGTTTTGGTTACTATAGTCTTTTAATATGTTTTGAAGTAAGGTAGTAGTATGATATGATGCCTTACACTTTGTTCTTTTGCACAGAATTGCTTTGGCTATTCAGGCTATTTTCTAGTTCCATGAAAACTTTAGGATTTTTTTCTAATTCTATGAAAAATGACATTGGTATTTCGATATGGATTGCTTTGAGCAATATTGTCATTTTAACTAGACCCAATTATTCCAGCTCATAAGCATGAGGTGTCTTTCCATTAGTTTGTGTCCTTTTCAATTTCTTTCATCAGTGTTTTACAGTTTTCCTTGCAGAGATTTTTCACTTCCTTGGTTAAATTTATTTCTACCATTTTTTGGGGTAGCTATTGTAAATGGGATTGCTTTGTTAATTTCTTTTTTAAGCTATTTCATTATAGAAACAGTAATATAGAAAGACTACTGATATTTGTATGTTGATTTTGTATCCTGTAACTTTACTGAACTAATTTATCAGATCGAGGCATTTTGGTGGACTCTTGAGGCTTTTCTAGATATATTACCAGCAAAAAAGGACAATCTGAATTCCTCTTTTTCAGTTTGGATGTCTTTTATTTCTTTGTCTTACCTGATTGCTCTGGGTAGGACTTTTAGTACTGTGTTAAGTAGGAGCAGTGAAAGCAGGCATCCTTATCTTGCCTGCTTCCAGATGTTAGAGGAAAGCTTGGTTAGTCTAGCTAGTGGCTTATCAATTTTGTCTTTTTGAAGTGCCAACTGTCATATTGTTGATACTTTGTATTTTTTTTTTTTTTTTTTAGTCTCTATTGTGTTTAGTTCTGTTCTAATCTTGATTTCTTTCCTTATATTAATTTGGGTGTTTGGTTTGTTCTTGCTTTTCTAGTTTCTTGACATATACTATTAGGTTGTTCATTTGAAATATTTATGCTTTTTTGATGTAGGATTTTATTGCCATAAACTTCCCTCTTAGCACTGATTTTTCTGTCTCCCACAGGTTTTGTTTTTCCATTTTCATTCATTTTAAGACATCTAAAATTTTTCCATTTTAATTTCTTCATTGACCCAGTGGCCATTCAGGAACATATTGTTTAATTTCCATGTTATTTGTATAGTTTCAAAGTTCCTCTTGGTATTGATTTCAGTTTTATTTCATTGTGATCTAAGAAGATACTCAAAATGAATTAGATTTTTAAAAATTTGTTGAGACTTATTTTGTGGTCTAACATACAGTCAGTCAGTCCTGGAAAATGTCCAGCAGTTGTTGGATAAAATGTTCTGTAAATGTCTGTTTCATTCAATTGGCCTATGGTCCAGTTTAAATCCAATGGTTCTTAGGTGTTTTTCTGTCTAGGTGATCTGTCAAGTGTTGAGAGAGGAGTGTTGAAGTCCTCCACTATTGTGTTAAAGTCTATATCTCTCTTTAGAGACTGTATCGTTTACTTTATGAATCCATGTGCGCCATGGTGGGTGCATGTATATTCAGAATTATTATATCCTCTTGCTGCATCAGTCTCTTTCTCTTTATAAAATAACTTGTCTTTTTTTTTTTAAACTGTTCTTGACTTAAAGTCTATTTAATCTATGTATAGCTATTCTTGCTTACTTTTTGTTTTCATTTGCATGGAAAAAATTTTTCCATGTCTTTGTTTTGAGTCTATATGTGTCTTTAATGGTAAAGTGCATTTCTTATAGTCAACATATAGTTGGATCATGTTAGTTTTCTAAAAAAATCCATTTAGCCAGTATATATCTTTTAAGTTGAGAATTTAATCTATTTACGTTCAAGGTTATTACTAATATGTGAGGTTTTATTCTTGTCATTTGTTAATTGTTTTCTGGTTGTTTTGTATGTTCGTTGTTCCTTCCTTTTTCTGTTACTGTTTGTCATTGTGGATTGTTGGTTTTCTGTAATGATACCGTTTGAGTCCTTTCTCTTTCTTATTTGTTTAGTTTACCAGTGAGTTTTATACTTTTGTTTCTTCATAATGGTAAATGTCACCCTTTTAACCTTCAGATTTAAAACTTCCTTGAGCGTTCTTGTAGAGCTGGTCTAGTGGTGTTTGCTTGTCTGGGAAAGACTTTATTTCTCTTTTATTTATGAAGGATTATTTTGCTGAATATAGCATCTTTTGTCTGTGTGCAGTGGCTCACACCTGTAATTCCAGTCTTAGGAGGCTGAGGTGGGATGATATCTTGAGGTTAGGAGTTCAAGATCAGTCTGGGCAACATAACAAGATCCTGTTACTTAAAAGAGTTAGCTGGACATGGTAGCAGGCACCTGCAGTCATAGCTACTCAAGAGATAGGGTGGGAAGATTGCTTAAGCTCAAGAATTCAGGGCTACAGTGAGCTATAGCCTGGTGATAAAGTGAGAACCTGTCTCTTTAAAAACAAAACTAAAAAATAAATAAAATAAGCATCATTGAGTGGCAGTTTTTTTCTTTTTGCATTTTGACTGTGGGATGTCATCCCATTCTTTCTTGGCCTGTTAAGTTTGTGCTGTGAAATGTGCTGTTAGTCTGGTTGGGGTTTCTTTATAGGTGAGTAGATGCTTTTCTATTGCTGTTAAAATCCTCTTGTCTTTGTCTTTAGACAGTTTGATTATAATGTGCTATGGACTAGACATTTTTTGCATTTTATCTGTTTAGGGCTCTCTGAGCCTTCTGTATCTGAATGTCTAAGTCTCTTGGTAGACTTGGGAAGTTTCATTTATTATTTTGTTACATAGGTTTTCTAATCCTTTCATTCTTTCTTTGCCCTCAGGGACTCCAAAAATTCAAATATTTGGTAAATGTATGTTGTCCCAAATGGCTTTGCTCATCCTTTTTAACTCTTTAAGAAAAATTTGTCTCACTGGATTATTTTAAAAGAACTGACTTCAAATTCTGAAATTATTTTTTCTGCTTGATCTATATTATTTTTTCTGCCTGATCTATATTGTTGAAGCTTTTGAATGCAGTTTGTATTTTATTCAGTGAATTCTTCAGTTTCAGAATTTCCGTTTAGTTCTTTTTGTATATGTGTGTGGTTTTCATTTTTTAAAAATCTCCTTGGTAAACTTCTCATTTATATCCTGAATTGTTTTTCTAATTTTTGTGTGTGTTATTTTTCAGAATTCTCTTGTATCTCATTGAGTTTCTCTAAATCTGGGATTTCTGAATTTCTTTTTGATTGGTATCTGTTGCTTGAGAATTATTATGTTCCTTTGGAGGTGTCATATTTTCTTGCTTATTCATGTTTCCTGTGTTCTTATGTTGATGTCTGTGCATCTGGCATAAACATTGCTTCTTCCAATTTTTTGAATTTGCTTTTGTAGAAGAGGATTTTTTGTTAATGGTATATTTATGGTATTGGTTGGGTAGATGTAGTAGTGCATTTTGCATTGCTATAGAGGAATACCTGAGGCTGGGTAATTATTATAAAGAAAAGAGGTTTATTTGGCTCACAGTTCTGCATGATGCCCAGCATCTTCTGATGAGGCCTCAGGAAGTTTACAATCATGGTGAAAGGCAAAGGGAAGGTAGGCATATCACATGGTGAGAGTGGAAGCAAGAGGCCCTTCTAAACAATCAGTTCTCGCATGAACCAATATAGCAAGAACTCACTCATTCATTACCCCAAGAAAAGCACCATGTCATTCATGAAGGATCTACCCTCATAACCCAAGCACGTATTAGACCTCACCTCCAATATTGGTAATCACAGTTCAACATGGGATTTGAGGGGACAGACATCCAAACGATATCAGTAGGGCACTTTGACTCTAATTTGGATGCATGCAGTAGTATTGTTGCTTCATAATTTCTTTCTCTGTAAACAGAGGCAGTGGCATCTATGATTTCCTTGGTGGTTTAAGTGCAGTTGTTAGTGGAGACTGTGGTGAAGTTTTGCTGGGATTGGGATGCCAAGTGTGCCAGTCTTTAGGCCCCAGCAGTGGCAGCAGTGCTCTGAGCATGCCTGTCATTGAGCTCCAGACTGGTATATGCTGACTCCAGTGTCAGTGGGGCTAGGCAGGCTGGTTCTCGGGTCTCTGTGGTTTGTTCGAATGCCAGTAGTGGCAGTGGTGGGCTGGGCCTGTGAGTGGATTCTTTAGCCCCTGGGCAGCAGGTGTGATATGAAGAATGGAAGTAGCAGTGGTGGGGCAATTAACTGGAATGCAAGTCGTCTGAGCTGGTATTGGTGGTGGCTGCAGTGGGTTGGGTAGGTCAGTCTCCTGGTCTATAGGTGGCCCATGTGGGTGGGTGCTAGCTTTGGTAGTATTGGCAGTTTGAGTCAGCCTGACCTCAGACCTTGGAAGGAGTGCTCAGGTGTCAACAATTGTGGATTGGATTGGGTAATTCCCAGCCCCCTCGATGATATGCTGAGGTACTAAGGGCACGGGTCTGAGCTGGCAGATTTGTCCTTGGGTCCCCTAGTCATGTGTTCAGGTGCTGGCTGTGATAGGCATGGATAGGGTGGTTCTCAGGCCACCGGCAGACTGCCCAAGTTGGGGAAGTGGCAGCTGTGCTGTGGGCCGGCCACCAAGGAGAGTGTGACCACCCTCAGTGAAAGCAGGAAAGGCAGGTAGCTTTAGGACTCACAGTTTTCTAGTGCCTTGGTCCCACAGCAGCCTGCAGCAACAGCAGTGGGATTTGTCCTTGGGGGTGTGTGACAGTGCTTAGCCTCCCTTCTACTTTCTTGGCCTGGTGGCAGTAGCAGTAGCCCCTGGGCAGGACATAGTCTTTTGGGGATTGAGCTTTCAGAATGGTGCTTTGTGGCCGGTCTTTTCGTCACAGCATGAGCTCCCTCTCTGGTGCAATTCTTGCGCACAATCTCTAGGCAGCTTCCTATGTTAGTCTCGAAACCAGTGAGAGTCAAGGAACTCTCCCATAGTAGGGTTGTAAAACTCTGTGGCGAGAACTTGGTCCATCGGGAGTTGTTCACTTACTCTGTCCCTGTGTTAAGGAGCTTCTCCTGAATCCCAGCTGATGCTGGCCAAGCAGGCTGCCTCGCTTCCCCCTCCTTTCTTGCTTCCAGTGCTTCTACCACTTCTCTGTTGAACTCCAGTGTTTTCTCTTAGGGGGTCTGTTTGAAGAATGAATATCTGTTTGCTATTTTGGTTCTTCTCTATGAAGGAAGTACATACTAGCTGCATCTAGTGGACCATCTTGAACCAATCCCCTCATGTTTTTTCTGGAACCTCTTCTTTCCTTAGAACCTTTTCTTTGGAGTAGGGATGAGGTGGAGATTATAGCCATTCCATACATTTTCTTACTATTTTAAAAATATTTGTGGCCTATGATTGTTCCTCCTTTATTATTTGGTTTCTTTGTCCTTTAGTTTTAAGTTGCTTTTTTTCTTTGAAAAAAATTTGAAATGTTCATATCACAGAATTTGTGATATGGTTTTACTCTCCTTTCCAACCAGCCCTCAGCAATCTTTGTAGTCTGCAGATTTAATAAAGATATTTCTGTTGTAGAGGGTATAAATTATATCAGGAATCAGTTTACAAAAGAGAAAAAATCAGACATGTTTAGAAATAATGCTTAAAATATAAGAAATGCAATGAAAATTACTTGTCAAATTTACAAAGAAAAACAAAACCAATATATTGAGGATGTAGTAAAAAAAAAATACATTCAATGTGTTTCCTGAGAATTTGTTAAACTTTGTGGAAAACTATGTGGTAATATGTTTCAGATTCTTAAAAATATTTGTTTTCTTTCAGACAACATTCCAATTTGTCCTAAGTAAATAATCAGAATTTGTATATAAAAATAGCAAAAAAGATGTTAGCATTAATATAAACACTAAACTGGAAACTGATTAAAATGTTGACCAGTAGATAAATGTTTAAGTGTAATTAGAAAATGCTTATTACTAAAGCAGAATACTAAACTATCTATGTTATATGATCCTAGTTTTATAAGAAAAGTATATAATAAAGGAGAATGAGAGGAAATTCTCACTTTAAATTTTATTTTTATAATATTTATGTATTTCTTCAAATATTCCATAACATTTTTACATTTAGAAGAAAAATATATAAGGTTAAAATATCTAATCTGTGATGGTACCAGAGGTTGGAAAGAGAAGGATGAAGAAAGGCTGGTTGATGTGTACCAAAATAGAGTTAGAAGAAAAATGTGCTGGTGTTCTGTGTAGCATAAGAGCATTACTGTTATTAACAACAACTTATTTTATGTTTCAAGAAATATAGAAGAGAAGATTTGAAATGTTCACAACATGAAGAAATTATAAATGTTTGAGATGATAGATATTCTAATTACTTGGATTTGTATGCATGTGTAAAAATAGCACATGTACTCCATAAATATGTACAATTATTATGGATCAATAAAAGATATGTATTCTGAATTAAAGAAATATGAATGCAAATTTGTGAAGTGTTAAATTCATAAGATAACAATAAGAGTTTAAAGTGATAAGATAGCTAAAATATTAAGACAATAATGTAAGCTGAGTGATCAATATAAACTAATTAAAACTAAATGGTAAAAGATGGAATAATAAAGTGATAAAATATGCTTAAATGAAGCAGAGAATAAAATAATCTAGGATTAATGAATTTTTAAAATAAAATCACACTAAGCTGGAAGGAGACCAAATTAAATCTTTTTTTTTTTTTTGGCGTCAGTCTCACTTTTTGAATGCAGTGATATGAGCATGACTTACTGCAGCCTTAATTTCCTGGGCTCAGGTGATCCTTCTGCCTCAGCCTCCTGGGTGGCTGTAACTGCAGGTGTGAGCCACCATGTCTGGCTTATTTTTAAAAAGTTTTTGTAGAGACAAGATCTTACTATGTTATCTAGGCTGGTCTTGAACTCCTGTGCTCAAGCAATCCTTTTGCCTGGGTCTTCCAAAGTGCTAGAATTACAATTGCGAGCCATCCCGAATTAAATCTTGACATTAACATCCTTAAAAATGACTGCTGAGGAAGTTTCACAGCTTTAATGCCTTTCTGCAGATTGCTGAGGGATAGGAGACAGTATCTTCTTAATGATGTCATTTTTCTCCTGCTTCTCATGTTTGAAAAAGCAGCTGTTCTTAGATATTTTAAAGGAAATTTAAAAGAGGTTTTGTTTTTTCATTCTATCTTAATTTTGAAATTCCTTAGTTATTTGGTAAAACTCTTGAGTATACAATGTTTTGATCATTGTAATAATCAAGAAGCGTTTGGTTGTAAAAGCAGAAAGCCATTTAAAAAGGCTTAAGTGAAAGGATAGGAGAGTTGAAATCTTGAAAGAGAATTTCAGTTCATTCAGTTACCTGTAGCCTCATGGAAACAGCTCCCAGGAATCAGCTAGTTTGTTCCCACATCTTTGCATGTTTCCTTCTCTCTTATTCATTGCAAACTGACTTTCCTCTCACACATAAACTTGTACATTGCCTCATCATAACCATCTCAAAATGATAACTTTAGACCTAGAGTCTATGACTTCTGGCTCTCCTACTCACAATTAAGTGTTCATGTTCTATTACAAATCTCCAGGAGAGAGTATCTTACTCTAGTCATTTGTGTTCTGGGGGTGGGATTAGGAGTGAAGAAACAGGGTTAAAAAGTGCAAAGGATCTGTCCCTTCCAGTATCATAAGCAGTGTAGGTTCTCAAATAAATTATTTGGCATCTCTGGTACACATCATGAATAGTTTTTAAAATATATAATGTGAATAATTACAGAGTAAAGCAAAAAGATCTCTTTTTTTTAGCCTGACAGCGTCTTCCACATTACTTGTGAATTATGTAAGCACATCTCTCTTCTTTTGATAGTGGAAGCTTCATAGAGCGATCACAATATGAGCACATGCTGACTTCTAGATAGAGCTCCCTTAAATGAATGAATCTCTGTATTTAAGATTTCATTTTTTATTTTATAGAAAGTGTTATCAAATGTGACTTTAATTCTACCCCTTAAAAATTAAATAAGTATGGTATTTCACATTTTAAAATAAGTCCATTCATGCTATATAGACATCAAAACTTAAGATTTTAGGAAAATTGCTCTTGTTCTATGTATATTTCTAGCATCAATTCCTGTATAATTTTAAAATCTGTAATCTTTTTAGCATGCAGAGTAAGTAGATTATGAAATACTGAAGGATTAAGCTTCACTGTCTTGTGTCAGATTAGTCCCTCATATATAGATCATCACTTGACCTGACAGAAATGTGGCTGCAATTCAGCAAAAAAGCTCAGTGTGTAAGAAACACATTTCATTATTTTATGTAGGATGAATGCTGTGCTTCTTGATTGCTTATACAGTTGTCCAAATTAAATTTCAATAACCTCATAAACACACATTTTCCTTAGAGTTTCAGAGGGATTTATGGAAAAGGTATCTCTGATAGCTTATGTGATGAAATAGAACAATTAAATATATTGGTCTGTGCTGATTCTTCCCACTTTATTGGGGTAACTCAGTAAGGATAATTTTTTTATGTTTTATGTTTTTATTTTAAAGTTGTGGGGTATAGGTCAGGATTGCATACATAAGGGACTTAGGTACAGGAGAAGTTGTAGGCCCCCCTCTCAACCTCACTTCACCGGATTAGGATCGGACACGCTATTATTAATGTCATGTGCCCCTGCTCTCCCCTGGTAGTGTCTCCCTACTGCCAATCCCTTTTTTGTAGTATTATGATAGATGTTCAGGGTCCACTTGTGAGTGAGAACATGTGGTACTCAGATCTTTGTTGCTGTGATAGATCACTGATTATGATGGGCTCCATATCCATCCAGAGTCCATAATTTTGTCCTTCTGTATGACTGAATAATATTCCATTGTGTATATGTACCACATTGTTTTAATCCAGTCCAGTTTTGATGGGCAGTATGGTTGGTTCCATGTTTTTGCTATTGTGAATAGTGCTGAAGTAAACATGTGGGCAGACATATCTTTTTTGTAGAATGAT
The DNA here is from genome assembly GCA_027257055.1 of Cephalopachus bancanus. Taxonomy (NCBI): domain Eukaryota; kingdom Metazoa; phylum Chordata; class Mammalia; order Primates; family Tarsiidae; genus Cephalopachus; species Cephalopachus bancanus. Next base: position 666,923 of record JAPVLO010000315.1, read on the forward strand.
TTGTGTTTCTCTGTGTATATTCCTATAAGGGGGATTGCAGAGTCATATGAAAGGTCAATTTCTAGTTCTTTCAGAAATAGCCAAACTGTTTCCCATAGAGGTAGAATTAGTTTGCATACCCACCAAAAGTGTAGAAGCATTCCCTTTCCTACACATCTTTGCCAGTATTTGTTGTTTTTTGTTTTATTATTGATGACCATTCTTACTGGAGTTAGGTGGTATCTCAATGTGGTTTTGATTTGCATTTCTCTGATGAGTAGTGAGTCTGTGCATTTTTTAATGTATCTGTTGGCTGCTCTTCTTTTGTACATTTTTGGTTTTTTTGGAGTTGGAGTTGGAGTCTCACTCATGTGTGGAGTGCAGTGGCATGCTCATGGCAACAGCAGGCTCGACCTGCTAGACTCTGGCAGTCTTTCACCTCAGCCTTCCGAATAGCTGGAACTACAGATGTACGCCACCACGCCCGACTAGTTTTTAGTGTGACTTATTGTAGAGACGAGGTCTCACCAAGTTGCCTAGGCTGGTCTCGAACCCCTGGGCTCAGGCAATCCTCTTGCCTCAGCCTCCCCAAATGCTGGGTTTACAGGCTGAGCCACTGCACCAGCCATTTTGTCCTTTTTTTTTTTTTTTTTTGAGCTGGAGCCTCACTCTGTCACCCAGGCTGGAGTCGTGTAGCATATTCATGGCTACCCAGCATCGACCTGCTGGGCTCCAGTGATCCTTCTGCTTCAACCTTCCAAGTTGCTGAAACTACAGGCGTATACTACCACACCCGGCTTATTTTTTATTTATTGTAGGAATGAGGTCTCGCCAAGTTGCCTAGTCTGGTCTTGAACCCGCAGGCTCAGGCAATCCACTCGCCTCAGCCTCCCAAAGTGCTGGGGTTACAGACTGAGTCACTGAGCCCGGCCTGTCCATTTTTTAATGTGGTTGTTTGTTTTTTTCCTTTTGGCATGTTGGAGTTCCTTATAGATCCTGGATGTTAGGCCTTTGTCAGATATGCAGTTGGCAAATATGTTTTCTCCACTGTGAGAGTGGGCTGTCTCCCCACTCTCTTGATGGTTTCTTTTGATTTGCTTAAGCTTTACAGTTTGATGAGGTTCCACTTGTCTATTACCTCTTATGACATGGGCATCTGGGATTTTGATCAGGAATCAGATGCCTATTACAATTTCCATAAGAGTGTCTCAAAGTGTTTCTAAGATTCTTGAAGTTTGAGGTTTTATGTTTAGGTCTTTGATTCATTTGGAGTTGATTTTTGAGTATGGTGATAGGTAGGGATACTGTTTCATTCTTCTGCATGTGATCAGTTTTCCCAGCACCATTAGCTGAATAGCTTCTCCTCTCCCAGGGGTTGTTGGTGGAGGCTTTATGGAAGATGAGAGATTGGTTGAGAGATTGAGGTTTTGCTTCTGAAATCTCTATCCTGTTCCATTGGTCTATATGTCTGTCCTTGTACCAATACCAGGTGGTTTTGACTACTGTAGCCTTATAGCAAAGTTTGAAGTCTGGAAGTGTGATACCTCCAGATTTGTTTCTTTTGCTGAAGATTGTTTTGGCTATTTGTGGTTGTTTATGTTTCCATATGAATTTCTGTATTGTCATATCATCAGCAAAGAGGGATAACTTGACTTCCTCTTTTCCTAGCCAAAGTGACCAGGAAAAAGAGAGAAAAAGCCCAAATAAACACAATCAGAAATACAAAAGATCAAATCACAACTGACCCCAAAGAAATGCAAAAGATTATCAGAGATTACTGTGAACACCTATTTGGAAACGAACTTGATAACCTAAATGAAATGGAGGACTTTCTGACATCACACAACCTCCCCAGATTGAAACAAGAAGATACTGAGATACTAAATAGACCAATAACAACCCAGAAAATGCACTCTCATAAGAAAACTACCTACAAGAAAAAGCCCTGGGCCAGATGGTTTTCCAGCAGAATTCTATAAAATGTACAAGGAGGAGCTGATACCAACCCTTTTGAAAATAATCCAGGCAATTGAGAAAGATGGAATCTCCCCAAATCATTTTACAAGCTAACATCACACTGATACCCAAATTGGGTAAATATCTAACAAAAAAAGAGAACTACAGGCCAATATCGCTTATGAACGTAGATGCAAAAATCCTCAACAAGATTCTAGCAAATCAGATCCAAAAACACATCTCAAAAATCATCCACCATGACCAAGGAGGCTTCATCCCCAGGATGCAGGGCTGGTTCAACATCTGCAAGACCATAAATGTAGTAAAATACATCAACAGATGTAAAAACAAGAACCACATGATTATCATTAGATGCAGAAAAAGCTTTTGATAAAATCCAGCATCCTTTCTTGATTAAAACCCTTAAACACCTAAATATAGAAGGAACATACCTCAAAATAGTAAGTTCCATCTACAGTAAACCCACAGCTAACATATTGCTAAATGGACAGAAACTGGAAACACTTCCCCTGAAAACTGGAACAAGACAAGGTTGCCCACTCTCACTCCTTTTGTTCAATGTTGTGTTGTCCTAGCTCGAGAAATCAGACAAGAGAAGGAAATCAGGGGTATCCAAACAGGAAAAGAGGAAGTCAAGTTATCCCTCATTGCTGATGATATGATCCTATACCTTGAAAATCCAAGAGAATCTGTCAAAAATCCTGCTTGCACTGATAAAAGACTTTGGCAAAGTCTCAGGGTACAAAATAAACGTGCAAAAGACAGTTGCATTCCTATACACCAACAACAAGTAGGCAGAGACCCAAATTAAAAGCACAAGCCCATTCACAATAGCCACCAAAAAAATGAAATACCTTGGCATCTTCCTAACCAGAGAAGTGAAAGACCTTTACAATGAGAACTACAAAACACTGCTCAAAGAAATCCAAGAAGACACAAACAAATGGAAAAATATTCCATGCTCATGTATTGGAAGAATCAACATTGTTAAAATGTCCATCCTACTAAAGGCAATCTATGGATTCAACACAATACCCATTAAGTTACCAACATCATTCTTCTCAGACCTGGAAATGACAATACAGAAATTCATATGGAAGCATAAACAACCACGAATAGCCAAAACAATCTTCAGCAAAAGAAACAAATCTGGAGGTATCACACTTCCAGACTTCAAACTTTGCTATAAGGCTACAGTAGTCAAAACCACCTGGTATTGGTACAAGGACAGACATATAGACCAATGGAACAGGATAGAGATTTCGGAAGCAAAACCTCAATCTCTCAACCAATCTCTCATTTTCCATAAAGCCTCCACCAACAACCCCTGGGAGAGGAGAAGCTATTCAGCGAATGGTGCTGGGAAAACTGATCACATGCAGAAGAATGAAACAGTACCCCTACCTATCACCATACACAAAAATTAACTCTAAATGGATCAAAGACCTGAACGTAAAACCTGAAACTATAAGAATCTTAGAAAATGCATGAGACACCTTTATGGCAATTGGAACTGGCAAGCAATTCCTGATCAGAACTCTAAGTGCCCATACCATAAGAAATAATATAGACAAGTGGGACCTCATCAAACTGTAATGCTTATGCAAAGTAAAAGAAACCATCAAAAGAGCAGGGAATCAGCCCACAGAATGGAAAAAAACCTTTGCCAACTGTATTTCTGACAAAGGCCTAACATCTAGGATCTACAAGGAACTCAAATGTACCAAAAGGAAAAAACAAACAGCCCCATTGAAAAGCACAATACATGAATAGACACTTCTCAAAAGAAGATATATGGGCAGCCAACAGACACATGGAAAAGTGCTCAGCCTCAGTCATCATCAGAGAAATGCAAGTCAGTACTGCATTGAGATACCACCTAATCCCAGCAAGAATGGCCATCATTAATAAAACAATAATGCCGGACTCGGTGGCTCAGCCTGTAATCCCGCGCCTTTGGGAGGCTGAGGAGAGTGGATTGCCTGAGCCCGCGGGTTTGAGATCCGCCTGGGCAGGCGAGACCTCATCTCTACAATATACCCAGAGGAACTCAAATCATTCTACAAAAAAGATACCTGCACATGTATGTTTGTTGCAGCTCTATTCACAACAGCAAAAGCATGGAACCAACCATGTTGCTCATCAAAGCTAGACTGGATAAAAAAAATGTGGTACATATACACAGTGGAATATTATGCAGCCATAAAGAAGGACAAACATGTGGACTTCACAGCAACGTGGATGAATTTAGAGTCGATCATACTCAGTGATCTATCACAGAAACAGAGAACAGAGTACCATATGTTCTCACTCATAAGTGGACCTTGAACAATTATAATTCTTATAGGAAAGCAATTGGCAGTAGTGGGAAACTGTCAGGGGATGGGGTGGGATTGGCAGTTGAGGGAAACTGCTAGGGGAGGGAGGGGCATACCTCATCAACAAGTGTACCTGCATAATCAACGTTTGTATACCTAACCCTGAATTGTACCTCACATCTTTATAATTAAAAAAGGAGAAGTTAAGAAATAGTAGAATATTGAAATAGATTGTTAGCAGAAGAACACTTCTGGATTTTAAAAAATGAATTTGCTTAAGTTCCATGGCTTATTTTTTATGGCTTTATTTTTTAGAGCTATTTTAGGTTCACAGCAAGATTGAGAGGAAGATACAGGTATTTCCCATATACTTCCTGTCTCCACACATGCACCAGCTCCCCCACTATCAACATTTGCCACCAGAATGGTAATTTGTTAGTCAGTAACGCTACACTGACACATCATCACCCAAAGTCCATAGTTTATATTAGTGTTCACTCTTCGTGTTGTACATTCTGTGTATTTTGACAAATGTATGATGACATGTATCCACTATTATAGTAGCATACAGAATGGTTTCACTGCCCTAAGAATCCTCTGTGTGCCCCCTATTCATTCCTCTCTCCCTTCCCCATTACCCCTAGTACCCACTGATCTTTTCATTGTCTTCATAGTTTTGCCTTTTCCAGAATGTCATGTAGTTGGAATCATACTACATGACAATGGCCATTTCAGATAGACTTCTTTTACTTGATAGTATGCATTTAAGTTTCCTTAATGTATTTTCATAGCTTTATAGCGTGTTGTATGTTTATTTTTAGTGTTAAATGATACTCTGTTATTTGGATGTATCACAGTTTATTTATCTTTTCACCTACTGAATGGCATCTTGAATGCGTCCAAGTTTTGGCAATTATGAATGAAGCAGTGATAAACATCCATGTGTAGACTTTTATAAATTTTCAACTCTTTTGGGTAAATTCTAGGAGCTCAACTGATGTATCATATATATGGTAAGATTATATTTAGTTTTTAAAGAAACTGCCATACTTCTTCTAAAGTGACTGTATCATTTTGTATTCCCATATGCAATAAATGAGCATTCTTGTTGCTCCACATCCTTGCCAACATTTGGATTTTGGCCATTCTAATACATGCAGAGTAGTATCTCATTATTTTAATTTGAACTTCCTTGATGATATTTGATGTGAAACATTTTTTCATATATTTCTTTGCATCTGTATATCTTCTTTGCTAAGGTATCTTTTGAGGTCTTTGGCCCATTTTTTAATTGGGTTGTTTTTGTTTTTATTTTATAGATTCAAGGGGCTCATGTGCAGGTTTGTTACATGGATATATTGGGTAGTGGTGGGGTTTCAACTTCTAGTGTACCCATCAGTTGATTAGAGAACATTGTACCCTAAAGGTAATTTTTCAACCCTCATCCCCCTCCCACTCTCTCCCTTTTGGATCTATTATTTCCCTCTGTGGTCCAGGCATACCCATTGTTTAGCTCCCACTTATAAGTGAGAACATGCAGTATTAGATTTCCTGTTGTTTTCTTATTGTTGAATATTAAGAATTCTTTGTGTATTTTGGATAACAGTCCTTGATGCGATATGTATTGTGCAGACATTTTCTCTTAGTCTATGCCTATGTTTCATTCTCTTGATAATCTTTTATAGGTCAACTTTTTTAAAATTGTGGTTTCATTCTGTCATCCAGGCTGGAGTGTAGTGGTGTGATCATAGTTCACCACATCCTTGACCTCCTAGGCTCAGGCAATTCTTCTGTCTCAATCTTATGGGTAGGTGGGACTACAGTTGTGTGCCACCATGCCTGGCTAATTTTTATGATTTTTTGTAGAGATTAGGTCTCACTATGTTTTCCGGTCTGGTCTCAAACTCCTGGGCTCAAACAGTCCTCCTGCCTCAGCCTTCCAAAGTTCTGGGATTACAGGCATGAGCCACCATGCCCAGCCTAGACCAGAAATTTTTAATTGTAATGAGATCCAGTGTATTGATTGTTTCTTTCATAAATCATGCCTTTAGTGTTTTATTTATTTATTTTAATTTTAAAGATGTGGGGTACAATTCAGGTTTAGGCTGTGTTATATTTATTTATTTTTCTATATATACACTATCTGATCATTTATGAGTCAGATTTATATATCATGTCATTCTTTATGGCTTTATAATTTGGTATATAGAAGTGGGGATATTCTGTTACAAAAATATGGAATGCTTCATGAATTTTCATCTCATTCTTGCACAGAGGACATGCTAATCTCTGTATCATTCCAGTTTTAGTATAAGTGCTGCTGAAGTGAGCATTAGCATCATATTTAAAAAGTCATCACCAAACTTAAGATCATCTAGATCTTCTCCTCTTCTAGGAGTTATATGGTTTTGTGTTTTGCATTTAGGTTTGTGATCAATTTTGAGTTAATTTTTGTGAAGGGTATTAAGTGTTTGTCTTGATTCATTTTTTTACAGTGGATGTTCAGTCGTTCCAACATCATTTGTTGAAAAGGCTATTTTTCTCTAGTGTATTGCCTTTGCTCCTTTGCCAGAGGTTAGTTGGCTATATTTATTGGGTCTATTTCTGTGCTGTCTATTCTCTTCCGTTGATCTACTTGTCTATTTCTTCACCAGTGCTCCACACTATTTTGATTATCATAGCAGTATGGTAAGTCTTGAATTTGGTTAGTGTCAGTCTTCCAACTTTGCTCTTCTTCAATTTTGTGTGGATGTCCTTTGCCTCTCCATATGAATGTTAGAATCAGTTTATTGATATTTACAAAATATTTTTCTGGGATTTTGATTGGGATGACGTTGAATCTATAGATCAAGTTAGAAAGAATTGATATCTTGATAATATTGAGTCTTTGTATCGATGAACATGGAATGAATATACTTCTATTTATTTAGTTTGTTGATTAGAATTTTATACCTTTTCTCATCTAGATCTTGTACATATCTTGTTAAATTTATACTCGCCGGGCTCGGTGGCTCAGCCTGTAATCCCGCGCCTTTGGGAGGCTGAGGTGAGTGGATTGCCTGAACCCGCGGGTTCTAGACCCGCCTGGGCAGGTGAGACCTCATCTCTACAATAAATCAAAAAATCAGCCGGGCGTGGTATTGCCCACCTGTAGTTCCAGCTACTTGGAAGGCTGAGGGAGAAGGATTGCCGGAGACCAGCAGGCGAGGCTGCGGTGGCTGGGAGCTGCCACTACAATCCAGTCTGGGTGACAGTGAGACTCTAACTCAAAAAAAAAAAAAAAAAATTTATACCCAAGTATAAATTAGTATTTTGCTGATATAAATGGTATTGTGTTTTCATTTCAAATTCTACTTGTTTGTTGCTGGTATCCAGGAAAGTGATTAACTTTTGTATATTAATCTTATATCCTGCAACTTTGTTAGTAATAGCTTATTAGTTCCAAGAGTTTTCTTGTGAATTCTTTCTGAATTTCTTCCATGACCTTAAAAAAGGGAAATAAATAGTTGTTTAACTAGGGTTATCTAGATTATTAAAATGTAGAAATATTCTTATAAAACCTTGCTACTTCTGAAAGTCAGGTCTTTTATGGAGTTATTTTAGGAAATAGCAAATCTCAATGAATTTCTTTCAGAGCCTTCAAAGTCATATAATAGGGCAAAACTATATGTTACATACATTTTCTAAAAATAGTAGTAAATATGCATAAAATTTGCCATCTTGACCATTGTTAAGTGTACAGTTCAGTAGGTTAAGTATATTCATATTGTTGTGCAACCAACCTCCAGAACTTTTTATCTTACAAAATTGGAACTCTATACCCATTAAATAACAACTCTCAATTTCCTCCTGAAAAATCCCAATTTTATGTTTTCTACTTACAAGCTAACAAGTTACCAAACATGCAGTTTCAGCCCATATCAACCACAATCCTACCTTCTCTTTTTATGAATTTGACTACTTTAGATACCTTGTATAAGTAGAATCATACAATATTTGTTATTTTGTGACTAACTTATTTACTTAGCCTAATGTCTTCAAGGTTCATCTGTATTGTAGCATGTGTCAGAATTTCCTTCCTTTTTAAGACTGAATGTTTCATTGTGTGTGTGTATCCCACATTTTGTTTATCTATTCATCTGTCAGTGAATATTTGGGTTCTTTTCACCTTTTAACTATTGTAAATAATACTGCTTATTAACACGGGTATACAAATATCTGTTTGAGTTACCACTTTCAAATCTTTTGGATATATACCAGAAGTGGAATTGCTGGATCACATGATAATTCTATTTTCAATTTTTTGAGGAACTACTATAGTCTTTTCCATAGTGGCTATACCATTTTATATTCCCTCCAATGGTGTATGAGTGTTCCAATTTCTCCATATCCTTGCCAACGCTTGTTATTTCATTTCTTTTTTTAAAAAATGTAATAGCCATCTTAATATGTATAAGGCAGTGATCATTGTGATTTTAATTTTCATTTCCCTAATGATTAGTGACGTTAAGCATCATTTCATGTGCTTGTTGGCCATTTGTGTATCTTCTCTGGAGAAATATCTATTTAAGTTCTTTACCCATTTTTAAATTTGTTATTTTTTCTTGTCATTGAGTTGTAGGGGTCCTTCATATACTCTAGATATTAAGCCCTTATCAGATATAATTTTCAAATGTTTTCTCCCATTCCACAGGTTGCTTTTTTTGTTCTGCTGGTAGTATCCTTTGATGCAGAGAGCTTTTTGATTTGGTAGAGTCCTATTTATCTATTTTTACTTTTGTTAGTTCTTTGTGTCCTATCCAAGAAAACATTACCACATCCAATATAATGAAGTTTTTCCATTGTTTTCTTCTAAGAGTTTTATAGTTTTAGATCTTACTGCTAGGTTAAGAAAACAAGCAGATAGGTAAAGAAAGACAGGAGACAGGTGGCTCAACAGCAACACAGGTTTATTCCAAGGAGGAGAACCTGCAGAGGGGACTCCAGAAAACTGAAGCCCACTACCACTTACAGGCTAGGGCAGTTATAGGGCTTGGGGGGGGGATTTTGCAGTTGGCGTTGCTAGGAATAACTGAGGCCTATGGTTAAATAAGTTAAAAGGAAGCCTTGTAGTTAAGCTAGGTGTGAGACAGGATGCTACATATGGCAGGATGTTGTCACAGTCTGAGTTTTCCAGCCCAGGGTAGCTAGTAAAATGGGGAGAGGGGGGTCTCTAAGATGGTGTTACTCAGGTTAACATTCTTGCCTTTGTGTGTGTGTGTGTGTGTGTGTGTGTGTAGAAAGACAAAAGTTATAGGAGATGGTGGTTATTAATCCTTCTCTTTTCTTTTAAAGTAAAGTTTAAATTCTCAGATGGAGTAGCTACCTGCAAGGGTAGCTCTGGTGAGGGCTTGAAAGTGTATTTTATTGTGGGGGGTTGTATATTTGTATTGTTGATACACAGATAGAGAAAAGTAACTAAGGTCAACTCGTTTGGGTTGTGTGAGGTTTAGAAATGAGTACAAGGGAATGTCTGCACACTGTGCCAGGGTGCCCCAGAGCTAAAGTATCATATCCTTTGTGTTAATTTGGCATATAGATGACAGCTTACACGTGTGGGACATGGCCTATTTACATGAAATGGAAGCTGGGCTAGAGTGGCCGGGGGAGTGATGTGAGTATGGGCCCTGGAGGGACACATGCATTTGTTTGTACATGTGCATCTTCTGTGTCTTTGTGAGTGTCCTGGGTTATGTGTGCATTCCTCTCTACATAGACATCTTTGTTCTTTTGTATCTAGCTAATGTTTATATTCGCCTGTTTAAGAGCCAGAATTCACCAATGTCGGAGGAGTTGAATCATAAGTGTAACTTTTCCTTTTTGCGTGACCATTTAAGTTGAAGGCATAGAAGGTGCATGAGAAAGGTGTATGAATCTATTGAATTCCCTTCTGGTGGGTTTTGATAAACTGCTGCTGTTATTTGTTGGGACATATTTATGGTAAATTCATTATTTGCTGATACACAGAGAAAAGTAACTGAGGTCAACTGTTTTGGGTTGTGTGAGGTTTAGAAATGAGAACAAGGGAATGTCTGCGCACTTGTGCCAGGGTGCCCCAGAGCTAAAGTATCATATACTTTGTGTTAATTTGGCATATAGATGACAGTTTACACATGCGGAACGTGGCCCATTGACATGAAATGGACGTAGATAGGTGTCCTTTTCTGTGGATGGATGGCCAGAAAACAGGAGAGGGTTATGTGATTTCTGAAAGGCTGAGGAGTGAGCATATATTTACAAAGGTGAGGAGGAAAATAGTTCCTTAGGGGGACCTGTGGGATGGATTAGAGAAGAAGCGTTGGATGCAAAAGGGTGCTGGAGTGGTTAATGTGACTTGGGAGGTAATGGGTTCCCAGATTGGAGGTTTGCGGTTTGTTGGTTGGAGATGGGTTTTGATAAGTTGCCATTCTGGGAGGTATGTTTGGAAATAAGGACATGTAGCAGCCTTGGTAAATTGTGGGGGTTTGTGATTGTAGGCCATCTTTTTTAATTTTTCAAAGTCAGTGATAAGTTCTACCAAAGGTTCTGCTAGAAATTTGAGATGTATATTGATGCTAGTTTGTGTCCAGGCAGTTAAGTTGAGTGGGATGGCTATGAAGCGTTGTGTCTGGGTTGACATGCAAATCCAGCAATTAGATATGTTTGTGTTGTTTAGAAATTGGTGTGTGAGATTGACGATAGGAGTCCAGCTATTAAAGGATAATGTAAATGAGAATGTGACAGATATAGAGGCTATTGTGAAGATAAGGGGCCAGTGTTGAGGGTTAAGTTTCATGGTGTGATACCTCAGGTAGATGTAGCACTTCTCAAAGCAAAATACAGGTTAGAAAGGAGTACCAATGGATAAGATCAGGAGAGAAGGTCAGGAGAGAAATCACACAGATCTCCCAGTAGCCAAAGATCAGCAATTATTGAGAGTAGTTCATTGATTAAAGGTGGATTATTAGGGGGGTAAAGGGTAAGATAAGAGAGGAAGATACATAAGAAACTGTTGAAGGTAGAATTCATCAGCTCAGGGTGTGTCCCTCCAGGGCCCATACTCACATCACTCCCCCTGGCCACAGTAGCCCAACTCTAAGTACTTCAGCACATTTTCCAGGTTTGTTAAGAAAAATCAGCTACAACCCCAAGGTCCGGAAAACCCTCTTCTACCAATCCAGAAGACCTTCCTGCCTTCAACTGAAACTTGCAACTAAAAATCATAAAAAGATAAGTGTCCAGATTTAATATTTTACATGGATGTTCTTTTAATAATACTGCCAATAGTTGCTGCTATAATATTCATCTTAGCTTGTATTATACAACATTGTTATTAAAAAAAAACCCAGACTGCAGCACCCCATGGACTGCCCATTCTCCTGGCTGTAGGCATGGAGAGGTTGCAGAGATGTTCACATGTGGTTTGGGAAGGTTAGCATCTGCATATGGGTAATGTGTGGGGCGGGCCAGATGTCTTTGATAAGAGAGGGCCCCGGTGAAGGGAGACTGTGTAGGGCAAAAGGTCTACCGTATGTGAGCTCTAATGGACTTAGATTGAGAGGTTTTTGGGGGAGGACTGGGAGTTTTATTAAGGCTAGAGGCAGAAGTGTGGGCCAATCCATTTTAGTTTCAAAAGTTAGTTTTGTTAGGTGTTGTTTTAGAAATGCATTGGCCTGTTCTACTCTACTGGATGATTGTGGCTGGTAGGGACTATGGAGAGTCCATCTGATTCCTAGGTCTTTGGTTAGTTGTTAGGTTGGAGCTGCAACAAATGCTGGCTCGTTGTCAGACTGAATGGAGGAGGGAAGTTCAAATCATGGATGTGTGTTAAGAGAGTTTTAGCAACCTCTTGAGATTTTTCAGAGCTAGTAAGAAAGCTTCTGTCCATCCAGTGAATGTTGTTTAACAGGGGGCATGTGAGTGGAGTCAATTTGCCAGTCTTGACTTGGGAGATGTCCCCTTGCTTGGTAGGTTGGGAAGGATGGAGGTTTGATAGCCCCTTGAGGAGATGTTTGACTGCATGTGGGGCGGGTTTGGGTTAGATGTGGAAGAGTGGAAGACATAGATGGGATGAAGTGAATGTGAGTTTGTAGCAGTTTGAGTAAGAGATGATGTCAGATGTGGAAGAGGGCATGTATTTGTGTGAGAATATCCTTGAGATTGAGGAAGAACTAGTTTGTTTTTTTAGGAAAAACCATCCTTCTTTGTTAAGAGCTTTGGCAGAAATAAGGGTTTGATTGTAGGAGGGTGTTAGAGTGGGAAATATAGGCAGTAAGGAGAAAGGTTGAAGGGCAGCAGCTTTTGTTGCTGAATCAGTGAGAGAATTTCCTTGTAAGATTGAGTCTGTGTCCTTTTGGTGTCCTTTGCAGTATATAACTGCTGCAACTTGGCTGCTTGTAATAATTTGTGAGTTATGAGTTTTCCATTGATAAAGGGGGTTCCTTTGATAGTAAGGAATCTTCTTTCTTACCATATGGTGGCGTGAGAGTGGAGGATATGACAGGCATATGTAGAGTCTGTGTAGATGTTGACTGTCTTGATTTTAGCTAGAGTCAGTGCCCATGTGAGAGCTATTAATTCTGCTTGTTGGGAGGTGGTGTGTGTGGGGAGAGCATTGGCTTTTAGGGGCTTGTTTTCAGCAATGATGACATAGCCAACTTTGGGGTTGGGGCTTTTGTAAGAGCTGCCATCTATAACCAGTTTGGTGCAGAGTTGATAGGAGTTTCAGAAATGTGTTGGAAAGGTTGGATAATTGCATCTAGGATTTCAAGACATGAATGCTGTGTTCCTGGCTTGATGTAGGTTTGGGAAGAAGGGCGGCTGAGTTAAGGATTTTACATTTTTTTTTTTTTTTTGAGTTGGAGTCTCACTCTGTCACCCAGACTGGAGTGCAGTGGCCGCTCCTGGCCACCGCAGCCTCGATCTGCTGGGCTCTGGCGATCCTTCCGCCTCAGCCTTCCGAGTAGCCGGAATTACAGGCACGCGCTACCACGCCCGGCTGATTTTTTGATTTATTGTAGAGATGAGGTCTCACAGCCCAGGCGGGTCTCGAACCCACGGGCTCAGGCTATCCACTCACCTCAGCCTCCCAAAGGCGCGGGATTACAGGCTGAGTCACCGAGCCTGGCTACATTTTTGAAAAGAAGTTAGTGGGTTATTAATGAAGATTTGTTGTAGACAAGAGAGTGAGAGAGAGCGAAAGGAACAGTGACTCATAAGGTCATGAATGTTGTGGCGAGAGGAGACAGTTATATTCTGGTAGAAAGTGAGTTTCAGTGCTTCAGTTGTGAGGATGGTGGCAGCGCTCCAGTTTCGGAGGCATGACGGCCATCCTTGGATGACAAAGTCAAGTTGTTTTGACTGTTATGCTACAGCTTGTGGAGTGTCGCCATAGAATTGGCATAACAGTCCAAGGGCAATGTTGTGTTCTGTGTGTACATATAAGGTGAAAGGTTTGGTAGAGTTTGGTAGTTCTAGGGCTGAGGCCTTTGGAAGGCCTCTTTCAATTTGTGAAAATGTGAATTAATTGTGTGTGAGGGGTTTAAAGGCTCGTGGATAGGGATAGGGTCTTGTGAAGTTAGAGAGGCTAGCAGACCAAGATTGAGTATCCATAATCGAAAATATTCTATAAGATCTAAAAAGGAAAGAAAGTCCTTCTTTGTAGTGGGCAGAGGCAAGTCTTGAATTAGATGTTTATTATATGTGGGGATGACTCAGGTTGTAGGAGTTATAGTGATCCTGAGATAGATTATTTCTGTTTTGGCAATTTGGGCTTTGGTGGGAGAGACTCGACATCCGACTTTTCCTAGAAAGTTGAGTAGTTGAGAGGTATGTTGAATGCAAAGATCATATGAGGGACTGTATAGAAGAAGATCATCAACATATTGTAGAAGGGTACTTGGGGACTAAGGCAAGATAGGTCCTCAGAAAGGGCTTGTCCAAAGAGATGAGGGCTGTCCCTAAAACCTTGTGGTAGGACTGTCCAAATTAATTGGGTAGAATTTTGTGAATCAGGATCTGTCCGTGTAAAGGAAGAAATAGTTTTGACAGGTTAGATTAAAGGAAATGGTGAAGAAGCCATCTTTTAAATCTGATACAGAGAAGTGAGTGTTAGGTAGGATGTGGGAGAGCAGAGTATAGAGGTTTGGCACGATGGGGTAAATGGGGATGACAGCTTGATTAACAACTCGCAGATCTTGGATAAGCCAGTATGAACTATCTGGTTTTTTTTAACAGCTAGTATGCAAGTGTTGTGAGGAGAGTTGGTTGACTTTAGGATATTTCCTTGGAGCAATTGAGAGATAATGGGTTTGAGTCCCCATTAAGCTAGATGATCTTAAAGGGTATTGAGGTTGGTTAAGGTAGGATGCCTTCCCCTCTTCTTTCTTATTCTCCCCTTCCTTCCTCCTTCCCTCTGTAAATCCTATAGTTTAGGACATTTCTACATCTACCTCTGTGTGCCATCATACCTCCATCATGGTCAGTCTATAAAACCTGAAACTTTGTTAGGATATTCCTTTCTAGGATAGGTGTGGGGCATTGTAGAATAACTAAAAAAGGAGTGAGCAAAGGTTGTGTTGCACAGAAAGCAGAGTAGTGGCTTGGTTATTTTAGAAGTGAAAGATATATATATATATATATATATATTTTTTTTTTTTTTTTTTTTTGAGTTGGAGTCTCACTATATCGCCCAGGCTGGAGTGCAGTGGCCGTTCCCGGCCACTGCAGCCTCACCTGCTGGGCTCCGGCGATCCTTCCGCCTCAGCCTTCCGAGTAGCCGGAATTGTGAAAGATATCTTACCTACTTTGACCAGAGAGATAGAGGAGTTAAGAAGGGGTCCTGTGTTTTCTGGCAAGGCTGAGTCCTAAGTCCCCATGCTCAATGAGAAAAGGACAGGCTTAACAGACACTGACAGTGTTACCCTAGGTTCTGTGATGGCACTGATGGTAAGGGTGGTGGGAGTGGCAGACCCTGGGCTCCGTCAGTCTTCAGTAGCCAAGCCAAGGAACTTAGCCAGTCCTGGCTGCGAATGAGGAGACCTGGGAATGTTAGAAGTGACCAAACAGGAGGGAGAGTCTTGCTGTTTACAATTTGACTTCCAGTGTCCTTTCTTTCCACAAATGGGACATAGTTTTGGGGGGTAGCTTTGGGCATATTTTTGCCCAGTATCTGGCTGGCTACATTTGTGTTTAATGGTTTTTTAGAGCCATTGGAACCATGGTTGAAGGACTGCTGCCAGTAGTTGGTGTCTGGTCTGATTTCATTTTAGTTTTTGAGACTTTTGCTCCTCATCTCTATTGTTAAAAACTTTAAAGGCAGTTTTGCTAAGATCCTGATGAAAAGTTTGGGGCTCATCCTCTAATCTTTGAAGTTTTTTTTTTTTTTTAAACATATGTCTGGGGCTGATTGAGAGATAAAATGAAAGAGTAAGTAAATTTTACCTTTATTAGATTTTGGGGTAAAAGTAGTATATTTAAGCATCTCCTCTGAGAGGTGGGAGAAGAAAAGGGCAGGGTTTTGTCAGGACCTTGAGTAATTTCTTTGATTTTTTTCATAATTTACTAGTTTTTTTTTTTTTTTTGAGTTGGAGTCTCACTCTGTCTCCCAGACTGGAGTGCAGTGGCTGCTCCCGGCCACCGCAGCCTCAACCTGCTGGGATCCGGCGATCCCTCCACCTCAGCCTTCCGAGTAGCCAGAATTACAGGAGCGCGCTACCACGCCCGGCTAATTTTTTGGTTTTATTGTAGAGATGAGGTCTCGCCTGCCCAGGCGGGTCTCGAACCCGCGGGCTCAGGCAATCCACTCACCTCAGCCTCCCAAAGGTACAGGATTACAGGCTGAGCCACCGAGCCTGGCTAATTAACTAGTTTTAAAGCCGCCTTATTTATTTTAGCCAATAGGCAAGTTATTATGTGGTCCCTTTTCTGTCTATTTGGGGAGTTAATTTGGTAATTTCAGGAGGGCTCTGTGCAGGGCACTGCTGTTATATCTGTAGGATTATGGGTTGGGTTCTGCAGATGGAAGGTGTTGGCATGGGATTGACCTGCTGCCCAGATATGTTCCTTCTACTCTGGGGAAAGGGAGGAGGAAAGAATAATGTACAGGTTGTACCAGGTTAGGTTATAGGATTGGGAAATATGAAGGAATTCTTTATGGTAAATGCAATGTTAGAGGTAAGGAGCCTAAGTGTTTTTTAATTTTAGAGAGGTTGCCTAGGGAGAAAGGAACATGAACACATACTATGAAAGGAAGAAAACGATGTCTTTTGTCCCTGCTATCTGAGAGGAAGGATGGGAGCGGGATTTTGGGGGCAATTGGAAAGTGGGGGATGTTGGGTACAAGAGTGCACGTGAAGGGGAGAGGGAAAGGAAGGAGGGGGTTGTGAGTAGGGGGATGGAGGAGCAGAGGATAGAGGTGAGGTAGGGGAGTTGGAGGATGGGGAGGTGGTTGGAAGTGAGTGAAGGGTTTGTTAGCAGGGTTGAAGTCTAATGATGATGATCTGGTGGGAAGGATTAAGGCAGAGGGGCTTGGGAGTTTTCCGTTTAAGAGAATAATTTGGTAGGGATTACGTGTTTGATAAAGGGAGAGCTTGGATCAGAGATAAAAGAAAGCTTGGACATTGGGGAACTCGGACCATTTTCCATTGAGTTGGAGAAAACTGTTGAAGGCTCAGAGAATTTAGAAGTCAAAGGTTCCATTTTCAGGCCATCAGTTGTTATTATCTAATTGATATTGGGGCCAAGCTATATTACAGAAGAAAATGAGATGCTTTGGTCTTAAGGTAAGACCTAAATTTTTGAGATTATGAAGGAGACATTCGAGAGGGGTGTTCAGAGGAGGTTTAGAGGAAGCTTGACCTATATTGGAGAAATTTGGAAGGGTAAGTAATCTGATTCCTGGGAATGGGGGGGGGACAATGAAAGGACTGAGCATCTCCATGGATTTCTTGTTCCCAATGCATATGGTGGTGGCTGCTTTAAGGACATCCCTTAAAATGACCAAGATCACCACTTGATGCTGATTTGGATACCTCTCACCCAGTACCAGGGTTTCTGGCAGTATTACTGTCTTAGACAGAAATGAGAGAGGGAGATGGGAGAGGAGGAATACAGTGATGGGAGAGGGGAAAACTAACCCTTTAATTAGTGACCAGTGTTGGATAAAATGTCCAGAAATGGAGAAGGTCCCGCTGGAGCTAACTGAGATGGAGAGAGTGGAAAAAGGAAAAGGGTGAGAAGACAGAGGATGGGGGAGAACGGATGGAGGAGATTGGGGCTGGGCACAGGGACAACTTAGGTTTGGCCTGTGATGGGACCTTAAACCCCGTTCCTGGGTTTCAGCACCAAATATTGGGTCAAGAAAACAAGTGGATAGGAAAAAAGAGACAGGAGATAGTGGCTCAACAGCATAACAGGTTTCTTCCAAGGAGGAGAACCTATGGAGGAGACTCCAGAAAACTAAAGCCCCCACCACTCAAAGGCTAGGGCAGTTATAGGACTTGGGGGGGCGGATTTTGCGGTTGGCATCGCTAGAGGGTAACTAAGGCTTATAGTTAAGAAAGTTAATAGGAAGTCTTGTGCTTAGGCTAGGTGCTAGACAGGATGTGTTGTAGCCTAGCCTGATTGACACTTTTCCGTCCCGGGGCAGGTAGCAAAGTGGTGAGGGTGTCTAAGATCATTTAGGTCTCTGATTTTGAGTTGATTTTTTAATATGATGTAAGTTAAAGGTCTAACTTTACTCTTTTGTATGTAGCTATCCATCTTTCCCAGCACCATTTGTTGAAGAGACTGCTCTTTTCCTATATCATGGTCATGGCATGCTTGTCAAAAATCATTTGACCATATACTCTAAGATTTATTTCTAGGCTCTTTATTTATTGATCTATATGTCTGTCTTTACATACATATTTTTAAATAATATAATTAGTATGTTTTAAAATAAAACTTTAGTTATAAATTTGACAATATTATTCTTTACTAACGTAGGGGCAGCAAAATTTCACCTCCTTCCTCTTAGGGTCTTGGCTGGGACCAAGAATTAAATTAGCATAAGATTAACAGGAGGGAAAAAAAGATTACAGGAGAAAAGCATACATATTTATTTAATACAAGTTTTATTTGACATGGGAACTCTCATAAAGGAATGAAGACCTGAAGAAACAAATTACTTATATACTGAATTGGACAAAGAATAAGTTGGGAAAATATGATAAGGCAAATGGGATTGGGCTGGGGTAGTTAACAGGACAGAGAAGTAGCCAAGAAGGCAAAAGTTACCGTAACTAGGGTTGTTCATACAGAATTCCTTTGTCTTCAACTTTTTGTCCTTGATAGTTACATATTTTACATGGAAATTTCATTTCTTGCCTTAAGAAACTGCATGGAAGTCATAGTAGTTTTTATATTTTTGGAGTCAGAGTCTCATGTGTTACCCATGCTGGAGTGTAGTAGCATGATCACAGCTCACTGTAGCCTTGATCTCTTGGGCTCAGGTGATCCTTCCACCTCAGTCTCCAAAGTAGCTGAGAGATAGCTGAGACCACAGACATGCATCACCATGCCTGGCTATTTTAAAATTTTTTTTGTAGAGATGAGGTCCTGCTATGTTGCTTAGGCTGGTCACGAACTTCCGGGCTCAAGCAGGCCTTCCATCTCAGACTCCCCATAGTGATCTTTCTTCATCTGCTGCTTTCAAGTGCCCTTAACTTTAACAGTTAATATCCCAGAGTGGTATAATGAGCTCTTTCATGAACACTTAGATACTCAGTAAGAAGAAAGTACAATATAACAATTATGATTATTTGGCTATTTTATGAGCCAAAACCATTTAGATATTAACAATTCAAGCACAGTATATTCTAGTAATAAGGCACAATATAATAGCTAATGTAAATTATTATAGAAATTATTTCATATCTGAGAAATTTGGAGACCCATTGAAAAAGTTCATGAATCTATTCCTGAAAGACAACCTGTGAACCTGTCAGTACTCAGACAGATGCTACCTAACTGTTGCTGCCTAGGTCACTCTTTTACTTTAGACAAATGGCAACCTACTCATTATCTTTCCAGGTGCTAGCAGAGCAGGAACATCAGTTTACTGGGATGTTTAATAAACATCCTCTGTTTCATAATACCTGAAAAATACAGCATTTATAGATCATGGACATTATCAAAGATCTCATTCATAATATACTATGATCTAAACTTGGTTTTCTATATATTTGAGTTAATTTTTTAGTGGTGTGTGAAGTGGGGAAAACAGGCAATTTATCTAAGATCTAAGATTTGTTTCATTTTCACCTAAATAACATAAACATTATTATTGTTATATAGAACAACATAGATGTGTCACTATCCATAGTTTATCTTTAAAATGGCATTTGAATGTTTACTTTTTAAACATAGATATGGTATCCTTACATGGAACCTAGGAACAGTGGGGAACCCACTCGCCTCTTTGGAAATGCCTGTGTGCACTTGGTTAAATTAACTTATTGGTTTCACTTGGGAGGATACTTTTGGTTAAAAAAAAAAAACAAGACCTGGAAACAGTGATGTTTTCTACCAGCTTCTCACCTCATTGCAGAAGACAGTGATCAAATGAGCAAAAATATGGTAGATGAGGAAATGTGATTTGTATTTTGGGTTAATGACTATTTGCCAGAAAATCTGGAGAAAATACTGCAATCTTGACAAAACCATATCTTTTTCAATATGATTTTTTATTTAAAAAAATTAGTTGACTTCTGATTTGCTGATATCTCTTTTTACTATGGTTTACATGTTAAGCATTACTAATTTTTTTTTCAGAGCAATAGCAAAATGAAAAATCTAATTTGATTTTATCTCATTTCTTTGTCATATCCTCTGGTAGTAGTAGATATGAATAGGAAGTAGAAAGACAAAGTTGAAGTAGAAAAGCCTTTAGTCTCTAATTAAATTTTAACTCTAAGATTGAATTAGATAATTTAATTCATGTACAGTATTTCAAAAATGTTAATTACCATAGATGTCTACAATTGTAAAATATCTATCTGCTAATGAATAGGTCTCAAGAACTGTGAAAGTCTGAAATTTTACCCTACTTACAAGCTAACAAGTTATCAAGCTGCAGTTTCAATGTGTGCGAGTAGTAGACTTGAGACTCCTGAGTCAAAGACAAAGGATTGTTTTTTCACTCATAGCAATAGAAGGAAGATCATCAGCTTTTTTTTTTTTTTTTTTGCATTAGTCCCAAAGCCCCATTCCCATAGGGCAATGTGAAGAGGGTCAGATGATACCTGCATACTTAGTGGGCTATGTAAATAAGAGGACCGCTGAGCTTAAAGAACTAGTCTTTTATAATCCCTGCCCTAGCTGGGTGTGGTGGCTCACACCTGTAATCCCAGCACTTTGGGAGGTGGAGGCGAGAGGATTGCCTGAATCCATGTGTTCAAGACCAGCCCGGGCAACATGGCGAGACCTCATCTCTACAGTAAATCAAAAAATTAGCTGGGCATGGTGGCACACACCTGTAGTTCCAGCTATTTGGAAGGCAGAAGGATCGCCTGAGCCCAGCAGGTCGAGGCTGCTGTGGCCATGAGCATGCCACTGCACTCCAACCTGGGCACAAAATGAGACTTTGACTAAAAGATGATAATAACAACAACAACAACAACAACAACAACAACATTGCCTGCCCTTTGACCCAGAGGAAGACAGTATCTGTGTTCCAAAGGGCAGTCAGGGCAAATTACCCATAGCAGTAATTTGAGAGACCCATTGAGAATTATCTGCCAACAATAAGTATGGGCTGAATCTTTTTTTTTTTTTTTGAGTTGAAGTTTCACTGTATTGCCCAGGCTGGAGTGAAGTGATACACTCAAGGCTACCTCTGCCTGCTGGGCTTAGGGAGTCATTCAGTCTCAGCCTTCCAAGTAGCTGGAACTACACGCATGTGCCATCACACCTGGCTAATTTTTAAATTTATTATAGAGACCTGGTCTCACCAAGTTGCCCAGTCTGGTCTCAAACCCTTGGGCCCAGGTAGTCTTTTCACCTCTGCCTCCCAAAGTGCTGGGATTGCAGGTGTGAGCCACCACACCTGGCTGGGCTGAAATTTTTACTTAATACTTTATTTGTAACGTAAATTAATAACGTACACAAGAGGAGAACTTTTCAAAAATACTTGGGAGAACAACGTTTAAATATTTTGATTTGTAGTATCTAAAATGTATAGCTTAAGACAATCAAAATTTGTTCATAATTAAAAATAAGTTTAAGAACTTTTACTTGGGATCACTTTGCTGCTGTTGTGCTGCATGTTTTTGAAACTAATGAAACTTTATTTAGAAAACACTTTGAATTTAAAACTCTTAACATATTCATACTGTCTTTTGTTTTAAAAATCCATGCATGACTGGGCTTAGTGGCTCAGCCTGTAATCCCAGCACTTTGGGAGACCAGGGCCAGTGGATTGCCTGAGCCCGTAGGTTTGAGACCAGTGGGGGCAACTTGGAGAGATCTCGTCTCTACAATAAATAAAAAATTAGCTGGGCGTGATAGCGTGTGCCTGTAGTTCTGGTTACTTGGAAGGCTGAGGCAGAAGAATCGTCAGAGCCCAGGAAGTCAAAGCTGGGGTGGCCAAGAGTGTGCCACGGCACTCCAGCCTGGGTGCCCAAGTGAAACTCCAACTCAAAAAAAAAAAAAAAAAAAAAAAAAACCCATAAAGGGAGACTTTAATCTGTATCAGGCCATGAAAAACATTACATGTGAAAAAGGCAGGTTTTGTTTTTAAAGTTTAAAGAAGAGTTTCTTATTATTTACACCAAACCAAAGTGAACCATCCTGAGAGAACCACCATCTCCAATTTCCTGCAAATAAACAAATAAAAATAATTACAATAAAATCATGTTTAAGCAGAGTAAAAAGTAATTAACATTTCTATATTTCCTGTTTTTAAGTTTTTAAAAATAGTGAAACAGAATAAAATAGTTTAAAATATACTGCACTTATGTAAACACGAGAGCTATATAATTACCTGATTATTAAAATTTTGAAATAGTATTCATTAAAATTAGCCAAGAAGTAATAAATGAAGCATAAAAAGGCAAAGAAAAAAGGGCAGGATATTAATTGAAATTTGGAAGCATCTGAAGGCTACAGTTAATAATTGCAAACTGTGGATTATCATTTGGGTTTTTCCTATTTGATTTTAAGATACTGTGTGTTTTAAAAGGTACTACAATAGCATACATTTCTTAATTATGGTCTTTTACTGAGTGATAGTCGCTCTTAAGGTAATTGTTCATAAAATAGAAAAATTATGGTTTTATATGCATTTTATGAAGCTGTAAAGAAATATTAACAAGAATCTCATCTAATCCTCATTTGCTGTTCTTTCCATCTTTCTTTCACACCTTGACCCCAAGCCCTATCAGGCACAGAAAAACAAAATATTTTATAGGATTCTGAAGTTGGAGGATATTTGAAGATAAGACCAACTATGAATGATACTATTTGAAAAATAAGACAGTGGGGACATTTTTGAAAATTTGAAGATAATCTACTTGAAGTTGAAATGGTGGCAGTGAAAGGTAAAAGAGAGGAGTAGGGATGACAGCATTTATACTGTCATGTCATAATTAGAGACATTTATCTTAATGTATAGGTGAAAATTATTTTAAAATAATTTATTGTAAGGTCATTCTTTAAATTATATATTAAAAGTTGTTTTTACTAAAAGACGCCTTTTAGAAAAATCTGCATTTGGACCATTTTAAGTAGTCACATCTCAAAGAAAAACAGGTATGGGGCTAGAAAGTAAAAACAACCTATGTATGTGTGTTCCTATGGATCCTGATGTACACAAAACTGAAAAAAAAATAGCCTGGAAAAACAGGTAAGGAGAAAAATGAGTAACTTAATATTGCCTGGGGCTTGTGTGTGTGTGCCAGCAAGTTCCAGGATTTTAGGTAGCTGTCAATTTAAAAACAAAACATAAGCACTGTCATTTTTAAAACCTAAACTTCAACTCTTGACTTATAAACTACCATCCCAGAGTCCAGTTTCTACATCATTAGAATGGTAATTGAGAAACCTAGGGTTAGGGTTTGGTCTTGTTCACGAATTGGCAGTTATCTTAGGTAAATTATTTTATTTTCTTAATATCTAGATATAGTTGATAGAAGGCAAGACTGCATACCCAGGAAGTATCGTGTGGTTCAGCTGTTTTCTTGATGTTCTGTAGTGTCCTCTATCCAAACCTTAATACCTTTCTTAATTAGGAATTATATTTTAAAAAGTAGGAATCATAAAATTAACTTCTCCGGGACCTCTCCGGATAAAATAAAAACAAAAACTTTTCTGTGGAAGATTTCCTTTAAAAATATAATAGATTTCCTTTAAAATACATTGTATTTTTAAGACTTATTTCAGGGCATTTCCAAGGTTCCGTGATAACATGTTCTGGGCTAAATAACCTTGACCCTACTTACTTTACTGGGATATTTTGAAGATTAATGAAATAATGTCTTTTATAGTCAGTTATTTAATCATTATTAAAAGGGAAGTATAGTCATTAAATAAAGTTGGGAAAACAGCAAAAATTTACCCACAATTCCACCAGTCATGTAAAATTATGGTTGACATGTACTTGCTTCCAGTCTCTTTTCCCCACATATATTTTATTATTTACTGATTTTAAGCACAGCTGATATTATATTGTATATACAATTCTATACCTTTTTTTTTCCTTTGGCCTCACTTTGAATACTTTTCAGTGTTCCTATATAGGCAGTTTTTAATGATTGCATTTTATTTCATTAAATACTACAGCCTTATTTAACCATTTCTTTTTTTAAAATCATTCCTTTTTTCATTAAATTTATGTTATTTCCAAGCTTTTTTTTTTTTTTATAAATAACCCTATGGTAGATATTCTTAAGCATCAAGTTTCTGTTTGTTTTTAGGATTATTTCCTTGGTATAGAAATATTTCTATACTGTAGAAATATAATTACTGAACCAAAGCTTATGAAATTTTAGGTCTCTGGATAAACATTGTAGAACTGGTCGTTTTCCTTTGTTTTCTAGTTTGGGGGGAGGTGATTTTGTCTGGTATAGGAAATTGTGGTTCCAAGAAAGAATGATCTTCATTTTTTGTGTGTTGAAATTGTGCTCACCCTTGACTGAATGAAGCTACATGTTAATTCCTGCAGTAATTTACAGCAACAAAAGGGTTTTCCCCAGTCCCTCACTGATTTCTACATATGGTTAAGTGCATTTTCTGAGCCACACCCTGTTGCTGTTACCTAATGTTGGGTGATATCAGGTCACTTTCTTTTAGATATACACAGACATTTTTTTTTTTTGAGTTGGAGCCTCACTCGGTCGCCCAGACTGGAGTGCAGTGGTCGCTCCCGGCCACTGCAGCCTCGACCTGCTGGGCTCCGGCGATCCTTCCGCCTCAGCCTTCCGAGTAGCCGGAATTACAGGCGCACACTACCACGCCTGGCTGATTTTTTGGTTTATTGTAGAGATGAGGTCTTGCCACCCAGGCGGGTCTCGAACCCGCGGGCTCAGGCAATCCACTCACCTCAGCCTCCAAAGGCGCGGGATTACAGGCTGAGCCACCGAGCCCGGTTATACACAGACTTTTATAAGTAAATTTAGCAGGGAGGTTAAAGTTTGCTTTGCTACAAACTGGATCTTGACCTGTTGCTCATTTAATACAGGTTTTTAATTTTAAGTAAGTGATCATCTCATTATTTTATGTTAAGTTTTCTTTGTGTAACTAATGCTTTCGTGAGGTTTCCGATTTTTTTTAACAATTAAATCCTAGATGTACAATATTTTGGAGATAGAAGAAAGACAAAGACAAATCAGAAGTTATAATAAAATATGATATTTATGGTGATAGCAAAAGTACTGAATGCAATAAAACTTCATAAAGGGACAATTATCTTCGTTTGCAAATGGCTTGCAGCAGCAAGATATATCAGGGTAAAGCCTGGCATGGAGCCTGGGCTGAGATTTAATGTCTTTCTGCTGCCCTGAGAATTGATAAAAATGTCAAGAATTGTTAGAGGAGAAAAGAGGGGAGGTAAGTAAAAAGAATCATAGAAAGAGGTAGAAATGAAATAACAAGGTAAAAAAGTAGAAGCTGAATGCTTCAAGACAAGGAGCATCGTCAATAATGTTAAATATTAGAGAGAGCTTCTAATGAGTTAAATATTAGAGAGTTAAATATTAGAGAGAGCTTCTAATGAGTTAGGTACTAATAAGTGTCCATTAGATTTTGTAGTTTGCCGGTAATTGCTAACTTCAGTGGAAGCAGTGTCAGTGAAATGATGGTTAGTTAAAAAAAAAAAGTTAATATATTAGAGGGCCAAAATTTTTAGCATAAGAGAGAGCTACACATACACACACACACACACACACACACACACACACACACACACACACAGATTAAATAAAACTTTCTTCATTTTAACTTTAAGTGGGAACTATCAGTTAAAGCTCATGTTTTAATTTTTTTTTTTTTTAATGTGTATTTCCTGTTCTGACCATTGAAGAAGTCTAAGGTGGCTGGGCTTAGTGGCTCAGCCTGTAATCCCAGCACTTTGGGAGGCCTAGGTGAGTGGATTGCCTGAGCCCACGTGTTCCAGACCAACCCAGGCAACTTGGCAAAACCTCGTCTCTACAATTAAAAAAAAAAAAAATTAGCCGGGCGTGGTAGCATGCGCCTGTGGTTCCGGCTACTTGGAAGGTTGAGGTGGAAGCATTGCAGGAGCCCAGCGGATCGACTCTGGGGTGGCCGTGAGTGTGCCACTGCCCTCCAGCCTGGGCGGCGGAGTGAGACACCAACTCCAAAAAAAAAAAATGAAAATAAAAAAAGTCTAAAAGCCAAGATAACCCTAGAGAAATTAGTAGAAATGGA
Organism: Cephalopachus bancanus; assembly: GCA_027257055.1. Lineage (NCBI taxonomy): Eukaryota > Metazoa > Chordata > Mammalia > Primates > Tarsiidae > Cephalopachus > Cephalopachus bancanus. The sequence goes on from JAPVLO010000315.1 coordinate 693,136, forward strand.
AAAATAGTAGATTCCAGGTCTAAGACAGAGAATATCTAAAATGAGACTGGGACATCTCATGCCATAAAGTAAGGCAGTTGTCAGAGACTAATGGAGTTATAACAAAAGGACATGGGAGCCAAAGCACACACTCATGTGCACACACACAGAAACAGAGAGAACCTAAATGGATTAAAGACATAAACATGAAAGGCAAAAACTCCAATAGCAAGAGAACATATGTATCAGGAAGGAGATCTTAGACAAGATATAAAAGTATACTATAAAGGGAAAAAGTAGTATAATTTTCTTTTTTGAGTCAGAGTCTCACTCTCGCCCAGGTTGGAGTGCAGTGGTACTCGCATGACTACCACAACCTCAACCTGCTAAACTCAGTCCATCCTTCCACCTCAGACTTCCATGTAGCTGTAACTACAGCCATTTACCACCATGCCTGGCTAATTTTTTGATTTATTGTAGAGACGAGATCTTGCCAAGCTGTACAGGCTGGTCTCAAACTCCTGAGCTCAGGCAATCCTCTTGCCTCATCCTCCTAAAATGCTGGGATTACAGGCATGAGCCACTGTGCCCAGGGTTCTTATCTTTAATGTAATTGAATTTCTCTTTATCAGTCATAAAGACAGGGAAGAGACAAACAATCAATCACCTAGGAGAAGTTATTTATAACACCAACAAAGGAATAGTTTCCAGAATATATAAAGAACTACTATAAATCAGTAAGAAAAAGACAACACAATATAAAAAATGAGTAAAAGATTAGAAAATGCATTTCAAAGAAGAAACACAAATGAACAGGAACATATGAAAAGATATTCAACCTCATTATTAATCAGGCATATACAAATTAAAACCTCAATGAGAAACTATTGCACAGCTACTAGGAATGGCAAAAATGTAAAAATCTCAGTGATAAATATAAGTATTAGCAAGTTGTGGAGAAATAGAAACTCTTACACTTGTTTGGTGGGAATGTAAGTTTACGGTAAAACTACTTTGGGAAATATCTGGAATTATTTATTAAAATTAAAGAGGTTCATTCTCTATGACCAAAAATTCTACTCCTAATTATATACCCTAGGCATATGTAGAAAAATATTCATAGCAGCACTTTGTAATAGAAAAAGGTGGAATTGACATAAATGTTCATTAGGAATATATAAATTGAGTAGAGCAGATGAATACATTATGACATTCAGTAAAATGAATATACCTACTACACATATACACATCAACAGCATGGATGTATTCCAAAGCATAATATTGAGTTAAAAAAGCAAGTAACAAAAGCTGGTGCAGTGGCCCACGCCTGTAATCCCAGCAGTTTGAGAGGACGAGATGGGTGGATTGCTTAAGCCCAGGAGTTTGAGACCAGCCTGAGCAATATAGCAAAACCTCGTCTCTACAAAAAATAAAATAAAATTAGCTGGGTGTGGTGTCACGCTCCTGCTGTCCCAGCTACTCTGGATGCTGAGGTAGAAGGATCACCTGAACTCAGGAGATTGAGGCTGCCGGGAGCTGTGACTGTCGTGATCATGCTACTGCACTTCAGACTGGGAGACCAGAGTAAGACCTCTTGATTCAAGGGGGAAAAAAGCAGCAAGTAAGAAGAATGCACTGTGTTTCCATTTATATGAAGTTCAGAAAGAGGTACAACTAAACAAGATGTTATTTATGGATATAGCCTTATATGGGAAAACTACAAAGACAAGCAAGAGAATGATTAACACAAAATTTAGGACTGCAAGAGTAGATGGAAGTAGAATGTAATTGAAGAGGGGCACCCAGAGGACTTCAAATGTACAGGTAATGTTAATGATTTTCTTTGGATATCAGGGATTACAGGTGATTTTCATTTTTGTTTTCTGGTCTTTCATATTTCTGTATGTGTGGCTTTCAGAGATGATGGTTGTGTAGGGCATGGGTCTCCAACTCCCGGGCCATGGACTTCTTTTAAGAACCAGACCACACAGCAGAAGGTGAGCTGCAAGTGACAAGAGCTCATATTCTGTCAGATCAGTGGGGGCATTCGATTCTCATAGGAGCGCGAACCCTATTGTGAACTGTGCATGCAAGGGCTCTAGGTTGTGTGCTCCTTATGAAAGTCTAATGCCTGATGACTCCCCGCCGCCATAGAAAAATTATCTTCCATGAACCTGGTCCTTGATGCCAAAAAGGTTGGGGACCATTGGTGTACGGGTTTCTCTAGAGCAGTGGTTCTCAACTGGGGCCAATTTTACCTTCCTCCTTCCCCAAGGAGACATTTGGCAATATCTGGAGTTACTTGGTTGTCATGACTGCAGTGGGGAAGCTACTGGCATTCAGTAGACAGTGGTTAGCAATTGCTGCTAAACATTCTGCAATGTGCAGGACAGCCCCAACAGCGAATAATTATTTGGCCCAAAATGTCAATTGAGAAACCCTGGTCTAGAGCCAGACTGTTTGGATTTGAATTCCGGATTTATACGTTACAAGCTGTGTGACTATGGGGAGTTACCTAATTCCTGTGTCTCTGTTTTAGTAGTATCCCTCTCATAGGATTGTTGTGAGAATTAACCAAATTAAAGCATATAAGGTTCTGAGACCAGTGTGAGCTATATAATAAGCACTTGATAAATGCTAGCAATATTTTATTATTTTTATTTTATTTTTTGTTGAATATATTCAGTTGGTTGAAGTTGACAGAGTTGATAAAGATAAATATGTTAAATAGTTATTAAAATAAAATTAATAGAGACACATATACACAAACTTTAAAATGCAGTGTATGAAAATTTCAGATGAGAAGAACTTTACAAGCAATAATGATAGGCAGTTCTAATCTGTATCTTATCTGTACTTAATAATAATTTCTAACCAAGAAACCAGAGGACACAATGTGTACCTGGTCCACTACTGGGGCAGTGAGGGCCAACTAGAAGCCGAAACTTCACCTACATGCAGCCTACTTATGTAGTAAATCCTCACTTGTACCTCATAACCATATAATATATTTTTAAAAAAGAAACCAGAGGGCTGAACATAAAGTATGTGATGATTTACTGCTAATCGAAATTTAAGGTATAGTACTATCTGAACTCAAAGTCTTGTGACAACTTAGGCTATAATAACCATTCTATACTTTAGTATACAAACTGATATTTCCCTTATTTTGTATAAAAAAATCCTTCCAGAAAGATCCTTGGGAAGTCAGTTTTCTTATTGGATCTTATGTACATTTGTCCGAGTGGATGTGGTTGTAAAGTTTTGACAGAATGCTGTTTTTCTCTTTCTTTCTTTCTTTTTTTTCTTTTCTTTTTTTTTTTTTTTTTTTTTGAGTCAGAGTCTCACTCTGTTGCTCAGGCTTGAGTGTAGTGGCATGCTCACAGCTACTGCTGCAGCCTGAACCTCCTATGCTCAGGTGATCCTCCTATCACAACCTTCCCTAACCTTTTAAAATTGATATCTCCCCTCAAAATGAACTTAGAGGTGATGTCAGGGACAGGATATGGAAAGGGGTTCAGGACCACTCATCAAATGTGATATTTTTATGTGTATTACTTATAAAAAATTATGCATACATGTAATAAAAATATATTGGTTAATTTCATCACAAACCTTTTTTATTTTTTTAATTGAGTTGGGGTCTTTCTTTGTCACCCAGGCTGGAGTGCAGTAGCATAATCATGACTCACTGCAGCCTCCACCTCCTGGACTCAGGTGATCCTCCCACCTCAGCCTTCTGAGTAGCTGGTACTACAGGTGCACACCACCATGCCCAGCTAATTTTTTTATGTTGTGTAGAGACTAGGTCTCACTATGTTGTCTAGGCTGGTCTCTAAATCCTGGGCTTAAGCAATCCTTCTGCCTTGGCTTCCCAGAGTGCTGAGACTACAGACATGAACCACGGTGCCTGGATGAACCTTTTATTTTTAAATTTTGAATAATTTCAAAGTAATACTAAAGAGAAAATGATATTTGCAAACTGCTATGTTACCTACCACCCAGCTTTATTAATTATCAACTCCTGGTTATTTTAATTCATCTATATCCCTTGTACTTTTCCTCCATTGAATTATTTTGAATCAAATTCAAGATATATAATTTCATTTGTACATATTCTAGTATGCATAATTTTATTTAAAAATAACCATTTTAGTAATATAACTTGGGAATATCGAAAAACTGAATTATTAGAAACTATTAATGCAGTTAATGTAGACCAATTAATGTAGTTAGTGTTGTCCAGCTAATGTAGACCAGTAGACAGCATTTCTTGTGTTCAAAATAAACACACACTATATGCTTTTCTCTTAGAATTTAAATATTCACATACACATGTACCTGCATAATGAACATTTGTATACCTAACCCTGAATTGTACCCCACATCTTGAAAAAAAAGAATTTAAATATTTAATGATAGAGAGTAAAAGACGGTGTTTTACCTGTCCTCTGCAGTCTTCTCTCAGTTCTTCTTCTAAAATAAAAAGATCACAACATTAATTATCTTAAAATCTAATAAAGGACCATAACAAAACTATCAACAAAAGTTTTTAATTTCCTCACTAGATAGATAAATTCTTAAAATAATAATAAATCAATTAAAGTGCTGAACACTCTAGAGAAAGCAAAAAAATCTTAGCATACTAAGAAAATACCAGTTATTCTGATATATACATGAATGGCTAATATTTGTGCTGAAATCAAATGAATAGGCTATGCCTATGTTGTTCCTTCTGTTCTTAAAGCAAAGCTTTAAAACTAGCATGGCACATAAGTTCCATTTAAATACCAATTCTGGTTGATTACTGATGGTTATTTAGGGACCTATGTTGAGAAGTTTTATGAGGCCTTTTTTTTTTTTTTTTGGCCCAATGGGAAAGAAAGCTGTAATTGACTAGTGAGTTTTGTGCTCTACTAGTAGCACTATACCTGCTGACATTGGCTTAGTACACCAAAATAATTCTTTTAAAGGAGACATCCTTACATAACATTTTATTCTGAGAGAAAATAGCTGATTTCTCATTATTGATTAATATTAACAGATGGGCATTAATTTACATATTCTCATCTTTGAAACAATTGGTGGTGTTTATAAATCCCAATTATGTTTCTCTTCTCTTATAGCACTTAACACATACATATACCACTCATTTGGCACTAAGTTTATGATAACATATTATTTATTTTGTTTATTTAATTTACCTTCTCAAATGGATTACATATTTACTAGAGTTTATTTGGCAGCATCTTATTCTTCCTAGCTAGCACCAAGTAATGCCTTGATGATGCTTGTATTTTTATAAATATACATGTTACTTGTCTGTCATTGACTCTAAGTTACTTGCTATTTGAGGGAATTTTTGTATAGTTTGGGATGTTTTCTTTAGCTATATACAAGTATTTCAAAAATTTTATAACATTTCTGACCTGATACGGAGCCATGCTTTAAAACCTGGATATTAATGTTTTCATAGGATATCTGAATTTTTAAAAATAATGGATTGACTCTTGCCTTTTGGTAGATAAACATGTAAATCCTACAATAAAAGAGATATTTTCTTCTTGAAGATTTCGAGGAATATAAAACTAACAATTTCTCTCAGAACTGTTTCAATATTTTGTCTTTCAATGGTCAATAAGTTCTTATAAATAAACAAAATTAAAGCAAAAAAACCCAAACTACATTGTTTTAATTTAAGCATATTTTAAAAAGTCTTCTATAGACTATACAAACAGCCCCAAGTAGTATGTATAGTTTTACATAACAGTTGTCACCCCTGTAATCCTGACATTTTTTAGCTAAACATATCATTAATATCATTTTTAAAGCATTTTAAAAATAGATACTAAGTTTCACCATGTTAGTTATTGTCACTTTTCCCAGATTCCATGCCAGTTTTTTCATATAAAGGAAAGTTAACTTTTACAGCATAAGTTTTAAAATCCATAATCTAGATTCTAGATGAACAACTAAAGAGACTGTTATAGTGAAGTGATTTCTTTTAACTCTGATGTGTTTTAGAGACTTTAAATACACACCAATTCCATTTATTTTTCTCGTAAAAGCCAGTGTTACTGCTTCATTTAGTTTCTTGTTAACTATGACAGTCCTCATTCCTTAACTATATTTGTCTTAGTCTAAACAGGGGGCCCACATCATGTAAAGGGCCAGATGGTAAATATTTTAGGTTTTGCAGGCTAAGGCAAAATTGAAGATACTATGTAAGTACTTATATAACAAGACATAAAAATTCCACAAGTAGCTGGGAAATTCTACAAGTAGCTGGGCTCGGTGGCTCAGTTTATAATCCAACGCTTTGGGAGGCTGAGGTGAGTAGATTGCCTAAGCCCACGGGTTCGAGACCCATCTGGGCAACTTGGCGAGACCTCATCTCTACAATAAATCAAAAAATCAGCCGGGCGTGGTAGTGCGCGCCTGTAGTTCCAGCTACTTGGAAGGCTGAGGCGGAAGGATCGCCGGAGCTTAGCAAGTCGAGGCTGCAGTGGCCGGGAGCGGCCACTGGGCACTCCAGTCTGGGCGACAGAGTGAGACTCCTACTCAAAAAAATAAAAATAAAAATAAATAAATAAAATAAATCCACAAGTTTTTATTGATACAATTTAAACTGTAATAATAATAATTGAACACAATCTTTTAAAAATACATATCCTAATAAGAACAGAAGGATAGCATTTCATTTCATTGATGTTCAAAGTCAGTGTTCTTTCTCATCAAACTTAACTGCAAATGTTTTTCTGTTCATGTATATCTGATTGAATTTCATCTTTGTAAATTCTTTTTCTAACAGATATATACTACCAAATACTGGTATCAATCCATACACAGCTTTTTACTCTATAAAATTCTATTAGATTCTTCTCTTGATATTTGTCTTACAGCTTATCATTACATTGCTGATTAATCACTTCCCATTGAGGGCTAGGTGGAAGCTCCTCAATTACACAGCTGATGAATTTTGAAATATGGAAGTTTCCATTTACATACAGGTCCAAATAATGATGCCGGAATTAGGGAGAGTGATTAGTTGTTCCAGTATTCTAGGACTGAGTGGTTTTCCAGGATTTGGGACTTTGAGTGCTAAAACTAGAACAGTTTTTTAACCTTAGTTGGAATCATAGTTTGAGCCCAGAAAATATATCTCCTTCAAATTTGTGTAGGAATATAGATCTTATTTCTTATCATAACCCTTGACAGCACAACTTTGACATTACTTATGATTCAGACAACCTCAACTAACATTTAAATGACTTTACTTCAGTATGAATTTCACATTTGTAGGCAAACAGTGCATAAACAGCCTTGTAGTTTTAAGTTGAAATCATTAAGAAACATTATCAAATTTACAGCAAAGGATAATTTCTAAAGCCATTCAGTTTGATAATAATGGTTCATGGTGCTTCTTCTCATTCAGCAAAATTTCAATTTCAGCACTGAAATTTAACTTTGACTAATGTAACCTGTATTCATTAATTTTTTCTTACTGCATTCATCCTTTTGTACTTAAGTGTTGCAGTTCACACATAGTAAGGCAGAACGGGAGGACCTGATGTATTACCTAGCCACCTATATTTGAATACGTAGTTTAAAAAAATTCTTTTTAACTTATCTGTATACTATTTCTAAAATGGTTACTAGATATGATCAAGATCTAAATAGGGCAAAAGAGGATTGAGTGCTAGTTCGTAAAGAAGGCAAGGATAAGAATATTTCAAGGAAGGAGTAGTCAATAATGTCAAATGCTACTAGAGGTCATGTGGAAGAAATCTGGAAGATAATAATTAGAATGAGTAGGAAACTATTCATCATTTCCAATGTAAATATTTCTAGAAATCTTGAGTAGAAAGAACCATATAGATATTAATATGTTTTTGGTGATGAGGAAGTAGAAGGCATTACAATTATTGTAATAGTAGAAAATAAGCTTAGATAGAGATTGTGTGAACACATTATAAAAAGTCTAAACAGTTTAAGGTCAGTTACTGTCTTAATTCATTTTCTGTTGCTAATAACAGAATAACTGAAACTGAGTAATTTATAAAGAAAATAAATTTGTTTTCTAGAGTTATGGAAGTCCAAGAGTGAGGGGCCATATTTGACCTTTTCTCGACCTCTGTTTTTTTTTTGGTGGGGGGAGGGTAGTGAGTCTGAGTCTTACTGTCGCCTAGGCTGGAGTACAGTGGAACGCTCACAGTTCACTGCAGCCTGGACCTCCTGAGCTCAGGCAGTCCTCCTTCCTCACCCTCCCTCCTCACCCTCCTCACTAGACTACAGGTGTGTACCACCATGCCTGGCTAAATTTTTGACTTTTCTGTCAAGACAGGTCTTGCTATGTTGCTCATGCTGGCCTTGAACTTCTGGACTCAAGCAATCCTCCCGCCTTGACCTCCCAAAATGCTGGTATTACATGTCTGACCCCCATGCCTGGCCTTCTTAAAAAGTCACAAGTTTCCCTCCCATGATAGCCACCCATTAATCAATTAACTCATTAATTCAATAATGTATGAGTGAATTAATGGCCCTCTTGAAAGTCTCATCTTGCAATACTGCCACATGGGAGATTAAATTTCAACATGAGTTTTGGAAAAGGGGATAAATATTCAAACCATAGCTGTCACTTTAATGGCAGTGTGGAGAATGCACCAAAGCATTCTACTACACTTCTACTATAGTTCTTTGTTATGAAAACTGTACGGGCAGGGATTATGTCTTTTACCTCTATTTCCACTATATAACACAGTTGCTAGCACATAATGGCACTCAATAAATATTGCTGAATTGCTGGATAAAGGAATCCAACAAGTGGTGTTACTTTTTTTGTTTTGTTTTTTTTTTTTTTAGTTTCTAGCACATAGTGGCACTCATTAAATATTGCTGAATTGCTGGATAAAGGAATTCAACAAGTCATATTATTATGTACTTTTTTTGCTTTTTTTTTTTTGTTTTCCATCATAATGTGTCTCAAATTTTTTTTTTTTTTTTTTTTTTTTTTTTGAGTTGGAGTCTCATTCTGTCGCCCAGACTGGAGTGCAGTGGCCGCTCCCGGCCACCGCAGCCTCGACCTGCTGGGCTCCGGCGATCCTTCCGCCTCAGCCTTCCAAGTAGCCGGAATTACAGGCATGTGCTACCACGCCCGGCTGATTTTTTGATTTATTGTTGAGTTGAGGTCTCGCTGCCCAGGCGGGTCTCAAACCCGCGGGCTCAGGCAATCCACTCACCTCAGCCTCCCAAAGGCGCGGGATTACAGGCTGAGCCACCGAACCCGGCTATGTGTCTCAAATTTATCCCTTCTTGTCAATATTTTCACTCAGACTGATTTACCCTCAAATTATTAAAATAAGTTTGCTATTCAGTTTTTCCTCTATCATTGCTCATTTTAATCAGTTGGGGACGGGGCCACCAGATTAATGTTCTTCTACCATGCTTTTTATTATATCATTTACCTGCTTGTGACTTTTAAAGCCATATCACTACCAATTGAAATATATGTAAACTCTTAAGCTTTACACCATAGCAGTCTATAACCTACCTTTCAATCTTTATCCTCCACTACTCTTTACATCTTAGCATCGTTGGCCTTATAAAGCATATAAAACCATGAGGACACTGTCAAAATGACAAAATCCAGCAGCCAAAAGTAGTCTTGAAATAATTCAAGTTCTTCTGTTACATTTCCTAAATGTCATGAGGGAAACTATATTGGCCACAGGGACTACTTTAAAAAGTAGTCATTCTGGTTTTATTTTTAGTAACCATTAACGTTTAATTTCAGCTTTCCTTATGAATACTATTAGCTCCATATTTGCCTCCAAATTCAAGGGAAAACCGAAACTTAGAGGGGAAAATGCCATTTTCCTACTAAGAACCATGTATTTTTAAACGATTAATGGCAAAAGAATTGCTTTAATTGCTCATTCGTCTGACCTGTAAGAGAACCATTATATTGAAATTTTGATTTCATAGGCAAGGACAACTGGAGAGTTGAAGGGACAGTATTCTGGGTCAGAGTTGGGACTATATAATACAGGTTTTCTGACATATAGTCAAAAGACCTCAGTTTCAGAAAAATATTAGTTCCTATTATATGCTTGGCATTATGTGATACTTCTTAAAAATTCATTTTCTCTCCTATCCACCTAAGATGCTGAAGTTGCTCTCATGCATTTCCTTTCCTAGACTCTCCAGAAGAAAAACACATATAAAGCCTATTAACTCTACTTGCCTCTTGAGTCCTTCTCTGTATTTCTCTTTCAGATTTTGCATTTCAAAGTCTCAAAGACAATTTAGCAGAGCTGATGCCTTCTCAGAGGGAAAGGTAAGAGATAGAGTGGGCCAAGTTACATTCATCTTAAGATGAAAATGAGAAGGGAACATGGAATGCTCAGATGTTCATTACTTTTGTCCCTCATAGTCTTCAATGTATTATTTGTAGTGTCTGTTTCTGCAACTTTTTCTGCATATTTGAAGTCTACTTATCTTTGAAGGTCACCTGCTCAGCTAAACATCTTGGCTAGCAGTAATTGCTCTGTACTTTGTTGTGCTTTCTTTTGTGCTTTCTTTCGTTGCCTTGTGTTATGGTACTTACTATGTACATCTTTTTTTTCCTACTAAATTGAGCAAGAATCATGCCATTTTTCTCAGTGATCTTCAGAGGCTGGCTACTAAAAGTATAGTCTCCAGGCTAGCAGCATCTATATCACTTGAGAGCTTCTTAGAAATGCAGAATCACGGGCTACTGAATCAGAATTAACATTTTAACAAGATCTCCAAATTTATCTGGTATTTATTTGTATGATTGTTAACATATAGCCTTTTTATTATCAGGTGACTTGATATTTTACATTGCATTAATCAGGAGCAGTCTTGTAACAACGAGAAATGCTCAGTGTTTTCTTATTTTCATTTACTGAAAATTCCTGCAAGCAATGTTTTTCTATTATAATTTGAATACTTTGGGTACCTTGAATACCATTACCTTCTGCATTATAGGTCTTAGTCATCAAAGATACAACATAGATGGCTTTCTCAAGTTCTCTCCTTCTGTTAATTATTCGTCTGTATTATACGAGTTTTTAAATTGGAAGAAGGATTAAAAAATAAGTTAGGTACAAGTTATAAATTTTAAAGTATTAAATATTTTCAAATTTTTGAGTTTAAAAAATATATAATGTTTTAAAAAATCCCTGGAAACTTTCAACAATATAGTAATCATTTAAATACCATTATATTAAAAACATGGAAAGCCACTTTAAATTTTTCTACCGTATTTTACAGAACATTTTGAAGAGCAATTAAATTAAACTTTAATATACAAAAATGTACTTTATATATACAGTTTTTATGATAAATAATCATGGAAACCAAATGTGTGCTCTGAACTCCTGGTTATTATAAAATTAAAGTGAATGGTAAAGTTTTATATTAAATAAATCTATTTTCCTAATGTTAAATGTAATTCACTTTTGGTGTTGAAAAACCCAAAAACATAGAAAAATAATACTAGCGTAAACCATTTAGCCAAAGTTCTCATCTGGATAAATATACAGAATTTAGCTTCTCTACATATTATCATGTATCTTTTTTTTTTTTTTTTTTTTGAGTTGGAGTCTCACTCGGTCGCCCAAACTGGAGTGCAGTGGCCGCTTCCGGCCACGGCGCCTCAACCTGCTGGGCTCCGGCGATCCTTCCGCCTCAGCCTTCCAAGGAGCCGGAATTACAGGCATGCGCTACCACGCCCGGCTGATTTTTTGTAGAGATGAGGTCTCGCTGCCCAGGCGGGTCTCGAACCCGCGGGCTCAGGCAATCCACTCACCTCAGCCTCCCAAAGGCGCGGGATTACAGGCTGAGCCACCGAGCCCGGTTTATCATGTATCTTTTGAAAAAATAAAGCTGAGATGATACTGTCTTATAAAATTTTGTCATAATTTTTTACTTATATGATAATTTTTATTGAAAACATTTTGTTGTTTATATTATTATATGTTAAAATTGACTTTCTTAAGATGTAGAGTTCTGTGAATTTTAATAGGTGCTTAGATTCTTTTTATTACTACTACAATCAGAATACAGAAGTTTCATCATGCCAAAAAAAACTCCCTTATGCATTTTATAGTCACCCCCTTCCCTACCTATAATTCCTGGCAACCACTGAAATCTTCTCCGTAACTATAGTTTTGACTTCAAGAATGTCACATAATTGGAATAATATGGTATAAACTTTTGTGACTGACTTTTGTCATTTAGTATAATGCCCTTGATATTCATTTAAGTTGTTACATGTAAAATATACTACATTTTATTGCTCAGCAGTATTCAATTGTAGAGATGTGCCAGTTTATTCACTTTTTGAAGGATTTTTTTCTCAGTTTTTAAAATTATGAATAAATCTGCTATTAAGCATTCATGTACAGATTCTTGTGTAAATATGTTTTCGTTTCCCTGCATAAATACTTAAGAATGATATCGCTTGGTAATATGGTAAATAACAACTTTATAACTTTTAACTTTATAAGAAACTGCTAAACTGTTTCCCTGAATAGCTGTACCATTTTGTATTTTTAACAATTCATGAGAGCTCCAGTTACTTTTCATCATGTTTACCAGTACTTTGGATTGCCAGTATATTTTTTTAAATTACAGAAATTCTGATGGATGTGCAGGGGTATCTCATCATGGTTTTAATTTGTATTTCCCTAATAGCTAATGATATTTCTTATGTGTTTATTTGCCATTTCTATGTCTTCTTATTGAAGTGTCTGTCCAAGTCTTTATCCCATTTTAACCAGGCTATTTGTTTTCTTATTGTTTTGCTTGAAAGTTCTATATATATTTGGATTCAAATCCTTTTTTAGATATGTGATTTGTATATATTTTCTCCCCATATGTAGTTTGTCTTTTCATGCTCCTAACAGTGCCTTTTGAAAAACAAAATTTAAAGAAGTTAAGCTTATCAATGTTTAAGAAAATGGATCATGCTTTTGGTGTCCAGACTGAGAATTCTTTGCTAATCCCAGATCCCAGTATTTCATCCCATGTTTTCTTCTACAAGTTAAATAGTTTTAGGTTTTATATTTAGATCTGTTACCTATTTTGAGTTAAGTTTGGGAGTAATGCATGATGTTTATGTTGAGTTTTTGTGTGTCTGCATAGATATCCAATTGTTCCAACACCATTTTTTGAAAAATATTCTTTCTCCATTGAATTGCCTTTGCGCTTTGGTTAAAAATCAGTTGGGGCATATTTGTGTGGGTCTATTTCTGGGTTCTATATTCTTTTTCATTAATCTGTGTGTCTATCCTTTTGTTAAATCATAATTTTTTATTAGTATAGTTTTAGAGTGAAGAATGGGCCAAATACTGTTCATGTATTATTTTTGTAAATAATGTTTTATTAGAACACATACATTCATTTAATAATGTCTATGGCTGCTTTCTTGCTGTATTGACAGAGTTAAATAGTTGTCACAGAGCCTGTATGACCTGCAAAACCTAAAATACTTACCGAATGACCCATCACAGAAAATATTTGCCAACTCATGTTTTAGCAAAAGTCCTAAGATCATGTATGATTATTCTAACATTATTTCTGTATTTCAAAAATAGTTTTGCTATTCTAGTTTCTTTGCCTTTCTAGATAAATTTTAGAATCAGCTTATCAGTAGCTGGAAAAAAGAAAAGAAAAGCCTTTCTGGGATTTTGATCAGGATCGTGTTAAATCTTTAAATTAATTTAAAATCTTTAGAGTAATCAGAAGACAACTATCATCTTTATGTTGAGTCTTCCAGTCCGTAGACATGATATGTCTCTCCATTTATTTTGTTCTTCTTTGATTTCTTTAAACAGTGCTTTAAAGTTTTCAGCATACAGATTCTTTACATGTTGAAAGATTTACAAGATCTGACAATTAAGTTAGCAAAGTCATCCTAGAAAGGATACTACATACCTCATTGCTGAATATCACTGTGGTCACCTTTGAAGTACTCTTCTTGGGAACTATCCACTGATGCCAGCACTTGGTCCACCTGTCAAAGCAATTTTGGAACTCTTTTTCTGGAATGGCCATCAGAACTGTTGTCATATTACACTTTATGTCCTGAATGTCATCAAAATGTCTCCCATTCAATATTTCCTTTGTCTTCAGGTAAATAAAGCCATGGGGGGCCAGACCAGGTGAGTAGGGAGGGTGTCCCAGTACAGTTATTTGTTTACAGGCTAAAAACTCCCTCACAGACAGTGCTGTGTGAGCTGGGACATTGTCGTGATGCAAGAGCTCCTTCAGGACCATTTTTGCGCACACTTTTCTCATGCCAAGATTTTCAGTTACGATTTTCCTTTTTCTCTATACATGTTTAGTTGATTTGCTATGCTTGTCAGAGCCAGCCAATAATTTTGATGCATGATTCGATGAATTTTTGCAATGATTTCATCAGTTCTGTTCGTTACTGGTCATCCTGAGCACTCTTCATCAGTTATGCTTTCTCTCCTCTCAGAAAGACGTTTAATACATTTGTACACTGCCAATTTCTACATGGTATTATCCCCATAAATTTGGACTAACATGTCTCGGATTTCACTTCCACTCTTGCCAAGTTTAACAAGAAATTTAATGTTTGTTCATTGCTCTAATTCAAGCTCCAACATTCTTGTGATGTTACACAAAAACATGCAACAACAATAATGAATGCCACTCAGGAAGACACCACCACATGTCAACACAAACACAGCTAATGAGACACTGATATACCATGGTTATGAAACCTTACTGAGTTGTGCAGTGCTGTCAATGTAAATGCACAGTGGCACACCTTATATACATTAGCATTTTGAAGTCACTGTAATTTATTAATAAAAATTGTTTTTTTATTTGCAACTGAACTATTATAAAGAAATACAATTGATTTCTTTTGTGTTGACTATATATCCTGGGAGCTTGTTAAACTCACTTTTTTGTTCTAGGAGTTTTTTGTAGATTCTTTGGGATGTTTTATTCAACCATTTTGTTTGCAAATAGGGATGGTTTAATTTCTTCTTTTCTAAACTACATGTTTTTTATTCTTTTTCTTGACTTGTTACACTGGCTAAGACTTCCAGTACATTTTTCAACAAGATTGGTGAAAGTGGACATCTTTGCTATGTATTCAATCTTAGGAGGAAAACATTGTTTTTCTCTATCAAGTATGACGTTAACTGTAGTATTTTTTTCTTCCTTTTTGTTAGCTGCTCTGTCTGGGTTAAGAAAGTTCCCTTTTATTCCTAGTATTTTGAGTTTTGTTTTTTTTAAACCATGAATGGGTATTAAATTTTGTCAAGTCCTTTTTGTACCAGTTGATCTGATCAACTGATTTTTCATTTATACTGTTAAAATAGTGTATTATATTAATTTTGAATATTGAACGAACCCTGCATTCCCAAGATAAACCACACTTAATTGTGGCATACTCTTCTTTTTATAGATTACTAAATTAGATTTCTCAATTTTTTTGTTGAGGATTTTTGCTTCTATATTTATAAGAAATACTGGTCTATTGTCTGTTTGTTTTCCTTCTTTTCTTTCTTTTTTTTTTTTTTTTTTTTTTGACTCAGGGTGTCACTCCGTTGACTGAGCTGGAGTGCAGTGGCACTACTACAGCTCATCACAGCCTCAACCTCCTGGGCTCAGGTGATCCTTCTGCCTCAGCATCCTGAATAGCTGGGACTACAGATGTCTACCACCAAGCTCAGCTAATTTTTCAATTTATTTATTTATTTTAATGAGGATGAGGTCTCACTATGTTGCCCAGTGCCCAGGCTGGTCTGGACTCTTGGGCCCAAGCAATCCTCCTGTGTGGGCTTCACAAAGTGATGGGATCACAGACATGAGATATATATATATATGTATATATATATATATTTTTTAAGATGATTTTATTAGTAAACTCTACTGAAATGTACATGAAATAAACTGCTCCCTTTTAACTGTATATATGGATCATATATATGTATGTATATATATATGTATAACTGTATATATGGATCATATATTTAACTGTATATATGGATATTTGGTAAATTTATACCTCATTTCAACTACTACCATGATCAAGACATAAAACAATCCCTGTGCTCTTTCTAGTCAAACCTACCCTCCATCTTCACCCCCCCATGCCTAATCCTTAGCCCTAGGCAACTATAGATCTACTTTCTGTCACTATAGATTAGATTTATCTTCTCAAGAGTTTTATTTTAATAGAATCATACAGTACTTATTCTTTTATGTCTGGCTTCTTTTGTTCAGTATGATGAGTTTAATATTTATCCATGTTGTTGGATGTATCTGTAACATATGTTTAACTTTATAAGAGTAAGTTCTAACATCCTATATCACTGTAGGATGACTATAGTTAACAATAATCTGTACTTTCAAATTGCTAGACGGAAGATATTAAAAGTTCTCAACACAAAGACATTTTCTCTTTGGACTCTCTTTGGATAATGGTAGCCTCAGAAAATGAGCTGAGATGTGTTGCTTCATCTTATTTTCTCTGAAAGAGATGTACACAGTTGATGGTGTTTTTTGTTTTTTTTAATTGTTCAGTAGAATTCACCAGCGAAACACCTGGACTTGGAGTGGAGATATCGCTTAAAGAGTTGTTTTTTTAAAAATATAAACTATGTTTAATTTCTTTAATACATATAGGATTTTAGTAGTTTGTGATTTTCTTTTTTCCTTTTTTTTTTTTTTTTTTTTTTTTGAGTTGGAGTGTCACTCCATCACCCAGGCTGGAGTGCTGTGACACACCCATGGCCACCTTAGCGTCAACCTGCTGGGTTCTGGCGATCCTTCCGCCTCAACTTTCCAAGTATCCAGAACTACAGGTACGCAACCACACCCAGCCAATTTTTAAAATTTATTGTAGAGATGAGGTTTCGGCAAGTTGCCTGGGCTGGTCTCGAACCTGCAGGTTCAGACAATCCACTTGTCTTGGCCTCCCAAAGTGCTGGGATTACAGGCTGAGCCACAGAGCCCAGCTGGTAGTTTGGGATTTTCAAGGAATTATTCCATTCAAAATGTATGTCAAACTTACTTGCACAGAGTAGCTAACAACATTATTTTATTATCTACTTAATGTGTGTGAGTTTTAATATGATATCCCCTTTACCCTCCCTGATATCAGTAATCTGTAGCTTCTTTCTTTTTTCTTTGCCTTACTATAGTTTTAACACTTTCATTGATTTTTTTTTCAAACAGCTAGCTTTTGATTTCATTAATTTTAAAAATTGTTATTGTTTTCAACTTCACTGATTATAATCTTTATTATTTCTTTTCTTCTGCTTGCATTGAGTTTACTTTTGTTTTTTTAGTTTCCTAAGATGGAAGCTTAGATTGTTGATTTAGACATTTCTTCTTTTCTAATATAAGCATTAAATGGGATACAATTTCCACTAAGCATCATTTAAGCTGTATCTCACAAATTTTCTGATTTAATTGAGACTGTCTCTTTGACCTATGGATTATTTAGAAGTGTGTTGTTTTAATTTCTAAGTGTTTGGAGATTTTCTGTATATACTTCTATTATTTATTCCTAATTTAATTCTATTATGGTAAAAGGACATACTTTATATGTTCTTTTACATTTTAGGTTTTATGACCCAGGATATGGTCTGTCTTGGTGAATGTTCATATGCACTGCAAAAGGATGTGTATTCTGCTGTTGTTGGGTGGAATGATTTTCTAGCTACTCGTTCTATCAATTTTTGAGAGGAGTGATGCAGTATCAGACTGTAAGTGTGGATTTGTCTATTCCCATTGTGACTTTTGCTATTTTTTGTTTTATGTATTATGACATTCTGTTGTTTGATACAGGCACATTTAGAATTATTATGCCTTCTTGATAAATCGACTCATCATTATGTAATGTCATTTTTATCTCTGGTAACCTTTTTTGCTCTGAATTCTACTTTGTCTCATATTAACATAGTCATTTCACCTCTTTTGATTTGAATTTGCATCTAATGTTTTTCCACCATATTTTCATCTTCTTTCTTACGTTTAACCTAAGTATATCACTATATTTGAAATTAGTTTCTTGTGGACAGCATAAAGTTGGATCATGATTTTTTTTTTTTTTTGAGTTGGAGTCTCACTCTGTCGCCCAGGCTGGAGCTGGCACACTCACAGCCGCCCCAGCATCGACCTTCTGGGCTCCGGCAATCCTTGCGCCTCAGCTTTCCAAGTATCCGGAACTATAGATGCATACTACCATGCCCAGCGAATTTTTTTGATTTGTTGTAGAGATGTGGTATCACCATGTTGCCCAGTTTGAATTCGAACCCACAGGCTCAGGAAATCCTCTCTCCTCAGCCTCTCAAAGTGCTGACTTGAGCCACCACGACTGGCCGGATCATGATTTTTAAAATGTCTTTCAGTCAACTAATGTCTTTGGACCATTTATAATTAATGTAAATATTGGTATATTTGGATTGAAGTCTATTTTATTATTTGTTTTCTTTTTCCTTCATTTTGTTTTTTTCTTTCTCTTTCTTTTTTACTGCCACCTTTATGGTTATTTGAAGAGTTTTTAGTATTCTAGCTATTGTATTTAACTTTTACAGTCTATGTCAAATTAATATTTTACCAATACAAGTGGAATATAGAATGCTTTCTATCATTTATGTTCTTTTGCACTTTTTATTGTAGTTTTCTTATATATGTTACATTTACATACGTTGAAAAACTCCATGAGACAGTTTATACATTTTTATACATTTTGCATTCAAACCAGTCACATTCACATTTTGCATTCACAACCATTTTAAAGAACTCAAGAGGGAAAAACAGTCTATTATATTTATCCAGATATTTAGTACATTTGTTTGTTTCTTTTCTTTCATTTCCAATGTTCCAAGTTTCCCTCTATTATCATTTTCCTTATGTATGAAAAACCTCCTTTAGTAATTCTTTGAGATCAATTCTCTTGGCAACATATTTTCTTAGTTTTCCTTCACCAAACTTGAGAAATTTTCAGCTTTTTGTGTGTTTGTTTTCCAGCATTGTACTCTTTTTCCTCTTTCTAGGACTCTAATGTCATGAATGTTAGTCCTGTTGGCATTGTCTCACAGGACCCTCAGGCTTCGTTCAATTTTTAAAAAATATTTTTTTTTCTGTCATTCACTGGATATTTTCTACTGATTCCTCTTCAAGTTCATTGATTTTCCTTTGTTATCTCCATTCTACTGTTGTTGAACCTATCAGTGAGTTTTTAAAACATGTTTTGGTTATTTTACTTTTGAGTTCTTATTTGGTTTCTTCTTTATATCTTCTATTTCTTTTTGATACTTTCTACTTTCTATTAATTCTTTTCTTTTTTTTAGACAGGGTTTCACAAATTGCCCAGACTAGCCTCCAACTCCTGGGTTCAAGTGATCCTCCTGCTTCATCCTTTCAGATAGTTGAGATTACAGGTATGCAGCACCTGGCCTGGCTTGTTTCAAGAGTTTGTTGGAGCTCCTTCAAGTTTTGTCAGATGATTTCAAATCTGTCATCTCAATGGTGTTGTCTTTTGATTATCATTTATCTTGTGAGTTGAGATTTTCCTGCTTCTTTATGTGCCAAGTAATTTTGAGTATCTTGGACATTTTGAATGTTATAAGACTTGATCTTGTTGAAGTTCTGTGATGAATGTTGATGCTTTTGTTTTAGTAGGCGATTATCTTACTAGGTTTTGGCTTCAAGTTACAATGCACCTCTGTGAACTGTGGTTCCAGTGTCAGTTCAGTTTTCAGTCTTTAGAGTGCTGTTTGTAGTGCTGTTTGGTGCTACTTGCAGTGCTACCAGTGTGTGTGACCTGGGTGATGGTTTATATTAGTATATTAGTTTAGATGTCAAAGTCTGTGCTAGTAGAATCAGATTGACATATGCTTAGCTTGGGAGGAAGCCCTGGAGTTTATAAATAACTTAATGGGGTTGTTTTGTCAAGTGTCTTCCCGACTGCAAATTCCTTTGGTACTTTCTGAATCCAGGAAGCTGTGGATTTAGTTCACCCCATGCTGCCCATCTACCTTCATGGCTACACCTGTCTCCAGGCCCAAGTGGTGGTGAATTAAAGGAAAAAACACTGGTAAACTCATCACAGGTTCACAGGCACATTAAATTATTTTTTTCCTCAATTCATCTGCCACTATTTACTTTCCAGAGTCCTCATATACCTGCTTTAATGTATTCTGTCTAGGATTTTTAGCTGTATTCAATGGGAGAGACAGGTAGGAATGTGCTTACTTCATTTTACTTAGAACCAGAACCAGATAATCATGATTTTAAGTGAGTATACAGTATCTGTAATTTGAATATGCTGTAACTTAGTAATTCCCCTATAGATATTTAGGTTATTTGCTTTTATGATAAGAATTTAATGAACATTTCTATGTTTATATTGTAAAAGTGAAATTTAAAGTTATGGCATTTTTAGGCTTTTGATATATGCTGCTAAAATACTTTCTGGAAAATTTATAATGATTTACAATATTGGACCATCTAAAAGAATATTGACCTTAATGGATTAAAACATTTCAAATGTACTTTAAAAATCCATATGATCCTGTCTTCTCCTACTTCCACCCTTCCCCCACAATAGTGGCCACTGAGCTCAGGGGTTCGAGACTAGCCTGGGCAACTTGGTGAGACCTTGTCTCTACAATTAATAAAAAAATAAGCCAAGCATGGTAGCGTGTGCCTGTGGTTCCAACTACTTGGAAGGCTAAGGCAGAAGAATTGCCTGAGCCCCGCAGGTTGAGGCTGCAGTGGCTGTGAATGTGACACTGCACTCCAGTTTGAGTGACATACTGAGACTCCAACTCAAAAAAAAAAGAAAAAAATAGACCCAAAGAAATAATCAAGAATAGTAAAAGCCGATAGACATTTCTGTCTGGTCCACAATAGCAATATTTCATGATTTTGAACAAAGCTTCAGAAGGTCTATATGTGACAATAATTTCTTTGCAGAACTTTTTTTTTTGAAGTCCCTTGAAGTTGAATTCATTTAAAATGGGATTGAAAACATAGTAAATAGTGAAGATATCATTTGATTAAAATAAAGGATAAAAACATATAGATAAGCTTATTTTATCTAATAATAATAAAAGATGTTATAATTTCAACTTTGAACAAATTCTTAGAAGGATAAAGAGTAAATCAATTTGACTTGCAGGGTGGGAAATGGTTCTAGTTTTTCTGACCACGTTGTCTTATAGACTGACATGGCATCTTTAACTTCATATTTGACTATCACAGCACACATGATTGGAAAGAGGCCCATTTTTTCAAGAAATATTCAAGGATGTCATCATTTTTCCTGAGGGTTTCTACTAATACTTTGATAATAAACTCATCTTCAGTTATTTTTATTATATTATCCTTGTTAAATGTGTCTTTTTCAGTCAATTGACCTAATCGGCATTTCCTAATTTATCAACAGTTTTACATGATATCTGAACATTTCTCCAATATCTCTTTCATCAACTTCATGATGTATTGTTTTTGCAAGATTTTCAGTTGTTTTGAAATGTGTTTGCATTGCTGTGTTGGGTGTGTAAATAGCTGACAATACTGATTAATACTTCATAGGTAGAGATAAATGTTAGTATTCACTGGAGAGGGCATGTTTGAAGGGGGGGCTTAGTTTACAAGTAGTTAAATCATTATTAAATGTTATGAGGACGACTGCCCTACATAAACTCATAACTGTGAGGTCATGAATATCCCTGATATTATATCTTTGAATGCAGTTTATGAAGTTTGAATGCTCTGAGCTCTGTGGAAGAAAAGTACTATGCAAACAGTAAATGTCACATGAAGACCACTAATAAGTTATAAAATATATAAATTAAATAAGGCTTTACAAATGAAGTTACACTTTCATCATGTTTTTCATTTGACTTCACTAATGAAAATGAAGCCTTCCAAGCCAAACAACTACTCTTTAAAATACATACATTTTGGGGCCTTAGATTTTTATAAGGTTTTTGTTTTTCTAGTTCTGGTACTGGAAAACTAACTGTACTTCCATAAAAGAGCTATAAGTCTGTAAAGCAGCTCCATTTATCACAGCTTTTCTTGAAATATATTAAAGCCACAATAAAATGTAACTTCTCTTTCTCAATAAGATTAAGTGAGTTAGAAAAAGAAACTAAGAAAGTAGAGTAGATTAAGCTGGAGAGAAAATGGAAATACTCCTTTTGTTTTTCAACTTTTGTCTTTCCCACATTATCAGCTTTCTTAAACATAGGTAGAGTTTCATTGAAAATCTATAAATATCTTTAGGTATCTTTTGCCAAATTGCTGACACCCTTTCATTCTTATGTTTTAAAAAAGATTAGGATTGACTAATTTCTTTGGAAATATATTTAAAATTGGCCAATTTTGGTCATATATCAAGGCTTAAAAAACGATATCTCTACGGAGTTTCTAATTTTATAGGCAGCAAACATAAAATACTTGGTGGGCACAATATGTACTTAGCCAGTTTTATCTAATATACATTAAATCTACCTTAAGAGCTCAATACACTGGAACAGCTCAGTATATTCTACATGTATTTCAGTTTAAGATGAAGAAATGGACTTCCTAGACATATGCCATATGTTTTCTTCTTATGCCAAGTTAACAAGAATTAAAAGACTGAGATGAATAAACAAGGTCAACTTAGGCTGAGCCAAATCAGACAACGGAATAATTGTCAGATTTTCTGTTGGCAGGGACAGTTTGTTTTGAGCCAATCTTCATGAATTATAGGCTGTAAAATATTTTTACTCTGGTAAGTCTATTGCCAGGCATTCTGTTGAAAATTTTTTTGTTTTGTAAACACTGAAAATTTTCATCAGTTATATTGTTTATAGGCACACATCAGGATTATGAATAGATGGGTATTTTTTGTTTGTTCCAACTTAAAGAAAAACTGCTAGCTGGGCTCGGTTGGCTCAGCCTGTAATCCTGCGCTTTGGGAGGCTGAGGTGAGTGGATTGCCTGAGCCCGCGGGTTCAAGACCCACCTGGGCAACTTGGTGAGACCTCATCTCTACAATAAATGAAAAAATTAACCGGGTGTGGTAGCGCACGCCTGTAGTTCCAGCTACTTGGAAGGCTGAGGCGGAAGGCTCGCCGGAGCCCAGCAGGTCGAGGCTGCGGTGGCCGGGAGAGGCCACTGCATTCCAGTCTGGGCTACAGAGTGAGACTCCAACTCAAAAAAAAAAGAAAAAAAGAGAAAAACTGCTTAAATAAATAAAATAAAGTCAAAATTTAAAAACTTTTAACAGAATATTACTTCATTTGGAATTTTTTAGGTATGAATTCAGATATAACAAATAGGAAGCTAAACAGTATTGCAGTTACTTTGTAAGAGTAAATATCAAAAAGAAAATCTGTTGCAAATGCAAGGCTTAATAAATAATTTTGGGCTTTGAAAGGGAATGAGAAACTTGAGGCAACCAGAGAAGATGACTTATTTGAAATATCATAACTCGTTTAGGCAGTAGCATATCTAAAGTTATTATATCTAATTATTTTTAGTTTAGTCCCAGAATAATTTATAGTACACTGCCCTTCTCACCTTGTCTGTTTTTTCCCCTTTCTAAAGTATTCTTTCTTTGAGTTGTATAATTTTTTTTTTTTTTTTAGTTGCCAGGTCAAAAATATGAAAAAAATAGCCGGGTGTGGTAGCACACGCTTGTAGTTCCATCTACTTGGAAGGCTGAGGTGGAAGGATAGCTGGAGCTCTGCAGGTCAACACTGGGGTGGCCGTGAGCTTGCCACTGCACTCCAGCCAGGGCGACAGAGTGAGATTCCAACTCAAAATAAATCAATGACAAAAATAAGAAATAAAACTCCAACTTTATGAGTAAAGTATTAATGATCTAGGGTCTTTGCAATGTAGTTTCCTTTCTCTGGAATGTTCTGTCACCTTACCACATCTTCATATAGATGACACCTTGTCTTTTAAGTCTGAACTCAAATATACCTTCACCAAGTATTTTTTCTTAGTACTTACTATTCAAACACTTTTACCTACATTTTTTTGCTTATTTTTTATCTATGTCATTTCTCTTCCCACCACACCTGAGTGAGAACTTCTAGAGAGCAATAGACCCAGTGCAAATATATTGCCTACCTACTGTGTCAACAATGCACCAGGCATTGTGGTATGGTTTAGGGAAATTATGTCTAAGAAAGCTATTGTGGTTCTTGACTTCATGGAGCTTATAGACTAATGAGGAAGAAGATATTAATCTAATACTCACCTAAGAGTATACAATTATAAATGTGACAGGATTATAAAACTTTAGACTATCTTTTAATGTCTGGTAGGACTAGTCCCACCTCATGGTTCTTTTTTTAGTGTGTACCAGGATATTTTTGTATGCTTGTTTTTCTGTGTGTTTTCTATATGAACTTTAATATCAACTTGTTTAACTCCACATGAAATTTGTTGGTATTTTTATGGAAATTACATTAAATTTATAAATTAATTGAAGAAGAATTGATATCTTTTTTTTTTTTTTTTAGAGTTAGGGTCTCACTCTGTCAATCAGGCTGCAGTGCAGTGGCATGATCATCACTCACCACAGCCTCTACTTCAGTCATGTGTGTAGCTGGGACTACAGGTACATGCTACCATGCCCAGCTAATTTTTTGATTTTCTATAGAGATGAGGTCTTGCTATGTTGCCCAGGCTGGTCTCACTATGTTGCCCAAGCTGGTCTTGTACTGGCTTCAAGTAATCCTCCCACCTTGGCTTCCCAAAGTGCTTGGATAACAGGTATGAGGTTCCGTGTCTGGCTAAGAACTGATGTCTTTGTAATGTTAATTATCCTATCTAAGAAGAGAGGATATCTTTCCACTTGTTCAAGGGTATTTTATGTTTTTCAAAGTGTATAAAGTTTCTCTCATGTAGACTTTGCACATTTCTTGTTAAGTTTATTCTTAAATATTTAATTTTCTTCACTGATGTTATAAATGGAGGTTTTTCTCTCCCATTATGTCTATTAACTGGTTATTGTATATGTAATATACAATATATAATATGTATATATAAAGGCTATTGATTTCTGTATGTCGATTTTATGTCTTCTACCTTACTGAATTTTTAAAATTATTTGATTTAGTTTTATCATTGATTCTCTAGGATATGTCTGATTTACTGTCACATCATTACAAATAGAGATAGTTTTATTTCCTTATCAATTATTTTGCCTCTAGTTTGGAGATCAGCAAACTTTTTCTGCAAAGTGTCAGATAGTAAGTATTTTAGGCTTTGCAGACCATATGATCTGTCTCAATTACCAAACCATAGACAGTAAATAAACAAATGGGCATATCTATGTTCCAATAAAACTTTATTTTAAAAAACAGACTGCAGGTTAGATTTGAGAGTTGATTTACTAATGGTATTGGTTAATACCTCTAGTACAGCGTTGTATAGTAGCAGCCATAGTGAGCATTCTTGCCTTGTTTCTCATTTTACTGAAAATTTCTTCAGTGATTCCCCATTAGGTAAGATATGGGCATTAGCACTAAGTTACATGAGGTCTGACAATTTCTGAACTCATTCCAGAAAAAGTGCTGCGTATCTCATTGGAATTATCACTATAGTTACCTTTGAAGTACTCCCTTTGGGAAGCTATGCATTGACTACCCATCAAAAGCAATTTTTGAACTCTGTTTTCTGGAATGGTCATCAGAGCTATTGTCATGAGAATGTCAGAGTTTGAATTAGAGCAGCGAACAAACATTAAATTTCTTGTTAAACTTTGCAAGAGTGGAAGTGAAATCAGAGACACGTTAGTCTAATTTTATAGGGGTAATGCCATGAAGGAAATGGCAGTGTACAAATGGACTAAACGTCTTTCTGAGGGGAAGAAAAGCATCACTGATTAAGAGAGCTCAGGACGGCCAATAACGAGCAGAACTGATGAAAACATTGCAAAAATTTATCAAATTGTGCATCAAAATCATTGACTGACTGTGAGAAGCATAGCAGACCAAATAAACATAGATAGAGAAACAATTAGGAAAATCTTAACTGAAAATCTGGGCATGAGAAATAGGTGTGCAAAGTGGTCCCAAAGGAGCTCACACAGCACTGTCTGGGAGTTTTTGGTCAGTAAACAAATAACTGTATGGCAACACCCTCCCTATTTACCTGATCTGGCCCCCAATGATTTTTTTCTTTACCCAAAGATAAAGGAAATATTGAAAGAGAGACATTTTGATGATATACAGGACATCAAGAGTAATATGACGACAACTCTGATGGCCATTCCAGAAAAAGAGTTCCAAAATTGCTCTGACAGGTGGGCTAGGCACTGGGATCTGGGATTGGTACATAACTTCCTAATGAGAGTACTTCGAAGGTAACCATAGTGATATTCAGCAATGAAGTATGTAGCACTTTTTCTAGGATGAGCCCATGAACTTAATTGTCAGACCACGTATATGTTTTATTATTTAAGAAAGTATCTCTCATTTTCTGTTTCCTTAAAGGTTTTCACAGAAATGCATGTTGAATTTTATCAAAGGCTTTCTCAACATCTACAGAGGTAAGTGTATGATTTTTATTAATTTATCATGTTGTAGGATAGAAATGAATTTGGAAACATGAAACTTTGTATTCAAAGGGTAAATTCAGGTGTTGGATTTTGTTTGCTAATATTTTATTTAATACTTTAATACTGACATTCATGAATGATATGTTTGTGGTTTTTCTGTACTGTGGGATGTTTTTCTTTATTTTCAATGATTTGGAACAATTTGTAGAGCATTGGAAATATCGAGGCTTTGAAGGTTTGGTACGTTCAGATTTCTACATCTAGCAGCGGACACTTTTGGCAGTCTAGGACATCTACGTATCTATGTCATTTTTTTCTTAGATTTCCTAATTCATTTGCATAGAAATCTACAAATCTTATGATTTAAAAAAACTCTCCTGTTTAAATGGTTAATTTCTCCTTTCCTCAGCTATTTCTTATTTTGTGTATTTGTGTTTTCTCTCTCTCTTTTTGCAATCAAGTTGGTCTGTCTTGTCAATTTTTTTCAAAAACATTTGGATTTGATATTTTAATTAGGTCTACATGTTTTTGTATGTTTTTCACCCAAGGTATCAGTAATCTGTGGCCGATGGGCTGGTTGTCTGTTTTTGTAAATAAAGTTTTATTGGATCACAGTCGTGTTCATTCATGTATGTATTGTCAATGGTTGCTTTTGAGGTACTACAACAACTGAATAGTTGCAGCAAGGAATATATGGTCCATAAGCCTAAAATATTTACATTGTAGCCATTTAGGGGAAAGCTTGCTGATTCCTGCTCTACGTCTTTCATTTCTGCTCTTTATTATTTCTTTCCTGTGATTTGCCTTGGTTTAGTTTCTTGTTATTTTTTAAAGTCTTTGAGTTGGAATTAGTTTACTTATTCATTCTTTCAATGTTTTCTGATAAAATGTTTAGTGCTATTGGTTTTCCTCTGATCATTATTTAAATACATCCCATAGATTCTGATATGTAGTATTTTATTATAATTATTTCTTAGAAATTTCATGTTATATTTTCTCATTCACCCAAGAATTGTTTAGTAAAAAGGTTTTTAAAGATTTTGTTTAGTAAAAAGTTTTTTTAAAGATTTTTAAGATTAATCATTGAAATGTAAGAGTTTAGTTTAGGATACGTCAAGAAGCTGATTGCCTGATATAATTTTTCTCAGGCACCCAGAACGCCCTTTCACAAAAGAATAAAAGTACTTGAATTTACATATTGCAACATTTCCCTGGATTTTAATTTTAAATATCAATTCTGTTACATTGTTTGATTTTACTTCTTCAAGGAATCCAAGTATACAATGCTATTGCTTCTTTGCCTTATCTCTCATTCCATTATTTTTTCTTTGACTTTTTTATTTCTTTACTCATTTACATTGTTTTGTTTTTGCCATTTCCAGTGTCACTTATTACTTTGAGTTTATTCGGATTTGGGTAACTTGTGATTTATTTTTCATTTCTAAGATAATATTGTCTTTTTCTTTCATTTCTTGAGTTCAGTGAACTCTCTTGATTTCTTTCTGTTTTTTGTTCCCTCTTTTTTTGCTTACTCTTTCTCCTTTCCTGTCCATTTCTGTTTTTTATTTTTGTCTTTCTATTCGGAGTGGGTTTTCATATATCCAGTTGCTTATTTGAGTATATTTAATTCTACTTGGAGTGGAGTGTTGTCACAGTTTTCTTCTACTGGTTTTTTTTTTTTTTTTTTTGAGTTGGAGTCTTACTGTCGCCCAGACTGGAGTGCAGTGGCTGCTCCTGGCCACCGCAGCCTTGACCTGCTGGGCTCCGGCGATCCTTCTGCCTCAGTCTTCCAAGTAGCTGGAACTACAGGCGCACACTACCACGCCTGGCTAATTTTTTTGATTTATTGTAGAGATGAGGTCTCGCCTGCCCAGGCGGGTCTCGAACCTGCGGGCTCAGGCAGTCCACTCACCTCAGCCTCCCAAAGGCGCGGGATTACAGGCTGAGCCACCAAGCCCAGCTCTACTGGTTGTTTTTAAGGGAAAAATTTTCCTTAATTGATGTGTGGTTTTCATTTTCTGTTTCTTTAAAGTAGTTCTATATGGAACTTTTTTTCCTGTTTATTTTTGTTGTATTGCTTTATGCTTTGTAAGATTCTAATTAATTCTAGGCACTTTGTGTAAATATAAGCATATAGAACAATGGAACAGAATGTCAAATCCAGAAATAAGCCCTTTATAATTGTGGTCAGTTGATTTTTGGTGATGGTATAAAGATAGTTAAGTGGGAGAAAGGAGTCTTTTCAAAAAATGGTACTGGGAAATTTGTATTTCCATATACTAAATAAGGAACTTAGACCTTTATGTAACATCCTATGTAAAAATGAACACAAAATATACTTAAACATAAGAGTTAGAAACTTCTAAAAGAAAACATAAGAGAAAATTGTTGCATCCTCAGGTTAGAAAGAATTAAAAAAAAATATAACACAAAAATGATAATCAAAAGAAAAATCGCTAAATTGGGCTTCACCAAAATTCAAAAACTTTTACACTTCTGAAGATACTGTTAGAAAAGTGAAAAGGCAAACACAGACTGGGAGAAAATACTTGCACATCGGATATTTGATAAGGAACTTGGTATTGAGAATATGTAAAGATATCTTACAATTTAACAACAAGACAATACAACTTAAGAATGAACAAAAAATCTGAATATATATAACACCAAAGAATTCTATTTAGTCATTAGGAAATGCAAATAAAGCCACAGTGAGATACTATTCTATGCCTACCAGAATGGTTATATTGAAATATATTGACAGTCCCAAACATAGGAGAGGATATGGAGAAATTGGAACCCTCATATATTGCTGGTGGGTATGTAAAATGTTACAATCACTTTAGAAGACAATTTGGCAGTTTAAAAAAATCTAGTAAATTAAATTTGGTTGCAATAAGACCCAGCAATTCAACTCCTAGGTGTCTATCCAAGGGAAATTAAAATATGGTATAAATGTGAATGTTTACAGCAATATTATTAATAATAGCCAAAAGCTGCAAATAATCCAGATATCCACCAGCCAGTAAGTAGATGAACAAAATGTGATATATCCGTGCAATAGAATACTATTTAGCAATTAAAGAGGAATACACTATGCATTACAACATGAGTCTCAGTAACATATTATATGACTTCATTTATATAAAATTTCCAGACTATATAACTTCATTTATATAAAATTTCTCTGGAGACAGTACAGCAGTGGTTGCTTCTGGCTGGGGTAAGAGAGTGGAAATTGGGCACAAGGGAACTATCTGGGGTGATGGAAAAGTTCTAAAGCTAAACTCTGGTGATGGTCACACATTTATAAGTTGACCAAATATCATTGACTTGTATACTTAACAGTGAGTGAATTTTATGGTACATGTAAGTTATACTCCAGTAAAACTGTTTTTAACAAAATAAATAAAGAGGTAGAACTTCTGGGCAGCTGAAGACAATAGTAGTTGCCTACACTCCCATCTCCTATCACTTCTTCTATAAACAACATAGAGCAAAACAGAGGGAAAAACGAAAACTCCATGATAACTATGCTTTCAGAATGACTTGAGGATAGAGAAAGCCCATACTTCAAAATAATTGTAAATAAAATTTAAAAAAGAAAAAACACCAAATCCCAATGCATGTTCTCTTGGCTCCTGGTATTCTGGCAGATGGTTAAAAGTACCAAGCAATTTGAAGAGGCAGTTTTCAAAAAGCATAGCTTCTGGGGAGAATGGGTTGATATAAAGCACAGAGAGGGACAACTTTTGGCAATTGGATGTGAAGGAAGCAAAAAGCATAAAGGGGAAGACTTAGAGTCCTGCTAGACAAGAGAAAGACAAAAAATGAGAGGTCATACAATCCCATCAGAAGAAATTTGAGAAGAGCTCAATTAGCCCCTTTTTGGTTTGCTCATTTTCAAAGGCCAAATCGGATGTGTTGTCCATTTTTGTAAAGTTGTATTGTAACACAGCCACTCTCATTCATTTATATATTGTCTATGGCTGCTTTCATGCTACAAAAGCAGGGTTGAGTAGTTGCAAGAGTCTGTATGGCTTGCAAAGCCTACAATATTTGCTGCCTAGCTTTTTACATAAAAAACTTGCTGATCCTTGCTTAAGAGCATTATCATCTTAATCAACATTTTAATTATCACTGTAAATAGCAGTTACTTTTGTCTAGTGTTTTTGAGATCACATTTATTCTTTATCTTTTCAATAACCCCATGTGGCAAGTCAGGTAGATATTTAACTTACCATTTGTCAGATTTCAAAAACTAATGGTAAGCTTGCATTATGATCATATAATTTGTATTTAGGAAGTATGACCATATAAATTATAATTCAAGCTATGTTTCTAAAAATTAATATTTTTATTCTAGGTAGTCTAACAATCCTAGAATTTAACAACAGAATACAAATAAAATTTAATATGTATGTTATGGTAATTTCATTTTGGCCTAGAATAACATTCATTCTAACATTATTTTGATATTCACTTCCGCCTCCTTTATTCCTGCTCTTTTTTTTTTTTTTATTGAGTTGGAGTCTCACTCTGTCGCCCAGACTGGAGTGCAGTGGCCGCTGCCGGCCACCGCAGCCTCCATCTGCTGGGTTCCGACAATCCTTCCACCTCAGCCTTCTGAGTAGCTGGAACTACAGGCGTGCGCTACCATGCCCGGCTGATTTTTTGATTTATTGTAGAGATGAGGTCTCACCAAGTTGTCCAGGCAGGTCTCAGACCTGCAGTCTCAGGCAATCCACTCACCTCAGCCTCCCAAAGCGCGGGATTACAGGTTGAGCCACCGAGCCTGGGTTATTCCTGCTCTTGAATGACCAAATTACTACAAAGTCTTAGCTATAAGAAAATGCATATTTTTTCCTTTTGATATTTTGAAATATACTCACTTCATTATTAGTTTGCATTTGAACAAATAATATTTAAATTGTTCAATATTAAATACTTTATAAAGCAATTTCCTCAGTTCAACATTTATTACCTATTAGAAGAGCCATTCAATATTTTTTGCTGAATATGTCTGTGGGTTGAGCCAAAGGGAGGGAGGTTATCTGGAAATGAATCTTCCGCTTGAGGCGCTAAAGATAGGGCAACAAAAGCTCCATTTAGCATATCCTCTCTGTCCAAGGGCCCTAGGAGTTCTGTTTAAAAATGATTAAGGTAAGCCTGGCTCGGTGGCTTTTGAAAAGAAAAGGAAAATATCTGCTTCTTAGTGTTTTACAAAGTATAGGAAGATGTATGGGGGGCAAAAACCTGGAATTTTAGTTAGTAAAAAGTATGTATTCTTACTTCTTAAACTTCAGTCACCTTTAAAGTATTCTCCATTTGATGCAATACACCTATTGAGATGCTTTTCCACTACTCAAAACAGTTTTTGAATTCATCAATTTTGCTGCCTTTTAGTGCTTGTGCTATTTTTGTTTCACCTCTTCTATGTCAGCAAAACGTTTCCCTTTGACAACTTTTTTCATCCAGGGTAACAAAAAAAAGTCACTCGGAGTGAGATTGGGTGAATAGGGAGGGTGGGGCATGGGGGTCTTGCTGTTTTTTGTCAAAAACTGCTGAACACGCAGCATGGTGTGGGCAGGTGCACTGGTAAATTACCCATCATGAGATGGCCAAATGCGTTGTAAGAATCTTAAAAAAAATATTCACTGAAGTTGAACACAGCTTCTTACAACAGTGCTAGTTAGTACACTGATGCCAGTGGGTTCCTAGAACACTTACCTGGGAAGGATGCTCGTACTACAAGGGGCCTGCCCACCAAAAAATGATTCTGGTTTTATTTTGGGTCCCCACCTCATATATTCCCATGTCATTCAAATGTACAGAAATGAATAAAGAAATAGAGCAGCTTGTCAGGGTATTGTTTAAAATCATTGTTGTAAATATTCTGAAATTGTGAAAAAAATTATAACAAACTTTATTTTTGAAAATTATTAGGACCACTGTGTGTATATATAGTTTAAATTTTTTAATTGTGGCAAGACCACATAACTTAATTTTTACCATCTTAACCATTTTTAAGTGTACAATTCAATACTGTTAATTACATTCACAGTGTTGTAAAACAGATCTCTAGAACTTTTTCATCTTGCAAAACTAAAACTGCACCCACTAAACAACAATTTCCCTATTTCCCCCCTCTCTCCCAATTACCACAATTTTATTGTCTGTTTATATGAATTTGATGACTTTAGATACCTCATATTAGTGGAATCATGCAGTATTTGTCTTTTTATGACTGGCTTATTTCACTTCGGGTAATGTCCTCAAGATCTGTGCATGTTGTCACATATAAAAAGATTTTTTTCCTTCTTAAGACTGAATAATATTCCATTATATGTATATACAACGTTTTGTCCACTAGTGTCCATTCATCCATTAGTGGACATTGGTGCTGTTTCTACCTCCTGACTATTGTGAATAATGATGCTATGCATATGGATATGAAAATATCTCTTTGAGACCCTGCTTTCAGCTCTTTTGGATATATACCCAGAAGGGAGGCTGCCAGATCAGACAGTAGTTCTATTTTTAATTTTTTGAGATAACACCATACTGTTTTCATTGAGGTTATACCATTTCACAATCCTACTAACAGTGCGCAAGCATCCTAATTTCTCCATATCCTTGACAGCACTTGTTATTTTCTGTTTTTTTAAATTAGCCATCCTAAGTGAAATCTTCATAGTTTTGATTTTCATTTCCCTAATGGTAAGTGATGTTGAGTATCTTTTCATAAACTTGGTGGTCATTTGTATATCTTAATTGATGAAATGTGGATTTAAGTCCTTTGTCCATTTTAATCAGGTTATTGGTTTTCCGTTGTTAACTTGTAGGAGCTCTTTATATAGTTTAGATATTAACATTTTGTGCATTATATGACCTGCAAATATTTTCTCCTACTTAAGGGTCATCTGTTCACTTTATGGGTACTTTATTGTGTCCCTTAGTGCATGGAAGTTTTTAAGTTTGATAAAGGCCCATTGGTAGTCCCTTTTGTCTATTTTTGCTTTTGATGTCTGTGCTTTTGGTGTCATATCCAAGAAACCATTGCCATATGCAATATTATGAAGATTTCCTTCTATGCTTTCTTCTAGGAATTTTATACTTTTGGTTCTTACGTTTTAGGTCTTTAATTCATTTTGAGTTAATTTTTGTATATGGTGTAAGATAAGGGTCTAGCTCATGCTTTTGCATGTGGATGTCAATTTTCCCCACACCATTTTTTTGAAGGGATAGTTGTTTCTCCACTGAGTGGTCTTGACACCCTTGTCAAAAATTGTTTGACCACATAATTGTGGGTTTATTTCTGGGCTCTCAATTCTGTTTTTTCCCAGTGGTCTATATATTGGTGTTTATGCCAGTTCTACACTGTTTTGATTATTGTAGCTTTTAAATATGTTCTGAAATCAGGAAATGGAAGATCTCTAACAATGTTCTTTTTAAAGATTGTTTTGGCTATTCAGCGTCCCTTGATATACCAAATGAATTATAGAATGAAATTTTCTACTTTTGCAAAGATGCCAGTGGGATTTTGATAGGGATTGCGTTGACTCTGTTGATTGCCTCTGGCAATACGATTGCCTCTGGCATCTAGCAACATTGAGTCTTTCAATCTATGAATATGGAATATATTTCCATTTATTTGTGCCTTTAATTTCTTTCAGCAATATGTTTTAGTTTTCAGTGTATAAGTCTTTTACTTCCTTGGTTAATTGATACCAAAGTATTTTATTCTTTTTCATGCTATTGTAAATGGAATTGGTTACTTAATTTCCTTTCCAGATTGTTAATTTTAGTGTACAGAAATGTAATTGATTTTAGCATATTGATTTGCATTTTGCAACTTTGCTGAATTCATTTATTCTAACTTTTTTAGTGGAACCTTTAGGGTTTTCTACGTATAACATAGATTATGTCATCTGCAAACAGTGATACTTTTATTTCCTTTCTGATTTGGATGCCTTTTATTTCTCTTAAAAACTTTCTCTGGCTAGGACATTCCAGTACTATGTTAAATAGAGATGGCAAGGGTGGGCATCTTTGCTTTCTCCCTGAGTCTAGAGGAAAACTTTCATTTTTTACCACTGAGTATGATGTTACTGTAGTCTTTTCCTGTAAAGCCTTTATTATGTTGCGATAGTTTCCCTGTAACCTAGCTTGTTGACTGTTTTTTATTATAAAATGATGTTAAATTTTGTCAAATGCTTTTTTTGTGTGTTATCAACTGAGATGATCACGTAGTTCTCATCTTTCATTCTGTTATTGTGGTATATCACAAAGATTTTCATATGTTGAACCATCCCTGCTTCCCAGGAATAAATCTTACTTGATTATAATGTAAGATCTTTTTACTTTGCTGCTAAATGGGGTTTGCTAGTATTTTGTTAAGGATTTCTGCATCCATACTAATCAGGAATGATGATCTGTAGTTTTCTTTGTCTTCATCTGGTTTTGTTATTGCTGTTTTTATATAATGAATTTGGGGTAATGCTGTTTTTATATAATGAATCTGGGATGTTCTTTCTTTTTCAATGTTTTGGAAGAGTTTGAAGATAACTAGTGCCAATTCTTTTTTAAATGTTCAGTAGAATTTTTCAGCAATGTCATCAGTTCTTGGATTTGTTTTTGTTGTGTAAGGTTTTGGTTATTGATTCAATCTCCTTAATATTGTAAATCTGCTCAGATTATCTATTTCTTCATGATCCAGTCTTAGTGGGGTGTGTATTTATAAGATTTTGTCCATTTATTTAAGTTTTGTAAATTTGTTGGCATACAATTGTTTGTAGTACTCTCTTATAACCATCTTTATGTGGTATTGATTGTAATGTCCCCTTTTTCATTTCTGTTTTAGTTATGTGTGTCTTTTCTCTTTTTTTCTTAGTTTATCTTGCTAATGGTTTGTCAATTTTGTTCATATTTTGGTAAACAGTCTTTTATGTTTTTTGTTTATTATTTTCTATTGTTTTTCCATATTTCATTGCTTTCTGCTCTGATCTTTAATTATGATAGCTTTGGGTTTAGTTTGTTCTCTTTTTAGTTTCTTAAGGTCTAAGTTAGGTTGTTGATTAGAAATTGTTTTTTAATGTAAACACACAGCATTAAATTTCTCTCTTAATACTGCTTTTGCTATATCCTACATGTTTAGGGGTACTGTGTCTTCATATGTCTCAAGAGATTTTCTAATTTCCCTTTTGATTTCTTTTTTGACCCATAGTTTAAGAGTGTGTTCCTTAATTTTCATGTATTTTTGGATTTTACAGTTTTCCTTCTGTTGTTGATTTCTAGTGTCATTCCATTGTAATGAGAAGATATTTTCTATGATTTCAGTCTTGTAAAATTGGTTAAAACTTGTCAGTGGTCTTCATATGGTCTATATTGGAGAATGTTCCATGTATATTCTGCAGTTGTTGGGTGAATCTTCTGTATACGTCTGTCGTCCAATCAGTCTGTGGTGTTGCTGAAGTTCTCTATTTATTTTTTGGTATAAATTTAGGGGGTACAAGTGTAGTTTTGTTACATGGATGTGTCGTATATTGGTGAAGTCTGGGCTTTTAGTCTACCCATCATCTGAATAGTATACATTGTATCCATTAAATCATTTCTCATCCCTCACCTTTATTCAACCCTCCAAACTTCTGAGTCTCCAATGTCCATTATTCCATACTCTATGTCCACATGTACACATTATTTAACTACCATTTGTAAGTGAGGACATAAGGTATTTGATTTTCTGAGTCTTTTCACTTAAGACAGTGGCCTCACTTTCCATACACATTACTGAAAAAGACATGATTTCATTCTTTTTTATGGCTGAGTAGTATTCCATTGTACATATACACCACATTTTCTTTATCCAATTATCTACTGATGGGCACTTAAGTTGATTCCATATCTTTGCTATTGTGAATAGTGCTGTGTCAAACAAGTATCTTTTTGATATAGTGATTTCCTTTTCCTTTAGGTAAAGCACTACCCAGTAGTGGGATTGCTGTATCAAAGGGTAATTCTAATCTTAGTTCTTTGAGAAACCTCCATGCTCTTTTCCATAGAAGTTGTACTAATTTACATACCCACCAATAATGCATAAGCATTCCCTTTTCTCAGCATCTTTGCCAACATCTGTTAATTTTTGTCCTTTTAATATTACCCATTCTGACTGGTGTAATATGATATCTCATTGGGTTTTCAATTTGCATTTCTCTGATGATTAGTGATATTGAGCATTTTTTCATATGCTTGTTGGCCATTTGTTCATATGTCTTCTTTTGAGAAATGTTTATGTCCTTAACGAGATGGGTTTTTTTGTTGTTGTTGAATTGTTTGAATTCCTTGTATATTAGTGCCTTGTTAGATGCATAGTTTGTAAATGTTTTCTCCTATTTGGCAGGTTGCCTGTTCACTCTGGTGATGATTACTTTTGCTGTGCAGAAGCATTTTAGTTTAATTAAGTCCCATTTGTCTATTTTTGTTTTTACTGCATTTGTTTTTTAGGTCTTAGTCACAAATTGTTTGTCCAGGCCAATGTCCAGAAGGGTTTCCTCCAGGTTTTCTTCTAGTATTTTAGTTATGGTTTTACTTAAGCCTTTTCAATCCTTCTTGAATTAACTTTTCTTAGATTGTGGGAGATAGGTGAGAAATAGGGGTCCAGTTTCTTTTGCCTCAGACAATCCAATTTTTCCAGCACAATTTATTGAATAGGATGTCTTTTCCCGGTGTATGTTTTTGTTGACTTTGTCAAAGATCAGTTGGCTGTAAGTGTGTAGCTTTATTTCTGGGTTCTCTATTTTATTCTGTTCCATTGATCTCTGTCTATTTTTATATGTGTCATGCTGTTTTGGGTATTATAGCCTTGTAATATAATTTGAAGTCAGGTAATATAATGCCTCCAGCTTTAATCTTTTTGCTAAGGATTGCTTTGGCTATTCAGGCTCTTTTTCTTTCTTTCTTTTTTTCATGCAAATTTGACAATTTTTTTTTCTAATTCTGTGAAAAACAATGGTGGTATTTTGATAGGAATTGCATTGAATTAGTAGATTGCTTTTGGGTAGTATGGTTATTTTAATAATATTTATTCTTTCAGTCTATGAGCTTGGGATGGTTTTCTATTTGTGTCATCTATAATTTCTTTCATCAGTGTTTTACACTTTTCCTTGTAGAGATCTTTTACCTTCTTGGTTAAATATATATTCCTAGTATTGGTTTTTTGTTTTGTTTTTTTGATAGATATTATAAGTGGGACTGACTTCTTTTTTGGGGAGGGAGTCTGACTTCCTGATTTGGTTCTCACTTTGATCATTATTGGTGTATAGAAATACTACGGACATTTGTATGTTGATTTTTGTATCCTGAAATTTCACTGGAGTCATTTATCAATCTAGGAGTATTTTGGAAAAGCCTTTAGGGTTTTCCTAGGTGCAGGATCATATTATCAGCAAACAGAGATCATCTGACATCCTTCTTTCCAGTTTGGATGCCTTTTTCTTTTTCTCTTGCCTGATGCTCTGACTAGGACTTCTAGTACTTTGTTGAATAGTACTAGAAGTTGGTGAAAGTGGACATCCTTGTATTATTCCAGTTCTTAGGGGAATACTTTCAACTTTTTCCCAGTATGTTGTTGGCTGCAGGTTTGTTGTTTATGGCTTTTATTATCTTGAGGTATGTTCTTTCTATACCTAATTGTTGAGGATTTTTATCATGAAGGGATACTGAATTTTATCAAATTATTTTTCTGAATCTATTGAAATGACTATATGTTCTTTGTTTTTCATTGTTTTTGTGGTGAATCACCTCTGTTGCTTTGAACCATCTTTGCATGCTCAGAATAAATCCACTTAGTCATGGAGTATTATCTTTTTGATGTGCTGTTGGATTTGGTTTGCTAATACTTTTTTGAGAACTATTGAATCTGTGTTCATCAGGAATATTTGTATATAGTTTTATTTCTCTTTCTTTCTTTCTTTTCTTTTTTTTTTTTTTTTTGGAGTGTCCTTATCTGGTTTTGGTATCAGAGTGATAGTAGCTTTGTAGAATGAGTTAGGGAGGATTCCCTCTTCCTCAATATTTTGAAATACTTTAAGGAGGATTGGTACCAGCTCTTTCTATGATTGGCAGAATTCAACTGAGAACTCATCTGTTCCTGGGATTTTATTTTTGGTTGGGAGATGTTTTAAATACTGATTTTAATCACTATTTTATATTGATCTGTTTAATATTTCCATTTCTTCCTTGTTCAGTCTTTGGAAGTTGTATGTTTAGAGGAACTGATCCATCTCCTCTAAGTTTTCTAGTTGTAAGCATAGAGTAGTTCACAAAAGCCTCTGATGATCTTTTGTATTTCTGTAGTATCAGTTTTAATTAACCTTTTTCATTCCTGATTATATTAATTTGAATCTGTTCTTGGTGAGTCTAGTTAGTGTTTTATCAATTTTGCTTATCATTTCAAAGAACCAACTTTTCATTTTGTTGATCTTCTGTGGGGTTTTTTTTGTTGTTGTTCTCAATGGCACTTAGTTCTGCTGTGGTCTGTGTTATTTCTCTTCTGCTAGTTTTGACTTTATATTGATTTTCTAGCTCCTTAAAGTGTGACATTAGGTTGTTAATTTATGGTATTTCTGTTCTTTTGATGGGCATTTGATGCTATAAACTTCCCTCTTAGCACTGATTTTCTGTATTCCACAGGTTTTTGTATATTTCCATTTTCATTTACTTCAAAAAAATTGTAAATTTCCATCTTAAGTTCATTGTTGACTCAAAGATCATTTAGGAATATGTTGTTTAATTTCCATGTATTTGTACTGATTTGAGAGTTCCTCTTGGTATTGATTTCTAGTTTTTACCCACTGTCTTCTGAGAAGATACTTAGTATGATTTCAGTATTTAAAAATTTATTGGGACTTGTTTTGTGTTCTAATATATGGTTTCTCTTAGAGATTGCTTCATATATTGATGAAAAAATGTATATTCTGCTTTTGTTGGGTAAAATGTTCTGTAATGTCTGTTTGGTCTACTATGTCTAATATACAATTTACATCCAGTGATTGTTGATTTTGTATCTTGGTGACATGTCTAGTGCTGTGAATAGAGTGTTGAAGTCTTCAACTATTATTGTATTGCTGTCTGTCTGCTTCAGCAAAGGGCTAATAATATTTGTCTTAGAAATTTGGACGTTCCCATGTTTGGGGTGTGTGTGTGTGTGTGTGTGTGTGTGTGTGTGTGTGTGTGTGTGTGTGTATGACTATTATATCTGCTTATTGAATTGATCCTTTTAAGATTATAAAATGGCCTCTCTCTCTCATTCTCTCTCTCAACTATTGTTGATTTAAAGTCTGTTTTAAAGTATAGCTATTCCCGCTTGCTTTTGATTTTTCTCTTGCAAGGCATATTTTTTTCCATCCCTTACCTTCAAATCTACAAGTGTCTTTTTTTGTTTTTTTTGAACCAGAGTCTCACTCCATTACTCAGACTGAAGTGCAGTGGCAGGATATGGCCTACTGCAACCTTCACCTCTTGGGCTCAGGTGACCCTTCTGCCTCAGCCTCCTGAGTAACTTGGAATACAGGCATGTGCCATTGCACCTGGCTAATTTTTTTGATGAGAAGAGGTCTAGCTATGTTGCCTAGGCTTGTCTTGAACTCTTAGGTTAAAGGAGTCTTCCCACCTCAGCCTCCCAAAGTGCTGGGATTACAGGCGTGAGGCACTACGCCTGACCTATAAGTGTCTTTACCAGTAAGAAGTGTTTCTTGTAAGCAACATAGAGTTAATGTTTTCCAGCCATTACACCAATTTATATATTTTAGGTGGAGCATTCAATCTTTTTGTGTTTAATATTACATTAATATTGATATGTAAGGTTGTGTTTCTGTCTATTGATTGTTTTTTTCTCTCTGTTTGTCTTTGTGATTGCTTTCTCTTTTTTGTGTAATTGTTTTGTAGTTGTTTTATAAGACCTGTGAATTTTATACTTTTGTGTGTTTTTATGATGGTGAATATTGACTTTTTGTTTCTATGTTTATAAATTCTTTAGGAGTTTTTATAGAGCTGGTCTAATGGTGATAAATCCCCTCAGCATTTGCTTATCTGCTTTCCTTTGTGAAACTTATTCTTCTAGGACACATATTTTGTGATTGGCAGCTTTGTTGTTGTTGTTGTTTAAACACTAAAAATATAATCCAAATTTCTTCTAGTTTGTAAGGCTTCTGCTGAGAATCCTGCATTTAGTCTGATGTGGTATCCCTTATGGGTGACTAGATTGTTTTCTATTCTTAATTTCAGAATTTTTTCTTTCACGTTTACTTTAGAAAGTCTGATGAGTATATGTCATGATGAAGTTTATCTTGCAATGTAATTTCCTGGTGTTTACTGGCCTCTTGTATCTAGATGTCTAAATCTCTTGCACATTAGCATAGTTTTCATCAATTTCCTTAGGTTGGTTTTCTAAACTTTTTGCTTTTTCTTCTTTCATAGGAATACCAGTGATTTGTAAGTTTGAACACTTTATGCGGTCCCCTACTTCTTGAAGGCTTTATTTCTTCTTCTTTTTTTTTTTTTGAGTTGAAGTCCCATTTTTTTCACCCATGCTGGAGGGCAGTGGCCTCAGCCTCAGCCTTCCACATAGCTGGAACTACAGGCACACACCACCACACCCAGCTAATTTATTTTACTTATTGTAGAGACAAGGTCTTGCCAAGTTGCCCAAGGCTGGTCTCGAAAACCTGGGATCAGGCAGTCCTC
Source organism: Cephalopachus bancanus (assembly GCA_027257055.1). NCBI lineage: Eukaryota > Metazoa > Chordata > Mammalia > Primates > Tarsiidae > Cephalopachus > Cephalopachus bancanus. The sequence goes on from JAPVLO010000315.1 coordinate 734,450, forward strand.
TTCCTTCTGCCTCCTAAAGTGCTGGGATTAGAGGCATGAGCCATTGTGCCCAGCTTATTCATTCTTTTAAAATATTTTTTTCTTTATTTTTGTCTGGATAATTAAAATTTTTTGGTATCAACTTCTGAGATTCTCTCTTCTACTTGGTGTAGTCTAAGTTAAAGCTTTCTGCTTCTTTTTTTTTAAAGACACAGTCATGCTCTGTCACCCAGGTGGGAGTGTAACCTCAAACTGTGGGGCTCAAGGAACTCTCTCACCTCGGCCTCTCAAGTAGCTTGACCATAGGTATGCACCAACACTCCCGGAGATTTTAAAACTTTCTTTTTTGTAGAGTTAGAGTTTTGTTTTGTTACCCAGGCTTGTCTTGGACTCCTGGCCTCTAGCGATTCTCCTGCCTCGGCCTCCCAAAGCACTAAGATTACAGGCATGAGCCTCTACATCTGGCCCTCAAATGTATGTTGCAATTCCTTCAATGAATTTTTCATTTCCAGATTCTATTTATTTTTTAAGATATTTATCTTCTTGATAAATTTCTTGTTCAAATCTTGAATTGATTTTCTGATTTGTGTGTATTGCTTTTTAGATTTTTTTAATCTCATTGAACATCATTATGGTCAATACTTTGAATGTTTTATCTTTGGCATTTCAAAAATTTCATTGTAGTTAAGATCTATTGCTAAAGAGTTAATGTGATCCTTTGGGTTTTTTATGTTTCCAGTATTATTATGCTGATTTATTTTCTTCTTGAGAGACAGTCACTACAGAATTTTTGAGAAAGGTCTCACTCTGTCATCCAGGTTGTAGTCCAACAGTGCAATCATAGCTCACTGTGGTCTCAGATACCTGAACTCAAGTCTCCTCTTGCCTTGGCCTCATGAGAATCGGACTACAGCTGTGTACCACCACACCTGTTAAAAACTTTTAAAAAATTATTATTATAGATACTTGTGATGTTGCCCAGGTTGGTATCAAACTCCTGGCCTCAGCTGATCCCCTCACCTTGGCCTCCAAAAGTGCTGAGATTATGGGCATGAGCTGTCATACCCAGTCTTCTTATTTTTGAATGTACTTTCTTCTTCTTATTTTTGAATGTACTTTCACTTGAATGGGATTTTTTTCCCTCGAGGGTATGACTGTACTGTATGATGAGCAGAACCATTTGGCTCTGTGTGTGTTCAGTGGTGAAGACTCTATGAATTCCTTAGTTCTAAATAATCACAGTGTGCTGGCCTTTTCAAATGACAGTTGTAGTAGCAGTGTGCTAAGGCTTTCTGAGATGCCGAGGTGGTAGAGGTCAACAGAAGCTAATATCATTCCCAAACACTGTGGATTTGTGTCAACGGATTTTGTATTGGGTTGTGCTGGCTGACCTCCAGGCAAGTAGGTGGCACTTGCAGGTAAGTGTCTGCTGTGATGGTAATAGTAGGGTTCATGCTTTATCTTTGTTTACCAAGAGAAGCTCTTTGGTGTCCTAGGCAAAGGGGCAGAATGTGGAAGCTCAGTGGTTTGAGTTCCATGCCCACTTTGGAGGAGTTATTGAAATTGGGCATAGCTGGACCAAGCAAGTTCGAACTTGGACACCCCAATGGTGGGTGCAAGCACCAGCTTTGATGGGGGCTTGAGGGGTAGGCACCAGGAGATATGCCCAGGTGAGTAGCAGAGTCACCACTGCTGCACCAACTTCCTTGCCTGCGGAGGCAAGGACAGCCCAAACTCCTAGACATGGTGAACAAATGTGGGAGTCATTTCCCTCTCACTTCTCAGAATTGGCAGAACTCTTTCCTCCATCCTGACCAAGGGTGTGAACTGGGGAACTCAGTAAAGTCACATGCAGAGTGGCTTTAGATTGCAAAGCTGTCCCTATTCACAAATCTTGCCACCTAGGCAAAACCATGCCTGTTTGGAAAATCTCTTCCTCTGGTTCCACTAAGAGGGGAGCCCAACTCCAGCACACATTGCTGAGGCACACTGCACACTCACCACTCAGTCCTGGCTGTGGGAGTTCCCACCCCCAGCTTCAGACACAGCATTTCATTCTCTAGCCCGAGACTCTCTAATGCCTGTGGCTTCTGCTGCTGCTAGGTAGCGGAGTCCTGCCCAACTTGTTATGAGCCAGGATTGAAAATGGCATCCTTATTGGGTCCTAGGTCTGAGAAGATGTCTGGGGAGCTTTCTGGTATTTATTTCTTCTCACAATCTCCCAGCCTTTCCCCAGGTTTGCTCCAGGGATTAGGGGGGGCAAGATGCTTTCCTGTAGTTTGGGCTGCATAATTCCCCAGTGTATTGGTGGATCACAGAGATATACTCTCAGTCTCCAATACTGGAGTTTCATTCATAGTTCTTAGTCAGACACTGCCACAGAGGCTGCCTTCCTACTTTCTCTTGCCCAGGATCTGAAGTGCTCTTCAGTTTTCCATTGAATACCTATGTTTCTTCTTGAATAAAAGATCACAGTGTGAATCTCTACAGACTATTTGGTTTACTACAAGTGGGCAAGGCATGCGAGAAAAGCCTTCCATCTACCATATTGGGGGGAAAAAAAGAAGTCCTCTGTTTCTTTATTGACCTTTGTCTGATGGTCCTATCCATTATTGAAAGTGGGCTATTAAGGTCTCCTACTTTTATCGTGTTGCTATATATTTACCTTTTCATTTCTGCCAATGACTGCTTCATATATTTAAGAGATCTAATGTTTAGTGCATAAAGATGAATAGTTTTTACATCTTCCTGGGGAATTGACACTTTAATTATTACAAAGTGTCCTTCCTAGTCTTTTTTGACAGCCTTTGACTTCATGTCTATTTTGCCTGATACAGCTACCCCTGTGGATACCACTTGCATGAAATATCTTTTTATCTTTTACTTTCAGCATTTGTGTGTAGTTAGATCTAACGTATTGTATGTGGCATATCACTGATCCTTTTTTTTTTTGAGTTGGAGTCTCACTCTGTTGTCCAGACTGGAGTGCAGTGGCCGCTCCTGGCCACTGTTGCCTCGGCCTGCTGGTCTCCAGCGATCCTTCTGCCTCAGCCTTCCAAGCAGCTGGAACAACAGGCGCGCGCACTACCACGCCTGGCTAATTTTTTGATTTATTGTAGAGATGAGGTCCCGCCAAGTTGCCTAGACAGGTCTCAAACCCGCAGGTTCAGGCACTCCACTCACATCAGCTTCCCCAAGTGCTGGGATTACAGGCTGAGCCACCGAACCTGGGAACTAATCCTTTTTTAAAAAATTCATTTAGCCAGTAGGTCTTTTGACTGGAGAGTTTAATTGTTTACATTTAAAGTCATTGCTGGTATAGAAGGATTTACTATTGACAGTTTGTAACAGGTTTCTTGTATATCTTGTGACTTTTCAGTCCTTCATTTCTTCTCTTACTATCTTCCTTTGTGTTTTAAGGATTTTTTTTAGTGACATGCTTTGATTCCTTTCTCATTTCCTTTTGTGTGCATTGTATAGTTATTTTATTTGTGGTTGCAATTGTAGTAAGTATCTTAAAGTCATAACTAAATATATTTTAGACTAATAAGAACTTAATTTCAATTGCATATAAAAATTCTTTTATAGCCCTGATCCCCTTTATGTTATTGTTGTCATAAATCACATCTTATATATTGTATACCTATTAACATAGATTTATAATTTTTGTGTACTTTAGTCTTTTAGAGTCTATATAAGAATTAAAAGTAGACTTTTATGTCAGACTGACAATATAGGATTCTGTATCTGCTTATATTTTTATCATTACTGAAGAACTTGATACTTTCATGTGCGTTTGTGTGTCTGTCTAGCATCCTTTTGTTTAATTTGAAGGACTCTAGCATTTATTGTAGGACAAATCTTAGAGGTATTCACTGAGTAACTTTTGTTTATCTGGAAAGATCTTACTTCTTCTTCATTTTTGAAGAACAGTTTTGCTGTATACAGTATTCTTGGTTGATTTTTTTTTCTTTCAGCACTTTGTATTATCCTCTTCCTTTTCAGCCTGCAAAATTTCTACTGATAATCTGATAGCATCAGGTCCACTTTTACATGATCAGTTATTTTTCTCTTGTGGCTTTCAAGACTCTCCCTTTGATATATAACAATTTGATTATAATGTGTCTTGGCATGAGTCTCTCTGGGTTTATAATAGTGGGAGTCCATTGAGCTTGTTGAGTTTGTCTATTATTTTTTTTCTCAGACTTGGGAAGTATGTTTTTTCAAATAAGTTCTTTTTCCCTTTTTCTCTCTTTTCTTTTGAGACTCCCATAATGCATATATTGTCCTGCTTGATGGTGTTTCATAAATCTTTTAGGTTGTGTTCATTTGACCTCATTTGATTTTAGTTCAGTTGTACTTTTCCAGTCCATAATTTGTTTTTTTTAAAAAGGTTTCTGTCTTTTAATTGATATTCTTTTGTTCATGCATTTTGGTTTTTTTTTGAGATTTTGTGTAGTTCTTCATTCTCTTTTAGGTCATTGTGCATTTTTATGGTAGTTAGTGTAAATTTTTTGTCAGGCAGTTCAAAGATCTGCATTTTCTGGAGCTTAATTTTGTTCCTTTGATCAGGCCATGGTCCCCTGTTTCTCTGAATGCCTTGTGGTCTTTGTTGACATTTGGGCATTTGAGGAAACAGCCACCTTTCCAAGTCTTATAGACTGGTTTTGTTCAGGGGAAGACCTTCACCAGTCAGCCTGGCCACAGGTTCTGGTACCTTTCAGGTGTTTACTGAGCATGCATCTTCTTTGGGGTGTGTGTTTGCTTTTAGTATATCTTGGTGCTTTTGATTGTCATACTTCCCTATGTCTTCTCAGTTGCTCTCTATTTCTGTTGTACTCTTCTGCACTTAATCTATGCTCCCCTGGAGTCTGTCAACAGAACTTTAGAGTCTCTGATGTCCTTACATGCTGCTAAGGTGCTCACCTCTGTTTTCAGTGATCTCCAATTTTGTATTCAAACCATGCCACTGGCATTCCTATTAGTGCTCTAAGCCAGGAAAGGCACATACCAGTCCCTCAGGCAGCCCCCAGACAAGCAACATGTAGTAAACTCTCTTACCCTCCCAGGCACTGTCTCTTCACTTGTTTTTGAGCTTGCCTGAGTGCTGTAGCTCTTTAACTAGTTTCTACTTTTATCACAAAAGTGTTTTGATTTGTAAATTGCTGATAATTTGTCTCCATGGAAAATGAAGGCCTGGAACTTCCTAGTCTATGATCTTGCTAATGTCATGCCTGTGTATTACTTCCACAGTATGTATATTTTTTTAAAACTGTAGCAAATAAAGACTAAATGCTTTTTCCTTCATAGACAAAAGATTTTTGTATATATTCTTTTTCCTAATATCTATTTTTTCAACTTCCTTTTCATATTCCATTAGAAAATACATATAGTTTGAGTTGTCTCCTCCAAACAACTTTCTGTAATAAGTTCTGCTTGGATATGTTAGTAACTTTTTTTTTTTTTTTGAGTTGGAGTCTTACTCTGTAGTCCAGACTGGAGTGCAGTGGCCGCTCTCGGCCACTGCAGCCTCGACCTGCTGGGCTCCGGTGATTCTTCCACCTCAGCCTTCCATAGCTGGAACTACAGGTGCGCGCTACCAAACCCAGCTAATTTTTTATTTATTATAGAGATGAGGTCTTACCAAGTTGCCCGGGCAGGTCTCGAACCCACGGGCTTAGGCAATCCACTCACCTCAGCCTCTTAAGGTGCAGGATTACAGGCTGAGCCACTGAGCCAGGCTAGTAACTATTTTTAAGGATGAGAATGTACTAGATGCTTCTATCAGCATGCTTATTTTCCAGAATAACATTAGATGGGTTGATTGTCCTCTTTGCTATACATGAAGTTAAAATGAAAATGTATGAATCTCTACCAGCAATGGAGCTCTCAAATGTTTCATTTTCCAATGTAAAAATTAGGTTTGATTGTTCATTTCTCAAAACTGACATTTATTGAAGGTCTGTTCTCTGCAGATTGGGGGACTATAAAGATGAAGAAGACATAATCTCTGTCCCTGATGAGCTTACAGTTTGAGAGCAGGGAAGGGTGATAGGGAGAAAGTAGAACAGAAGAAATAAACAAATAGTAACACAGAACCATAGAATAAAAATTATTGGAAGATGCTAATAGACTTATTTAGGATCCTTTATAAATATGCTTAAATTTTGCTTTCTTGAATATAAAATGAAAGTAAAATTCACAGTAGCAGCAATTTAATATGGCTATAATTTTGGAAAATGACAGCAGAAAAAACGGTTGCAAACATGAATTGATAACTATTTAAAATCTGATAGCCTTAGGTTATAGCTATAATATGTTTTATTTAAAAAATATAATTTTGAGTACATTGAATTCCAAGAAAAGTTCTAGATGTGACCAATACTTTGGTACCACCTACAAAACAAAGCTCTTTAACAAACTACAACAAGGCAGAATTTTGGTGGGGGTGGGATAGCAAATTGAGTAGGAAGTGGTTATAACTTGAATGACTTTATAACCACTTTTGTGTTCATTTGGTGGATAGGATAAGGTAAAGGTAAAGATAAAGGTAAAGGCAGAAAGATACTGAATTGAGTAAATTTAATAGCTTACTCAAAAGCATGAAGTACCTAGAATTTGGCTTCATTTTGTTTTTTAAGAACAAAGATTTTAAACTGGTAGTCCATGTTTTAAATTCAGTTTACAGATGTTTAACCTACAGTATTTTTAAATTATTTTAAATTATGTATTAATACTTAAAAATTGGGAGATTTGGGGCAGCTTTCATTCTATTTTGTGGAATGGAGTCTACACTAGTTCATAAAAAAATTGAGAGACTTAACATAAAAATCCAGAATTCTGGCTTATTAAAAAGTCTGAAGAATTGGTAAATATTTGGCCATCATTTCCTAAAAGCAGGAATCTCTTGAATGAGAATGGCTACTGCCTACTTTAGTAAGACTAGTACACTACATTTCATATTACTTCCCATTAAGCCCTGTTATTTCTGTAACTTCAAGCCTGAGTATCTGTTCCACATATCATCAGGCTTATACTCCTAAAGGCATTTCAGTTTGTTCTAGTACAGGGTTATTAAACTATAGCCCATAGGCCAAATATAGCCCTTTATTTGGTTTTGTTGATGTAAGACTGGTTTTTACATTTTAAACGGTTGAAAAATAAAAAAGATATATTTTTAGACATGAAAATTATATGAAATTTAAATTTGAGTGTTCAATAAGGTTTTATTGGAACACAGACATGCTTATTCTGCTACAATATCAATGTTGAGTAGTTGAGATAGAGACCATATGATTTCCAAAATCTGAAATATTTGCTCTCTGGTCCTTTATAAAAATTTCCTGAGCGCTGATGTAGAACAAAAGGGAATAGCACTCGTCACTTTGTTTTCTTTAATCTTTTTCATTTTCTTGTCTTTTTCATTACTTTTTAATTGTCCTATATTATACATGCTCCTTCAGACCAAGGCTAGGATTACCTTATCAAATTCCATTTCACAGCAAGAAGGAAAACAGTGAAAAACTCAGGAGACCAGGGTTCTGATCTCTCTTTGTAACTATCTGTGATCTTGGACAAGTTATTTAATCTCTCTGAGCTTCTCTTTCCTCATTTGTTCAACAAAAGTGCTAAATTAGATCATCTCTAAAATAGTTCTTTGAATTTCATGAAGTAGACAAAAAAGAAAGGAGATAAGATGGGTGAATAAAAATGTAAGGGACAAAGACTAAAAAATGATTGGGAGACTCCTGGTTGCTAGGTAGGTAGGATAGAATAATAATTGCCACCTTTATTCAGTTAGTCCATTTATATATATTATCTCTAATTCTCATAATGACCCTTTAAGGTAGGTATCATTACCCCATTTGCAGATACAGAAACTGAGGGTCAAAGAGGTTAATTGGCTTGTTCTAAACCAATATCTATTAAGTGGCAAAAGAATCAAGGTTCATACCTGAAATGTCTGGCACAAAGCCAGTGCTGTTCCATTTCAACAAACTGCCTGAGTCAAAAGAAGAGAAGTGAACTAAGAGAACTTATTGCTGTTAAACATTTGTCTTCTGAAATAAATGGCACTATTTCTCTGGTGATTGTATATATTATTCTTTAAATCTGTCTATTCTTTTGTTGGCTTTGTGCCCTCAAAGGAGATATTCTTTCCAGTCTAAAATTTCCAAAGGATTTTCAAGGTAAAACACATTTCAAGAAGTGCAATCACATGGAAGAATGAAAATCTTTTATAATATTGTTTGTTAAACTGACAGCTCTACTTAACAGAAACCATTAAAATATTTACAAAGTAGCAGCTGCTCTTGTAAAAAAAAAACACAGTTTTTTTGAGGCATAAAAATAAACAGGCTGATAAGTACAAAATAAGTCATTTGATGACTTCTTTGTGTACATTGCGCAATATATGGAAAATTCTGATGTTTACAGAGCAATTATACTACAAAGCCTTTTAAGTTAAAAGGACACAAACCCAGTAAGAGTTGAACTGTTTACAAGAATTTATTATACTGACCTTTGAAACAATTTAGGGAACCCTAAAACATAATTCTTTATATGTATTAGGGTTTTTTTTTAAGCTTTGTTTTTAAAAGATAGTTATATATGAATCTCTATTGAATTCAGTCAAATTCTATTTTGTACTAGAATTTCAGCCGGGGTTCTTAAGAAAAGAATTAAAAGTTGTGGGAAATATTCCAAGAGAGCAAACCAGTACAAGGGGAATTCCTCCAAAAAACCCTAGAATTATCTTTTGGAGGTTGGGCCACTTGTAGTACAGGTTTACTCCTGCTAGGTAAGTATTCTAGGAACCCAGCACCATCAATGTACCAGCTGACATTGTTGTGAGAGGCTGTGATTGACTTCAGTGAGTTTTTTATTGGAGATTCTTTCAACATGTTTGCCCATTCATTGAAGATGGGTGATTTATGAGTGCTACCCATACCATACAGAATGTTCAGCAATTTTTTAATAAAAAACAATATGACCCCTGGGCCCCGCCCTCCCTATTCACCTGATCACACCCTGAGCGACTTTTTTGTTTTGTTTTCCTGTTTGAAGAAAGTCCTCAAAGGGAAACATTTTACCTACCTATGTGGAAGAGATGAAACAAAAAACAGCAAAAGCACTAAAAGGCATCCAGATTGAGTTCAAAAACTGTTCTGAGCAGTAGAAAAAGCATTTTGATGGGTGTATTGCATCAAACGGAGAGTACTTTGAAGGTGACTAAAGTTTGAAAATGTAAGAGTATATACAAGGCCAGGCTCGGTGGCTCAGCCTGTAATCCCAGCACTTTGGGAAGCCGAGGCGAGTAGATTGCCTGAGTTTGTGGGTTCGAGACCCACCTGGGCAACTTGGCAAGACCTCGTTTCTATACCACATCAAAAATTAGTAGTTCCAGCTACTTGGAAGGCTGAGGCAGAAGGATTGCCAGAGCCCAGCAGGTCAAGGTTGCAGTGGCCAGGAGTGTGCTACTGCACTCCAGTCTGGGCGACAGAGTAAGACTCCAACTCAAAAAAAAAAAAAAAAAAAAAAAAAAAGAATATATATACAATTTTTCTTACAAATTTTTTGTCAGCAAAAATGTAAGTAACTGAACATTTGCAGTTTATGTTTTTAATCTACTAATTTGACATTTTCTATATAAGTTGAGTGATTGTCTTTTTTAAAAGAAAACATTAATTATTAAAATATGCAATGTTGGGTAATTTTAATTAATTTTCCCCAAAGAAAGCAGTGATATGTAACTTTCACAACCTAAGATTATTTGTGAGGAGGAAAAAAATATATGAGTGAGTTTTGGCAAAATCTTGACAGTTACATGGAAGAGTGACACTAGTCATGATACTGTGACAGTGTGAATTTGCTGATTTTATTTAGTGACTTCTACTTACTGTCAAGGGCATTAAGCTGAAGAGAAGATCTTCTGTAGTGATTTCTATATCTGTGTTATACCAATAGCTTGAGAAAACCACATTACTTGCATTATTAAGTACTCATATAAATTATGGAATTATCTCAAACCTTTAAAATATTTTGATATTATTCCTTTTCTACTTCCAAGTTTACTTAGTTTGCATTTTATTGTCCTTCCAAATACAGTATTTTCCTTGCTGTTCTAAAGGAAAATAATATTTTCCCATCTTTTAGAACTGGGTAAAGGGAGGAGACTAAGATGATGATGAGGGAAGTGTCAGAATGCTTAGTAACTGTCAACAGCTGCTCAAAAGAAAGAAAAAGCAAGAAAGAATAGTGTTGACCCAAAAGGGTGAACACAGGTAACTTATCTTTTAGGGTAAATGTTATGAGGTTCCATACTGTTGGTCTCAGCTACTTTAAAAGTGCTGGTGTGATTTCTGTGGAAGTTATGCCCTCCAGTGTAAGAAATATTAACATACATTTTGTTGACAGTTCTTTTCATTCGAAACATAAGTCATAGGATATAGGAAAAATATGCAAATAATAATACATTATTATATTACTTTATGTATGTAAGTCTGTCCTTAACATTAGGTTTTCCATTGTCATCTTTGAGACCTTTGATATGAATTGACATGTCTAAATGGAAATAAATAATGCATCCTTTAAGGAGATATAACTATATTGAGATTAAAGTATTTTGTAAAAATTTAATTTTCAGGTATCATTACTATGTAGTGATTGATATGTTGAGTTTCAGTGTCCATATGTTATCAAACCACATCATAGGAAAGAACAGATACTTAAGCCAGTCTATTCCAGCACAAGGTCCATTGTCAAAAAACAAAAAAGGAAATTTACAAAGCCATCATTGCTGTTATATCAGCAGATGCTAAAATCTTGCACTTTTGGTGAAATATTGTTTTATCTTATATTGAAAATGCACCTTTTATGTGGGTGCAGGATTGCTATAAGAAAGACATACCTGAAGACTCTAATATGATTTGAGAAAAGTGAAGTCATTATATAACAACTTAAAGTAAAATGAAGGTAAAGTATGTAAAGCTGGACAATTTAATGCCAACAAAGGATGGTTTGAATCTTTTAGAAAGATATTTGTCTTTAAAAATATGATAATAGAAGAAGCAGCTTCTGTTGACCAAGAGGCAGCACACAAGTTCCTAGGAGTGATTCAGAAAATAATTGAGGAGAAACAATATCTGCATGAACAGGTTTTAATGCAGACAAAAGTGCCGTAATCTGGAGAAAAACACCACAGAGAATTTATTAGTAAGGAAGAGATGCATACTTCTGAAACAGAGACAGACTATGAGTAAGGAGCAGTGCCAGAAAACAAATTGACATTAGGTAATCTGGCATAAGGGTTCTGATTATTCAAGAATGCTTTTGACTTCTTTTTGTAAGTTGGACCCTTTTATGATCTAGGTACTGAAACTAAATCAAACAGTGGAAGGATTGATACTGTACAGAAATATTTTTAGAGAAATAAAAAAGTAAAAATGTTAAACAAATTATATTTCCTAAAGTTACACCATGTGTGTCGGCTTCTCCTGCCTCCTCTTCCACGTCCTTCAGCTCTTCTGTCTCTGCCACCCCAATGTAGCAAAATCAACCCTTCCTCTTCTTCCTTCTCCTCAGTCTGTTCAATGTAAAATCAGCAAGGATGAAGGCTTTTTATGATGATCCACTTCCACCACTTAATGAATATTAAATCTATTTTACCTGCCTTATTATTTTCTTAACATTTTCTTTTCTCTAGCTTATTTTATTATAAGGTTATGTATATAATATGTATAACATACAAAATATATGTTAATTGATTATGTCATCAGTAAGGCTTCTGGTTAACAGTAGGCTTTAGTAGTAGTTAAGTTTGGGGAAGTCAAAAGTTACACATGTGAGCCAGAGAAAAGCTAGGCAGACAGTCAAGGCGGGTCCCCTAGTAACAATGTAGCAAACTTCTGGCAGGCCTCTGCTGATACATATGCACTGGTAAATAAGCTCCCTACAAGCCTCTCAAGCTAGAGCTTAAGTACTCACTGCTGGGATAGAAAAACAACCAATCAGCTCACTGTCAAGTACTGACCAATCAGCTCACCATTAGGCCCCTACCTCTTGCTGATTGGTTCTTAGTGCTGACCAATCAGCACAGCTAATGTTAGCCAATCAGCTTGGTCGTAGGGCTACATAAGCACCAGGTTTTGCCCAGATGGCAACCCCCTTGGATTCCCTCCCACTGTGGGAGATTTTCTGCCCTGTCAGTAAATCCTGCTTTCTCACTTTCTGGCTGTCTGTATTCCTCTTTCCTCCTGGGCACAAGACAAGAACCCCGACCTGAAGAAGTTCCCCAGAGCGGAAGAGCCGTTCACCCTGGAGGGTGACTTGCTGAGGGAGCCACTGAACCACACAGCGATGCCAGAAGGCGAGACTCTGAAGCTGAGACACTTCTGGGACTACAACCCTCTCAGGGTCTGGCTTGCCAGCACATTACAGCCAACACTCCTGGGGCTAGGCTTGCCAGCCACAGAATGAGCAACAGTCCCAGGGCTTGGTTTGCCTGCCCATTAGAGCAACGGGCAAGGCTTGGCAGCCCATCGAGATGACACTCTCTGGGACTCAGCTGACTGACCCATTGAGCTGATGCTCTTGAAGCCCAGGCTGACCTGAAAAATCTGTATCACATGGATTTTTTTTTTTAAGAGACAGGGTCTTGCTCTGTCAACAGGCTGGAGAGCAGAGCAGTGGCATAACCATTGCTCACTGTAGCCCCGAACCTCTGGTGTCCAATGATCCTCATCATCTCAGACTCTTGAGGAGTTAGGATTATAGGCATACGCTGCTGTCACCATGTTCCTGGCTAACTTTTTAGACTTTTTTGTAGCAACATTCTCACTGTATTCCCAGGCTGGTCTCAAACATTTGGGCTCAAGTGATCCTCCAACCTTGGCCTCCCGAAGTGCAGGGATTATAGGCATGAGCCACTGAGTTCAGCCTATATATGGATTTTCTACTGCATGGGTTGCCCCAAACCCCCAACTGACCCTAAAAGTTCAAGGGTCAGTTGAACTTTTAAAAGGGCACTTTGATAGTATTTATTAAAATATTCATACTCTTTGGCTTGAAATTTAACCTGTAAAAAATGCTATCTTGAAATTTATCCTGTAAAAAACACTAATGAGCACAATGATATGTACAATGGTATTTATGAAAGCTTGTGAAAAAACACACACATGTATCTCAAATTAGAGAGAACAGTATAATGACCACTTCAGCTGCCCACCATCTAGCTTCAACAGTTATCAATTTATGGCCAATCTTGTTTCCTCTATATCTGTTACCTGTTTCAAATCCAGGACACCTCATTTTATTTGAAATGTTTTATAATGCATCTCTCAAAAAACTTGAAGTCATAGGACTGATGTATTCCTTTCCTTACTGGCTTTCAGCCAGAGCCAATCTCTGCTCTTAGAGTTGCCTGTATTCCTTCTCATGTTTTCCATGTGGACTCCTCCACCAATAGTAAATCATACCTCATAGTAGGTCTCTAATACTTCAAGTCTTTTACACCTTTTCTTTTTCCTTTTTAAAATTTGTATAAGCCGGGCTCGGTGGCTCAGCCTGTAATCCCACGCCTTTGGGAGGCTGAGGTGAGTGGATTGCCTGAGCCCGCGGGTTCGAGACCCACCTGGGCAGCGAGACCTCATCTCTACAATAAATCAAAAAATCAGCCGGGCGTGGTAGCGCATGCCTGTAATTCCGGCTACTTGGAAGGCTGAGGCGGAAGGATCACTGGAGCCCAGCATGTCGAGGCTGCAGTGGCCGGGAGCGGCCACTGTACTCCAGTCTGGGCGACAGAGTAAGACTCCAACTCAAAAAAAAAATTTTTTTTGTATAAATTTATGGGGTACAAGTGCAACTGTTGTTACATGCATGGATTGCATAGTAATAAAGTCAGGACTTTTAAAGTATCTATCACCTGAATAACATGCATTGTACCCATTAAGTAATTTCTCATCGTCCACCCACCTCTTACCCTTCTGAGTCTCCACTGTCTGTCATTCTACACTTTATATACATGTGTATGCATTATTTAGCTCTCAGCTAGAAGTGAGAAAATGTGATGTTTGTCTTTCTGTCTGACTTATTTTACTTAAGATAATGACCACGAGTTGCATCCATGTTGCTGCAAGACCTTATTTTCTACCACATCTTTTTACTTCTGCTTATTTGATTAGATTCAGCCCACCTGGATAACACAGGATAATCTCCCTGTAAGCTTAATCAAATCTGCAAATTCCCTTTGGTATGTCACATACCATATTCACAGGTTCTATGGACTAGGATGTGAGTGTGTCTGGACATTTTGTCTACCACTCATTTTTTGGAGTTTCTCCCATTCACAGGTATACCAGATTTCACCAATGTTTTCTTCTAATATTTGCATGGTTTCATTTGCTTACATTTAAATCCCTCATCCTTCCTGAATTTCTCATGGTATGAGAACTGAATCAAATTTTATTATTTAAAAAAATTATAGTAATTAAAAGCTGAAGTACATCTTCTACTGATTTGAACTGCCTTTATCATATACTAAATTTCCATATAGATTTTCTACTCTTTTTTATTTGGGACTCTAATATAAAAATTTTAATCAAAGAGTCTATTATGTTCAAATGTCTATGGGGCTATCTCCCTCTTATTGTTCTTTTTCAGGGTTTCCCCAGATTTTCTTACTTGTCTGTCTTTTCCTATAAATTTTACAATCTACTTGCGAACTTCAGGGGGAAAGAAAAGTCTGATGATATTTTAATATGTATAGTATAGTATTAAATTGGTAAATTAACTTAAGGATAATAGATTTTGTCAAATGCCATTTATGTATCTGTGGAGGTAATTATATGGTTTTATTCCTTGGCTCTATGAATATGATGAACTGTATTAATGGATTTCCTAACATAAAGCCATCCTTGCAAACTGGAATAAATGCCACTTGGTCATGATATATTATTTTTAAAAGGTGCCATTGGATTCTACTTGCTACTATTTAAAAGTTTTTGCAATGATATCAAGATCAATATTATGCTTCTTCAGAACCTGAATTATGAAAATTTCTTTTTTTTTTTTGAGTCAGTCTAACTCTGTTGTCCAGTTTGGAGTGCAGTGGTATGATCACAGCCACTGCAGCCTCGACTTGCTGGGCTCAGGTGATCCTTCTGTCTCAGCCTTCCAAGTAGCTGGAACTAACGGCTAATTTTTCTTGATTTATTGTAGAGACGAGGTCTCACCAAGTTTCCCAGGCTGGTATCGAATCCCTGGGCTCAGGCAATCCTCTCACCTTGGCCTCCCAAAGTACTGGGATTATAGGCGTGAGCCATCATGCTTGGCCAATTTCCTTCTTTTTAGTGCTCTGGAAAAGTTTATGAACCATTGGGCAATCTGATTTTTATAGGTTGGGTAGAACTTCCCTATTAAACTATCTGAGCCAAGAATTTTATTATGGGGGGAGCACTTTAATTTTTCTGTTTTCTTCCAAGGTAATTTGTCATTTAAGACTTAATGCTAGTCTGGTAAGTTGTAGTTTTCTTAGAAATTATCCATTCTATGTAGGTCTTCAAGTTTATATAAATAGAGTTTTATGAAATAGTCTCTCTTATTTAAAAAAAAATACTTTAGATTCAAGGAGTACATGTACCGGTTTCTTACATGATTATATAGCATGAGGGTGAGATTTAGGCTGGAGACCATGGTACCCAATGGGTAGTTTTTCAACCCTTTTCCATCTCCCTTCCCACCTTTAGGAGTCCCCAGTGTCTGTTGTTCCCATCCTTATGCTCTTGTGTACCCAAGTGTTAACTTCTACATATAAGTGAGAACATGCAGTCCCTAGTTTTGCTGCATAGGACATGATTTCATTCTTTTTATGGCTTCATAGTATTCCATCGTGTATATATACCACATTTTCTTTAACCAATCCACTGTTGATGGCCACCTAGGTTGGTTTCATGTTTTTGCTATTGAGAATAGTGCTGTGATAAATATGAGTAAAGGGTTCTTTGGGGTAGAATGATTTATATTATTTGGGGCATATACCCAGTCATGGGGTTGCTGGGTCAAACGGTAAGTCTATTTTTAATTATTTGAGAAACCTTCTCCACAGGGACTGAGCTAGCTTACATTCCTAACAACAGTGTATTAGCATTTCTTTTCTCTGTAACATTGCCAACATGTTATTTTTTGATTTTTTAATAATAGCTATTCTGACTGATGTGAGATGGTATTTCATTGTGGCTTTGATTTGTCTTTCTCTGATGATTAGTAATGTTGAGCACTTTTTCTTATGTCTGTTGGCTGCTTGTATGTCGTCTTTTGCGAAGTGTCCATTCATGTCCTTTGCCCACTTTTTAATGGGATTTTTTTATGTTGATTCATTTAAGTTCCACTTAGATTCTTAATATAAGCTATTTGTCATATTCATAATTTGCAAATATTTTCTCCCATTCTGTAGATTGTCTATTCTATTGATTGTTCCTTTTGCTGTGCAGAAGCTCTTCAGTTTATTTCAGTCTTACTTGTAAATTTTGATCTTTACTGCATTTGAGGACTTGGTCATGAATTTGTTGCCTAGGCCAATGTCCAAAAGAGTGTTTTCTAGGCTTTCCTTTAGGATTTTTATAGTTTAAGGTCTTACATTTAAGTCATTAACCAATCTTGAATTAATTTTTGTATATGGTGAGAAAAAGGGGTTCACCTTCATTCTTCCTGCATATTGTTAGCCAGTTTTCCCAGCATCCTTTATTGAATAGGGTATCCTCTTCTCAATATTTATTTATGTTGACCTTGTCAAAGATCAATGGGTTGTGGGTCAGTAACTTTATTTCTGGGTTCTCTATTCTGTTCCATTGGTCTGTGGGTCTGTTTTTGTATCAGGACCATGCTGTTTGGGTTACTGTAGCCTTGTAGTAAAGTTTGAAGTCTAGTAATATGATGCCTCTGGCTTCATTCTTTTTGCTTAGAACTGCATTGGTTATTTAAGCTATTTTTGCTTCTGTATGAATTTAAGTATTATTTTTTCTAGATCTGTAAAAAACAATGCTAGTAATTTGACAGGGATTAAATAGAGTCTGTAGATTGCCTTGGTTAGTAGGGACATTTTAATGATATTGATACTTCCAATCCATGAGCATGGAATGTTTTCATGTTTGAATTTTTTCAGCAATGCTTTGTAGTTCTCATTGTAGAGATCTGTCATCTCCTTGGTTAGATATATTCTAAGGTATTTTCTTTTGGTGGCTATTGTAAATGGAATTTTGTTCTTGATTAGGTTCTCAGCTTGAACATTGTTGGTGTATAATTTTTGAATGTTGATTTTGTATCTTGAGACGTTACTGATGTCTTTTATCAAGTCTAGAGGTCTTTTGGTGGAATCTTTAGGACTTTCTATTTATAGAATCATATCATCTGAGAAGGGAAATCATTTAATTTCCTTTTTCTCTATTTGGATACCTTTTATTTATTTCTTTTGCCTGATTGCTTTGGCTAGGACTTCCAGTACTGTGTTAAATAGGAGTGGTGAGAATGGACATTCTTGTCTTGTTCCAGTTTTTAGGGGTAAGGCTTCCAACTTCTACCCATTAGGTATAATGTTGGCTGTTTGGTTTTTCATAGATGGCTCTTTTTTTGTTGTTGAGTTGGAGTCTCTCTCTGTCACCCAGACTGGAGTGCAGTGGCTGCTGCCGGCAACTGCAGCCTCGACCTGCTGGGCTCTGGCGATCCTTCCACCTCAGCCTGCCAAGTAGCCGGAATTACTGGCATGCGCTACCACGCCCGGCTGATTTTTTGATTTATTGTAGAGATGAGGTCTCGCTGCCCAGGCGGGTCTTGAACCCGCGGGCTCAAGCAATCCACTCACCTCAGCCTTCCAAAGGTGTGGGATTACAGGCTGAGCCAATGAGCCCAGCCATAGATGGCTCTTACTTTGAGGTATGTTCCTTTGATACCTAGATGGTTGAGGATTTTTATTGTGAAGGGATGTTGGGTTTTGTTGGTATGATTTTTCTATATCCAGATTATCACATGGTTCTGGTTTTTCATTCTGTTTATATGGTGGATTATGTTTACTGATTTGTATATTTTGAACCAACCTTGCATCCCAGGAATAAAGCCCGCCTGATCATGGTGAATGATCCTTTTGATGTGCTGCTGGATATAGTTTGCTGGTATTTTGTTGAGGATTTTTGCATCCATGTTCATCAGGGATATTAGCCTGTAGTTTTCTTTCTTGTGTTTTTGCCAGCTTTTTTTTTTTTTTTTGTATCTGGATGATATTCTGTGGTTGTTGGGCAAAGTATTCTGTAGGAAGTTCTTAAGTCCAATTGGTCAAGTTTCAAATTTAAGTCTAGGATTTCTTTGTTAATTTTTTGCCTTGATGATCTGTCAAAAGCTGCTTGTGGGGTGCTGCTGAAGCCTCTCACCATTATTGTGTGGCTAAGTTAAGTCTTCTTTCAGGTTTAGTAGCAATTGTTTAATAAATCTGGGTGCTCCTGTATTGGGTACATGTATATTATGGATAATTCTTACTTCTTGATGGATTGAGCTATTTATCCTTACATAGTGTCCTTCATTGTCCTTTTTCTTTTATTGGTTTAAAATCTATTTATCTGGTATAAGAATAGTGACCCTTGCTCTTTTTTTGTTTTCTGTTTGTATGGTGGATCTTTCTCTAGCCCTTTACCTTGAGCCTGTGGGTATAATTAGACATGCCTAGGATCTCCTGAAGATGATAGAAGAATGGATTCTCTTTCTTTTTTAATCCCATTTGCCACTCTATGCCTTTCAAATGGGGCATTTAGGCTGTTGATATTCAAGGTAACTATTGATATATTAGGATTTTTCCCTGTAATAGTGTTAAAAAGTTGCTTTGTGTTCAGTTTTGTGGTTGTTTTTATGGTCTGTAAGCTATGTGCTTATGTGTACTTTTGTGTTAGGTTGCATCATTCTTTTGTTTCCGTGTTTAGAACTCCCTTAAGCATTTCTGTAGGGTCAGTCCAGAGGTGACAAGTTCCCTTAGTACTTGCTTTTCTGACAAGGACTTTGTTCCTCCTTATTTATGAAGTTTAATTTGGTGGGGTATGAAATTCTTGTCTGGCATTGCTTTTCTTTAAGAATACTAAAAATGGGCTCCAGATCTTTTCTGCTTGTAAGGTTTCTGCTGAGATGCACTGTTATTCGGGTGAGTTTCCCTTTGCAGGTGGTCTGTCTCTTCTTTTTAACTGCCTTAAGAACTTTTCTTTCACGTTGATCCTGGATAGTCTAATGATTGTGCTCTGGGGATGGTCGCCTCATACAGTACCTCATAGGAGTTCCCTGAATTTCTTATTTCTGCAACCTCTCTAGCAAGATAGGGGAAATTTTCTTGGGTTGTCTTCAAAAATGTTTTCTAGGTTGCTGTCACTCTCCCCTTTTCTCTCAGGAATGCTGATAAGATGTAGATTTGGTCTCCTTATAAAATCCTATACCTCTCAAAGATTTTGTTCACTATTTAAGATTCTTTTTACTTAATTTTTTTTTCTGACTGCTTTAATTCTAAGGGTTGATCTTCACACTCTGAAATTATTTCTTTTGTTTGGTTTAGTCTGTTGTTACAGCTTGTGACTGAGTTTTGAAATTCTTGTGATTCAGAAGTTCAATTTGGTTTTTTCTTAGAATGGTCATGACAGCTTTCAATTCTTGTACTGTTTTCATGGCCCCTTTGATTTGGGTGTTCACTTTCTCTTGGATCTATTGAGCTTCAATGCCATCCATATTCTGACTTCTGTATCTGTCATTAGGGGCAATTCATTCTGGTTAGGATCCATTGCTCAGGAGCTTGCAGGATCCTTTGTAGGTGTCAGAACACTGGCTTTTGGTATTGCTGATGTTCTTGCATTGATTGCTTCTCATCTGGGGGAGCTGACTCTTTTCTCTGTCTTTTTGAAAAAAATTGTTATCATTGAGATGGGGCTTTTAAAGATTTTCTTCTTTTTCCCCTTGTGGATATAAGTATGGTATGTGTTGTATGTGGTAGATTGACTTTATTTAGTACCCTGGCTCCCTCTTCTCTCCCTGACCCACAGGTGGTAAGGGCAAAGGTAGTGGTGGCTAACAGTGACATCTGGAGGTTGTGTGCTTAGTGGAGCACTAAGCCACAGCTGTAGAGTCCAGGCAGAGTGGGCAGTGTTAGTCCTGTGGGTATGCAGACATGCCCCATCTCTTCGTTCTCTCTGGGGCAGTTACAGTGGGAGGCTTGTCTCTGAAGCAGGTAAGAGGCCATTGGTTAGAAGCAGAAAATGGGAGTGGGGTACCAACATAGCACAGTCCACAGCTGAATTTCAAAACTCAGTATCTGTTCTAGGGGTGCACAAGAGTGCCTGGCCTCCTCCTTTGGCAGAGCAGCTGTCGCTAGTGCTAGACCTCTCAGGGAGGAAGAGCCTACTGGGTTCTACATAGCCTTAAGAAGTACCTCTGATCACATTCTGGATTGCTTCCTGCATTCAGCTGGAGTGGGATGGGAGGGTGTCAAGGGAGGTTCTCCCATGGCTAGGGTTGCAATGTTTCATGGGAGATGTGTGAAACCCTGGAGAATCTTAGCTACTCACCCCTTCCCTTCATGGGGAATCCTCTCCTGGTTCCATGCTGGGACCAGCTCTGCAGGCTGCCTAGCTTGCTCTTCCTTGCTCTCAGTGATTCCAGATGCTTCTCTGATGAATTTCAGTGTGGTCTTTCAGATGATCTCCTGAAAAACTAATCTTTACTCACTATTTCAGACCCTCTCCATAACAGAGGTGCTCACTAGCTGCTTCTAGTTGGACATCTTGAACCAGAACCTCTGAAGTAGTCTCTTCCAACACTTGATATTTCCTTTGTTTTGATAATTAATATTTTTGTCATTTCTAATTTTGTAGATTCCTGCTGTCTCTCTCCCAACCACAGTTGGTTATGTTAATGATTTATTTGGATTTTTTTTTCAGATGACCACATTGTGGATTTATTAGTTTTATTTTTTTTTCTAGATTTAATTTTGAGAAATTCTAGCCTTAAT
The DNA here is from genome assembly GCA_027257055.1 of Cephalopachus bancanus. NCBI lineage: Eukaryota > Metazoa > Chordata > Mammalia > Primates > Tarsiidae > Cephalopachus > Cephalopachus bancanus. The sequence goes on from JAPVLO010000315.1 coordinate 755,451, forward strand.
TTCTGCTTTTAGTTTTATTCAATCCTTCCTTCTGTTTCATTTACTTATTTTTTGGAGGAGGGGGTTGCTTTGTTGTTTCATATCTTTTAAAGTATTCTAATTTTTTAAATTCATTTTTAGCCAGGCTCGGTGGCTCAGCCTGTAATCCCGCGCCTTTGGGAGGCTGAGGTGATTGGATTGCCTGAGCCCACGGGTTCGAGACCCACCTGGGCAGCGAGACCTCATCTCTACAATAAATTAAAAAATCAGCTGGGTGTGATAGCGCATGCCTGTAATTCCGGCCACTCGGAAGGCTGAGGTGGAAGGATCGCCGGAGCCCAGCAGGTCGAGGCTGCGGTGGCCAGAAGCGGAGTGAGACTCCAACTCAAAAAAAATTTTTTTTAATTCATTTTTATTGATGCAAGTATTAAATGCTTTACATTTACTTCTAATAACTCAAAGATTTTGATACACAGGATTTTTATTTAGTTTTATTTTCAAGAAATTCTGCAGTCTAACTTAAGAATTATTCAGCACCATGCTTTTAAGTTTCTAAGTAATAGGCCTTTTCATTTTGTTATTCATTTCTCATTTCATTGCTTTTGGGTCAGAATATTTTTTGTATTATTTCTGTTCTTTGAAATTTACAGATTATTGAAGTTTTCTTTGTTGCCTAAGAGATGGCCAATTTTTCTTGAATTTTTCATGAGCACTGTGTGTGTGTGTGTGTGTGTGTGTGTGTGTGTGTGTGTGTGTGTTGGCGTCTCACTCTGTCACCCAGGCTGGAGTGCAGTGGCACACTTGTGGCCACCACAGCCTCAACCTGCTGGGCTAAGGCAATCCTTCTGCCTCAGCCTTCCAAGTAACTGGAACTACAAGTGTGTGCTACCATGCCCAGCTTATTTTTTGATTTATTGTAGAAATGGGGTCTCACCAAGTTGCTCAGGATGGTCTTGAACCTCTGAGCTCAAGCAATCCTCTCACCTTGGCCTCCCAAAGTGCTGGGATTACAGGCTTGAGCCACCACGCCCGGCCATGAGCACTTTTTAATTTTATTTTCTTTAGAGAAAAGGGTCTTGGTGTCACCCTGGCTGGAGTACAGTAGGTACAGTCATGGCTAAATGTAACCTCAAGCTTCTGGGTTCAATCAAGCCTCCCACCTTAGCCTCCTTCGTAACTGGAACTTGCCTGGCTGGTTTTTTTTAAAGTTTTTTGTAGAGACAGGATTTTGCTAAGTTGCCTACACTGGTGTCAAACACCTGGACTCAAGTGATCTTCCTGTCTCAGCCTCCCAAAGTGCTGAGATTATAGGCATGAACTACTGCACCTGGCCTCCATGAGCACTTAAAAAAGGTATATCCTCTATTACCAGAGTTGTTTATTATAGATCTAAAAGATTAATGTCACTAATTATGTTCTTTAGGTCTTCTATATCCTCCTTAACTTTTTGTCCACTTGATCTTTCTTAAACTGAGGGAGGTATGTTAAAGATCTCCTTTTGGTTGGATGTGATGGCTCATGCCTGTATTCTCAGAATTTGGGGATTGCTTGAACCCAGGAGTTTGAGACCAGCCTAGGCAACGTACCAAAACCTCACCTCTGCAAAAAAACAAAACAAAACAAATTAGCCAGGAGTAATGCCATGTTCCTGTAGTCTCAACTACTCAGGAGGCTGAGGCAGAAGGACCACCTAAGCCCAGGAAGTCAAGTTTGCAGTAAGCTGTGATCATGCCACTGCATTCCAGCCTGGGTGACAGAGTGAGAGCCAACTCAATCAGTCAGTCAATGAAATTTCCTTTTATAGTGCAGTTCTTTTTATCTCTCCTTACATGTTTTGTAGCTTCAGCTTAATGAAGCCAGTTGCTGTGCTATTAAGAATTTCCAAAAGTGTTACATCTTCACTGTAAATTGAAGTATTTAGCATTATGAAGCATCCTCCTTTGTTGTTCTTTTTGGTCTGAATTCTACTTTATCAAATAACAAGACTGGGCCACTCATTTCCTTTCATTTGTCTGCATCTTTGTTTACCCTTTTAGTTTTGAGTTGGAGTCGCACTCTCTTGGAGTGCAGTGGCACACTCACGGCCACCCCAGCGTTGAACTTCTGGGCTCCGGTGATCCTTTTACCTCAGCCTTCCAAGTAGCTGGAACTACAGGCGCGCGCTACCATGCCTGGCTAATTTTTTTGTTTATCGTAGAGACGAGGTCTCACCAAGTTGCCCAGGCCGGTCTCAAACACGCGGGCTCAGGCAATCCACTCGCCTCAGCCTCCCAGAGTGTTGGGATTACAGGCTGAGCCCCGAGCCTGACTTATCCTTTTATTTTTAACCTTTCTGAATCAGTCTCTTTCTTCCTCTCCTTCCTTCCCTTGTATGTCTATCTAACTATCTTGTATACAGCATAGTGTTAGATTTTGCTTTCTTAGCTAATATGAACTCATTTGCATTTACTGATACAATAGTTATATTTGGTCTCTGATTTTGTCATATTGTTTCATTGTATACACACACAGGGTCTATGTTGTCTCCTTTCTTTGGTGTGTATATATAAACTTCTAATAGTTAGGATAGTTTGTATTTATTCTAATAGTTACATTTATATCTATACCTTTATATAATACCCTTGGACCTGTCATTTTTATGGGAACATTATCTGTTGATTCTCTACTGTGAGCAATAGTGATATTGTTTGTAAACCATTTCTCCCTTTATCCTTCTTCTCTCGCAATGTTAGATATCAAGTAACGTGCATTTTACTTCTAGCCAGTACCTGTAAGGCAATAATGTACTTTAAGTTTTATTTTTTGAGTTGGAGTCTTACTCCACTGCCCAGGCTGGAGTGCAGTGGCATGCTCACTGCCACCCCAGCGTCAACCCGCCGGACTCAGGTGATCCATCTACGTTAGCCTTCCAAGTAGCTGGAACTACAGGCATGTTTTACCACACCCGACTAATTTTTTGATTTATGTAGAGATGAGGTCTTGCCAAGTTGCCCAGGTTGTTCTCGAACCTGTGTGCTCAGGCAGTCCCCTCACCTTGACCTCCCAAAGTGCTGGGAGGTCACTTGCTTGAGCCACTGCGCCCAGCCCATTGTACTTATTCTATTTTTATTCTATTCTTCTTTCTTTCTCCACTTTTTTTTTTTTTTTTTTGAGTTGGAGTCTCACTCTGTCGCCCAGACTGGAGTGCAGTGGCCGCTCCCGGCCACCGCAGCCTCGACCTGCTGGGCTCCTGCGATTCTTCTGCCTCAGCCTTCCAAGTAGCCGGAACTACAGGTGCGCGCTACCACTTTCCCCACCTTTTTAATAGTTTTATATTGTGTTGCATCATCATCTCCCTTTAACCATTATTTAGTTTTGTTATTTTTTTCCTACTTGCAGTTTAATAGTTTTTTTAAAATTGTGGTTAAAAAACCCAACAAATAGCGGGGCTCAGTGGCTCAGCCTGTAATCCTGCGCTTTGGGAGGCTGAGGTGAGTGGATTGCCTGAGCCCGCGAATTCGAGACCTGCCTGGTCAACTTGGCGAGACCTCATCTCTATAATAAATAAATTTAAAAAATCAGCCGGGTGTGGTAGCGCGCGCCTGTAGTTCCAGCTACTCGGAAGGCTGAGGCGGAAGGATCGCTGGAGCCCAGCAGGTCGAGGCTGCCAGTCTGGGCGACAGAGTGAGACTCCAACTCAAAAAAAAAAACAACAACCAAGTTTACTATCTTGACCATTTTTAATTGTCCAGTTCAATAGTGTTAAGTATACTCACATTGCTGTGCAACACATTTCTTCAATATTTTATCTTGCAAAATTGAAACTCTCAACTTGGTAGACACTAATTCTACTTTCTCCCCTCCCTCATGCCCTAGACAACCACCACTTTCTGTTTCTTTAATTTTTGATTACTTTAGATACTTATATGAGTGGAATCATATGGTATTTGTCCATTTGTGACTGGCTTCATCAGTTAGTTTTATAAGTAAATACGTTTATCACACTTACCACTAGTCCTTATGTAGATATATCTAGTCTTGTATATTGTTTGACTCTCACTGTCAAGTAGATTTCCCAGGAATGGCCTATGGGAATAACAGGTTGTTTTGGCTCACATTTCTTCTTATTTTAAATATATTATATTGTGTTCTGGCATAAAATGTTGCTGTCAAAAAGTGATCATAACCTGATTTTCTTTCTTTTATAAGGACTCAGTCTTTATGTCTGAATGCATAAAGGCTTTCATTAAAATATGTCTTAATGTTGGTCAAATTGGCCAGATGTTTCTAGATATGTGATGTTCCCTCTCGTTGGTACTATAATATCATTTTCTATTTCAGAAAGTTTGTCCTTAGAATTTTCAATATTTATTCGGTTGCATTGCATTGATTTTTCTTCTCTAGGAATTCTTATTTTACATATGTTGGATCTTCTATGCCTATCAACTTTTTCTAGCACTTTTCCTTAAATCCTTTTTCTCTCTTCATTTATTTTTTATTTTAAATGTTTCTTCCTTTCAGTTTGCTATTATCATTAAGTCACTGTGCTTGCTTGGTTTTGTGATCTTTCTAAGTTAATCTTCACTTCTGGAGTGAGTTTTTCTTTTACTTCTAATACTTTCTTATTCTTTCATTCTCTGAAAAATCTATTTTAATCACCCTATTTCTGAGTTTCTGTAATCCTGATTTATGTTATTCTTTTATAACTTCAACCATTGCATTAATTTATTTAAGCTTATTTTAAAACATTGGAGTCAATTTTCATCTATTTGTAAGCATGTCTTTCTAGAGTGCTGTCATTGTTGGTAGGGAAATTGTTCCCCTTATTCTATTTTTTAAAAGTAACTTTGAATGGGATTTGATTGCAATCTTTTGAGCTTATTCATTTTATGGGATGCTGTGTTTTCTATACTTTCAAGTGGGGTGGGCCAAGACAGCTTTTTTTATCTGCATAGGTCTGCAGGGCCTAAGGCTGTTGTGTTAATCCAAGTAGTCAAAAATAGCATCTGCTATTTTCCTTCCTTTAATTTCTACCTTCTTTTTACTTTGTCCCTATTGTGCCTGTTACGCTCAATTTGGGCTCTACTCCCGACTGTTTCTTCTCAGTTTGAGTGTTTCCTTAGAAAGATTATTTTGGTTTGTTAGTGTTAAGCATTTATAGGGCCCAGACTCTAGACCATTCTAGCACCTCCATTCCTTCCCACAGTTTTCTTGTACCCACAAATTGGAACCTGCAGAGTCACGTCCAGTTTCTGCTGCTGTTTATGGCCTTGCAAAATCTTCCAATCAGTATGTGAATTCTTCATCTTTTAATACCATAAGGGGTTCCTTTAGCTTCCCTTTGTCCCAAGAAGTTATTATTTTTACATGTGTGAGGACCTACATCCATGATCTGTAATCATACTCAGAATCAAAATCAAATGAGCTTTTGCCTTTCTGCTTCATAGGCGGTTTCTGCCCTTCCTGAGCTTGCCATAGGACACTTGCATTACTGTTTCACAGGTGTACCACCCAGTTGACTCTCCACCCAGCAATGTCTCTGGAGAGGGTTGTGCCTGGCTGGTGTAACTAGGTGTTAGAGTCAGAAGAGAGAACCTCTTGGGGCTCGCCCATCCTCTCCCCTTACTTGGTCAGTGAAAAAATCAGAAAGAATAGTGATATTTCAAAGGTGGCCCCATCCTCTCCCAGGGATGTCTCCCTCCTCTCTCTCTCCCTCCTCTCTCTCTCTCTCTCTCTCTCTCTCTCTCTCTCTCTCTCTCCTTCTCTCTCCTTCTCCCTCTCTCTCTCTCTCTCTCTCTCTCTCTCCTTCTCTCTCCTTCTCTCTCTCTCTCTCTCTCAGATGCCTCCACTCCCCCCCAACACTTAGTTCCATAAAATATTTTCAAGTATTAAAATTTAAAAACCATTCTTTAGCTCACAGGTTACAAAAAAACAGGCAGCAGGCTGGTTTTTGCCTGACCATAGTTTGGTAAAGTTATATACCTTTCATGTCTTTTATTATGTACTGCTTATGTTATACCTTTCATTTCTCTGCAATGTGCCAGCCAAGCTCTATAGGGTCTTCTTTCACAGTCTTGTCCACTACACCCATTCCCTTGGCTGAGATTTCACTAGATAGTAGGCAGGAAAAGTGGGAATCTTGGTCATCCATTCACATCACTAATTAGATGATCAAGCACTTGGCTACCTTTTAAGAGACTTATAATTACTCCTGCCGTTTACCTGTGCTTCGCTGAATTTCTTCATGTTTACATTCAGAGCACTGTGCAAAAATCATACAGCATCAACACCCACTGTGGGCCTTCTAGGTCTTACAAAGTTTTTAGTGGGTCTTGTAGTTGTTGGTGATTGGTCCCCACCCACTTATGTTTGGGGGTTTATAAGAATATACTGTCACTAAGTTTTGCTATAGATGCTATCTCTGTAACATTGTTTTATACGGCTTACAATTATATGTGTGTATTTTATAAATTATATATATGTGTGTAATATTAATATTACTTCCCTCTGTAGAGAAAACTTGGTGTCTACTGGGAGCTTGGGAGTATAACTTTTCACTAGAAACTACTTTGTACCTTTTGAATTCTGAACCATGTGGGTATTTATTATTCACAAAATAAATGTAATTTAAAATTTCACATTTTACACAGATAAAAACTTCTTTGCTATAATTAATTTAAAACTCACCTAAAACAGGTAAATTAGAAAATATCCAAACTTAATTGCTTTTGTCCTAAGTATGTTTTAGCATAGGAAATTACTTAATGGTACAAATGGAACCAAATAGTAGAAACTGATGTTTTCTACTAAAGAATACTGTAACAATAATGTAGTCTTAGGACATCAAATTGGGTTCAGCTGTGAGTAATATTTTGAGTAGCATCAATTCCACTTAATTATTTATTCTAGCAATTGGTAGGCTTTTTGAACCTACCAAATACTTTCAACAAAATTAAAAAAAAATCAATACCTCAGTGATATTCTTTGAAGCATAGGTATAGTCCATAAAATAAGAAACAAAATAATCCCTTAGAACAGGGGTTGCCAAACTATGATCAGGCAAAATCCAGCCTGCTGCCTGTTTTTCTGTAACCTGTGGACTAAGAATGGTTTTTACTTTTTTTTTGAGTTGGAGTCTCACTCTGTCACCCAGACTGGAGTGCAGTGGCTGCTCCCGGCCACCGCAGCCTCGACCTGCTGGGCTCCAGCGATCCTTCTGCCTCAGCCTTCCGAGTAGCTGGAAGTACAGGCGCGCGCTACCACGCCCAGCTCATTTTGATTTATTGTAGAGATGAGGTCTCGCCAAGTTGCCCAGGCAGGTCTTGAACCCACGGGCTCAGGCAATCCACTCACCTCAGCCTCCCAAAGGCGCAGGATTACAGGCTGAGCTACCGAGCCCGGCTGGTTTTTACATTTTAATAGTTGGAAAAATATCAGAAGAATATTCTGAGACTTGTCAAAATTATATGAAATCCAAGTCTCCATAAATTAAGTTTTATGTATCTCAGCCTTGATTATTCATTTACATATTGTCTAAGGCTGCTTGTACACTACAAGGGTAGAGTCAAGTAGTTGTAACAGAAAGTATATGGCTGACAACACCTAAAATATTTACTATCTGGCCCTTTACAATTTGCCAACCTCTGCTTTAGAATATTTCATTAACTCAGAAAAGCTGGGTTCATTGGAATCATAGGTTTTAAACTGTCTCCCCCAATTTTATTTTGGTTCTCACAGAGTGATCAAAGAAATAATTGGTTTGATCCTCAACTAGTAAAATTTTTCATTTTCATTCATGACTTAGGTAAATTCTTGAGACCAACAAAAAATATGTGAAATAGCTTTCTTTCTCCTGAATGAAAATCTTACAGCTGTCATCTTAGAGTAAAAAGGAAGACTAACATATCATTTTGTGCTGGGCCACATAATTAATGGACCAGTGCACACATTGATGGGTCTAGATGAAAAGTGACTGAAATCTGAACTATTAGCTTTATCTTTCTTGTTATTTCAAAACTAGTTTGGGCTTTAAACATCAACTTACAGGTGTTTATCTTTTCTTGTCAGATAAATAGGCTTTTTGAGTCATAGGTTTGTGGTTTGGTGCACCTCAAGAAGAAAAACCCAAGAATCCCATAATTGAACCTACAGATAAAGAGTAAACTATTTAGTGTCCTTTAAGGATGCCTCCATAAAGATATCCTTCAGAAATGAAAAATTAGAGGTGTCACTATTGAGTACTAACTTACCGAGCAGTTACACAGAATGAGCTTTACCTTTAAGTATGAACAATGATCAGAATTCAAGTTGACAATTCATGGTAAAATGATTAAAACCTTCAATATTTAATAAAAGCTAGACCTATGGATTATTGAGATTTAGACCACAAAAATTATTTTGTTGCAAGTAAGGTTTTTGGTCAGGGAAGAAGGAGAAAATTATGGGGGGGCGGTGTTTAATGACTATATTGTGCTTTTCTGTATCAAATTTTCTTGATGGGCTCATATTACTTTTATTAAGAATCATAAGGATCAACTTATCTTACATTCAGGAAGGAATATTTAGAATATTAGTAAAAAGTCAGCAAACTGTAATGTTTGTTTTCATCCCTTTTTGAGTTCAAAATTGTATAGTTGTTAGAAAAGTGCCATGTGAATATATATGTTTCTGTATCTATTTTAATGTTTTAAAGTGAAATTAGGCACTTCTTATAAAATACAGCATGCTTTAAAACATAAATTGTTCTATAGTTCTTTATAAAGATAGTAACAGTCTCCAGTGAAGATTTTGGTATTAATAGCAATTTAAATTCAGTATATTCTCTTAAAAGTATGTTTTAAAATACTAGTTTAAAATCTGCCACAAAACAATAGAATGATTTTCTTTGTCCTCAATCTAAACTGATGTATAAATATACAATTTACATGTATGCAACATCATAAATCTTTTTTTGCGTTGCTCTTTATTATTAGGGTTTGTTATTTAGTTTTTTTCCAGATGGATACTTTTATGAGCCAAAACATAGGAACATTTTCTGAATTTACCTCTAGGCATTAAGACAAAAGAACTAGGAGTATTATAACCTGACTTGTTTAAAACATCACTGTGCTACTCTGAATGACAGTTTACAATTTCAAGTAGGGTGTGGCTAATAAAGTCAGTGAGGCAGACATAAGAATAGGTTTTCCCTTATTCACACTCCTGGCCTGTCAATCACACCTCGCAAATGCTTTGTTGCACAGGCATGCCAATAACTAAAACCGCATTTTATCAGTTTTATGCCCAAAGGCTTTTAAAAGGCCATGCAACCATGTATGTTTTCAGTTTTTGAAAACCCCAGATTAAAGGTAAAGTCCTCAAACAGAAACTTTTATTTCATTTCAAATAGTAAAAATATTTTTTAAAATTATATAATGAATTATAAGAACAATAAAAATGATAATTTAACGAAATTGTTAAACCTTTGGTTGTTAAGTATTTATTTTGTCTTGTTTCTAACATTATCTATATAGTAACTTTTACAAATCTAGAAAATACTAATATGAGTGACTATAAAGATATCAGTTTCAGTGATTTTATGCATATTAATATGAATGTATAGTAAAAACAAAACAAACAACAGCAAAAGTTATGCTAACTCCCTTCCCCTGTTCCTCCAAATATGGCATCTTTAGTAATTTTTTATTTATCTGTGTATTACCTGTCTATATTCTATCTTGTGTGTAGTAACTAGTACATAGTTTTAAATTAAAGGCATAGATTTGGGTAGTTGAAGCAGAGTTTAAGCCAATAAAAGTTGCACATGTGTTTCAGCACTTTCTACTTTTAGAAAACTGGTTCCCATTACAGTAGGTTGCAGAACTGGACATGAATGGGGTTGTGGGAAGTTTGTTACTTCTTGCATATCTTCTGGGAATGGAGTATGAGTGAGAAATTAATGAGAAATGGGGATCAGCAGAAAATGAGAAGGGGGTGAAGCTGACTGAACATAAACAACTCTAGGCTGAATATTAGGTGGCTGGTTACATCTATAACCCTGAATGGTTTTAGGAAATTTTTTAGCTAAAATGAATAGTATGGATATGTCCTGAAGGAAAATGGTGTCTCCAAATTGGATTATATTTTCTGATGACTGTTGTCCATTGCTTGGCATTTTCTAATATGCCAAGCAATGGACTCTAAGTCTTTTTAGGTTTCTTTGTCTGAAATTCTTCCTGGCTGTTGATTGGTGGGGGTTTGTGAAATTACCCAGTGGTGCAGAGAAAAAGCACATGTGGAAGTCAAAATTACTATGCAGTGAGATTCTGTGTAAATGAATGTAGTGAGTTATTTGTATGAGGAGGAACAGAGAAAAACCTGGAATTATCTTTTGGAGGGCGGTCTCTTGTAGTACAGGCTTCCCTCATTATGTAAATGTTCCAGGAATCCACTGGCATCAGTGTGCCAGCTAGTGTTGTAAGAGGCTGTGTTTGGCTTCAGTGATTTTTTTTTGAGACTCTTCAATGTGTTTGCCCATTTCATGATGTGATTTATGACACACCTAACCACATAGTGCTGAGTATTCAGCAGTTTTTAACCAACAACAGCATGATTCCTCACCCTCCCTATTCACCTGATCTCACCCCAAGTTACATTTTTTTCTTACCCCATGAAAAAAGTCCTCAAAGGGGGAAACATTTTGCCAATATGGAAGAAGTGAAACAAAAAAATGGCAGAAGCACTAAAAGGCACAAGAAATGTCAAGTTCAAAAATTATTTTGAGAAGTGGAAAAAGCATCTCGATAGGTATATTACATCAAACAGAGTACTTTGAAGGTGACTGAAGTTTAAACATTTAAGAATAAATATACACTTTAAAAATAAATTGTTTTTTTGTCCGTTCTTGTATATTCTTCAATTATGAGATAAGAGAACTAGGCATATTGTCTATGTCATGTGTAGTTATAGAAATATTTTTTCAGGATTTATGTAATATTCATTTTTCTCTTTCCTTCATTTAAATGGTGAATTTAGGAGAATAAAAATTCTCCTTTCTGCTAAAAAGAAGCCCTGTAGCAGCACTTTCCACAGTTGTGAATATGAACGATGGGGTAAGGGATGAGGTTGTGGGGAAGTTACTGGTAGCAGAAAACTTTGATGAATATACTACCAGTACTGAGGCATCAACAGGCCCAATGAATGCAGTAGAGTCATTTTAGTAAGCACATCTACCATATCAGGATTAGATGTCATCCTTGTTAGAAAATTCATAGCAATACTTTTCTTTTCTTTTTTTTAGTAAGAGAATGGCATGGCATTTTTAAAAAATTTATTTTTATTTATTTTAAAGATATAGGGTACAACTCAGGATTAAATAGATAAATGGTCATTGTATAGGTAAAGTTTGGGCCTCTCTTTGGTTCCCACTTTGCCTGGTTTGGGATAAGGTACCCTTGTTAATATTATGTGCCCCTCCCTCTCCTTCCCCTGGCAGTTTCCCACTACTGCCAATCTCTTTCTTATACTATTATGATAGATGTTCATGGTCTGCTTATAAATGAGACCATGTGGTACTCAGTTCTTTGTTTCTATGACAGATCACTGAGACTCTAAATCAATCCAAGTTGCTGTGAAGTCCATAATTGTGTCCTTCTTTATGACTACATAATATTCTATCATGTATATGTACCACATTTTTATAATCTAGTCCAGTTTCAATGGGCAGCACTGTTGGTTCCATATTTTTGCTATTGTGAATAATGCTACAATGTTTATGCATGTGCAGGTATCTTTTTTAATAGAATGATTCAAGTTCCTCTGAGTATATTCCCAGAAAGAGGATTGCTGGGTCAAATGGAAGGCCAATTTTTAGATCTCTTAGGAATCGCCACTGTTTTCCATAGAGGTTGTACTAGTTTACACTCCCACCAACAGTGTAGAAGTGTTCTCTTTTCCCCACATCCTCCCCAGCACCTGCTGTTTTTTGAGTTATTGATGATGGCCATCCTGACTGGAGTTAGGTAGTATCTCATTGTGGTTTTAATTTGCATTTCTTTGATGATTGTTGAAACTGAGCATTTTTTTATGTATCTGTTGGTGGCTCGTATGTCTTCTTTTGATAAGTGTCTGTTCATACCTTTTGCCCACTTTTTAATAGGGCTATTTTTTTTCTGTTCAGCACTTTGGAGTTTTGTGTTGATCCTGGATGTCAGATATACAGTTGGCAAATATTTTTTTCCATTCTGTGAGCTGTCTCCCCACTCTCTTGATGTTTCTTTTGCTTTGCAGAAGCTTTACAGTTTGAAGTCGTCCCACTAATTTATCTTATCTCTTATAGCCTGGGCACTTGGGGTTTTGATTAGGAATCGGTAGCCTATACCAACTTCCATAAGGGTGTCTCCTGCTTTTTCTAAGATTCTGATAGTTTGGAGTTTTAGTTGATTTTTGTGTATGGTGATAGGTAGGGGTCCTGTTTCAATCTTATGCATGTGATCAGTCAGTTTTTCCAGCACCATTTACTGAATAGGTTCTCCTCTCTCCAGTGGTTGTTGGTGGAAGTTTTGTAGAAGATGAGTGGTTGAGAGATTGAGGTTTTGCTTCCGGAATCTCTATTCTGTTCCATTGGTCTATATGCCTGTTCTTGTACCAATACCAGGCTGTTTTGATTACTGTAGCCTTATAGTAAAGTTTAAAGTGTGATGTTTCTTTTGTTAAGGATTGTTTTGGCTGTTTGTAGTTGTTTTTGTTTTCATATGAATTTCTGTATTGTTTCCAGGTCTGAGAAGAATGACGTTGGTAATTTAATGAGTATTACATTGAATCTGTAGATTCCTTGAGTAGGATGGACATCTTAGCAATATTGATTCTTCCAATCCATGAGCATGGAATCTTTTTCCATTTGTTTGTGTCTTCTTTGATTTTTTTGAGCAGTGTTTTGTCGTTTTTGCTGTAAAGGCCTTTTACCACTCTGGTTAGGAAGACGTCACGATTGTTCTTTTATTTTCTTTTCCTTTTTTTTTTGGTGGCTGTTGGTATATAAGAATGTAATCGTCTTTTGCATATTTATTTTGTACCCTGAGACTTTGCCAAAGTCCTTTATCAGTACAAGTAGGTATTTGACAAGTTTTCTTGGGTTTTCAAGGTATAGGAACATATTGTCATCAAAGAGCGATAACTTAACTTCCTCTCTTCCTATTTGTATACCTCAGATCTCCTTCTCTTGTCTGATTGCTCTAGCTAGGAATTCCAACACTATGTTGAGCAGGAGGGGTGAGAGTGGGCAGCCTTGTCTTGTTCCAGTTTTTAGGGGCAATACTTCCAATTACTGTTTAGCAATATTTTGGCTGTGGGTTTATTGTAGATGGCTCTTACTATTTTGAGATACATTCCCTCTATGCCTAGATGTTCAAAGTTTTTATCAAGAAGGGATGTTGGATTTTATAGAAAGCATTTTCTGCATCTAATGATATAATGGTTCCTGCTTTTACATCTGTTGATGTATTTAATTGCATTTATGGCCTTGCAGATGTTGAGCCAGCCCTGCTTCCTGGGGATGAAGCTTACTTGGTTATGGTGGATGATTTTTGAGTTGTGTTGTTGTTATTTATTGGTCTGAGAAGTTTCATGGCAGTATGTCAGTCATATGAAATTTGCCTATGCTTGATTCATGGTTGGGGGTGTGATTGATCTTGGAATATTTTTCATGTGGTAATGAGCAGAATCCATGGTTGTTGGGTGGAGTGTTCTGTAGGTATCTCTTAAGTCTATTTGGTCAAATGTCAAGTTTAGGATCCAGATCTCCTCGTTTATTTTTTTCCCCGATGATCTATCTAGGTTTTTTAGTGGGGTGTTTATTAAAGTCAACTTTTTTTTTTTAGTTTACTTAATAGCTGCTTTATAAAAGCTGGTGCTTCTGTGTTGGGTGCATATATGTTTAGGATGGCTATTTCTTGTTGATGGACTGAACCTTTTATCATTGCATAATATCCTTTCATGTCTTTTTAAAATTTCTGATAGCTTAATGGTTGTTTTGTCTGATATTAAGATCATGACCCCTGCATTCTTTTGTGTTCTGTTTGCCTGAACATTTGTTTTCTATCCTCTAACTTTGAGTCTGTAAGTGTCCATTCTGGTGCGATGTGTCTCCCAGAGGCAGCATATTGTTGGATTATGGTTTTTAAATTCAGTTTGCCATTATGTCTTTTCAGTGGTGCATTTAGTCCATTCATGTTCAGGCTGATCATTGAGATGTGAGTGTTTATCACTGTCATGAGGCTCTTATACAGTTTTTTTTCTTTAGTTGTTGTTTGTTTATTTGTTGGTTCTCTTGATTTTTGGGTTGATATATGTGTGTGTTTTCAATTTTGTGGTTTCAATGCATGCTGTATTGGTTCTCTTTTTCTGCATTCTTGAGAAGAGTGTAGTGGGTTTTTTTTCTTTCTTCTATGCTTAATACCTTCTTAAGCATCTCTTGTAGAGCTAGTCTGGAGGTGGCATAAATTCTTAGGGATTGAATGTCAGGGAAGGATTTTAATTCTTTATCACTGATGAAGTTTAGCTGAGCTGGGTAGGGAATTCTTGGTTTTAATTGTTTATCTTTGAGAACTTTGAAGATTGAACTTCAGTTTCTTCTAGCCTATAGTGTTTCTATAGATAGGTCTGCTACTATTCTAACTGCTCTTCCCTAGTTGGTAGTCTGACCTTTCTCTCTTGCTGTCTTTAGAATTTTTTCTTTTGTGTAAGCAAATTAATATATGTCTAGGAGTTGGTCTTCTCATTTGATGCCTTTCAGAGGTTCTCAGAATTTCCTGTGTTTGAATGATTGCATCTCTGAAAAGATGTGGCAAATTTTCTTGGATGACCTCGTGGAATGTTTATTCCAGGCTGCTCTCATTCTCCTTTTCTGCTTCAGGGATACCAATCAAGTGTAAATTCGATTTCTTAACTCATTCATGGCCGCTGATGTGAATTTACATCATTCCAAATTCTATTCCTGGTTGCTGCTAATGTGAACTTACATAATCATGGAAGACTGTCTTTTTGGTTTATAGTCTGAATAAAAATAAAATTCTGGAATGCTAGTCAGAGTGGTATCTGAGGCAAATGTTGGATATGTCTGTAGCTTTCAGCCGTATTGTGAAAAAAGGTGACAATTTAGAAAAGACCATTTACTTGTGCTTAATGACAGAAGTTTGTGGCAACCAGCTCCAGATTTTATTTTCACCCACTCTCAATATTAGAAAAGTGAAAAATGTGCTGGTCACTAATGTATTAATATACCTCACATCTCTTGAGGGCTTTGCTCTGTCTTTTTAAGCTTCCTTTCTATGTTTTTAACAGATTGTGCTAGTTCCATATTTTGGTCTTCAAACTCTGAGATTCTTTCTTCTACCTGATTAGTTCTGTTTTCCATGCTTGCCAGGTTATCATTTATTTCATTTACTGTATTCTTTATAGCTTGCATCTCTGTAATTAATCCTTTCATGCTTTTGTCTTGCCTTTCTTGATTCTTTTTTTATAGAAGATTTTTATTCTAATGATATGGGGTACAATTCAGGGTTATGTATACAAATGTTTATTTTGCAAGTACCCTTGTTGATGAAGTGTGCCTCCCCTTCCCTGGCAGTTTTCCACTACTGCCAATCCTGCCCCCCCCCACCCCAACAGCTTCCCAGTACTGCCAATCTCTTTCTTATAGTATTATGAGCTTATGAGTGAGAACACGTGATACTCAGTTCTTTGTTTCTGTGATAGAGCACTCAGTATAATAGATTCTAAGTCCATTCAAGTTGATGCAAAGTTCACAATTTTGTCCTTCTTTGTGGCTGTATAATATTCCATTGTGTATATGTACCACATTTTAAAATCCAGTCCTCTTTTGATGGGTAGGGCATTGGGTTGCATGTTTTTGTTATTGTGAATAATGCTGCAATAAACATGCGTGTGTAGCTATCTTTTTCATAGAGTGATTTGAGTTCCTCTGGGTATATTTCCAGAAGGCAAATTGTGGGGTTGTATGGAAGATCAATTTTTAGATCTTTTAGGAATTGCCAAACTGTTTCCCACAGAGGTTGTACTAGTTTACACTTCCACCAAGTGTAGAAGTGTTCCCTTTTTCCTGTATCCTCTCCAGCATCTGTTGTTTTTTTGAGTTATTGATGATGGCCATCCTGGCTAGAGTTAGGTAGTATCTTAGTGTGGTTTTAATTTGTATTTCTTTGATGACTAGTGAGGCTGAACATTTTTTCATATACCGGTTGGCTGTTCACATGTCTTCTTTTGAGAAATGTCTATTTATGTCTTTTGCCCACTTTGTAATAGGGCTATTTGGTTTTTTCTTTTCGTCACATTTGAGTTTCTTGCAGATCCTAGATGTTAGGCCTTTGTCAGATATATGCCTTTCTTGACTCTTACTCATCTTTTCCAACCATTCCTTGATCTCTGCATTTGTGTTCTGAGACCAGTCGATCTGGGTGCTCTTCATTGTTTGAGTTCCGAAGTCTATATTCTCATGCACTATCTTTTTTGGACTTTGTGGGGTACCTGTGTTTGTAATGGATTTTTATTTTCTCTTTACTTCTGTTGCTCAGTGAGACAGGGAGTAGTTTTCACTCCTTTTTGCTCAACCCCCTATTCTTCCTTTGGCAAAGTCTTCAGATTTGTTCATGTTTTAAGCCAGGTTGGGGGTGGGGAGCTGTGCTGTGCTTTTGCAGCTTTGAGATTTGAATAAGATGTGTTGGGGGTGCTAAGATTAGAAAGCTGCCTGCAGACCACAGTGTTCGTTGACTGGGGTGTGTGCCCCCAAGGACCCACTTCCCACCACCTCACAGTATGTCCATGCAATGGGAACATATGTATCTGCTCTGAGTACAAAATAAAATAAGGGAAAGGAAAGGAACAAAGAGAGAAAGGAAAAGAAAGGATGATAAAGAGAAAGAAGAAGAGAAGGAAAAACAAACTAACCAACAAACCAGTAAAAAAGATGGGAAAAAACCTAAAACTGACAGTATGATAAGATTTTCGCACTCATATATATCCTTATGTGATAAAAGGAGAAAGAGTAAAACAAAACGAAATACACACCCCCTGCAAGCTATATAGAAATAGCAGAGAAAGTCCAAAAACAAAAACAAACAACAAAACACTTTTGTAATACTTGAGCACCCTCTTGTGGTATTTTCTGAAACTTAGGGTTCCTTGTAGGTGTGACCTAAGGACCACTGCTCTTGGCTGGTGGCAGAGAGGAGGGACTTCTGATCTCTAGATCTGTCCTGTTGCTCACCATGCAATGGGGGGGAAGCTTGGAGGAGGAGGCTGTGAACTGCCCCAGCTGATCCACTTGTGTTCAGCCCTCTTCCTGTGTGCTAATCAGGATGTTCCCCATCCAGGTCACAGGTCTCATGAATTGCTGGGATAAGGGAGCTGGGTCACTTTAAAACTCACCCCCACTCCCGCGCTGTGGGCTAGGTTCTTCATTCATTGTCTCTGGTTGCAGATGTAAACTCGCAAAAGTTTCAGTTAAGGAGAGGGGGTGCCTGGGTCTCCTTGGTGGGCCTGTCCCTCTGGGTCTGCTGTACCTGAGGTATCCTCTATGGGTTGGCAGTGATCGACCTCAGAGGGGTGTTGAATCCACCCCTCAGTTGCAGGGAGTAAGTAGCTCAAGTGTTCATGTGGGCAGGTCAAAGCCTGTCTCTCCCCAGTCACCAGGGCAAATGCAGTAGGGATGTCTCTGCATCTTGTCATATGCTGCGACTCAGCAACTAGTTCCTCCAGCATATTTTCTCTGCGGTCCCTGTTGCTAATGTCCGATCTGGTGCCAAAGGCTGTGGTCATAACAGTTTCCTAAAGGTATTTTGGAGACAGTTCAGATATAGCAAGTAACCTCTTGGACCTTCTGAGTCTTTGCCAGAGGTACATGTGTCACTGGTAGTATATGTATCACAAAAGAAAAGTTTTGCTGGAGCTTTTCTTTTAGAGATACAGAAGTAGGTGTTACTGGTAGATGACTTCCCTATCTCCTGGCCTGCATTCCTCATCTTCAGGGGCTTACCTCTAGAATGGTCTTGATTAGGGCAGATATTGCTATGTGTAGTTGTCCACTCATTGTTTTCTCCTAATTATCTCAGTTAATTAAAATTATGTGGAGAATTTTGACCAGAACTCAAGGAAAGCTTCATACTTTTTTGAGAAGTTTCATTAAGCAGGGCAATGATGTTAGAAAAATGGGGGATGAAATAACCCCTGACTCCTAGAAATATTTAAATATCTTTGATGAGGGAGTATGAGTTGTCCCACTCTGGGTTAGATCTTTTCCCATGGTGGGAGAGAAAGGCTCTCAAAGATGCATTTTTAGGAATTGGCCCAGTGGTGGTTCTCTTCCAGGCAATTCAGCTTTGCCTGGACAGAGATATGAGGTTGAAAGCTAAAGAAAAAAAAAATCAAAATTTCATCTGTACATGTGATTACTCCTAATATGACACATCAACCTTTGGAATCTGGTGACAGCATTTCATAGACTTAAGAACATCACAAGTTACTTATAACTTAAGAGTGTCTGGAAGGCTTCCTCACTTACAATTCAACTGTATAAGTTCAGATTCTTTAAGACTCAGACCATCAGAGTTGTGGACTTTTGGCACATTAGGATTTCCTCCCTCCTACCACCCACTTTCTAAAACAAGACACTGGGAAAAATGGAAGATCTCAAGTACTATGGCCATAGATGAAGAACACGGGAACAAGGGCATCTCTGGCTTGGAGGCCCTTACCTCCTTTGGCTTTGTCATGCTAAGCACCAAGGCTTTCACTTGCAGTTCTGGTGACTAGGTAACTGCTTTGTCTCCTGGTCTGAGAAGATCTCACAGGAGGCGGTACATTTGGTCAGAATTCTAGGAGTGGACAGAGCAGATGGCACACCTATGTAGTTTGTAGACTATGCTTAAGCCAGTGCCTGGAGGTTAAAAGTGTTAGTATTTTAAGTTAGTGTAACAACATAGCTGTATCAGCTACATTTGTGGGTATAACATTTACAGTTACTCTATGTACAGATATAAACAAGTAATTCATTATGTCTTTTCGTATAGAAGTGTTTCAAGGACCTGGTTTTTAAATTATAAATTATTGGCCACTTACTTCTTCTCTATAAAATTATAACATTTCATTGTCATTATATGTGTATATATGTGTGCGTTCATTATCTATGAATTTGATTAGCATAAAGTTGATGTCATATGAAATTCGTTTTGAAAAGAGGAAAGGGTCTAAGAGGGATAAGGACAGCTGATTGAACCTATAATACATAAGAAAAAATGGGGAAGTGACACCAAGAAACCAACTATCTATACCTAGACAAAATAAAATGGATATATTCCTGAGTCTATAGTCCTCAGTTAAACAAAAACAAGAAATGATAACAGTACTAAATAAATTTAAATATGTCTAAATGTAGGCAACCTTAAATCTTAACTGAGAAAACAGGGAATTCCTATTGGAGGGGAGCAATTCACCTGCTGTTGATAATGCTTATGAATTCTATTTATACCTGAATTTGGGGTTAATTTTGGCTAAATTGTGCAGTGCATTTGCAACTGTTCAGATAATTTCTGATAGGCTTATGGCAATCAATAAAGATCCAGATTTTTCATTAACCTAATGATATTATCAGGGAACATTTTATCACCTCCTATGTAAGAATCCCTACATAAGCTGGGCTTGGTGGCTCAGCCTGTAATCCTGCACCTTGGGAGGCTGAGGTGAGTGGATTGTCTGAGTCTGCGGGTTCGAGACCTGCCTGGGCAACTTGGCGAGACCTCATCTCTCCAATAAATCAAAAAATTAGCCGGGCGTGGTAGCACGCGCCTGTAGTTCCAGCTACTTGGAAGACTGAGGCGGAAGGATCGCCGGAGCCCAGCAGGTTGAGGCTGCGGTGGCCGGGAGCGGCCACTGCACTCCAGTCTGGGTGACAGAGTGAGACTCCAACTCAAAAAAAAAAGAATCCCTACATAGCATATTGTTTAGTTTTGGAAAATCTGATTAGAACTCAAAAACCTAACTATGTAAAGAAAAGACAATATTGCTATAGTTACATAAAGACTCCCTGGGAAAGAGGAGTTAAACAGTGATATCTAGTTCTTGCTTTTCTAAGGAGTTTACAAGAGGCTTCATTCCAGGTAAGTTAGTGGGCAAGGCTTGAGAGAATTCTGTGAAACACAAGACTTACCATAATTGTGGCATATGGTGGCAGGGCTACAGCATGGCTGGGTTTATCTGGTAACAATATGGTTCAGGACATTGGTTTCCTCCAAATTTTCTGCTTTTATTTTTTTTAATTTAAAAAAATTTTTATTTTAAAGATGTGGGGTATAATTCAGGATTAGGTATACAAATGTTCATTATGCAGGTTATCGGTAAGCAACTAAGAGTAGACATAAAAACTTTTGGGGGGGCTACATGAATATTATCAGCTAATTTGAACAATAGTACATGGAGGATAGTATGAACTGCATCATAACGTGGTAAAGACAAGGCAAAAACAGGTAAGAATCTGAGCTAACCTTACCCAGGTATGTGTCCTCTAGTTATAAGGATGGTTCAGGACAAATGGGCATCTTGGTGGTGATTGTTTTCAACATATCTGTGGTTTAAGACACATTGTTACAATCCTGATTGATTATCCTCATGGCTAGTATCCTGAGATTTTTCTGCTTTAACAACCTCCTGGGGATACTCTTTCTTTTTCTCCTGTGTTGTGCTTCTTTGCATATCTGAAAATTCCTTTCATTCAAACTTCATTTTAAAATAATAATTTGACTAGATATAAAATTTGAGTAGAAAATTATTTTCTTATAAATTTTGAAGGCATTGTTCCACAATTGTCTTGTTCCAAAGTTGCTGTGAAGTCCACTGCTATTCTGATCCTCTGGAAGTTCACACAATCTTATGCTTGTTCCTAGAGTTCTGAAATTTCATAATGATATGTCTTGGTTGAGTGGTCTATTATCATCCATTGTGCTGAGCATTCAGTGGGTCCTTCCAGTCTTGCAACTCTTTTATTTCCTTTTTGGAAATTTTATTTAATAAGATTATTGATTATATCCTCTTTTGTTTCTGTTTTCTTTATAAAATTTTGTTTGATAAGATTGTTGATTATATCCTCTCCTTTTGTTTTTTCTTTATTTTTTGTCTTTTTGGGACTGATTATTTACATGTTGGACCTTCTACATAGTTCTCTTATTTTCTTTACTGTATTTTTCCGTCTTTTTCTTTTTGATCTACTTTAGATTAATCATTTTTATCTTAAAATTTTAAAATTTAGTTTATTTATACTCTAATATTTTCATTTCCAAAAACTCCTTTTAGCTTTCAGTTCTTTTTTTATATCTTCCTGTTCTCATTTCATGGATCCATTATCTTCTTTACCACTGTAAGAATATTAACAATACTCTTTTTTTTTTTCCATGCATGGCCTTTGTTCCTCTGTCATGCTTGTGTTATCTTTTATCCTGTCCACTGAAGGCTTTTCTGGCTGGGCACAGTGGCCCATGCCTATAATCCCAGCACTTTGGGAGCCCAAGGCAGGAGGACTGCTTGTGCCCAGGAGTTTGAGACTAGCCTAGGCAACATAGTGAGACCCCCATCTCTACAAAAAATGAAAAAAAAATTAGTCAGGTGTGGTGGTACATGCCTATAGTCCCAGTTACTTGGGAGGCTAATGTAGGAGGATCTTTTGAGGCTGCCATGTACCACGATTGTGCCATTGTACTCCAGTCCATGCAACAGAGTTAGGCCTAACTCAAAAAAAAAAAAGAAGACTACTTTTCAAATGTGCCTTTATTCTTGGTTATCTGCTAATGTTTCAAGTGGTAAACTAAAAAGGTGAATTGGAAACTCAGAGGCATGAGTGGAAATTTGAGCTTAGGGTAATTCAGGGGCCAGGTGGAGAGAATGTGTTAGAGAGCTCAAGATATTAGTACCTTTGTAGATGTTAGGTCTTTACAGCTAGTCTTTACAGCTAGTCCAGTCAATTTTGAAATCTCTTTCCTGGAAGTTATGGTCTGTCTTTCAGTGTTCTGGAAGCCAAGATTGAAAGAAGGCCAGAAATCTTAGCATTCCCCATTCAGTTACCCACAGTCACTCAATTCCCCTGTTTGTGACATGGTACTCAACACGGCATCTCTTTTTTTCTCTTTCCAGAAAACAAACCCCTAGAGAATAAACCACTCTTCTGCCAGGGTGGACAAGGCCAAGGCCAGTCACTCAGTGATTGGGATCAAACTGCCTTTTTTTTTTTTTTTTTTAGTTGGAGTCTCACTCTGTCACCCAGATTGGATTGCAGTGGCCACTCCTGGCCACCGCAGCCTCGACCCGGTGGGCTCCGGTGATCCTTCCGCCTCAGCCTTCCAAGTAGCTGGAACTACAGGCACGTGCTACCATGCCCGGCTGATTTTTTGATTTATTGTAGAGATGAGGTCTCGCCAAGTTGCCCAGGCGGGTCTTGAACCCGCGGGTTTAGGCAATCCACTCACCTCAGCCTCCCAAGGCGCGGAATTACAGGCTGAGCCACCAAGCCCGGCTTCAAACTGCTTCTTAAAGAACTTTCCCCCATTGTCCTTTTTAGCCATTTCCTTTTCTACTCTGATTCATAGTTATCTGTTACTGCCATTGTGTTAGTCTTTTGTGTAGTCTCCTTTATTTTTTTTTATTTTTTTTTTAGATTCAGGGGGGTACACATGAATGTTTTTTACATGAACATATTGTATAATGGTGGGGATTTGGTCTTTGGTGGCCCATTCCCCAGGTAGTAAACAGAATACCCAGTATGTAATTTCTGAACCCTGATTCCCTCCTGACCTCTTCCCTTATTGGTGAAGCAACATGGAGCTGAAAATCATCATCCTAAGTGACATGACTCAGAAACGGAAAAGCAAACACTGCATACTCTTACTCATGCGGGAGCTAAATGACCACAAAGGTGGAAGTAATAGACACCGAAAAGTCTCCTTTATAATTTGAGAATTTCAATGAGTGAATAACTTTTCTTATGAATTTTGAAGCCATTATTTCACTGTTGTTTTGCTTCCAATGTTGCTGTTGAAAAGTTCAAAATCAGTCTGATGCTTTGGATAATGTAACTTGGTTCTCAGCCTTCCTTACCGAAAAGTTCATTCCTAGATTTGTCAGTTACCCACACTACCCTTCTCCTTCTAAGTGTAGTTTTGGGAGACAGCACAATTAGATGGGAACAGTCTGCCATTTTCCTGGGAGCTTTAAAAAAACACTTAGGTAAACCAGTTCTCAATCGTCATCCCATTTGACCTATCATCAGCATTTGTAATACCTAATTGCCTTGTCTTCCTAGTAATATTTCTTTCATTTGTCTGTAGGAATATCACTTAAGGGGCAGTTCTTTCTCAATATCCTTTGCTGGGTTTTATATTATGTTAACTCAAAATGGAAGGTCTAGGGCTTACTCTTTAGACTTATTACTATTTACTTTACTTTCTAGGTGTACTCAATTGTCTAATGGATTTAACTGCCATCTAAATGCTGAGAACTCTCAAATATACTTTCTGCATAGACCCTAACCCTGACTCCCTGATTTATATATTCTGCCTTGTTGATATTATATTTGTATGCCCCATAGCATCTTAAACACAACACACTCAAAAATGAATTTTGACTTGCCTTACATCTTCCTCTCCAGTTGGTTAAGCCAAAAACCTTAGACTCCTCCCTCTTTCCTTTCTTATTCATTTCACTGCAGCCCATCAGCAAACTTAGGGCCCTCAAAATATAAATAGAACCTGACCACTTCTTAACACTTCCACAATGACCACCTTGAACCAAGCCACCATAATATCTTGCCTAGACTATTGTAGTAGACTCCTAGCTAGTCTCCCTATTTCTGCCATTGACTTCCCCACCCCAAGTATAATCTCAATATAGTAGCCAGAGTCATCTTTTTAAAATGCAAGTCAGAGTCAGGCTCGGTGGCTCAGCCTTGTAATCTCGTGCCTTTGGGAAGCTGAGGTGAGTGGATTGCCTGAGCCCGTGGGTTCGAGACCCGCCTGGGTGACGAGACCTCATCTCTACAATAAATCAAAAAATCAGCGGGGCGTGGTAGCACGCGCCTGAAATTCTGGCTACTTGGAAGGCTGAGGCGGAAAGATTGTCGGAGCCCAGCAGGTCGAGGCTGCGGTGGCCGGGAGCGGCCACTGCACTCCAGTCTGGGCGACAGTTTGAGACTCCAACTCAAAAAAAAATAAAAATAAATAAAATAAAATAAAATGCAAGTCAGGAAATATAACTTCTCCACTACAGTCTTCCAGTAGCTCCCAAAACTAAGATCCTTACGTAAGCCTGCAAGGCCCCATATGACCTGGATTTTCCAATAATTGTCCAATTTCATCACCTACTCTTCTCTCTCTTGTTTATTCCAGCCATATTGGCCTCCTTATTTTTTATGAACATATCAAGCAGCTTCCATATCAGAGCTGTTGCTTTTGCTATTAAGTCCCCTTTTACTTTTGGTCTTTTTCAAATGTTGCCTTATAAAGAGGGATTCACTGACCACTTATATTAAAAATAACTCCTCTCCTTACCCTTGTTAAGTACTCCCTTCGCTGCTTCTTTGATCTCTCTTGCATTTAGTCTCCATCTGACTTAATATGTTTTTGTTGTCTATCTCCTCCCATTTGAATGTAAGTTCCATATTTTCTTCCTTGTTGTTTCTGTGGTACTCAGAATACTGTTTGGTACAAGTAGAACTCAATAAATTATATTGAATAAACAAATGAATGAATTAATGAAGGTCATTACTGGGTAAGAGCTGAATAATAGCAACAGCAAAACCACCGCCACTTATATAGCACTTACTCCTTACCTGGTACTATTCTAAGCACTTTAAGTATATAAATTCATTTAATCCACACAACCACCCTGTAAAGTAAGTACTGTTAGTCCCATTTTATAGACAAGGAAACTCAAGTACAGAGAGGTTAAATGATTTACCAACTTAAACCCAGATAGTCTAGCTCCCAAGACTATGCTCATAATGACTAAGCTATATTGACTAAGCTGTATTAGGAGTTATATAGCCAGACTTCAGAGGAGTTCTGGATATCAGGGGACACCGAGGTAAATCCATGTTAGCCATGGAGAGTCCGTAAGTGAGAAGCAAGTGAGTCGCCAAGTGAGAAGTAAAACTACCAAGTACACTAGTCCAGATTTAACTACAAATGCAAGGCAAACAACAGCAACAGGGACATTGCTCCAGATATATGTGAACCAACAGCTACTGTTTTTAAGAGCTCTATCTCTTTTGTGTTATGAGGTTGTATAAACACCTCTATTTCATATGTATCCAGATGTACACATTTGGAGAGAAACCAGGAATAGAAAAGTGACTTGTATAGGAAAAATATGAGACTAAGAATTAGAAACTAAGCATTAGCTAGAGACTATTTTAATGTTCAGACTGAAATACAGTTATAACTGGGCAGGACTGAAAATTCATCTGCTAACTGAAAATTAATTCATCTACTAAATTAATTCATCCAGTCATCTACTAACCAGCAGGCAGGAGCTTGGAAGGAAATCCACATTAAATATAGACACATGACTGCATTACAGTGAATTAAGTGTAGGATCTTGCTATAGATATTTAATTTGATATTTGTCAACCACAGTATTCATTATTTTATTTACATTGATTTTTCTTTTTAGCTGACTGTTGGGATACATTTTATTGTTTTTGTAATTAAATGGATGTGAAAGTATTATTGGAGTTTACCAATATCTCATTTTTCTTTCCGGGCATGTATTCATCTCTGTTTATGGACAACTATATTCAGCCTTCTTACAGTTAGAAGTGGGACCATATGGCTAGTTCTGGCCAATGGGTCATCAGAAGCAAAATTTTCAGATACTGCTGCCAGGGAAGAGATAATGAGGAGGTCAATAGAGATACCCATAAGATGGTGAAGCCTCAATATCTGAGCCTCTGAGTTGCTCTGACAGAGTAACTTCTTGTCCCCCCAGTCAAGCCATGTGGGATATATCATAAGAAAAAATAAACTTGTTTTGGGGCCACTGAGATTTTGATGGGGATTATTACTAAAGCATAGTCTATTCTTACTAAATCAATGTATAATGAATGATCAAGAAGAATGCTTTGAAAAGCTTCAAAATATTATTGAGAGACCAAATAGAAATACTCTTCTTCACTGTACTTTCTTTGTCAGAAAGAAAGGAAGAAAAAGAAAAAAGAAAGAAAGACTGAGTTTTTCTTGGAATTGTGTTTAACTATAGACTAATTTGGGGGAAGAGGTTGCATTTGAATATAATTTTGTCCTCAAATCTTACTGAATTGTGCCATACTATGTTGTGATTTTTTTCATGATTTCAGTTTTTTTCTCTCTCAACTCTCCCTTAGGCTTCCATTTGTTATTTCTTTTAACTACCATGAGCCTATTCTGTTGTGATCAGAAAAAAACAGACTGAGAAGCTTACAAGCTTGCAAGAAATAAGTTCTGCATGAATCAAGTGCATAAAATCTAATGCATGGACTTTGGCTATTTGATGTCTTTTCTCATATTCTATTTTTCAATCATGTTTAGTTTAGTGGCCAGATAAAGGTTCATTAGAATAAGTTATTGCTGTATATTATGTTCATTATTTTTATTGATTTTATTACCTATTAAAAGACAATAACCATAGGATCTAAAAATCACATACAGTGCTATCTAGGGCTAATTATAATCTTGCATAAAATGTCACTGACCCATATACTAAAACCCAGTGAATGTACATTTTAGAATTGTTAAAATGGTGAATTTTATGTTATATGCATTTTATCTCTGGTCAGGCATGATGGCTCATGCTTGTAATCCCAGCATTTTGGAAAGCCGGGGCAGGTAGACTGTTTGAACCCAGGAGTTTGAGACCAGCCTGAGCAGCATAGCTAAACCCTGTCTATGCAAAAATAAATAAAAAAATTAGCCAGGCATGGTGGTATTCATCTGTAGTCCCAACTACTTGGGATGTTGAGGTGGAAGGATTGACTGAGCCCAGGAGGTCGAGGCTGCCGTGAGCTGTTACAGTGGTGATCATGCCACTGATCATGTCACCTGGGTGACAGAGTGAGACCCAGACTCAAAAAAATGTTTTTAAAATCTCAATACAAATGTCACTTGGGCAACTCCCTGGGATACCCTCCCACCGTGGGAGCTTTTCTGTCTTCTCAATAAATCCTGCTTTCTACAACAAAAAGTCACTGACCTTAGGGTTTCATAGAAGGAACTTTCCCCCTCCCCCCTTTTTTTTGAATCAGAGTCTCACTCTGTCGCCCAGGCTGAAGGGCAATGACATGCTCATGGCTACCTCAGCCTTGGCCTACCAGGCACAGGCAATCCTTCTGCTTCAGCTGGAACTACAGGCATGTGCCACCATGCTTGTCTAATTTTTCTTGATTGGCTGTAGAGATGAGCTCTCGCCAAGTTGCCCATGCTGGTCTCGAACTCATGGGCTCAGGCAATCCTCTCACCTTGGCCTCCCAAAGTGCTGGTATTACAGGCATGAGCCACTGCGCCTGGCTTTTTCCTTCTTTATTTTTGTTTTAGGGTTGGGCTTCTAGCGAGTCCTCTCTTCTCCTGGTAGTAGACATGGTACTCAATGGGTAGTTGTGTCCCCCGTATACCTCCTCTCCCCAGTAGTAGCCACCGGCAACAGTTATTTCTGCCTTTGCTCACAGTGTTTAGGAACCGCTTAGGAGTGAGAATTGAGTTTTTTATTTCTGTGACAGTTCACTTAGAATGATGGTCTCCAGCAGCATCCATGTTGCTGCAAAGGACATGATTTTGTTCTTTAAGGCTGCATAGTATTCCACTATGTATATGTGCCACTTTTTTTTTCTACAGCACACTTTCAATGTGCATCTGGGTTGGTTCTGTTTTTGCTATTGTGAATAGTGCTGAAATGAACATGTGTGTGCAGGTGTCTTTTTGGTAGAGCAATTTATGTTCCTCTAAATATATTCCCTGAAGTGGAATTGCTGGATCATATGGTGGCTCAATATTTAGTTCTTTGACAAAACGCCACACTGCTTTCCACAAAGGCTGAACTAGCTTACAATCTCACCAGCAGTGTAGAGGATTTCCCTTTTCTCTGCAGTCTCAACAACACCTGTTGTTTTTTGACTTTCTAATGATATTCATCCTAACCAGTATGAGGTGGCATCGTATCTCATTGTACTTCTGATTTACATTTCTCTGGTTATTAGCGAAGTGAGCATTTTTAAAATATGTTTGTTGGTTACTTGGATGTCCTCCTTTGAGAAGTATCTGTTCATGTCCTTTGCCCACTTTTTAACAGGGCTGGCTTTTTCTTTGTTTTTTGTTTTACCTGTCAGTTTGTTTTAGTTCCTTGTAGATCCTCCATATTAGGCCTTTATTGGATACATTACTTGCAAATAGTTCTTTCCCATTCTGTGGGTTATCTTTACTCTCCTGATGGTTTCTTTTTTTGTACAAAAACTTTTTAGTTTGTTAAGGATCTACCTGTTGATCTTGGCTTTTGCTGCATTTTCTTTTGAGGATTTATCCATAAGTCCATTACCTACTCCAACGTCCAGGAGGGTGTTCCCTAAGTTTTCTTCTAAAATTTTTATGGTTTGGGGTTTCACATTTAAGTCCTTGATCCATTTTGAGTTAATTTTTGTTTATGGTGATAGGAGTCTAGTTTCAAGTAACTTTTTAAAATCACTTGAAAGATAAAAGAGAATCTAGAGAAAAAGAAGTATTATAAAATAAATTTTGCTTTCATATGGGATGGAAGAGTTTGTAGTATACTAGTATTCCCACTCAGAACAAAGAGAAATTTGGATTTTAAAAGATTTTAAATTATCTGTTCAATTTTAAACTACATATGTATTAGACGTAATATATATATTATTATATATATGTATATACACTCCCCCCCAGAATAGGGGAAGGTCAGAAGTAGACAGAATTGTACCAGAACTTCAACTCAATCTTAATTAGCTCGTTCTTGGATTGGATTAAGGTGATCATCTCATTCTTTCTGCTTAGCATAGTTAAAGATGAAGCTGGAGACATATAACATCATTGGAGCTTCTATAAGTTTTTGGATTCAAAGTACAGAATTAAAAGATCACTAGGAAAGCCAAAAGAGGACATTATTTATCACTGAAAAATAAGAGAACAACAGACAGAGAATTCACAGGTAGTCCAGGTATGGGGCATTGGTAGACAAGGACCATTGTGGTTTGGTGGTTTGGGGTGTGTGTGTGTGTGTGTGTGTGTGTGTGTGTGTGTGTGTGTGTGTGTGTGTAAATATATATATTTGGCTTTAGGGAACACATATTATCTCAAGTAACCTCAGAAAATAATCTCAGGATTCCTATAATGACTCCTGGAAGTGAGATTCAACCAAGTTATCCCAGTCTCTTTCTCATGATCCACTCTTTAGTTCTCTGCCAATGGTGCTTATATATCATATATATGCTCCAGTTTCCCTTTTTTTGTCACTGCATATAACTAGTACAACATTTGTGAAAAACAGTGTGGCTACTCCTAAAAGATCTAGAAATTGACCTTCCATATACCATATGACCCAGCAATCCCCCTTCTGGGAATATACCCGGAGGAACTCAAATTACTATGAAAAAGATACCCCACATACGTGTTTATTGCAGCATTATTCACAATAGCAAAAACAAAGAACCAACCGTCCTGCCCATCGAAAGTGGACTGGATAAAAAGAATGTGGTACATATACATGATAGAATATTATGCAGCCATAAAGGAGGACAAAATTATGAACTTGGCAGCAACTTGGATGAACTTAGAGTCTGTAATACTCAGTGATCTATCACAGAAACAAAGAACTGAGAACCACACATTTTCACTCAGAAGTGAACCCTGAACATTTATCATAATGCTATAAGAAAGGGATTGGCAGTAGTAGGAAACTGCCAGGGGAGGGGAGGGAGGCACACTTCACCAATAAGCGTACCTGATCTCAAACCAGGTGAAGTGGGGACCAAAGTAAGGTCCAAACTTTACCTGTACAATGACCATTTGTATACCCAAACCTGAATTGTAACCCTACATCTTTAAAATTAAAAAAATTTTTTAAAAAGGAAAAGAGCATTTAAGGTTCTTTCATGTCTCTTCATGGCTTGATTGATCATTTGTTTTGAGCTCTGAATAATATTCCATCATCTGGATGTACTACAGTTTATTCACTTACCTACTGAAGGACAACTTGGTTGCTTATACGTTTTGGCAATTATGAATAAAGCTATGATAAACATCTGTGTGCAGGTTTTTGTGTGGACATGTTTTCAGATCCCTTGGGTAAATACCAAGGAGTGCAACTGCTGGATCTTTATAGTAAGAATATGTTTAGATTTTTAAGTAACTGCCAAACTGTCCTTTAAAACAGTAGTCCCCAGCCTTTTTGGCATCAGAGACCAGTTTCATGAAAGATAGTTTTTTCATGGATGGAGGA
Organism: Cephalopachus bancanus; assembly: GCA_027257055.1. Taxonomy (NCBI): domain Eukaryota; kingdom Metazoa; phylum Chordata; class Mammalia; order Primates; family Tarsiidae; genus Cephalopachus; species Cephalopachus bancanus. The sequence goes on from JAPVLO010000315.1 coordinate 785,916, forward strand.
TGAGGGGGGATCATCAGACATTAGATTTTCATAAGGAGTGCTGCACCCTAGACCCTCACATGTGCAGTTCACAGTAGACTTCATACTCCTAAAAGAATCAGATGCTGCCACTGATCTTACAGGAGAGGAGCTGCACTTGCCTGCCACTCACCGCTTGTTGTGCATACCAGTTCCTAACAGACCATGGACTGGTACAGGTCCACGGCCTGTGTTTGGGATATCTGCTCTAAAATGGCTGTACCATTTTGCATTTCAATCAACAATGATTGAGAACTCCTGTTGCTCCACATCCTCACCAGCAATTGGCATTGAGAGTGTACTGGATTTTGGCCATTTTAATAGTGTGTAGTGGTATCTCATTATTATTTTAACTTGCATTTCCCTGATGGCATATGATATGCAGCATCTTTTCATATGTTTATTTGCCACCTGTATATCCTCTTTGGTGAGGTGTCTGTTTAGACCTGTAAGAGTATTTTTTCCTGTGTAAATTTACAACTGATTTTAAAATAAAAATGGAAATGCAAAGGACCAAGAATAGCCAAGGCAATTCTGAAGAACAACAAAGCTGGAAGACTTACAGTGCTGGAAATCAAGAACTTTTACAAATCTGTAGTAATTGAAATAGTGATATTGATGTAAGGATAGACAAATAGACCAATGGAACCAAATAAAAAGCCAGAAACACATTCCACATATAGTATGTCCACCTGATTTATGACAGTGGGGACACTGTAGTGCAGAAGGTAAAAGACACTGTTTTAAATAAATGGTGCTGAGTCATTTGGACATCCACGTGGTAAAAACATAAGTTTTTAAAATCCTGTCTTATAGTGTATACAAAAATCAATTCCAGATAAAAGAAACATCTAAGTGTGAATGATAAAATAAAGATCTTAAAGAAAACACAGGAAATCTCTTCATGAACTTAGAACAAGCTCCTTAAACAGGGAATAAAATATAACAAACATAATTGAAAAAATTGAGTAAACTAGAGTACAGTAATGTTCAAGAATCTGTTCAATAAAAGACAATATTTAAAAAGCAAAAAAAGTAACCCAAGATGGGAGGAAATACTTTCAGTACATACATCTAACAAAGGATTTGTATAAGGAATATATGAAGAACTTCTGGAAAGCATAAGAAAAAGGATGATAACTCAATAGAGCAATAGGCAGAAGACAGAAGTCTTTAAAGAGCACTTTACAAAAAGATCTATCCAAATTTCTAATAAACATAAGGATGGTCAACTCCATAGGTCATCAGGAAAATACAAAGTAAATCAACAAAGTAATACCATTATACACCCTGCTCCTGCCAGAATGAGTAAAATGGTGCCAGTGGTGGTGGCGGGGGTGGATAGAGATGCCAAGTGTTGGCAAGGATGGGGATGAAATGGAATTCTCATGTACTGGCAATGAGAATATAAATTACTACAATTACTCTGGAAAAATCTTTATCTACTAAAGCTGAATGAATATATGCCTTAGTATACAATTCAAAGCCGGGCTCGGTGGCTCAGCCTGTAATCCCGCGCCTTTGGGAGGCTGAGGTGAGTGGATTGCCTGAGCCCACGGGTTCGAGACCCACCTGGGCAGCGAGACCTCATCTCTACGATAAATCAAAAAAAATCAGCCGGGCGTGGTAGCACATGCCTGTAATTCCGGCTACTTAGAAGGCTGAGGCGAAAGGATCGCCGGAGCCCAGTGGGTCGAGGCTGTAGTGGCCGGGAGTGGCCACTGCACTCCAGTCTGGGCGACCGAGTGAGACGCCAACTCAAAAAAAAAAAAAAAAAAAAAAAAAAAAAATATATATATATATATATATATATATACAATTCAAGTCCTAGATTTTATGCCTGAAAGAAATGGGAACATAAATTCACAAAGGACACATATGATAACCCCAAATTGGAAACGACCCAAACATCCCTCAATGACAAAAAAGAATAAAGAAATCGTAGTATACAATGAAATTATATATATATATATGTATATATATATATATATGTACATTTTACAAACATAATATTAGGTGAAATAAGTCAGACCACCCCCACAACACAAAAAGACTCAAGTAGCCATCTCCCTATACAGAATACCTATGAGTACAACTATTTCTAGATAAAGATGCATGACTGTCTTCCAAAACCTGATCTGATTTATAGAATTACAGAATTTATCCTTTGGAGGTATGAGAAGGTGGGACAAAGGAACCATTGGAGTACTGGCAAAATTTAGTTCCATAGACTGAAAGCCAATTATATGGGTGTGTTCTCTTAGTCAAAATTTTTTGAGTTGAACACTTGCAATATGTACAGCCCTCCAAATGTATGCTATACTTTGACATTTACTTTAATAAGTACTCATTTGTTTTTCCATGATAGAAACAAAATTTGGCCCTTCAAAAGCAAATCTCATGATCAACTCATCTACCTGTTGAAATCTCATGCTGCTTGAGTTTGTGATAGCAGCTAAATAGACGGCAGAGACTTTAGAAAAATAAGGAAAAGTAGATGGGTGAAATATAATTTTATCACTTGAACTGGTCAACAAATCAATGTGTAAACTCTAATTAAATAGCTGTATCTGCTGGAATGCACTCCAACCCAGAGAAACCAGAGATTTCTTCCTCATCTCGATTGTCACACATTTCCTTTTTTTCTGAGTAAAAGACTGTCTTAAGCATTTAAGCATTTGAATTCAGTTCTTTGGTAGATAACAAGAAAACTAAGACTATACACTCTACAAACCTTTAAAATACTTTTTATTTAAGTCTTCTTAAAGGTATTGTTTTCAAGAAGATTTCTTGACGTTCCTGATCTGAGTCATCTTTGTGATATGCCACACCCTGTCACATCAAGTTACCTTATGTTGAATAAACAGAAGAAAGGTTATAAAAACTTACCATGCATACCACCTGACATGAAAACATCTGCCAACTATTTCTTCTGCTTAAATAAACGTGTTTCAAATCTCTAGATCGATAGCTTAGAAAAACTAAAGTTTACAAAATAATGAAAGTCATCTCTATGGCTTATTATACAGTGGATACATTTATGAATACACTTAATTCTAGATAAGAAAATAATTTTACTAGTAATAGTATGTTTCTCTTTCACATTTTGTCTTCTCTCTTGTCTTTGCATATGAATGTACGTGTACAAACTTGTTTTGCTTCCTTCTTAGAAGCAGTCTTATGCAGAACATTGTGACTATCTAGTACAAGTATAATTTAGCCAGAAAATTAAGAAAAAAGAACTAATTGAAATTTAACAGAAAATTTAAATTTATCCAGGAAGTTTTTATGGAACTTAAGTTAGCATACCATTTGTTATGAAAAATCATTATTATGAACATCTAAATGATCTAGTCTAAACACTTTTATTTCTGAATAATAGAGCAAAAAATGAAGCGTCAAACTCAGAAAGATATTCAGGTAATATAGGAAAAAATTTTCCTGATTGAGGAAATGGAATCACTCTGCACACACAGTCATCCCCATTAATGTGAATTATTTAGCCACAGTAAGAAATAGTTTTTTCTCTATCTCATATTTTATTATAAATACAGGCTTAAATAAAAATATCCACTGAATGAACAATTCAGTTTCCTTTAATTTTAAAGGAATCACATAAGTTTAAATTTCTTAAGTGAAGGAACTGCTTTACACAATATCTAAGGTAAAAACATTCAGTTCCACATTAGTATTATAACCTATCAGCTTACCACGCAAATAGGTATTACAGAGTCTGTATGAGACAGTGCTCAAAGCTACTTTCCTGTACTGTGCCACACAGGTGGTGTAAGTACTTGCTTTTTGCACTGTTAATATAATATGGTATTGAGGGAAACTGCTAGGGGAGGGAGGGGTATACCTCATCAACAAGGGTACCTGCATGATTAATGCTTATATACCCGACCCTGAATTGCATCCCACATCTCTATAATAAATAAATAATATAGAAAATAAAAAAATAAAAAATATGATATGGTAAAGAGAGCAAATAAAATTTGTCTTGCTATCCTTTTTATGCCAATTTTTGAAAAAATGCCAACTCAATAAATTAGTAACATGCACTGTCATGGCAGTAAGAAGTATGGGAAATAGCAGTGGGCTTAAAATATAAAAGCAGAATAGCAAAGTGATTCAAAGTATGGGATTTGTAGTCAAATAGGCATAGTTTTAAATCCTGACCTTATAATCTGAGTCTCTGTGTCCTCATTTGCAAATGGGAAAACCAATACTTAACTCCTGTGGTTGTTATAAATATGAAATATACCATTAATCACAAAGCTTAGCACTTTGTTTGGCAAATAACATGTGCTAACAAATAGTAATTATTTTTAATGGAGATTTGTTCCTTTATTCTCTTGCCTGATAATATTCCAGTTTTATGTTTAGTATAATAACATAAAACTTTAGGTAAAAAGGACCTATGTATAACAGTGTTTCTGCATCACACTTGTGCTTTAATCTATAAAATAGGTATGGTATAAGGTTGTTGTAACCACCAAATGAGGTAATACGCAAACAGTGTTCAACATATTCTCCAACATGTAGTAGGCACTTGATAAATGGAGGCTAACATCAGAAGATCTAGTTCTGGCTCTGCTTCTTGAACTGATCACTGTGTTAACTTTGAGCAAATTACTCAGCCTTTCTGAGTTTCATTTTAAAAATGGGTATAACAACATTTGTTCCCGTTTATCTTTTGGTGTTACTGAGGTAAAAATGATATAAGTAAGCACTTTGAAAACTGTAAGGTTTGTAAAAATGGATGATATTATAATTTTAATGGCAGTTGAGAGGTTAAATAACAAAAATTGCCTTTAAAATCTATTATATATAATCAAGAAGACTGTGCTTGACTTTTGTTAGTTTTTGTAGACACCACACAAGTGATAAACATTAAAGGACCAGTTTTCCCTGTTGAGATTATTTTATTATGGAACTCAGAATCAGGAAAATTGGATAGTATGAATATTTTATCACTCAGGAATAAGACATTAACATTTGAATGTACGTATATTGTTTATAGAGTATATGATGAGTGTATTCAAGGCTTCTGTTGAACAGAAAGGCTCCCTTTCTCAGAACTCACTTCTCACAGAAATATATTATCCTGTTAGTTATTAATCTCATAACATAATAACATATCATTTCCTTAAAGATCAAAAGCACTCTATAAATGTTTAGTATTTATTGCTACTAACACCTACTACAGTTAAACTCTTCTTCAATATGCAGCTACTATCTGATGAGTTAATTGTTATATATGACATGACAGAATGACAGCTACTATAATATGTGAATTATTTCATGATTACAGCAATAATTAAAATTTTTATTATTAAAGTTATAACTATTAATACATTATTCTTCATAGGTTATTTTGTCTCAAAATTAAAACACTGAAAAGTGAAATAATTCATTTGATTCCACACTTCAAGCTGGTACAGAATAAGGCCCAAGTTTCTGGGAAACTTCTGAATTACGGATGTTGTAGAGCTGTACTGTTCAGTAGGGCAACCACTATTACATGTGGCTATTGAATTTTGAAACATGGAGTGTGTGACTGGAGAACTGAATTTTTAAATTTTACTTAATTTCAGATAAAAACTGATATTCAATTTAGTAACTATAAAATTTTTAAGAATGTGTGGAACAACTTGGGTACATGAAACTACTTCAATTGTATATTTCATGAACTCTAAATATAGATAAAATATTTCCTGTAAAATTTAACATCTGAATTGAGATGTACTCTAAGATGTGGTAGAAATTATCTGTAGTAGCTCATTTAAATCATGTATTTAAAGTGTGTGTCTTGAATTATATTTCTGTTGGACAACACTGTTGTATAGTTTAAAAACATATGAAATGGACTCTACTCTCTTTTCCTTCCAGTTTGCCTTAGGAAGTTGGAAGAGAATATGTGATAGTTCAGATTTTTCAGTTATGGTATTTGTAGAATCAGGTCTTTTCTTTGATATGTGAAGACCTAGCCTTCAGGAACCATGGCCTAGGGGGTACCTCAGTGATATGCTGTTAAATGATTAACAATTTAGCTCTACAAAAAACAAAATTTGTAGAGTTTACCAATTTCCAGGATGTAAATATTCTTACCATAGCCAATTTTTTTTTTTTTGAGTTGGAGTCTCACTCTTGTCGCCCAGACTGGAGTGCAGTGGCCGCTCCTGGCCACCACAGCCTCGCCTGCTGGGCTCCAGCGATCCTTCCGCCTCAGCCTTCCAAGTAGCCGGAATTACAGGCATGCGCTACCACGCCCGGCTGATTTTTTGATTTATTGTAGAGATGAGGTCTCGCTGCCCAGGCGGGTATCGAACCCACGAGCTCAGGCAATCCACTCACCTCAGCCTCCCAAAGGCATGGGATTACAGGCTGAGCCACTGAGCCTGGCTCCATGGCCAATTTTGAACTACCAACATGATGCCACTGCACTTGGAGTAGGGAAGAGAGGCACATAACTGGCACTTAAAAGGTCATAGACGCCAGCCTCAGTGCACCACTGAAATACTTTGAATTGCTGAGATCTCCATTTCTTAAAAGATGTGTGTATATTTATATGGTTGGGGCGGAAATAAATCAGCTTTAAATGAAATTCTGCCAAATAGCAAAAAGTATTATGGGATGACGATGGGGTGTGACAATTAAGTTCGCGAACTCTTCCTAGAAAAAGTGCTACATACCTCATTGCTGAATATCACCGGTCACCTTCAAAGTACTCCTCCCTGGGAAACTATGCATTGATGCCAGTGCCTAGTCTACATGTCAAAGCAATTTTGGAACTCTTTCTGGAATGGACATCAGAGTTGTTGTTGTGTTACCCTTGATGTCCTAAATGTCACCAAAATGTCTTCCTTTCAATATTTCCTTCATTTTGAGGTAAAGAAAAAAGTCACAGGAGGCCAGATCAGGTGAGTAGGGAGGGTATTGCAATACAGTTATTTGTTTACAGGCAAAAAACTCCCTCAAAGACAGTGCTGTGTGAGCTGGTACATTTTCATGATGCAAGAGCTCCTTCAGGACCATTTTTGCACATACCTTTCTCATGCCAAGATTTTCACAGTTAAGATTTTCCTGTTTCTCTATTGATGTTTATTTGGTCTGCTATGTGTCTCACAGTCAGCTGATGATTTTAATCAGCATTGAAGCACAAGTGGATAAATTTCTGCAATGTTTTCGTCAGTTTTGTTCATGGCTAGCCACCCTGACCTCTCTTCATCAGTGATGCTTTCTGTCCCCTCAGAAAAACATTAAATCCATTTGTACACTGCCAATTTATTCATGGCATTATCCCCATAAACTTGGACTAACATGTCCCTTATTTCACTTCTACCCTTGCCAAGTTTAACAAGAAATTTAATGTTTGTTCATTGCTCTAATTCATGCTCCAACATTCTTGTGATGGTACACAAAAACATGCAATAACAATAATGAATGCCACTCAGCAAGACACTGCTACATGTCGACACAAACACAGCTATGAGACACTGATATACCCTATGAAACCTTAGCAAGTAGTTTGTATAGTGCTGCCAACATAAGGGCATGGTGGCAAGTTCTCGAACTTAATTGTCAGACTGCATATATGTGGGAAAAGAGAATTGTATTTTCTTTAGGCCTTTGGAAATGAAGTGACTAAAAAAATTCTTATTGTTTCCAAATTCCTCTTGAGAATGCAGACTGATGGTTATATAAAGTCATTTTGTAAAGATATTGTTATTTCAATATTATTTTGATAAAGCAAGGTGTGTAATTGTTACTTAGAAACTTTATGGGCCTACCAAATAGCAAAGATTTGTGAACAGAGATTTACTAGGAACATGGTAAAGGTATAGGAAGACTTCCTTTAGAATTGATATAAATTCTGACATATTAAGAATTTTATATATGTAAAATATCTGAAAAAAATTCAATCTCAGATCTAAAGTTCAATAATGTTAGCCACTGTATGTTAAACCACTCTATTTATTTACAGATTCATGGTTCTATAATAGCTCCTCTGCTTGGGCATCTTAATGTTACACTTATTGTTACACGTTCAAATTTAGTGTAAAGTCTTTTAAAGGCAGTATTTTTTTTTTTTTTTTTTTTGAGTTGGTGTCTCACTCAGTCACCCAGACTGGAGTGCAGTGGCTGCTTCCGGCCACCGCAGCCTCGACCTGCTGGGTTCTGGTGATCCTTCTGCCTCAGCCTTCCAAGTGGCCGGAACTACAGGCGCGCACTACTACGCCCGGCTAATTTTTGATGTATTATAGAGATGAGGTCTCGCCATGTTGCCCAGGTGGGTCTCAAACCTGCGGGCTCAGGCAGTCCACTCACCTCGGCCTCCCAAGGCACGGGATTATAGGCTGAGCCACCGAGCCCGGCTTAAAGGCAGTATTTAAGAAGATTTAATTCAAAAGTAAGAGAATATTTAAACTTATTATTTTAGTGTGGGTTTGTACTATTATATTAGATGGATATCAATTTTTTTCACAGAATTATATGTTGAATTATATATCTTAATTTGGGTTCTAATCTGTCATACCTAATCACATGCATAAAATTTTGGTGCTGGAAAAGACAGAAGCTTCTATCTCTTTATTTTATAAATGAGCAAACTGAGACCCCAAAAATGACTGTTATATGCTATAATTATATAATATATAGTATGTTATATATAATATGTATATTATTATTATATACATATAATATGGCTAGTCCTTACTACTTTAGTCAAGACTAGAACTCAGCTTTCCTATCACATTTAGTATTCTGAAAGCTTGTACCATATTATGGCATGATTCTCTTTGTCCATCCACATTTTGGGATTATTGATGGAAGATACTTTTGTTATACTCCATATACACCGCATTAACATATCTTATTTATTCTTTAACTTCATAGTTTCATTAGTTACTCTTATGTACTAATTCTCAAACTTAATTATTTTCTGGCAGAAAATGTAAATGTCAGTTATTCTGTCAAGGATCTGTATAATTTCTAGTCTGACTAATAAGTAAAGCAGGGAAGTAGTTTTGAGACACTTGACTCCCTTCTCAAAAGGAGACAAAGCAAGGTTAAATCCAAATACTTTGCACATTTCTCCACAAGAAAAGACTGTTTTATTTGCTTAGTAACTGTCAATTTATGACTAGGTGAGCTCTGAAAATATGACAACTTGTTTCAGAATATAGTAAGCTAGTATTTCAGAATTCAAAAATATGTTAAATAATGTTTATTATGAAATGTTTCCACCTGAAAATAAATAGCCAATTTAGAGAAAATCTATATTTATAGTGATAAAGAATTGGTATTATTTTTATGTCACATTCTGTGATTGACAGCGTTATGTTATCACAAAGAAAAGAGGTTTGATAATCATGGCATTCTTAGAAGTTTTACTGAAAACTGTACATCCTTTTTTTAATAGGAGATAAATTTTACTGGTTTCCAAGAATTGATAATATACTGTTTTGACAAGTCTTTGTGGAAACTAGCATTCTTCTTCTTTTTTAAAAAATTGTTTTACTATAGAGATATAGGATACAAGTCAGAATTTGGCACATAAGTAATCTACATGCAGGTGAGGTTTGGGCCTCCATCTTGTCTTCACTTCCCTTGATTTAGGACCAGGTACCCTCTGTGTGTTACGTGCCCCCCACTCCTTCTCCTGGTAGTGGCCAATGACTGCCAATCCCTCCCTTGTGTTATTGTGATTAATGTTCACGTCCCACTTATGAGTGAGAACATGTGGAATTTGGTTCTTTGTTTCTGTGGTAGATCACTAGGTATGATCGTCTCCAACTCCATCCAATTTGCCACGAAGTCTGTAATTTTGTCCTTCTTTATGGCTGCATAATATTACATCTTGAATATGTACCACAGTTTCTTTATCCAGTCCTCTCTCAATGGGCAGTAGAGTTGGTTCCATGTTTTTGCTATTGTGAATAGGGTGGCAAAAAACATGCGCATGCAGGTGTCTTTTTTGTAGAACGATTTATGTTCTCCCAGGTATATTCCCAGGAGGGAGATTGCTGAATTGTATGGAAGGTCAATTTCTATTTCCTTTAGAAATTGCCATACTATTTTCCAGAGAGGATGGACTTGTTTGCACTCCCACCAACAGTGTAGAGGTGTCCCCTTTTCTCCACACCCACACCAGCATCTGTTGTCTTCTGATTTACTAATGGTGGCCATCCTTACTGGAGTTAGGTGGTGTCTCAGTGTTGCTTTGTTTTGCATTTTTCTGATGATTAGATGAGCATTTTTAATGTATCTGTTGGCTGCTCATCTATCTTCTTTTGACAAGTGTCTATTCATGTCCTCTGCCCATTTTTTAAAATAGGGCTGTTTGTTTTTCCTTTTCAGTTTGTTTTGAGTTCCTTGTAGATCCTGAATGCTAGGTTTTGTCAGATACACAATTAACAAGTATCTTTTCCCATTCTGTGGATTGTGTCCCTGCTCTCTTGATGGTTTTTTTTACTGTGCAGAAGCTTTTCAGTTTGATGAGGTCCCACTTATCTATCTTATTTTTTATGACATTCATTTTTGGAGATTTGATCAAGAATTGGTTGCCTACTCCAATGTGTATAAGAGTGCTCCCTGTATTTTCTTTTAGGATTCTTAGAGTTTGAAGTTTTACGTTTAGATCTTTGATCCACTTAGAGTTGATTTTTGTATATGATGATGTTTCATACTTTTGCATGTGGTCAACCTGTTTCCTGGCACCATTTGCTAAATAAGGTCTCCTCTCCCCAGAGGCTTTTGATGGCTTTGTTGAAAATGAGTTGGTTGAGAGATTAATTTTTTGCTTCTGGAATCTCTTATCCTGTTCCATTGGACTATATGCCTGATAGCAGAGTTTAAAGTCTGGAAGTGTGATACCACCTGCTTTATTCCTTTTGCTGAGGATTGTTTTGGCTATTTGTGCCCTTTTTGGTCTCTATATGAATTTCTGTACTGTCATTTCCAGGTCTGGAGAAGAATGATGTTGGCAGTTTGATGGATATTGTGTTGAATCTGTAGATTGCCTTGGGTAGGATTGACATCTTCACAATATTGATTCTTCCAGTCATAAGTAAGGGATGTTTTTTCCATTTGTTTGTGTTGTCTTTGATTTCTTTGAGTGGTGTTTTGTAGTTCTCATTGTAAAGGTCTTTTACTTCTCTGGTTAGGTAGATGCCAAGATATTTCATTTTTTGTGTGGCTATTGTGAATGGAATTGTGCTTTATATTGGGTTCTCTGCCTGTTTGTTGCTGACACAAAACATACAAGGAGGAGCTGATGCCAGTCTTATCGAAAGTATTCCAGGCAATCAAGAAAGATGGAATTCTCCCCAAATTGTTTTATGAAGCTAACATCACACTGATACCCAAACCTGGCAAAGACTCAACAAGGGAAGAGGGTCACAGGCCGATCTGCTTGATTAACATAGATGCAAAAATTCTCAATAAGATTCTGACCAATTGAATTCAACAACACATCTTAAGAATCATCCATCATGACCAAGTAGGCTTCATTCCTAGGATGCAGGGCTGGTTCAACATCTGCAAGACCATAAATGTAAATCAAGACATTAAGAGATGTAAAAACGAGAACCACACAATTATATCATTAGATGCAGAAAAAACTTTCAACAAAATCCAGCATTCCTTTTTAATAAAAACCCTCAAACACCTAAGGCATTGAAGAAATGTTCCTCAAAACGGTAAGAACCATCTGTAATAAACCCACAGCCAACATATTGCTCAATAGAAAGAAAGTGGAAGCATTCCCCCTGAAAACGGGAACAAAACAAGGCTGCCTACTCTCGCCTCTCCTTTTCTACATAGTGCTGGAGGTCCTTGCTAGAGCAATCAGGCAAGGGAAGGAAATCAGGGATATCCAAACAGGAAAAGAGGAAGTTAAGCTATCCCAGATGATATGATCCCGTATAACCTTGAAAAACGAAGAGTCAGTGAAAAACCTCTTTGCGCTGATAAATGACTTTGGTAAAGTTTCAGGGTACAAAATCAACATGTAAAAGGCAGATGAATTTCTGTGCACCTGAAAACTATACATCTTTTAAGTGAGATGATAGTCTTATATAGATCTCTGTGGCCAAGCAAACATACTCGTTTTTTATGTGTTTAGGTAAAGATTCCTATAGGTAAAAAGGTAGATACCAAAACTGACATTATGATATATAAAGGAGAAAGGATGACGTGTAGCTAAATCTATGTTGGCAGGAATATATCTCCTAAGTGAAACAAGTAACATAGGGTAGCTTCTCAGGAACAATATAGGAAGCTAAAGAATTAAGCACAGTTTGGCTTATAGAGTTAAGAACTTCTTTTGTAGTTTAATTTTAGAAGAATTCTGTATAAGATATTTTAAGAGCAAATCTTTACCTTCATTTATGTATCATCTATTGAATATCATTTTTATTCACTTTTACAATGGCACCGTGATTTTATAGTAAAACCAGAAATGTATTTTAGGAAGAAGATAACTTATTTAAAATCAAACTTTTGAATGTTTTTTAAAATGACATGAGAATGTGGCGATGACATACTTTTAGGTAACAAAAAGGAAGATAAATAATGATTCCAATTTTGTTATAAATATGCATAAAAAGTAAGTAAATACACTAATTTTGTCAATTATCGCTGGGTAATATGAGTGATTTTTGTCATCTTTATCCTATATTCTCTATATTACATTCTCTAAAGTTCAATAGGCTTTTATATTAGAATTTTAAAACACATTTTAGGAAGACTCTAGAAGATGGCGACGGCATAGGTGAACTGGTGAGATTCTTTGAACAGACCAAGACTACATACTGCTGAATAGACAGACTGTAAAGCAGAGGGAAAAGTGAACAAAGCCAGAAGACCCTCATAAGGAAGAACAGGTCATTGCAGAAGAGAAATAAAAGCAACCCCACCTTCCCTCAAAAACAGAATTGAAGAAGGGGAGGGAAAGGGGGAGAGGGAGAAAAATCTACAGAAATGAAGAAAAACCAGAAGAAGAGTATGGGTCTCTCCCAGACGCCTGGGAGAGCAGACACTGAGAAAACTGACTTTGGAATGTAAACAATGAAAAGCCCCCAGAATGAAGGGTCTCAAACTGCAAATGTAGATATCAAAACAATAATGGAGAGATTAAAAAGAATTGATGAGACACAAGAAGAAACTAGGAAGGAGCTGATATCTGAGATAACAGTAATAAAGAATACTGTGAATGAAATAAATAACAAACTCATAAGCATGGAAAGCAGAATTACCCAAGCAGAAGAATCTCAGAGCTTGAGGACCAAAATATAGAAATAACCCAAACTCTTAAAAACACAGAAAATAAGCTCAAAAAGACAGAACAAAACCTTCAAGAGATGAGTGACTACCTCAAGAGGCCTAACCTAAGAGTAATAGGACTCCCTGAGGCATAAAGAGAAACAGAGACCACATTGGAACAAACTTTCCATGAGATCATTCAAGAAAACTTCCCTTATCTAATCAGTGATGCAAAAATTCAAACACAAGAGATTCAGAGAACCCCTGCAAGACAACAAATGAGAAGACCAACTCCTAGACACATAATAATTCGCCTAAATAAAGTAGGCACAAAAGAAAAAATCCTAAAGGCAGCAAGAGAAAAAGGCCAGATCACCTACCATGAAAGACCAATCAGAATAGCAGCAGATTTATCTACAGAAACCCTGCAGGCTAGGAGAGCTTGGAGCCCTATCTTCAAAGTCCTAAAAGATAAACAATTTCAACCAAGAATAACCCACCCGGCCAAGCAAAGCTTCATCAGTGAGGGAGAATTAAAATCTTTCCCAGATATCCAATCCCTAAGAACTTATGCTGCCACCAAACCATCTCTACATGAAACACTTAAGAAAGTACTAAACACAGAAGAAAAGGAAAAAAGAACAATGTTCTTCACAAGAGTACAGGGAAAATAATAAAATATACACAAACCAAGCCCCAAACCAAAAGAAAGACAAAAAAAAAAAAAGAAAAGAAAAAACCAAGTGGAAGAACAACAACTCAATAAGAACTCCATGATAGGGACGAACTCTCACATTTCAATAATTAGTCTGAATGTGAATGGACTAAACGCACCACTGAAAAGACACAGAATGACAAAATGGATAAAATATCACCAGGCAACAATATACTGCCTTCAAGAGACCCATCTCACTAGAAAGGACATACACAGACTCAAAGTAAGAGGATGGGAAACAAATTTTCAGGCGAATGGAACACAAAAGAAAGGAGGAGTCATGATCCTAATTTCAGACAAAATACCATTTAAGCTATCAAAAATTAAAAAAGATACAGAGGGCCAATACATAATGATAAAAGGTTCACTCCATCAACAAGAAATATCTATCCTAAACATATATGCACCCAACATAGGCGCGCCAATATTCATAAAGCAACTTCTAGGAAAACTAAAGAAAGACATTGACTCAAACACCATCATAACTGGGGACTTTAATACACCACTCACAACCCTAGACAGATCATCAGGACAAAAAATCAGCAAGGAGATCTGGAACCTCAATGAGACTCTGGACTAAATGGACTTAATTGATACCTACAGAACACTCCATCCAAAGACCACAGAATACACATTCTACTCATCACCGCATGGAACATATTCTAAGATCGACCACATAATTGGACACAAATCAAGCATAAGCAAATTTAAAAGGACTGAAATTCTACCATGCACCCTCTCGGACCACAGTGGAATAAAAATAAACATTGACACTAACAAGGTCCCCCCAAAATCCACAAAGACATGGACACTAAACAGCATGATGCTAAACAACTCCTGGGTCAATGATGACATCAAAGCAGAGATCAAAAGATACCTGGAAACAAATGAAAATGAAGAAATATCTTACCAAAATCTCTGGGACGCCTTAAAAGCTGTAATAAGAGGGGAATTTATATCCCTACAAACACACATGAGGAAAATGGAAGGAACAGAAATTCACAACCTAACAAGCCACCTAAAGAAGCTGGAAAAGCAAGACCACAAAAACCCTAATTTCAGCAGAAGAATCCAGATCACCAAAATAAAAGCCCAAATCCAGGACATAGAAGACAAAAAAATAATAGAAAAAAATCAATGAAACAATAAGCTGGTTCTTCGAAAGAATAAACAAGATCGATGGTCCCCTAGCTAGACTGACCAAGAAAAACTGAGAAAAAAACCAAATAAGCACAATCAGAAACACAAAAGATGAAGTCACATCTGACCCTGAAGAAATACAAAAGATCATTAGAGACTACTACGTACACTTGTATGGAAACAAACTTGAAAACCTTAAGGAAATGGAGGACTTTCTGACATCACACAACCTACCTAGGTTGGAACAAGAAGAAATTGAGACCCTAAATAGACCAATAACAATCAAGGAAATCGACTACGTAATAAGAAAACTTCCTGCAAAAAAAAAGCCCTGGTCCAGATGGCTTTCCAGCATAATTCTACAAGACATTTAAGGAGGAGCTGATACCAATCCTACTGAAGGTATTCCAGGCGATTGAAAAAGACGGAACTCTCCCCAAATCATTTTACAAAGCCAACATCACATTGATACCCAAGCCAGGTAAAGATCCCACAAAGAAAGAGAAACTACAGGCCAATATCTTTGATGAACATAGATGCTAAAATTCTCAACAAGATCCTAGCAAACTGGATTCAGCAATACATCTCAAAAATCATCCATCATGACCAAGTAGGCTTCATTCCTGGGATGCAAGGCTGGTTCAACATTCGTAAAACCATAAATGTTATTAAATACATCAACAGATTCAAAACAAAAACCACATGATTATATCATTAGATGCAGAAAAAGCTTTATGATAAAATCCAGCACCCCTTCTTGATAAAAACCCTTGAACATCTAGGCATATGGGGAACATACCTCAAAATAGTAAAAGCCATCTACGAGAAACCCACAGTGAGCATACTCCTAAATGGACAAAAATTAGAACCATTTCCCCTGAAAACTGGAACAAGACAAGGATGCCCACTCTCACCCCTCCTGTTCAACATAGTATTGGAAGTCCTGGCTAGAGCAATCAGAGAAGAGAAGGCAATCAGGGGTATCCAAATAGGAAAAGAGGAAGTCAAGTTATCTCTCTTTGCAGATAATATGACTGTGTACCTTGAAAATCCAAGAGAATCTGTCAAAAACCTCCTTACACTGATAAAGGCCTTTGGCAAAGTCTGAGGATACAAAATAAATGTACAAAAGACAATCGCATTTCTCTACACCAATAATAAACAAACAGAAACCCAAATAAAAACCACAATTCCATTCACAATAACCACAAAAAAATGAAATACCTTGGCATCTTCCTAACCAGAGACGTGAAAGACCTTTACAAGGAAAACTACAAAACACTGCTCAAAGAAATCAAAGTTGACACAAACAAGTGGAAAAATATCCCATGCTCATGGGTCGGAAGAATCGACATTGTGAAGATGTCCGTCTTACCTAAGGCAATCTACAAATTCAATGCAATATCCATCAAATTACCAGCAACATTCTTCTCAGACCTAGAAAAAACAACACCGGAATTCATATGGAAACACAAACGTCTAAAAATAGCCAGAACAATCCTCAGCAAAAAAAACAAAGCAGGTGGTATCACATTACCAGACTTCAAACTTTACTATAAAGCTACAATCATCAAAACAGCTTGGTATTGGTATAGGAACAGGCATATAGATCAATGGAATAGAATTGACATTCCAGAAGCAAAACCTCAATTTCTCAACCAACTCATCTTCGACAAAGCCTCCACCACCTACCACTGAGGAGAGAAGAACCTATTCAGTAAATGGTGCTGGGAAAACTGGCTGACCACATGCAGAAGATTGAAACAGGACCCCTATCTATCCCCATGCACAAAGGTTAATTCCAAATAGATCATAGACCTAAATGTAAAACCTCAAACCATAAGAACCTTAGAAAATGAAGGAAATACCCTCATGGAAATCGGAACTGGCATCCAATTCCTGAACAAAACCCAAAACCCACAGCTCATAAGAGAGAAGATAGACAAGTGGGACCTTATTAAACTGACAAGCTTCTGCAAAGCCAAAGAAACCATCAAGAGAGCAGGGAGACGGCCTACAGACTGGGAAAAAATATTTGCCAACACCAGGTCTGACAAAGGCTTAACATCCTGGATCTACAAGGAACTCAAACGTGCTGAAAAGAAAAAAACAAACAACCCCATTATAAAATGGGTAAAAGATATGAACAGACACTTCACAAAGGAAGACATCCGAGCAGCCAACAAACACATGAAGAAATGTTCAACCTCACTAATCATCAGGGAGATGCAAATCAAAACCACACTGAGATACCACCTAACCTGTCAGAATGGCAATTATTAACAAGTCAAAAAATAACAGCTGCTGGAGAGGATATGGTGAAAAGGGAATACTTCTACACTGTTGGTGGGAGTGTAAACTAGTGCAACCTCTGTGGAAAGCAGTGTGGCGATTCCTAAAAGCTCTAAATACCAACCTCCCATATGACCCCGCAATCCCCCTACTGGGAATATATCCTGAAGAACACAAATCACTATAAAAAAGATACCTGCACACGCATGTTTATTGCAGCGTTGTTGACAATAGCAAGACCTAGAAACAGCCATGCTGCCCGTCCAAAGAGGACTGGATTAAAAAAATGTGGTACATATACCCGATGGAATACTACGCAGCCATAAAAAAGAACAAAATCATGAATTTTGCAGCAACCTGGATGGAACTAGAGTCTATAATACTGAGTGACCTCTCACAGAAACAAAGATCCGAGTATCACATGTTCTCACTCATATAATGGACCTTGAACATCCAATGCAATACTATACGAAAATGACTGACAGTACTGGGAAACTATGGTGGGGGGAGGGAGATGGGATTAACAGTAGCAAATATCTGTCTGGAAACGGGGAAACACCCCATATCAACAGGGTGCCTGAATGAAACGCAATTGTATACCTAACCCTTAACTGTACCCCACTACTTCGTAATAAAAAATAAATAATTAAAAAAATAAATAAATTTAAAAAACCACATTTTAAATGGATATGACAACTTATACAGCTATAGCTTTCTATAACATAGTATCTGATAGATCATATATGATAAATATGTTTGGAAATGTAAAGCATTTGGTAGGATTTAATAATATGCAGATTTGTAGAGAGCCCCACACTAAGTGCAGCAGGGATGTCTTGAATAAGGTTTCTTGTATGTTTTCATTTCTTAGCATATAAGGATTATATTAAAAGTTTTTTTTCCAATTTGTCTTTTCTTTTTCTAAACGCTATTCTTCAAATCTCATTGTAACAGATAAAATGCTAGCTGCCCTCCCCCCCATATGGCTTTTTCTTTTTTAGTAACAAGCATTTTGCTGGGTGCATGATCCCCCCACTAAATATATTTCCTAGACTTTCTTACAGTTACTGTAGCCTTAAAAACAAGTTCTGTCCAATGGGATCCAGCAGAAGTGATATGCAATTACCCCTGGGTTGTAGCTTGAACAAGAAAAGAGTATGGCCACCTCCTTTCTCCTCTTTCGTGTAGTTAGGATGCAAATCTTCAGTGATGTAGATGAAGTCTATTCCATAGAGATGACAAAACAATGCCATAGATAAAGCCTAGTGTAATCTAACACTAGCTTGTCTTACCAGTTCTGGAACAAGACCCAGGGATTGTTATACGAGAAGGAAGTAAAATTCTCTTTGCTAAACCACTGGGATTTGTGTTCTCTTGATTTACAGCAGCTTAGACTATTCCATTCCTAGTATACCATTGGCATTATGCTACCACTGGTGCACCACCAGTGAAACTCATTTAACACTGACCAAGAATGAAAGTGCAAGAGGACAGATTTTACTTTATAGTTTGTATTGTACCACAGATAAATGTCAATCTGACTTCTCAGGCTTATACTGGAAGTGACATGGTTATAAAAATACAGTCTTAAAGGAAAATCATATTGGATGCTCATTCTTAATACTTTTCTGACACAAATGACTTACTTGATTCCATATTTAATAAAGAATACAAAAACTTAACAGGTAGGAATGAAACTAGGATATAACCAAGAAGAACCAATATGTCAATATTTTATGCATGTTATATCCTACCACAGATGTTTATTACTACAACTACATAACTATATTTTGATTTTAAAAAGGCACTATTAAGGGTAGGCATGGTGGCTTATACCTGTAATGCCAGCACTTTGGAAGGCTGAGGCAGGAGGATTTCTTGGGCCCACGAGTTTGAGACCAGTCTGTCCAACATTATGAGACCCAGCCTCTGCAAAAAATAATAAATTAGCTGGGCCTAATGGTCCCAGCCCTGGGAGGATCACTTGAGCTTAGGAGGTCAAAGCTGCAATGAGTTGTGACTGAACCACTGCACTCCACTGCACTCCAGCCTGGGTGACAGAGCAAGATCCTAACTCAAAAAATGGGGCACCATTAATAGCTAATCTTTATATATCATATCTCATAGTTACTACTATCATCATCTTTTAAAGATGAGAAAACTGAGGTGCAGAGAAGATGAGTTACTTGCCCAAAGTGTTGGCTGGTAGTAATAAAGTTAGTATTCAAAGTCAAGTGGTCTGGCACTAGAGTGCATACTTAGAATTTTTTCACCATACAACATTTTGTAACTCCCAACCCTAGCTATTTTTAGAAACCTTCTTTAAAAGTTTATTTCTGACATTTAACACAACATAACATACAAATTTGTCACAGAATAAGTGATTAAAGGATAGGAATACTTATCAAGTAATTTAAAAATTATCAAGCAATCAAGATCAAGAAAATTTACAATGTTTTAATTTACATTATGATTATAGTATCAATAGCAATAAGTGTTCAGTTTATAGTATTTGTATATTATTCAAAATGAATTTATATCCATAAAATCTCATTCTATGCAACCAAAGGAGAAACAGAAAGGACAGAATGTTTTAAGTATCTAACTGCTACTGTCAAATGCATATTAAGCTTAATTTTGTTTTATAAGCATTAAGAATGTGGATATGTCATATCAAAGTCGATAACAACTTTTGCCCCTACCAAGCTATACAAAAGTTAGCATGTTTGACTGCAATATACTTCATACAAGTAATCCTTTGTAGGAGAGCAATACACCAGAAATAAAAAAAGGGCTGCCTGAAGGAAGAGAAAACAACTACAAGGCTAGAAAACCAAATATTATAAATTTGTACTTTGTATACATAACATATAGTTTATTTCACATTAAATTTTAAAACAGAAATTAAGTGAAAAATATAAATGGGCTTGTTGTTTACTGGTTAAAAGTTAGTAGAATTCTTTTCTGTATCTTCATTCTAATCTTTCTAGTGCATAGCAGTAAGAATTATCTTCTTTGCACATCATTTTGCACTTCTCATGTTCTTTAGCACATCACAGTGGTTTCCAAGGACCCTGAATCAAAAACTGATAATAAGCTTTAAGGCTATCTCACTGCATGTTATTGATGTAACTGCTCTACCCCTGCTAAACTCTTGTGTTACAGGCTGAATTGTTCCCCCCTCCAAATTAAAATGTTGAAGTCTTAACACTTAGTGCATTTGAAGATAAGTCTTTAAAGTGGTAATTAAGTTAAAATGAGGTCATTAGGGTGCCCCTAATCTAATATGACTGGTGTCCTTATTAGAAGAAGAAATTAGGAATTGTGTTGAAAACTCTTGAGTTTTTGGTGTATGCAGTTGTTATGATGGTGTCATTCACTCAGAAGGGAACCTTGGAGGTAGACTAGGTTTGGAGTCAGTTTTAAACATAGGCATGCTTTGAGATTTCAAGTGGAGATGTCAAGTAGGTAGTTAAATGCATAGGTCAGGAGTCTGAACTGGATATTAAGTTTGGAAGATATTAGCATGTATATGGGCATGGATAAAATTACACAGGGAGAAAATATAGAGTACTAGGACCAGGGCCAGTCTTGAGGGAACATTTAGAGACCTGGTAGGGAAAGAAACCTCATAGGCAAAGTCAGGAAAAAATGGCTAGAAAAGCAGTTAGGAAGAAAATAATGAAAGAATGATGTCACAGAAGTCAAGAGAAGACAATTTCAGCATGGAGGGAGTGGTTAAGAATATTTAACTACTGAAAATGTAATGAAATTTGATGACTTAAAAAAATGCCTACAGAATTTAATGTCATTGGGAGAGGAGGAGTCCCTGTAACCTAGTAAAAACTGGTTTGGTGCAATAATTTGATAGCAGCCAGGTAGGAATGGATTAAAGAGATAATGGACAGTGAACAGCTCTAGTTATCTGTTCCCCCTGCTTCTCATTATTTCTTTTTTTCCTTGGAAATTTCTTACACTCAAATTCTATTATAGAATGCCAATACCTGCTTTTCTTAGACTTTCAAATAATTCTGGGATAGTTTACCATCTTATAACCTGGAGTCAGAATACCTGAAAGTTTCCCAAAGGCAACAAAATGGTGGCCTGTAATATGGATACATATATGATTCATTCCCTTATTTCTGAAGTAGATGCATTTGGGATTATCAGCCTAGTTTCTATGTCTTAAGAACTAGCCCCCATATCCAGATCATAGCATTACTGTGGGAACCTTTTTCTTAAGAACTATGTAACCTAGGCTTCTGACTATATATAGTTTATTGGCTCAACTTGGTTAGGAAGCCACCCTGGACTAGAGTACTTTCCTGGAAATTTTGAGATTAATCTGAGAAAGATACTATTTTTCCCTTGGCATGCCTAAGCTGAAAGATTAAAGTTTGAGTTCTACAGGTAGACTTGCTTTCTACCTTAAAAACTTAAGAAGAAAAAAATGATCTTTAGACAGAGTAAATATTGAAGCAAGTCCAAACACCTTTCAAGTTTTTGGTTCCAGCTATTTCTGAGGTGTAGCTACATTTCTACCCTTTGGCACTAGCATCATATAGTCCATGAACCCAATGACATATTCCTATTTTTACTTAAGCTATTTTTAGATGAGTGTCTGTCAGTTATCTTTATCCACATAAACTCACAGGCTAAGTTCTATCTGCAACCTCTTTTCAGTTTGAAGATGACTGGGAAGTTTCATCCATTAACACTTAAAGCACAGGTTGAGTACTCCAATCCAAAAGTACAAAAACCTGAAATGCTCCAAAATCCAGAACTTTTTGAGTGCCAACATGATTGCAACAAGTGGAAAATTCATGTGACAGGTCACAATAAAAATGCAGTTACACAATGCACAGTTTATTCAAAGTCCCCAAAGGAAAAAAAAAAGACCGTCCCCCAGCTTCCTTTAGCTGCTGTATCTTTACCACACGTGCCAGATGCCCCCACACAAGCATGCCCAAGGATAACAAAATGGTACGTGTGCAGGCCAGTTGCACCAATGGCAGCTTCCTCACGATACCTCCACATTGGACAAAGACCTGCATGCTTTACTCATTGTGGGATTTTTGCTTATTCTCTGTTCTGCGGTGTAAAGATATTGATGACAATGTCAAAAAGACCTATGTCAAATACCTCTATAGGTAACAGTGGTAAGAAAAGAAGCATTTATGTTTCTCTACTGCACAGAAACTCAGGCTGCTGGAGAAACAGAACATCAGTATAAGTGTAAAATATCTTACTTTTACAGAAATACATGATATTGGAATGATCATATATAATCTGAAGAAACAGAAGGATAAACTTGAAGTTCTGTGCTAAAAGTAATAAATGGAAGTTAATGAAAAACACTGCATAAAGCTAAAAATGAAGATCTTGTTTATGTATTGAAAGAGTAGATCCATTGGCATTATAGTGAACATATGCTACTTAATAGCATGCTGATCATAAAGCAAGCAAAGATCACGATGAACTTAAAAAAATGAGGGGAAATATGAATATCTAACAGAAATTTAAGAAAAGATATGGCATTACTTTTTTATTTTTAGTTAATTATATATACAAGATAGTTGTATATATTTATGAGGTATTTGTGATGTTTTGATACAGGCACAGAATATGTAGTGATCAAATCAAGATAACTGAGGTATCTACAACCTTAAGCACCTATCATTCTTTTGTGTTAGGAATATTTCAATTACACTGTTTTAGTTATTTTAAATCACAAAGTAGAGAAATTCATGAACAACTTTGCCAGGTCATCATGGATAAAAATCTGACACCAAAACAAGTCTATAATGATGATAAAACATCACTGTTTTAGCTGGGTTCGGTGGCTCAGCTTGTAATCCCGCGTCTTTGGGAGGCTGAGGTGAGTGGATTGCCTGAACCCATGGGTTCGAGACCCGCCTGGGCAGCAAGACCTCATCTCTACAATAAATCAAAAAATCAGCCGGGCGTGGTAGCACATGCCTGTAATTCCGGCTACTTGGAAGGCTGAGGCAGAAGGATCTCCGTAGCCCAGCAGGTCGAGGCTGTGGTGGCCGGGAGCGGCCACTGCACTCCAGTCTGGGCGACAGAGTGAGACTCCAACTCAAAACAAAACAAAACAAAACAAAAACAAAAACAAAAACAAAAAACATCACTGTTTTGAGGGAGGTATCACACTTCCAGACTTTAAACTTTACTATAAGGCTACATAATCAGAACGGTCTGGTATTGGTATAAGAACAGGCATATGGACTAATGGAACAGAATATAGATTCCAGAAGCAAAACCTCAATTTCTCACCAACTCATCTTCGACAAAACCTACACCAACAACCACTGGGGAGAGGAGAACCTATTCAGTAAATGGTGCTGAGAAAACTGGCTGACCACTGCAGAAGACTGAAACAGGACCCCTACCTGTCACTATACACAAAAATCAACTCTAAATGGATCAAAGACCTAAACATAAAACCTCAAACTATAAGAATCTTAGAAAT
The DNA here is from genome assembly GCA_027257055.1 of Cephalopachus bancanus. NCBI lineage: Eukaryota > Metazoa > Chordata > Mammalia > Primates > Tarsiidae > Cephalopachus > Cephalopachus bancanus. Next base: position 809,840 of record JAPVLO010000315.1, read on the forward strand.
GTAAGAGACACCCTTACAGAAATCAGAGTGGGCAACCAATTCCTGATCAAAACCTCAGGTGTGAACAATCCTCAGCAAAAAAAACAAAAAACAAAACAACAACAAAGCAGGAGGTATCACACTACCAGACTTCAAACTTTACTATAAAGCTACAATAATCAAAACAGCTTGGTATTGGTACAGGAACAGGCATATAGACCAATGGAATAGAATTGAGATTCCAGAAGCAAAACCTCAATTTCTCAACCAACTCATCTTTGGCAAAGCCTCCACCACCTACCACTGGGGAGAGGAGAACCTATTCAGTAAATGGTGCTGGGAAAGCTGGCTGACCACATGCAGAAGATTCAAACAAGATCCTTATCTATCTCCATACACAAAAATTAACTCTGAATGGATCAGAGACCTAAATGTAAAACCTCAAACCATAAGAACCTTAGAAAATGCAGGACATACCCTTATGGAAATCGGAACTGGCATCCAATTCCTGAACAAAACCCAAAACGCACGGGCCATAAGAGATAAGAGACAAGTGGGACCTCATTAAACTGAAAAGCTTCTGCAAAGCAAAGGAAACCATCAAGAGAGCAGGGAGACAGCCCACAGAATGGGAAAAAATATTTGCCAACTGTATGTCTGACAAAGGCCTAACATCTAGGGTCTACAAGGAACTCAAATATGCCAAAAGGAAAAATCAAACAGCCCCATTAAAAAGTGGGCAAAAAACATGAATAGACACTTCCCAAAATAAGATATATGGGGAGCCAACAGACACATGAAAAAATGCTCAGCCTCACTCATCATCAGAGAAATGTAAATCAAAACCACATTGAGATACCACCTAACCCCAGTAAGAATGACCATCATTAATAAAACGACAACAGATGCTGGCGAGGATATAGAGAAAAGGGAATGCTTCTACACTGCTGGTGGGAATGCAAACTAGTTCAACTTCTATAGAAAACAGTGTGGTCGTTTCTAAAAGAACTAGAAATTCATGTTCCATATGACCCAGCAATCCTCCTAATGGGAATATACCTGGAGGAACTCAAATCATTCTACAAAAAAGATACCTGCACACACATGTTTACTGCAGCACTATTCACAATAGCAAAAACATGGAACCAACCGTGCTGTCCATTGAAACAACTGGATAAAAAAATGTGGTACATATATATGATAGAATATTACACAGCCAGAAAGAAGTACAAACATATGGACTCAGCAGCAACTTGGATGTATTTAGAGTCTATAATACTCTATCAGTGATCTATCACAGAAACAAAGAACAGAGTACCACATGTTCTCACTCATAAGTGGACCTGAATATTTACCATAATATTATAAGTTATAAAGGAACTAGTGACCATGCGCAGTGGCTCAAGTTTGTAATTCCAGCACTTTGGAAGGCCAAGGTGAGGGAATGCCTGAGCCCACGGGTTCGAGAACAGCCTGGGCAACTTGGCGAGACCTCATCTCTGCAGGGTGTGGTTGTGTGCGCCTGTAGTTCTGGCTACTTGGAAGGTTGAGGTAGAAGGATCACCTGAGCCCAGCAGGCTGACGCTGGGGTGGCCATGAACATGCCACTGCACTCCAGCCTGGGTGATGGAGTGAAATTCCAACTCAAAAAAAAGGGGGGGATTGGCAGTAGCAGGATACTGTCTGGGTGGGGGGGTGGGGGAGCACAACATCAATAAGGGTACCTGATCTCAAACCAGGCAAAGTGAGGACAAAAGGCAGGCCCAAACTTTACCTGTATGATGTCCACTTGTATTCCTAATCCTGAATTATACCACACATCTTTAAAATAAAATATAGCAAATTAAATTAAATGAAAAGATCACTGTTTTGGTGCTATTGCCCTGGATGAGACAGCTCCTACAGGAATTAAGGATGCCAAGGACAGAATAATTGTACAGGGATATACTGATGTATTGATGCATCACGCATGCATTAGAATAAACTTGCTGTTATAGGCAAAAGCTGGCATCCTTGCTGGTTTCAAGGAGTGAATTTCTTTATCAGTTCATTGTTATGCTAACTAAAAGGTATGGATCACCAAGGACATCTTTTCTGATTGTTTCCATAAGCATTTTGTACCAGCAGCTTGTGCTCACTGCAGGAATGGATGACTGCAAGATTTTGTTATTTCTTGACAACTGTTCTGCTCATCTTCCAGCTGAAGTTCTCATCAAAACCAATGTTTATGCCAAGTACTTTCCCCCAAATGTGACTTCATTAATTAAGCCATGTGACCAGGCTATCCTTAGATCAATGAAGAGTAAATATAAAAACACTTTCTTGGACAGCATGCTAGCAGCAGTGAACAGAGTCGTGGGTGTGGAAGTTTTCAAAAGGAGCTTAGCATGAAGGATACCATATATACTGTTGCCAACACTTTTAACACAGTGACTACAGACATAGTTGTGCATGCCTAGCACAATCTCTGGCCTGCAATTATGTTCAGTGATGATGATGAACAAGATGATGACTTTGAAGAATTCTGTATGTCAAGTGAGAAAACAATGATGTCTGACCTCCTTACATATGTGAAAAATATACCTTTGGTGTCCATCAGAGGTGGATGACATCAATGAGTTTTTTATTTGTTTGTTTGTTTGTTTGTTTGAGTTCCTGTCTCAATATGTCACTCAAGTTGAAGTGCAGTGATGCAATCCTGGCTTACAGCAGCCTCTGCTTCCTGGGCACAAGTGATCCTTTCACCTCAGCTTCCTGAGTAGCTGGGACTACAGGCGTGAACCGCCATGACTGGCTAATTTTTGTGTTTTTTTGTAGAGACGCGGTGTTACTGTGTTGCTCAGGCGGTCAAAGAAATTTTTAACACCAATATTGAGGCTCCAGTCAATTATTCATTGACCAACAGTGAAACAGCCTAAATGGTTCTGAATCAAAGTGATCGTGATAGTAAGGATGAAGATGGCATTGTTAATGCTGCAGAAAAAGTGCCTATAGATGAACACATTACTTTTTTATTGTATGAATGGTATGTAATGTTTTCATTTATGAATGAATAAGTATAAGAATGATTGCTTACAAGTAGCATATAAATTCAATCAGAAATGATGCGAGACAACCATATATTGCCCACATGGCTGAGATAGGGACACCTTTGCCTTGGTTGAAAATATATAAACTTTGTTTCATACATAAAACTATCAAATATATTGTACAAAATTACCTTCAGGCTTTGTGTTTAAAGTGTACATGAAACATAAACTTATTGCTTAGACTAGGTCCCATCCTCGAAATCCAAAACACCTTTAGTCTAAATAATTTTGATTAATGAATACTCAGCCTGTAATTACTGATAGGGAAGGACTTTTCCGATCTCATTAGTTTTCTGTATGTCTTAGAGGCTTTTGTTTTTTAATTTTTATTTATTTATTTGGTTGTTTGTTTTAGAGTTACAGGGTTCAGGTGGAGATTTACTACATAATTAGGTTGCATGTAGTGGACGTTTGGGCTTCTAGCTGTCCCTCTCTCCGCTTGATAGTGTACCAAGTACCTATTGTGCTGCCATGTGCCCTCTTCCATTCTCTCTCCCTTCCTCCCCTAGCAGTGCCCAGCTCTGCTGATCCCACCCTTATGCTAGTGTGGCTAGTGTTCAGGGTCCACTTATGAATGAGAACATTCAGTATTCAGTTATTTGTTTCTGTGATAGTTCACTTAGCATGATGATCTCCAGCTGCATCCAAACTGCTGCAAAGGCCATGATTTTGTTCTTCTTAATGGCTGCATAATATTCCACACAGTATACCACATTTTCTACATGCAGTCCACTTTCAACAAACATCTGGGTTGGTTCCATGTTTTTGCTATGGTAAATAGAGCTGCAATAAATGTGTGTGTGCAGGTATCTTTTTGGTAGAGCAATTTACACAGATTGCTGGATCATATGGAGGTTCAATTTTTAGTTCTTTGAGAAACTGCCACACTGATTTCTATGGAGGTTGAACTAGTTTACATTTTCACCAACAGTGTAGAAGCATCCCCTTTTCTCTGCAACCATGCCAGCTGTTTTTGTTTGTTTGTTTCTGTTTTTTGCCTTATTAATGATAGCCATCTTTACCAGTGTTAGGTGATATCTCATTGTGTTTTGATTTACATTTCTCTGATGATTAATGTGACTAAGCATTTTTTTCATATGTTTGTTGGCTGCTTGTATGTCATCCTTTGAGAAGTGTCTGTTCATGTCCCTTGCTCATGTCTTAATGAGGTTGTTTGTTCTTTCCCTTTTAATTAGTTTGAGTTTCTTGTAGATCCTGAATGTTAGGCTCCTCCTCCCCTGTCAAAGACCGAGCTTAGCAGTTAAAAGCAGATTACCTGTCAGGTCAGGACCTGCCCTTTGGGTGTGTGAACCTGGGAGGCATACCTTCTGGTCAGAGTCAGAGGGTGGGGGGAGCTGGCTGCCAGACACTGGTGGTGGGCACCTCATGAGTATTGGCAGGTGAGCTTTCCCAGCCTGGGAGCCAACTGCCAGGCACTGATAGTGGGGAATGTGCTCTTGGAGATTGACTGGTGATAGGTGTACCCAGTGTGGGTGGGTCTCCAGTTCTATGTGAGCTCCAGCTGCAGGCCACTGTGTTCTAACCAAGTCTCCCGCATGGGTCTGATTACTAGTGTGCAGCTGAGAGGAAAAATGACCCACACTGTCAGGAGCACTCATCCCCTCTTGTGTACAAGGCAAGACTGCAGATCCTATGCAAGCCTGGCGCCCAAAGGGAATAGAGCCTCCTGGCTCCATTATTGGCCACCCAGACTCTCTCCTCCTTGGTTCCTATGCATTCCAGAGTCCTTTGCAAGATGCAGAGTGCTTCCTCTGTCCAGAACTGTTTAAGCTACCTGAGTTTGCTGCAGTTGGGTTTGTCCTCTCTGTTCTGCTCAGCAAGAGAGATGCAGATCAGCTACTCCCTGCTGACTATCTTGAATCCTTGAGGCTTTATTTTTCCTTATAGGCTTTCTGTTACTCATTTCCTCTATTAGTGCCTTATCTAATTTTTTATAGTATATACTATAATTATTTTTCATAGTATATTCTATAATTATTCATGTATATTCTATAATTATTTTCTTTGTGTTTATCAGGGGTAGCACATATGCCATTCTAAAGATTTCAGCAATCTAATTTGAATACCATGTTAACTTCATTTGTATATAAAACTCTATTCTTATACATCTTTGTTCCTGTCCCTGATATTGTTATTGATCTCACAAATTATATTTTCATACAATGTGTACTTATATTTTTTATACATTATATACTTAGTAAATAGATTTGCAATTATTTTATGCATTTGTATTTTAATTCAGTTTGCAAATCAGAAGTGGAATTATAAACCAATATTACATTAATACTGGTTTTTATATTTGCCTATATATTTTTACTTTTACTAGAGATCTTTATGTCTGCCTATGGCTTTGAGTTACTAGCCAGCATCCACTCATTTCAATCTGCAGGACTCTTTAACTTTTTTTGTAGAGCACGTCTAGTTGTCATGAATTCTCTCCACTTTTTTTTTTTTTTTAGAAAGTAGGATTTATTGAGAAGACAGAAAAGCTTCCACAGCAGGAGGGGACCTGAAGGGGTTGCTCTCCTTTAGCTTTTGTTTATGTGAGAATGTTCTAATTTCTCCCTCATTTTTGAAGGTCAGTCTTGCTGGATATAGAATTTTTGGTTGCCTTTTGTTTTTCCCTTTCAGTACTTTAATTATACCATCTCACTGCCTTCAGGTCTCCAAAGTTTCTACTGAGAAATCAGTAATCTTATTGAGAATCCCTTGTATATGATGAGTTGCTTCTCTCTTGCTGCTTTCAGGTTCTCTTTCAACAATTTTATTATAATTTGTCCTTGTGTGAGTCTCTCTGGGTTGATTCTAATTGAAGTTTGTTGTGCTTCTTGGACTTGAAGAGCCATGTCTTTCCTCAGTTGTGGAAGATTTGGGACTAATATTTCTTCAAATAATTTTTCTCTCTTCTCCTGTTTCTCTCTTCTCCTTCTGGGACTCCTGTAATGTGTATGTAGTTATACTAGATGAAGACCCATAATAAATCCCTTAGGTTTTGTTCACTTCCCTTAGTTCTTTTTGGTCCTCAGACTTCATAATTTCAAAGGTTGTGTCTTAAAGTTGACCAACTTTTTTCCTTCTGCCTGTTTAAACCTGCTGTTAAACCTCTCTTGTAAATTTTCAGATATAGTTATTGCTTTTTTCAATTGCTGCAGAACTTGTTTGGTTCCTTTTTATAATATCTATCTCTTTGTTGGTATTCTCATTTTGTTCATATGTTGTTTTCCTGATGTTCTTTAGTTCTTTATTTTCCTTTAGCTCTTAGAGCAGCCTTGTGGCAACACCTTCATAATGCAAGGCAAACACAAGGGAATCCTAGCTATATGGACTGAATTATTCTAGCTATGAGAGAGGCTTGGCCTAATGAAAGATATTTACTTGAGAGACAACCTTTTGGAAGTCAATCAAAGAGGCCAAAGGCTTCTCTGAGAATTAGGAATGATGCACTTTATCTATGCCCAGGTTTTTATGAGACCCTATAAAGCAGTTTTTATGACCAGGATAAAAAATAAATTGCTACAGGGTACACCAAGAGAAGGTCATGACTCTTTGCTGTCTTTGTTGAGTCCTACAGTGAGACAAGAATATATGACGTGAGAGAAGCCATCAGATTTGGGAGAAACCATGAAAACCAGAGACAGGGTATACTTGGTAACCTGCCAAGGGTCAACAAAGGGAGAAGAGAAAATCCCATGAGAAAGGAAAGAGACTGATAAGACTCACATATAAGCAAATGTGACATTTTTATTGGGAGCAGGAACACCTCAGAAAAAATAGACAAATTACCTACTGCTGTATTAGTAGCCTTATGAAGGGAACTGCAGCCTGAACAGCAGTTTCATTCTGTCCCCTCTGTCTGCAGAGGAAGTGACTTGATAGCCCCAAATCATCTGGGCCCAAGATTAGGAATGGGACCAAGGTCAACCCCATGTTTGAGCATATAGGGCAACCAGAGGCTTCAAACTGAGCTCACCATTTACTGGTACACCCACAAATAGAAGACTGTTGCCTTAGTGGATACTGGGACAAGATATACTTTAATTCATGGAAATCCAGAAAGACATCCTGTCAATGGGTTGCCACTGATGGTTATGGAAAACAAATTATCCAGGTTAAAAGGAATTTAATATATGTAGGTAATGGGAAAGCTCCCCCTACCCCATATAGTGTTTATTTCTTCTATTTTAGAAAACATTTTAGGCGTGGATGTTTTGTTAAGAAAGGCTTTGCTGACTTCAGTGGGAGAATTCAAATCGAAGGTATGTATAGTAAAGGTAGCTGCCGGGGGAGAGCCAAAATGGAAACCAGTACAACTTCCTATCTCTAGGCAGGTTGTCAACATTCTCTTGGTGTGCCCTGTAGCAATAACATTAAACAGTGTAATTCCAGGAAGTGGGAAGGGGGTGCTGAAATAAGTGCAATTATTGAGGAACTGGTAAAGGTGAATATTATCTGCCCAGGTCAAATCCTATCTGGCCTATATGCAAGCCAGAAGGTATCTAGCAGATGACTGTGGATTACTGGTAATTGAACAAGGTAACCTCAGTCATATATGCTGCAATTCCAAATATTTAGGTAGTTAATCACTTAGTGTCTGTGCTTAGGACCCATCGCACTGTCTTGGATTTGGTTAATGCCTTTTCAGCATTCCTGTCTCTGAACAATCACAAGACCAATTTGTTTTTACCTGGCAAAGTTGCCAGTGAACTTTTCAAGTCCCAGGAATATCTTCACAGTCCTACAGTTTGTCATGGAATGGTGGCTAGAGACATGTCTTTGTTCTCATTCCTGTCTTCTCTTTTGACATTATGGTAAACCTCTGAAGATTTTAATGTGTTACAGGAAAGTCCTTATGCCATCATGTGGTCACCTACAGTAACAGGGATGCACAATCAATCCTCAGAAGATTCAGGGCCCACAATTTTTCGGGGTTATGTCGTTGGATAAAACTCATTTGATATTGGAGACAGCAACTGACAAAGCCCAACAATTTTCAACTCCAAAAACAAAAAGAAATTCAAATATTTGTAGGTCTTTTGAGTTACTGAAGAGCATTTATTGCACTCTTAGCCTAATATCCGAAACCACTATATAGACTTATTATAAAAGGGGCACATAGGAACTGGGACATACCTCAATAGGAACCTCTTGAGCAGGTTAAAATGCTAGTACGGCAGACACAAGACCTAGGCACACCTTTAGAGGGTATAGCTATGACTTTGGATGTGACTTTAGTCATGAGGGTGCTGGGCCTTATGGCAACTACAGTATGGTAAATCAATTCCTTTAGGATTCTGGTCACAATTATGGAAAGGAACTGAAACCAAATATTCTCCCACTGAACAACAAGTGCTAGCAGTATATAATACTTCACAGCAGGTGGAACCATTAACAGTAACCCCCCTCCTGTGACTGTGAGAATAAGTTTACCAATCAAAGGATGGATGGACTGTTTAAATGACCCACCTCCACTATGGCCCAATCACCTACCTTGAATAAATGGCATACCTATTTGGAACAATGAAGTATTCTGGCAGTGAGTCCCTTAATGCCAGATTGCATGATGTATTAGGCCCTGTTACATATGAGCGACCAAAGGACACCACCTCCCACTCTGGTGTCTGACACAATAAGAAAAGGAGTGTCACACATCCTGGATGAGGCTTAGTAGATGAATAGCTCCAGCAGGGGAAACTCCTGTATTTGGACCACTATTGCTATACAACCAAAAAAAAACTAATCTGGTTTGATACAGGTATGCATCAGAGTACTCTGTGGTTGAGTTGCAAGTCGCTTGATTAGTAATCACACATGAGCCCTGCCTGGCCCCTGGTTCTTTACACTGATAGCTGAGCGGTATTCAAGTGCTTAATATGTGACTGGCCTAATAGGAATTAAGAAAAGTAGATAATTATGTACAAACCCATTTGGGGCATGAATACGTGGCAATAAATATGGAAGAAGCTGCAACACCCTGTAGCTGATTTAACTGTATTTCATGTGACCATAAACAACAACAACAAAAAGACTCAATTTCAGGAAATATAGAGGCTGAAACCTAACAAAAATTAAAAGCATTAGCCCTGGCTAACTAGCCCTGGCTGAACTAGTGACTGAGTACATAACAAAAATGGTCATAGAAGTGAAAGAATAGGCTGGGAGATAGCAACCAAGGGGGTAGAATTGCCCTTAAAATATAGTGACTCCCTAACCGCTTTTACAAATTGTTTACTGCGTTCTTGATTGTACACATAGGGCTGTCCTCCTTATAACAGATTGGCAAGATTGACTCTCCCTGTAAGTCAAGAAAAGAAATATGTATTAAGCTGTGTAGACATCGCTACTGGATTGCTGCAAGGTTTTCCTTGTAAGCAAGCTAATCGTGCATGCCAGTACCATTAAAGGTTTAGAATCTCGTAGTACTATGTATGGATATGGTTGTTACATTGACGGTGACCAAGGGACTCATTTTACTGGACATGCTGTGCAGGACTGTGCCAGGGAACACATTACAGCATAGCACTTCTATCTCTCATATAACCCCTAAGCAGCAGGGTTAGTTGAAATAAAAAATGGTCTGTTGAAAGCACTTATTCAGACTTTGCTGGGGAAACCTACCTTGCATGGGTAGATGAGTGTATTATTTGAAGCCTTTATTTCTTTAAATTCACCTGCCCCATATAACAGGTTGGGAAAACCATTCCCCAAGCCTACCACTGTTCATATATGGGCAACTGAGGAAAAATGCTTTGCTCCCAGACCTTGTTGACAACCTCTGTGTTTTGTGCATTAAGACACCAATGGACATACTACCAGGGGAGGTGATATACACTGGAGCTTGGAATGGCAAATAAACTCAGGGTTTTTCCTGCCAGAGAGTAGGGAATATCCTGGACTGTTTGAGTGGTCCCCATTGATCCTGCTGAATACAGGACCCGTTGTCACTTGCTATAAATGGTTAAGCAAAATATGTGTACCTCATGGCATGGTTGTGGGCTTTCCTTAACCAAATTACTTTGATAACTGCTGCTGACACTTCTTCCCTGGACAACATATATAGTATATGGCCTCTTTCCAAGAGCCAAGAGCTGCCTCTTTACTAACTGCTCTAAATAAATCAACTAGTGCTATTCTAATATGTGAAGAAAACCTTCCCTTGCAAGTACCAACTAGGTTTCTTCCTTTTCATTTTCAATTGTTATGTTCTGTCACTACTATCACCAGCTTTTACCTATGAAGCAAAACTTTACCTAAATTGGGCACAAGACTATGCTGATAGCTTACAGAAAACACCTGTTGGGTATGTGGCCTTATACCACTTTCTGGTGCTTCTGGTCTACCATGGCAGGTATTTCCCTTGCAAGAAGGAGGTTGGATAGACTATCAGGAATATATTACTGTTTCCCAAAATTACATGATGGTATTGAATACAAATATAGCCAAAGACAAATAACCCAATAACCCATCAATACTACCTTTTTTGAAGAGAACTTAGGAGGAGTTTTCCTGTCAATGAAACTGACTCACTCATTCTCCAACTGGAAACACCCCAATTAAGGAACCAAACACCCCAGTACTGCAGTGGCATAACCCAAATATGAGATTAATGTATTTGGTTAATTTCATCTTTTGGCCAGTTTAGTCAACTCACCCCTTATGTTGGGAACAAAACTGTCATTCTAAAGATACCTGACTAAACAGTACAAGCGATATGGAATGGATATGTTTACATATTATAATATTACAAAGTACTGACTGGCATGCTATAGAATGGGCACTGTGTTCAGGAGTCTGGTTGGCCCCAAATGGAACTTCCTGGATATGTAGCACCAATTTACAGCCTTGGCCACTTGGATGGCTAGGAAGATGTTCTTTGAGTTATACTTGGGCACAATGCTGGACAGTTCACACCCTTACAAACCCTGTGAATGTTCCTCATTTGGAATTTCACTGTGCCTGATTTCTTTTCTATTGGTATGATCATTTGGTTTCTATTTTTATTTTTCAACTGGGCACTGAATATTGTTATTTGGCATGTGGAAGCTCTCATTCTTTGCAAATTGTACAAAGAAAACTTTGAATGACAGCCACATGGCAATCTCTTTTGAAACATGGAGAGATCACTCTCATGAGAAAGGCTGTCCCCCCAAATCACATGGCTTTAGACATACTCACTACTGCACAAGGGACACTTAAATGATCATAAAAACTGAATGCTTTGTTTATATTTCTGATGAATCACATAACATCACTAAGTTAATGACTGATATGAAAACTCAGATACTCAATCTCTCAGACCGAACCCCCACATGAGGCCAACATAGCCTTGACATCCAAACCTGATGAAGAAATTAAAGTAAAAGAAAATTACAGATCAATTCCTCATGAACATAAATGCCAAAATTTTTAAATAATATCAAATCAAATCAAGCAACATGTAAAAAATACATCATGACAACTAAGAAGTGTTTATTTCAGGAATGCAAGGCTATTTCACCATTTAAAAATCAATCAATGCAATTTACCATATTCACAGAACAGAGGAGAAAAATCATATGATCACCTTGATGGATGCAGAAAAAGTATCTAAAGTTAACCTATTCATGACAGAAACTCCTAGCAAGCTAGTTATTGAAGAGAACTTTCTTATTATGATTAACAGGTTTACAAAAACCCTGGGGAAAACCTTATGCTAAATAGTAAATTATTAAAAACTTTTCCTAAGAATCAAGAAACAGATAATGATGCCTGTTAGAACTTCTGTTCAACATTATACTGGAGCTTCTAGCCAGTGCAGTAAATAGATTCATAATATTGAGTAAAAGGAGCCAAATGCAAAAGAATGTAAGTATGAATCTATTTAAAGCTTAAAAAACTTATCTATAATACTGTAAAATCTGGATAGCTGGGCTGAGGCTGTAGTATCTTAAAAGGAGTATAAGAGGACTTCTGGGGTCCTATTACTTGGTCTGGATAATGGTCACAAGGATGTGTTCACCTTATGAAAATTCACTGAGTCATATACTTATATTTTGTAAACTTTATGTATGTTATTCCTTAATAACAGGTTTTTAAAATTACCAAATTGTTCACATTATCATTCAGCTTTTCCTTTAGCAACTCTTGCTTTTAATTGTATTGACTAATTATGTCAGATATATATATATAATTTTTTTTAAACAGACTCTCCCATATAGACGGAACTAGTTAAGTATTCTTTCGCTAAAACCAAATATTTAATACCATTCTGCTTTAGGATAAATATGAGCAAATCATTGAATTAAGTTGACAAAATTTGAGAAAAAATTAGCTTTCCCCAGAATAATGTAAGCTTTGTAAACATTTGCTGGGTAGCTCTTGACGAAGAAATCAGAGAGTCTTTCCTAATTCCATTTGGCATTATGAGTGAGATTCACCCAATTTTCTGGAACAAAAGTGGAGTAGAACATTAAGATTAAGAGGTTAACCTCTTGAAAGTTACCTTCCCCCTATATTTTTGCTCGTTAGTGTGTTTCTTGAGCTGTTTTCATGTTGTTTCTTTCCTTTCTGTGAAATGGTTGTTGTTGTTGTTTTTTTTAACTTGGGACCACCAAGTTGTAAAGATGTATGTTTTTACCCGACAGTAATACCACAGGTAGACTGTCAAGTTGAGAAGAGTGAATCAGTAACTTGTATTCGTTGTTAAAATTAAATTAATCCTTGGTAAGAGTTGCTTTTTTTTTAAGGAGTTAGTCTTTGACCACTAGTTTGATGCCATCTCCATTTTGGGTGACCAGTTTCACTAGCAGACCTGTTACTCTCCATGACTAACTGTGTAAGTGCTTAAAATGGAATAAATTGATTTTCTACATTAAAAAAAAGGAAGTTACTGATGTTATTGAATGGCATCTTTGTCAAAAGATAATAATGTAGGTCAAAGGCTGAGGCCTGAAACAGACTGAGAAGAGGAGTGTCACATAGTTTCTATGAAAAGGTATTGGCTAGAAATGAGGCAGGGCTTAAAGGGGGTATACCAAGTTCTCTGGCTAGAAGTGATCCCCTGTCCACAGTAACCTGATGAGAGAATACTCAGGCCACAAGATGCCTTTTGATGAATAGTAGAGTTTTTTCATTTTTCTGAAAATTTCACTTTCACCCTCAGTAGCTTTAATAGCTTTAAAAATGCAAAGATGGCCTTCATTATATCTGATACCCTGGTAGAAAAGGCAGGGCACAGGACAACCATGGGAAATTCCCAGAAAATTGACTATGAATTAACTTCCTGTTGTGTTTTCCTAAATGACTAGCGGGATAGGGATGAAGGATATTTTTATCCCCATCATATAACATCATAATTCCCATTAACATACTATGGTTTTATCATTTAGTTAGACGTGACTGCTCATAATAGCAAATATAAATTGTACCTACCTCACAGAGTTATAGTGAAAATGAAATTATTTAGAATAGTGTCTGGCCCATGGTGAGCATTTAATTAATGTTAGCTAGTATTATCATTAGGACACACATCTATATCCTTAGGAAGTATCAAGATGTAGCGATACAGCTAAAGTTATTCTTATCTAATATTGCATTAATATTAAATATGCATTATCTACCAGAAATGGAGATTTGAAAGTGGTCTATGCACCTTTTGGGTAAAATTTGGAACTCTCTTGGGGGGAAGGATAATGGAAATAACTTACTGGTAAGTAATTATTAGCCCTGGCATTTAGGTTTAGAGCTACACTAGTGGAATGGCTTTTAGTCCTTCGGCACTACCTTGAAGACTGAGATCTATAGTCGTGATGTCAGAGAGAAGCTGAAAACTGGTTCCTCTGACAGCAAACAAACATTACAGGATCTATCAATGGAGAGGTTCATTATAATATTTTTAAGCACTTGCAAAGTGTACATCTTATTAAAATTTCTTTGTTTCATAGGAGTTCCACAGAAAAATGAATTGTTACAAACCTGAGGGTCCTTTGCCTAATATAGGAATAATAAATACCAGGAAGAATATGAATTGGATTTCCAAGTGTCGGTACTGCAAGATTTAGTGACATTAGATAAACGGTTTTTAAAAAGGAAGTTGTTGATCTTATGATACTTCTTAAACTTTTGTAATATTATAAAGTTTAAATGGACTTTTTGATTCACTCTAAGGCTTCTGATCTTCTTTAGAGTACTACATTGTGAAATGACTAGCAACTTCTAAACAAAAACAAATCACCCATCAAACTTGAAAATCCATATGAAATACTTTGCCTGATATAAGAGAGAATTATTTTGAGATATGACATATTTATGTGTATAAATAAAGAATTATACAAATTTCTGCATTGGTTAATTTTAATAACATCACCGATGATAATAGTAAACTCTTCCTCCCTCCAAAAAAAATCTTAAAATCAATGTCTTTTTTACTTTTTTCTAAATGGTGAGTATAGTAAGCACAGATGATCAATTTTCACATTAACACAATTCCAACTTGTGTATCAGCATTGTACTATTTGTCAAGGCCCAATTCATTTTTTTAAAAAGGCACTTTCTTTACAAAGAAAGTAATTCAAATTAACCAACCATGCCCTACAAACAGAAATGATACTAAGTATTGATTAAAACAAAAAGCACTTTAAAAACCAGCATTAATTCTTACCAACTCCAGACGTTATTGATTCTGCATCAATGTCACTAGCTCTTTTTCTTGCCACTTCAGCTAGTGCCAATTCACCCTTATCTAGTGCAAGGTAATGGATATCCTTTGGAAATAAAGCAAAATAAAAGATTAATCCAAAATGAATCTCGCTCAAGTTACAAAGGAGTTTTTGAGAGAAAAAAAAAAACATTGTTCAAATTACAAAATAGAAGTTGTTGATGAATATTCTTTTTTGTATTTAAAATTTCTTAGTTTTCTTTTCTAGTATAAGCAAATTTTTATGAATTGGATATAACTAAAGACAATTATTTAAATAAATTACTTAGGGTCTTAATATGTCAAATACTTTTAATAAAGTGTTTGACAACCTCAGTTCTGTCAGGGAATAAAAATTGTGATTTTATTTGGTGAGACTTTAACATCTTAAGGTGATTCTTTAAAATTTAATTGTATAGTATATTATGCTAAGTACTATACAAGGAATACTAAACATATTGGTCTCTGTGTCTGGCATATATTTGTTAATATTATTAATACTACTACTACTACTATTTTTTAGTTCATTCAGTTAACAAATAATTAGTATCTTCTAAGAACCAGGCAATGCTCTGGAGTATAGAAATGAATCACAGTACCACATCTCAAAAAGCTGTGAGCCAGTGGGGAGTCACATCGTTATAAATCAATAGACCAATGGTTGATTACATAAAAGTGTGATAGATTTTATGGCAGATACATATTTGCATAGAGTACTATGGCACCAAAGAAGAGAAACCGATCTTTGAAATGAGTCTTGAAGGATAAATAAATATACTAGGTGGGAAAATGGAGAAATGGTGACACAAAATGAATGACATCTGGTGCGTATATGCAGAGATGCTTGAAAAGACACAGTTCTGTCAGGCAATGGCAGGTCTTTCAATCTGGAAGGAGTCTTAGAAGTATGGGAGGAAGCAGTGGGAAGAATACTGAAACAAGTAGGTAGAGGCATTAAAAAGGATTCCCAACTCATTTTGGTATGCAGAATGATTGTTGGAATGAAAATTTATCACAATAAAAATGAAAAAAGTTATGAACAGCAAGTTTACAATGAAGAAATAATTGGGCCATAATTATGAAAATATCTTTCAACTTATTCAAATAAATGCAGATTGAAAAATAGAATTTCAAATTGGGTAAATTTTTAAAAGTTATTAATAATGAAGTGCCTGTTTTGGGAAAACAGGCACTTAACATTTCCTGAAAGTATACAGAACAAGAACCAAATCTAGCCTGCTTTTTGTATAGGCCTAAAGTTAAGAATAGTTTTTACGTTTTTATTGGTTGGAAGAACCATGCTCAGTCATTATTATTGGACTCTGAAGGGCTTTGAAATTAGCTTTTGCTACAGATTTGAAAAGGCTTCAAGCTAAAATTACAAAGCAAAACAGTGCTTATATGTGAAACTTATATGTGAAACATACCGTGACAAAGTCATTTCAATGAGAATATTGTTTGAATTGCAAGACATGTCAGGTTGCATTACATACTTCCTGCACTGTGAAAAGTTTTTTTAAAAAGTGATATCTTCGTTCCTACACAAATTCCCAAAGACATATTTTCTGATTTCAAACAACAGAGTGTTTTTCAGACCTTGGTACAAGTGCAAAGGAAATTTCCATTTTCCAAAATCCATTTAATCTGTGCAATTGAGGAATTTTAATTGGAAGTGATTTGCAATGTAATGACATGTTAAAAGGCAGCCTAGCCTTTTAGCTAACTGAAATAATTGAAATCAGAAAATGCCTTCCAGTCTGTAAATATGCTAAATTAAAAATATATACTCATGCATTAAAAGAGTATTTGACAGTACCTATGTGGAAAGACATTTTCAAAGATGAAATATGTAAAATCTCATTAACATTATTAACAGATGAACATTTGCTGAAGATTTTGATAGCATACACCTCAATTATTATCATATTTTAAATATCATCAATAAAGAATTTCAGGGTCCAGGCTTGGTGGCTTAGCCTATAATCCTAGCACTTTGGGAGGCCAAGGTAAATGGATTGCCTGAGCACACAGGTTCAAGACCAGCCTGGGCAACTTGGCAAGACGTCATCTCTGCAATAAATCAAAAAATTGGGTGTGGTAGTGTACCTGTAGTTACAGCTACTTGGAAGGCTGAGGAGGAAGGATCACCGGAGCCCAGCAGTTTGAAGTTGGGGTGGCCATGAGTGTGCTATAGCACTCCAGCCTGGGCTCACAGAGTGGGACTCCAACTCAAAAAAAGGGACAGGAATTTGTTTTCTCTTTTCTCTTGTTATATAAATACCTTAGTTTTGCCTCTTGTCCCACAAGCCTCTAATATTTGCTATCTGGTCCTTTACAGAAAAAGTTTGCTGGCATAAATTTAAAATTCAAATGTACTTTTGGTAAATCTTTCCATGGAAATGATGGGACAGTGTCCAAGATTGGTAATTAAAGCATTGCTTCTAACAGTGAAAAATTAGAAGCAACTTAAAAGTACAATCGAAATAGCGATGTGTTTTGTGTGTGTGTGTGTGTCTCTGTGTGTGTGTGTGTGTGTGTGTGTTTTACTTCATAATCCGAGAATAGCACAGTACTTTCAAAATAGATCCTTATATTCAATGAAAGAATTTGGTAATTTAAAATATAAACTATAGCATTAAACTTGCTAATACTTAAGATTTTTGCATCTATGCTCTTTAAGCATAGCCTGTGATTTTCTTTATTAAATTACCCTTGACTGAAATAAAGATTATAATAATAGTCTTGTAAAAATCAGTTCAGTATCTTTCCCTATTCTCTGGTGAAATTTGTATTTGATTCTTCACTGAAAGTAGGCAAAAGATACACTATACATTTGAGAAGAAATTACCAACCATTACTGAGGGACATAAATAAACACCTGATTAAAATATAGACATATAGCTGCTTATATCTGGGAAAACTATACATCATAAAAACATCAATTCTGACCCCAGATAATCTGTAAAATTCAGTGAAATTCCAATCCAGATCCCCTCAAGGTTTTTCATGGGATTCGACAAGTTGATTTTAAAATTCACATGTCAAACACAAATGATTGAGAATATCAAAGACTTACTCTAGTTAATTTTAAGACTGGTATACAAGGCATATAAACCAAAGAAAAAGAAACATATAAATATGTGGTTTTATTTTAGGGTTACCAGTGTGAGTACTTTATGTTTAACAATGTTGTTAAATGTTGACTATAAGATTCGCAATCCACAAATTATTTTTAGAATGTTTTCTTTGTCTTATTTTTCTCATTCCTCCTTAATTCTCTGATTTTTTTCTTCTATATTTTTAAAGATAATTAGCGGGAACAAGGGTAATTGATTTGAAGAGGGCAAAGCCTTTTAAAATATATATATATATAAAAGACACAGGGTCTCAGAATGTTGTCCAGGTTGGATTCAAACTCTTGGGCTCAAGCAATCTTCCCGCCTCAGCCTCCTGGGTACCTGAGACTATAGGTGTGTGCCATGGCACCTGGCTAAGAGGGCAAACCTTAATAGTTCTTACATTCTTAATATCTCTCTACCACAAAAGCATTCATTTCATAATCTTTTGTTTGGAAACACACTATACAGTTCACTCATTTGCTGATACACTTGTGGGCCTCCTCACTATTTATATATCTGAATGTGGCCTTTAGCAAAATGCAGCAGAAAGTATCTCTCCATAATTCCATGCTCCTCAATCTGACAGAGTTCATTAATCTTTTGGGTCTTGCACAAGATATATCTGGTATCTAATATCACCTCTCAACTGGTTATCTTCTGGCATCACTTGTTTTATAACTTTTAGATAGTTTTAGCTTTGGCATTTAGTTTAAATGTTGGTTTTATACAATTCAATGTATTCACAAATGCTATGATTTGAATGTCCTTGCCAAAATTCATTTGGAAACTTGATTGTCAATCTTACAGTGTTAAGAGAAGGGACCTTTAAGAGGTGATTAGGTCATGAGGGCTCTACCCAGTGAATGGATTAATGGTGTTATCAGAGGCATCAGCAGACTAGGTTTGTTATAAAAGAAAGTTTGAGCCGGGCTGCTGGCTCAGCCTGTAATCCCGCACCTTGGGAGGCTGAGGTGAGTGGATTGCCTGAGCCCACGGGTTCAATACCTGCCTGGGCAACTTGGTGAAACCTCATCTCTACAATAAATCAAAAAAATCAGTCGGGCGTGGCAGCGCGCGCCTGTAGTTCCAGCTACTCGGAAGGCTGAGGCGGAAGGATCGCCGGAGCCCAGCAGGTCGAGGCTGCAGTGGCCGGGAGCAGCCACTGCACTTCAGTCTGGGCGACAGAGTGAGACTCCAACTCAAAAAATAAAAATAAATAAAAAATAATAAATAAATAAATAAAAGAATGTTTGGCCCGATTTCCTCTGTCTCAGATGCTCAATTCTGCCTTCCACCCTTCTACCATGTAATGACCCTTGCCAGATGCTGGTACCATGCTCTTGGACTTCTGTATCTCCATAACAGTTACCTAAATAAATTTCTTTTCTTTATAAATTACCTAGTCTATGGTATTCTGTTATAGCAGCGGAAAATGGTTGAAGACAACAAACCTCTGAGAAATGGTCATTATAAATGAATAAAGAAAATAAAGCCACTTGGCTGTATATTTTATTTTCACGTTCTTTACCTAAGTAGGCGAGCACATACAGGAATAAAGGATAAGAAATAAAACTGGTTGAGACTAAGACTAGGGTACAATTCAATCATACTACATTAAGGACATTGCAAGCAATAATTGCAAGAAATTGCAAGGCCACCATTGGGGTAGTCATACCCATTCCAACTTCACTTAATCAATAGCTATTAATTAATCAAAAATCATTTATAAATAACAATGGAATTTTTACTATGTGCCAGATGCAGAGGTTAGTTTTCAATGAAGCTAACAAAGCTGAGCTAATGAATCAAGAAAATAAAAGCCACTCTGCTGTGCATTTCATATATAAGCTTAAGCTTCATTACCTCTGACTTGTAGAAGCCCTTCCATACCTAATTTTGTATTTGAAATTTTAAATTATTTTACTTAAAAAGTATCCCTCAAATTGTATAAGCTTCAGGCTTAAAACATGGACTTACCTATGGCCAGATGCCTAACAATTAAGGTTCTTAGAGACCAGTAGACTGATTTACTACATGTTTAGTTTTCTTAAAATTGTGTCTGGAAGACCCAACTATATGCTGCCTACAAGTAACTCACTTCATCTGTAAGCACATAGACTGAAAGTAAGAGATGGAAAGAGATATTATATTGAAATGGAAACAAAAAGAGAATGAGGATAGCTATACTTATATCAGACAAAACAGATTTTAAGTAAAATACTGTAAAATGAGGCTGGGCGCAGTGGCTCATGCCTGTAATCCCAGTACTTTGGGAGGCTGAGGCGGGAGACTTCTTGAACCCAGGAGTTCAAGATCAGACTAGGCAACATTATGAGACCTTGTCTCTACAAAAAAATTTTAAAAATTAGCTGGACCTGGCAGTGTACACCTGTAGTCCCAGCTGCTTGGGAGGTTGAGGTGGAAGGACTGGCTAAGCCCTGGAGGTTGAGGCTGCAGTGAGACATAACAGTATCATTAAACTTCAGCCTGGTCAACAGAGAGACCTCAACTCAAAAACAAAAAAACTGTAAAATGAGACAGAGATGGTCATTATATAATAATAAAGGAATCATTTCATCAATAAGTTTTAATGGTTGTAAATATATATATTCCCCAAATTGGCATTTATAAATGTATGACACAAATATTAGTATATCTAAAGGGAGAGAGAGAGAATACAATAAAAAAGGACTTCATTACTCCACTTTAAATATTGGTCAGGTCATCTAGACAAAGTTCATAAGAAAACATTAGATTTAAATGTCACATTAGACCAAATGGACCTGACAGATGTTCACAGCATCAGTATCCAAAAGCAACAGAATGCACATTCTTTTCAAGTGCACATGGAACATTCTCCAGGACATATCATATGTTAGGCCATAAAACAAGTCTTAACAAATTTAAGAAGATTAAAATCACATGTTATCTTTTCTGACCAGAATATCATGAAATTAGAAATCAGTAATCTTCGAACACTCTCAAATATGTGGAAACTAAGGAACATCTCCTAAACAATGAATCAAATAAGAAATTTAAAAATATATTGAGAAAAATGAAAATGGAAACACAATGTACCCAAACATATAGGATGCAGAAAAGTAGTCCTAAGAGGGAAATTTGTAACAATAAATATCTACAAAATAAAAAATAAAGAAGATGTAAAATAAACAAACTGACCTTGCATCTCAAGGAACTAGAAAAAGAAAACAAAGTAAGCAAACTTAGAAGAAGGAAGAAAATAATAAAGATCAGAGAAGAAATAAATAAAATAGAGACTAGAAAAATAATAGAAGATAAAAAACTAAAAGTTTTTTTGAAAAGATAAACAAACCTGACTAATCATTAGCTAGACTAACAAAGATAAAAAAGAACATTCAAATAAAATTAGAAATGAAGGAAGAAACATTACAACTGATACTGCAGAAATCAAAGGTTAAGAGACTACTATTAACAGCTATACACCAACAACTCAGATAACCTAGAAGAAATGAATAGTTTCTAGAAACATGCAACCTGTCAAGACTGAATCAGAAAGAAATACAAAACACGAAGATACCAATATCAAGTGAGATTGATTAAGTAACAAAAAGTGTCTCAACAAAGAAAAGCCTAGAATCTGATAGTTTCACTTCTGAATTTTACCAAACATTAAAGGAAGAACTAATACCAGTCCTCCTCAAACTCTTTCAAAAAATGTAATTAGAGGGAATACTTTCAAACTCACTTTATGAGGCCAGCATTACTCTGATACCAAAGCCAGACAACCATATCAAAATTACAAACCAATATCTTTGATGAGCACAGATGCAAAAATCATCAAAAATACTAGCAAACCAATTTCAAAAGCCCATGAAAAAGATCACCATCATCAAGTGGATTTATCCCAGGGATACAAGAATGGTTCAACATATGTAAATCAATATGTGATACACCATAATAACAAAATGAAAGACAAAAAACCATGATCATCTCAGTAGATGTAGAAAAAAACCAGAAACATCTATTTCTGATTTAAAAAACAAACTAAAAAGACAGGTACAAGGGAATATACTTCAACTACAGCAGAATAAAGGCCATATATGACATGCCCACAGCTAACATTATACCCATTGCAAAAAGTTAAAAGCTTTTCCTCTAAGGTCACGAACAAAACAAGGATGACTGCTCTTATTACTTCTCTTTACTATAGTACTGGAAATCCTAGCCAGAGCATTCAGACAGGAAAAAGAAATGAAAGACATACATATAGTAAAGGAAGTAGTGAAATTGTTTGTGTGCTGATAACATTTTTTATATATAGAAAAACCTAAAAATTACACCAAAAATAGTTATAACATAAACAAATTCAGCAAAGTGGCATATTTTATAAAGCCAACAGACAAAAATCAGTAGCATTTCTATGCACTAACAATGAGTTATCTAAAAAAATTTTTTAAATTCCATGTATAATAGTATCAAAAAAAGAGAAAAAATACTTAGGAGTAAATTCAACCAAATAGGTGAAAAATTTGTAACTACCTGTATAAAAAAAATCTGTAAAAAATCTTAATACTGAAAACTATAAGACATTGATGTAAGAAATTGAAGACGACATAAATAAATGGAAAGATATTCCACATTCATAGATTAGAAGAATATTATTTAATTGTTCATACTATATTTGGCCCAAAGCAATCTATCAGTTCAACGCAATTCATATCAAAATTCCAATGTCATTTTCACAGAAATAGAAAAAACAAATCCTAAAATTTATATGGAGCCAGAAAAGACCCCAAATAGCCAAAACAATCTTGAGCAAAAATAACAAATCTTAGAGGCATCACAATGATTTCAATATATAAATATGTTGTAACAAAAGCATGGTACTGGCATAAAAACAGACACATTAAACAATGGTACTGGATAGAACGTACAGATATAAGTCCAAGTAGTTTTGGTCAATTTATTTTCAACAAAAGTGCCATGAGCATACGAAGGAGGAAAGGACAATCTCTTTAATGAATGATGCTGGGAAAACTGTATATTCACATGCAGAATAATGAAATTGGACTCTTAAGTCAATCATATATAAAAATCAACTCAAAATAAATAAAAGAATTAAACATAAGACCTGATTAAACTGTAAGGCTACAAAGAAAATATAGGGGAAGAGCTCCTCGACATTAGTCTAGATGATAATTTCTTGGATAAGACTCCAAAAGCACAGGTAACAAAGCAAAAATAGATAAACAGAATTATATCAAACAAAAAAGATTCTACACAGCAAAGGTAACAGAGTGAAGAGACAACCCAAGGACTTGGAGAAAATACTTGTAAACCCCATGTCTAAGGGGCTATAATGTATAAGGATAGTAATTCAATAGTAAGAAAACAAATAACCCAATCAAAAGATAGGCACTGGATCTCAACAGACATTTTTCAAAAGAAGAGATAGGAATGGCCAACAGATACATGAAAATTGCTCAACATCTCTAATCATCAGGGAAATGCAAATTAAGGCCACAATGAAATATCACTTCCTACCTGTTAGAATAGCTGCTGTCAAAAAAATAAAGGGTGCTGGCCGGGCTCGGTGGCTCAGCCTGTAATCTCAGTGCTTTGGGAGGCCGAGGTGAGTGGAATTGCCTGAGCCCGTGGGTTCAAGACCTGCCTGGGCAACTTGGCAAGACCTCATCTCTACAATAAATAAAAAATTAGCCAGGCGTGGTCAGCTCGTGCCTGTAGTTCCAACTACTTGGAAGGCTGAGGCGGAGCCCAGCAGGTCGAGGCTGCGGTGGCGGGAGCGTGCCATGGCACTCCAGCCTGAGCGACAGAGTAAGACTCCAACTCAAAAATAAAAAATAAAATAAATAAATAAAAAATAAAATAAAATAAAAGATAAAGGGTAACAAGTTTTGGTGAGGATGTGAAGAAAAGGAAACTCATGTATGTTGTGGAAAACTGTATGCAGGCTTCTAAAAACACTAAAAATAGAATTACCATATGATCCAGAACTCCCACTCCTCAGTATATATCCAAAGGAATTGAAATTAGTATGTCAAAGAGAAATCTGTACTCCTATGTTCATTTCAGTATTTTTCACAATAGCCAAGATATGGAGCTACTCAAGTGTTCATTAATGGATGAATGGATAAAGGAAATGTGGTACATATGCATAATGAGACACTATACAGCCCTTAAAAAGGAGATTCTGACATTTGTGACAGCATGAATGGAACTAGAGGATATTATACTAAATGAAATAAGCCAGTTACAGAGCGAAAACTTACTGTATGATCTCAATTATATATGAAATCTAAAAAAATGTTGATCTCACAGATGCAGAGAGTAAAAATGCGGTTACAGAGGCTAGAGGTGAGGGTGCCAAGGAAGGGATGGGGAATGGAAAGATGTTGATCAAAGAGTACAAAGTTTTAGTTAGACTGGAGGAATAAGTTTTCTTGATTACTTGTACTGTATGGTGAGCACAGTTAATAATAATGTGTATTCCAAAATTGCTAAAAGAAGAGGTTTTAATGTTCTGCTAACAAAACATAATAAGTTGATGAGGTGATACTATGTTAATTAGTTCAATTGAAGCTTTCTACAATGTATACATAGATTAAAACATCACATTATACCCCATAAATATACACAATTGTTTTCTATCAAAAATTAAAAAAAAAAGAATTATGTGTCAGAAGGTGCAAAAAAAACCCAAAACAAAACACTGTAAGGTATACAGTGTTTTGTTTTTTGTGGGTCCCTTTTGGAGTCATTGTATATGATTAAAATATCACAAGTCAAAATGGACAATATGAATTGTTTTTGAAATACAGTGTTTTTGAAAACAATACAGTGTTTTTGAAAAGTGTCATATTAACAATTCCCAACTTTCACTGCCAGCCAACCTGGGCTACCTAGTTGGTGGATGATTAGATTATAAAAGTATTAGTAACTTGGAAGCAAGTTTTCAGGAAAATATTCAGAAGGATGAACCACTTAGTTGCTGTCATTCTCAATGACAATTTTATAATTTACCATTTGCCAATATGACTTATATTAGTATCATCATTTAGCACTATTAAATGAAATTGGCTTCCACTCAACAAAAGATGAAAAACTGACAGTCTTTGGCCACAACCCAGATTTCAAAACGTACACATATTCTTTCTATATCATCTAAGATCTAAAAGAAAAAACTTGCTCTTCCTGAGTTCTCATTACCTTTCACAGAGGACTTCTGAATGTGCTTGGTACCAGGATGAATGTTCAGATTTACACCAAAAGTATTTTAAGCTAAAAAAAAAATTGAATAAAGTTTCATCTTTAAATCATACTTTGGATCAGTTATTGACAGATAATTATAACTACCATGACATATTGATGTTATTACCTTTTCTAATGTTTATGTTCCTGGAATTGACAGATTTGTATAAGATATGAAAATACAAAGACGTGCAACAGCTGATACATATTTACGATTACCATGTTCTAGTCCTGTGTGGTACTTTATTTAGTTCAAATCAATTGAATTGAAGCATTTTATTCATATTCTGCAGCTTTACAGGTTTAAACTTTGTTCAGAATTACCTTCAAAATATTCAAATTCATGATTCTGCTCTATTTCACTAAACATACAAGTATAAATGTTGAGAAAATCCTTTTTCTAATTATTTAAAAATAACATTTCCCCTCACCAGACAAATCTGATCAATAAGGAGCTTGAAGAATTAGGAATAAAATATTGTTTCTTATACTGTGTAATATTTTAAAAGTCTTATATTTTGTAGATTTGAGGAGAATGTAACTTTCAGGATAAAGAATTATTTTAAATAACTTATCTCACAGCTGTATTAATAGAAATACAAATTTTAGTAATCAGCTCTTAACATTTATATAAATGTTTTACAGTCTTTCTTATATTACATCAGAAAAATGAACCATCACTTTAAAAGAGAAAATACATGGAAAGAATCTATGTATTTTCTATGAATTCTACATTTACCAAAGAATTTACTTGGATTGTCACATATTTTGATATCAGCATAAGTGATTGGGTATTATATGTTTTCAAAGGTTTTGTAGAACTCACAAATAAAGCCAACAGTTTCCTTTCAAGAGTTATAATTTTTACTACTGCTTGAGCTGTCTCTGTGGGGTTACTGGACTATTTCAGCTTCTTAATTTCTTATGTCAATTTTAGCCACTTATATTTTTCTAGAAAATTGTTCATAGTGGGGAGGGGGCTTCAAGATGGCTGATTAAAGGTACCAGCCGTCACTTTCTCCACAAAGAACGACCAAAACAGCAAGTAGATAATCACATGTGTAACAGAGCATCTAAGAGAGAACACTGGGGCTGGGCATGGTGGCTCACACCTATAATCTCAGCATTTTGGGAGGCCAACAGGGGAAGATCATTTAATGACAGGAGTTCAAATCAAGACCAGCCTGGGCAACATAGCAAGATCCCCAGCTTCACCAAAAATTAAAAACTTAGCTGGGTATGTTGGCATGTTCTGTAGTCCCAGCTATTCAAGTGGTTGAGCCAGGAGGGTCACTTAAGCCCAGGAGTTTGAGGCTGCAGTGAGCTATTATTGTACCACTGCACTCCAGCTTGGGCAACACACCAAGATCCCATCTCTGAAATATTAAATAAATAGTAAAACTTAAAATATATATAAGTGAAAACTAGCAGAACACTGGTTTTCAGCAGAGAAGTAACAGAGAACCTCTAAAACACAAAAGGAGAGGGAAGAGAATCCTGTCTGGCTAGGATTGTCTTGGAGCCAGTGTGCGGAAAAGGTAAGCAAGAGATCTATAGCAGTCCACTTTCCCACCACAGACTTCCACGATCCTAGCCACTTGGCCCTTGAGGGTCCTGAATCTAGTACAGGGAGCTGCTTGATGTCCATACAACTGTATTGTTACACAGAATGAGTTCGCAATAAGTCTTATACCCCTTTCCCCCAGACCCAAAAGGCTGCAGCATGGCATCATTTTGAGAGGCCAGCCCCCACCAGACGATATCCTGACGTGAGTACAACAGCCTCTGAATCTCTAATCCTTGGGGCTCTGATCATATTCCCTGACATCAACCCAGAGGGTTGCAGCATTGCAACATCTGTTGAACCCAGTGGTATAGCTGGGTCTCCAGCACTCCAGCCCACATACTGTCCTACACCCAAGGGAATGGACAGTGAAGTGTACCAGGGAGGCCACCATGGGACAGAGGGATCCAAAGTGCATGCTTTCCAGAGCCTGAGAGCCTCCTGTTTAGGGCCTGTCACTAGAAGTAGCAGTTCTCACAACAGCAGTGCCACCCTATGCTTGCACATGCCTTCAGGGAGTCAAGGAACCAATCTGCCTGGGATATATATTAGCTAAAAATTGTAAAAAGAGACAAGGTCATTATATAATGATGAAGGGATCATGTCACCAATAGCACGTAGCAACTCTAAATATATATGTACCTAACACTGGAGCAGATATATACAAGAAATATTAGATCTAAAGGGAGAGATAAACTCCAACCCAATCAAAGTGGAGAACTTGAAAACTCCACTATTAGCATAAGAAAGATAATCTAGGAATAAAATAAAGAAACACTGGATTTAAACTACTTTATATCAAACAGAGCTAAAAGACATTTATGGAACAATTAATCTAACAGAGAATATGTAGTTTTCTTATCAGCTCATAGAATATTCTCCAGGATAAACCATAAGTTAGGCCACAAAACACACTGCACACATTTAAAAAAAATCATTTCAAGTATCTTCTCAGACCACAATGGAACAAAACTAGACACCGATAATGAAAGGAATTTTGAAAACTATACAAATACATGGAAGACAAGCTGGGCTTGGTGGCTCAGCCTGTAATCCCGCACTTTGGGAGGCTGAGGTAAGTGGATTGCCTTAGCCCGCGGGTTCGAGACCCGCCTGGGCAACTTGGTGAGACCTCATCTCTACAATAAATAAAAAATTAGCCAGGTGTGGTAGCGTGCACCTGTAGTTCCAGCTACTTGGAAGGCTGAGGTGGAAGGATCGTCGGATCCCAGCTGGTCGAGGCTGCGGTGGCCGGGAATGGCCACTGCACTCCAGTCTGGGTGACAGAGTGAGACTCCAACTCAAAAAAAACACAAATACACGGAAGACAAACAACATGCTACTGAACAACCACTCAATGAAGAAATTAAGAAGGAAATTTTTTAGAAATTTGAAACATGTGAAAGTGGAAACACAACAAAGCAGAACATATGGGATAAAACTGAAGTAGTGCTAAGAAGAAAGTTTACAGTAATAAATGCCTACATCAAAAATGTAGGAAGATTTCGATTAACCTAACAATGCACCTCAAAGAACTAGAAAAGAAAGAACAAACCAAACCCAAAATTAGTAGTAGGAAAGAAATTAATAAAGATCAGAGAAGTACTAAAGAAACAGACCAAAAAAATACAGAGGATCAATGATATGAAAAGTTGGTTTGCTGAAAAGATAGACAAAAATCGATAAACTGCTAGCTAGAATAACCAAGAAAAAAAATCCAAATAAAATCTGAAACAACAACAGAGGTATTACAACTGATCCTACATAAATACGAGGGATCATTAGAGACTATTATAAACAACTCTATGCTAACAAATTGGAAAACTCAGAGGAAATGGATAAATTACTAGACACAAATAACCTACCACGATTGTACCAAAAAGAAATAGAAAGCCTGATGAAATCAATAACTAGTAACATGACTGAATCAGGAATAAAGTCTTCCAAAAAAGAAAATCCCAGGACTGATGACTTTATTATGGAATTCTACAAAACTTATAAAGAACCAATTCTTAAACTATTCCAAAAAAATTGAAGAGGAGAGAATTTTCCTTAAATCAATCTACAAGGTCAACATTATCTTGATACCAAAACCATTCAAGGACATGACAAAGAAATAAAACTATGAGCCAGTATCTCTGATGAACACAGATGCAAAATTCCTCAAAAATACAGAGTACTAACAAACTGACTCCAGCAATACAACAAAAAGATAACATACCATGGTCAAGTGTGGTTTCTTTCAGAAATGCAAGGATGGTTTCATACATGAACCAATAAGAGTCATACATCACTTCAACAGAATGGAGAACAAAAACCATAAAATCATCCCAATAGATGCATAGTAAAAACTCTCAGCACCTAGTCATAGATGAAAAATACCTCAATATAACAGAAGCCATATAATAACAAACTCTCAGATAACAACATACTGAGTAGGGAAAAGCTGTACGTCTTTATTCTAAGAACCAAAACAAGACAAGAATGCCCACTTTCACCACTCCTAATCAACATACTACTGTAATTCCTATCCAGAGCAAGAGAAAGAAATAAAACTATCTAAACTGTACAAGAAAGAGTCATATTCTCCCTCCTTCAGATGATATGATTTTATATAGAGAAAAACCTAAAGACTCCACCAAAAACTATTAAAACAGATAAATGAATTTGCAGGATACAACAATGTACAAAAATCAGTAGTGTTTCTATATAGCAATAATAAACTAGCTGAAAAATCAAGAAAGTAATTCCATTTACAATAGCTACAAAAACAGTACCTAGGAATAAGTTAACCAAGGAGGTAAAAGACTGATACAAGGAATACTTCATAACATCCATGAAAGAAAATGAAGAGAACACAAATGAATAGAAACACATTCCATGCTCATGGATCCAGAAGAATTAATATTGTTAAAATGACCATAATATTAAAGCAATCTATAAATTCAATGTGCAGTTCCTATCAAAATACCAATAACACCCTTCACAGAAATAGAAGAGGAATCCAAAATGTTGTATAGAACCACAAAAGACCTTGAATAGGCAAAGCAATACTGAGCAAAAAGAATAAGCTGGAGGCATCACACTACCTGACTTCAAAATATACTATAACCACACAGTAACAAAAACAGCATGATATTGGTATAAAAACAGACACACAGACCAATGTAACAGACTAGGGAATCTAGAAATAAATCCATATATTTACAGTTAACTGATTTTTGACAAAGGTGCCAAGAGGAAAGGACACATTTTAAAGTTTTAAATAAATAATGCTGGCAAAACTTGATATTCATAGCAGAAGAATGGAAACAGACCTTTATCTTTTGTCATATACAAAAAAATTAACTAAAAATAGATTAAAGACTTAAATATAAGACCTAAAACTACAAAACTACTAGAAGGTAACATAGGAGAAACACTTCAGGATATTGGTTTAGAGAGATTTTATTGCCAAGACCTCAAAAGCACAGGCAACAAAACAAAAATAGACAAATGTGACTATATTAAGCTAAAAAGCTTCTGTATAGCAAAGGAAACAATCAACAGAGTAAATACACCACCTGTTGAATGGGAAAAAATATTTGCAAACCATTCATTCAGCAAACTAGGAACTTGAACTCACCCCAAAATTTAATAATCCCATGAAACAGTGTGCAAAGGATATGAATGGTCCTTTTAAAAAGAAGACACATGAATGGTCAACACGTATATAAATTAAGTACTCAACAACATTAATCATCAGAGACATGAAACCCAAACCACAATGAGATATCATCTCAATCCAGTTAGAATGGCTACTATCAAAAAGAAGAAAATAGCAAGTGCTGTCAAGGATGTGGAGAAAAGAAAAATCTTATGTACTGTTGGTGGGAATGTAAATTAGTACTGTGGAGGACAAGAGTGACTTTACTATTTTTTTTTAATTGGAGTCACCCAGACTGGAGTGCAGTGGCACACTTATGGCTACCGTAGCCTCGACCTGCTGGGCTCAGGCTTTCTTCTGCCTCAGCCTTCCAAGTAGCTGAAACCACAAGTGTGTATCACCATGCCCAGCTAATTTTTTGATTTACTGTAGAGATGAGGTCTCACCAAGTTGCCCAGGCTGGTCTCAAATCCCTGGGCTCAGGCAATCCTCTCACCTCCACCTCCCAATGTGCTGGGAATACAGACGTGAGCCACCGTACCTGGCTGGGAGTGACTTAATTTTAAATGCTAATCCACAGACTAATCCCAAGTCCAGGAATACCTCCAAATGTCTAGTTGATGTATAACGCTTTATGTAGGAATACCTATTCATTGACTGTTTTTCCCAAAACAACCCTTAATGCTATTGTAGAAATCATAGGCTGCGATGCCTGTTCCCACCTACACATTCATCCTAGAGCGTGAGTACTTTTCCCCTAAGGTTTTAGACCTGGGTCTAGGGGTTTGAGGTGCAGAGATTTACTTGTCTTTCAGCCACCCAAGATCACGTTTTTATAATTCCCCCCAATAAATTATACTGACAAATGGTATTTGTCTACCCCCTTCTTCTGCTTCTCAGCTTCACTGGCATTTGAGAGTTGCTGGTATATACGGTCCTTTCATGGAACATACATTCATTATGTTGAACAGTATGAAGGTTTTTCAAAAACTAAAAATAGAACTACCATATGAACTAGCAATCCCACTAGTAGGTATTTACCCAAAGGAAATGAAATCAGTACATCAAAGGGATACCTACACTCTTATATTTATTGCAGCACTATTCACAGTAGCCAAGATATAGAATCAACCTAAGTGTCAACAAACCTATGAATGGATAAAGAAAATGTGGTATATGTACACAATGGAATAATAGGCATTAAAAAAATGAGATCCTGTCATTTGTAGCAACATGGGTGGAACTGGAGCTCCTTATGCTGATTGAAATAAGTCAGGCACAGAAAAACAAATATCATACATTCTCACTCACACCTGGGAGTGAAAATATTTGATCTCATAGAGATACAGAGTAGAATGATATTTACCTGAGCTGGGAATGGGGGGAGATAAAGAGTTTGGTTAATAGCTACAAGCATTACAGTTAGATAGAAGGAATATGTTCTAGTGCTCAACAGCACAGAATGATTAACTATAGTTAAAAACAATATATTATGTATTTCAAAATGATTAGAAAGATTTGAAATGTGCCCAACACAAAGAAATAATAAATTTTCTAGGTGATAGATATCTAAGTATCCTGATTTGATCATTACATACTGTATGCATGTATCAAAATATCACATGTACTTTACATATATGTACATTATATATCAATAAAAAGTTTTTTAAAATCATGTTAACTAAGTTTTCATGTGTGTTAGTTGCGTATATTATTCCAGCAATATAATTTTAAAAAATATTTCCACATATTAGTATGGAGAGATATCCAGGATACATTATATTGAAAGAATAAAGTTGCCAAATATTGTGTTTAGTATGCTACATTTTACATAAAAAACAAGGATACAGATGTGTATATATAGATATATTTGGTTACATATATTTTCAATAAACAAAGGATTGATCAAAAGCAAATAAAAGTGACAGCCTAAAGGAGAAGGAAAGAAGCAATGTAAATAAAACATAGAGTGAAACTAGACTTCTCTTAGTATAATTTTTAAGATCTTACTTTAGGGCCACATACTTTTTTAACATAATTACAAAGTTAAGTAAAAATAAAATTAGTCCTCAAAATACGAAACTAAATAAATGAACTTAAAAGTACAGTTGTCAAGCCGGGCTCGGTGGCTCAGCCTGTAATCCCACACCTTTGGGAGGCTGAAGTGAGTGGATTGCCTGAGCCCACGGGTTCGAGACCCACCTGGGCAGGCGAGACCTCATCTCTACAATAAATCAAAAAATTAGCCAGGCGTGGTAGCGCATGCCTGTAATTCTGGCTAAGGGCTGAGGCGGAAGGATCACCGGAGTCCAGCAGGTAGAGGCTGCAGTGGCCGGAAGGGGCCACTGCACTCCAGTCTGGGCGACAGAGTGAGACTCCAACTCAAGAAAAAAAAAAAAAAAAAGTACAGTTGTCCCTCAGTATTTATGAAGGGACTGGAAACCAGAACACCCCATGGATAACAAACTCTACAGATGCTCAAGTCCCTTATATAAAATGGTGTAGTATTTCCATATAACCTACACACGTATATTCATAAACTTTAAGTCATCTCTTGATTTCTTATAATACCCATAGCAATCCCTGCCCATTACTTCATTAACATGGGTTCAACATAGTATGTGGCCCCTGGCACATTCAAGTTTTGCTTTTTTGGAACTTTGCGGATTTATTTTTCCAAATATATTTTTACCCACAACTAGTTGGATCCATGGATGCAGAAGTAATGAATATGGTGGACTGAGTGTGTGTCAAGTTGCTGACATAACTAACAGGTAAAAATTATTTCAAATCCCTTAAAAATACAGATGTGTTTTATTCCCCTTTGGAATGCACTGAAGAGAAAAGAAATTGCAAAGAAATCTTAGAACTTTTTTTTTTTTGAGTTGGAGTCTCACTTCGTCCCCCAGGTTGGAGTGCAGTGGCACATTGACGGTCACCCCTGAGTAGATCTACTGGGCTTAGGTGATCCTTCTGTCTCAGCCTTCCAAGTAGCTAGAACTACAGGTGCATGCTACCATGCCTGGCTAATTTTTTTATTTATTGTAGAGAAGAGGTCTCACCAAGTTGCCCAGGTTGGTCTTGAACCCCTGGGCTCAAGCAATCCTCTTGCCTAGGCCTCGTCAAGTGCTGGCATTACAGGCTTGAGCCACCACGCCTGGCCTGGAATTGTTTTTTTTTTTGTTTGTTTGTTTGTTTTAATGAGACAGGGTCTGGCTATGTTGCCCAGGCTAGTCTCAAAGTTCTAGGCTCAAGCAACCTTCCTGCTTCAGCCTCCCAAGTATCTGAGATTACAGGTGCACAACACCACACCCAGCTTTTAGAATGTTTTCACAGTTTTGCTAGTATGAATGATATTTGTAGAATTATTCTAAACCCATGTTCTATAAACAGTGTACAACAGAGATTGTACAGAGTGCAGCCTGTGAACCAAACCCAGTCTATGACCAGATTTTGAAAATAAAATTTTATTAAAATATACTCATTTGTTTACATATTGTCTAAGTCTGGTTTTGAACTACAGTGGCAGAGTTGAAATAGTTGTGACAGAGATTGTGTGACCTGGAAAACCTGTAATATTTACTATCTAGCCCTTTAAAAAAAAAAAGCACCAATCCACATTCTAGTGCATTTCCCTGGAATACAATAGCAAACTCAGGACAGGATGAGCATTCTGAATCTCCAACTCCACAATCTGAAACATTTAAAGTAGCAACATGACTATCAAAGGAAGTGCTCAGTGGGGCAACATGGATTTCATATTTTCAGATTTCAGATGCTCAGCTGGTAAGTATAATACAAATATTCCAAAATCCAAAGATATCTTAAATCCAAAACTCTTTTGGTCCAAAGCATTTCAAATAAAGGATACCCAACCTGTAATAATAAGCACTCAAGCACCCAGTATGTGAACTCTAGTAATTATTTGCTATTAAAACCAGAACTACATAGAAATATGACTAATTCCAGGTTTGGGGCACCTTAAAATACAAAAAAGCAAGGAAGCAATAAATAATGCTGGGATCATTCCAGTAAGACTGGAGAAAATCTGGAGGATATTCCATCAAAAATGAGAGCAAAAGTATTTCTATCTGTATACTTTAAAGGAATACACCAAAATCCAGCACTCAACAACACAAAATTCATTAAATCTAGCTTCCAATAAAGATATATTAGATGAGAATAACTAAGAAAATGTATTCCTAACCAGGAGAAAAATTGAATACTTGAAAAAGATCCAGAAATGGCAGAGATGATGGAATTAGCAGAAAAGTACTTTTAAAAACTATTATAAGTTATATATATACACGTCTCCACATACGTATACATATATACACACATAAACACATAAGAATTTAAAGGAAAATGTGAACATCATGATGACTGAATTGAAAAAAAAGAAAAATGAAATTAGACTTGATCATACATTATCTGAAGTGAAAAGTTCACTGGATGGGACTAAGAGCATATAAGACACTGCAGAATAAAAAAATCAATGAAGTTAAAGACAAAACAACAGAAAAAAATCTAAAATGAAGGACACAGAGAAAAAGGTTTACAATGAAATGAACAGAGCCCCAATGACAAATGGACAATATTAAGCAGAATAACCTAAATATGTAGTTATGTATGGAAAAAAACAGAGCCTCAGTGAGTAGTGAATAGTATTAAGTAGTATAACAGAAGTGTAACTAGAGGCCCAGAAGGTAAAAAGGGGAAACAAAATTTGAACAGATAAGGGTTGAAAAATATCCAAATATGATGAAAACTCCTTCCTATCAATTAAAGAAGATCCACAAACTGTAACAGGATGAACACATACACACAAATCACAAAGGTGCAACATAACCAAGTTACCAACAATCTGTGACAAAAAGAAAATCTTGAAAGCGGTTAGAAAAGATACATTATGTACAGAGAGATAAAGATAAGAAAGATCATAGACTCACCATCTGAAACTATGCAAGCCACTAAAGAATGGAACATCTTTTAGGTGTTAAACAAAAATGAATTCAATTTATCAACCAGGAATTCTACATCAAACAAAATATCTTTGAGAAATGAAGGTGATACAAAGTTGAGAATATTTATCAATTAAAAGGCCAGCACAACAAAAAAAGCAAAACAAAGTTATTTAGCCAAAAAATAAAATATAGCAAATATATATTTTGAATGATATAAAGTAATGAAGAGCACCAAAAATAATTTTGTACATTAAAAATTAAGAGCTAATTGCTTATACAACATCAGTAACAATGTATTATAGTATGTACTATGTATAAAAGTAGAATGAATAACAATAGCACAGAGGGTAGGAGGAATGAATATATATTCTCATATTGTAGTATACATGAAGTGATATAATATCACGTGGAAGCAGATGGTCAAAAATTAAAGATGCATAGAGCAATCCTCCCTTATCAGCAAGGGATACATTCTAAGTAACTGAAAACAGAGAAAGCAAAACAGCTAATGAGAGGGGATTACTATATTGTAAACCCTAAATCAAGCATGTGCACATGAACTTACACACACAGATACACAAATAAAATGAGATACAGCTAGTAAGCCAAGGTGGGAGATACATTGGAATACTAAAAAGAAAAAAAATCTGAATTCAAAGGAGGCATGAATAGAGGAAAAAAAGGGAAAAAAGATAAAGAATAGCTATGACTGAAAAAAAGTAACATTAAAATTTAAATACATAATTACAGTAAATGAAACTGGCCTAAAGAGTCCAATTAAAAACAGATCGTTGCACTAGATGAAAAAGGAAGAACCAACTGCATTTTGTCCTTGGAATTCCAACACCAAAGATACAGAAAGGTTAGAAAGAATAGGATGAAAAAAGACATATAATGCAAACACCAATAAAAGGAAAGCTTAATGGTCTATATTAATAAAAGACAAACTTCAGAACAATAACTATTATTTGGGAAAAAGGATATTTCATGATGGTCTATGGCTTTAAAATATTCAATGCAAAATCAAAGAACAGAAAGTAGAAGTAGTGAAATCTACAATTATAACTGGAGATATAAACACTTATCTCTAAATAATTGATAGAAAAAACAAAGTCAGTAGGATATAAGAGATTTAACACTATCAAACATATGAATCTGATTATCATTTATAGAACAACATCCAACAAGAGCATTCTTTTCAATACTCATGGAATATTCAACAAGACAGACTATCAGTGAAATAAAGCAGAGGTAAGCAAAATGGGTTAAAGTACCAGCTCTGGCCCACTGCCTGTCTTTGCATGGACTGGGAGCTGAGAAGAGTTTTTACATTTCTAAATGGTTGAAAAAATTTCAAAATAACGATAATATTCAAGAAAATTATATGAAATTCAATTTCCAGTGTCTATAAATAAAGTTTGTATTGGAACACAGCCATGATCATTCATTTATTTATCATTTATGGCTGCTTTTATGGTACAATAGCAGAGCTGAATGACTGCAACAGAGATCATAAGGGCTACAAAACCTAAAATATTACTATCTGGCTTTTTGCAGAAACAAACTACTGACTCCTGAAATAGAAAATAATCAATGGAGAAAAATCAATAAAACGAAAAACTGATTCTTTGAAAAGACCAGTAAAATTGATAAACTTCTAGTTGCATTGATCAAGGAAAAAATGGGGAAAACACATTTTATTAATATTAGCAATGAAAGAGGAATTGCTACAGATTCTACATACATTAAAATTGTAATAAAGGAATGTTAGGAAGAACTTTGAGCCAATGAATTTGACAAGATAAATGAATCAGGCAAATTCCAGGAATGACAGATTACTAAAATGGATTTCAAAAGAAATTAAAAAAAAAAAAACCACAAAACTGAATGGCCATATGTTAACTTTTAAAAATTGAATTTAGAATGGAAACCTTTCTACAAAGTTAAACCCAGGGCCAGATGGCTTCTCTGACAAATTCTATCAAATATTTAAGAAAGAAATAGTGTCAATTATAAATATACTTGTCTGAAATGAGAACGTTGGTCAGTTGGTTAGGGAGAAAAGAAGAAAGGGAGAGAGGGAGGAAGAGGAAGAATACTTTGCAATTCAATTTATAACACCAGTATTACAATGATACCACAACTAGACAAGAAATTAAAACACTTCAGACCAATATCACTTATGAATATAAATGATGCAAATACATCATGACCAAATGGGCACTGTACCACGAATACAAAGATTAACATTTGAAAAAAATCAATTCAACATATTATCAAAATAAAGAAGAAAAATAATATGATCCTTTTAGTAGATGCAGAAAAAGTATTCTACGTAATTCAACAGTTATTGATTAAAAGATCTCAACAAACTAGGAATAGAAGAAAATTTTCTCAAACTGATAAAAAAAAAACCTATAAAAAAGTATAACTGACAATATACTTAATGGTGAAAGACTAAATGCTTTTCCACTAGGGATCCGAAAACTAGGCAAGAATGGTCATTCTTATCACTTCTACTTAACATTATGTAAGGAGTCCTAGCCATTGCAATAAGTCAAGAAAAAAAGCATACAGATGGAAAAGAAAAGAGTGAATCATTATTCAAAGACTATATATTTATCTACATTAAAATTCCAAGTAACCTATTAAGTTACTAGGAACTAAATAAATATAGCAAGGTTGTAGAATGCAAGCATGATTTAAGACAGCAAATCAAGCTGGGCTCAGTGGCTCAGCCTGTAATCCCGCGCCTTTGGGAGGCAGAGGTGAGTGGATTGCCTGAGCCTGCGGGTTCGAGACCCGCCTGGGCAGTGAGACCTCATCTCTACAATAAATCAAAAAATCAGCCGGGAGTGGTAGCGCATGCCTGTAATTCCGGCTACTTGGAAGGCTGAGGCGGAAGGATCATGGGAGCCCAGCAGGTCGAGGCTGCGGTGGCTGGGAGCAGCCACTGCACTCCAGTCTGGGCGACAGAGTGAGACTCCAACTCAAAAAAAAAAAAAAAAAAAAAAAAAGCAAATCAACTGTATTTCTGTATAGTAGCAACAAACAATTGCAAAATGAAATTAAGAAAACTACCAATAATAGCATCGATACTCATGAAATAGAGATAAATTTATGTGATTATGTACTTACATGCACACATACACAAACAGCTTCAAAACCCTATTGAGACACTGTTGAGAGAAACACAGCTGAAAAATATACCATTATTCATGGACTCAGTATTTTAAAGATGTCAACTGTATCCAAATGAAATAAAAGATTTTATGCAATTCTGATCAAAATCTCAGCATACTTAAAAAAAAGTAATACACTGATTCTAAAATTAATATGGAAATGCAAAAGACCTAGAGTAGTTAAAATAATTTTTTTTAAGTTGGAGAATTATACTGCCTGATATCAAGACTGAACAATAAAGTAACCAAGACAAATTGTGATACTGGTACAGTACTGATCATTATTTCTAAACCTCAGCACTATCATCATTTTGGACCAGATAATTATTTGTTGTGGGGAGCTGTCCTGTGCATTGTAGGATGTTTAGCAGTATCTCTGGCTTCTACCCTCTACATGCCAGTAGCATTGTAGTTGTGATAACCAAAACATTGCCAAATATCCCAAGGGCAGCAGAAGTGAGGGTATAAAATCACTCCCATTGAAAACTACTGGTATAATCATATGAAAACTCTATTTATGTTTTAATGTTTTCTACTTTGTGTTACATATTCTCTTTAGATGTGTTTTTAAAAAAATACTGTATATTTATGTTTCTTTATGATATTGTTACATTTATATAAGACTGTGCCATTAACTAGTATTTTTGTTAAACTTTCAAAGGTAAACATATTAATTACTTTACAACTAAAATAAAATATAGCCGGGGGGGAAGCTATTGGTAAAAACATATTTCTCAATGCAACAGAGAGTTTAGAAATAGATGCTATTGTGAACTGCATGCAAGGGAGTTACGTTGCACACTCCTTATGAGAATCTAATGCCTGATGACCTGAGAACTGAAGCGGTGATGCTAGCTAGTGCAGGAGGTGGGGTGGGTGTGGGGGACTGCAAATACAGGTTAACATTTAGCCCTGAGGTTTGACTGCACATCCCTCCCTCTCATCTGTGGAAGAGTTGTCTTCCACAAAAGCGGTCACTGATGCCAGAAGGTTGGAGACCACTGGTTTGCAGTATATAAAGGAGACTGTATGTTAAGAACTCCAAAGATATGCAATTGGCACAATTCAGAATCTGGGAAACTCTTTAGGACAAAGGGTTCATTTTATTTAACAGAGAAATTGCAAAACAAGTGTCAGAACAGACATGGCAGCTATCTTCTCTCAGAGTAAGTGCCCCAAAGGAAAGAGGGCAAAGAAGAAGCTACTCTACCTTTTACTGTCACATACCATAATTTCCACCATATTCTATTCATTAGAAGTAACTAAATACAGCCTACATTCAAGGGGATGAAAGAATATGGAGTTGGCATTTGAAAACAAGTGTGTCCTGAGATACCACCCAACTCGTCAGAATGGCAATTATCAACAACTCAAAAAATAACAGCTGCTGGAGAGGGTGTGGTGAAAAGGGAACACATCTACACTGTTGGTGGGAGTGTAAACTAGTGCAACCTCTGTGGAAAGCAGTGTGGCGATTCCTGAAAGCTCTAAAAATTGACCTTCCATATGATCCCGCAATCCCCCTACTGGGAATATACCCTGAAGAACACAAATCACTCTATAAAAAAGACACCTGCACACGTATGTTTATCGCAGCGTTGTTCACAATAGCAAGAACCTGGAAACAACCATGCTGCCCATCAAAAGAGGACTGGATTAAAAGAATGTGGTACATATGCACGATGGAATACTACGCAGCCATAAAAAAGAACAAAATCATGAATTTCGCAGCAACCTGGATGGAATTAGAGTCTATAATACTGAGTGACCTCTCACAGAAACAAAGATCTGAGTATCACATGTTCTCACTCATATAATGGACCTTGAACATCCAATATAATACTATAAGAAAATGACTGACGGTACTGAGAAACTATGGGGGGGAGGGAGATGGGATTAACAGTAGCAAATATCTGTCTGGGGATGGGGAAACACGTCTTATCAACAGGGTGCCTGAATGAAACGTAATTGTACACCTAACCCTCTACTGTACCCCACAAAACCATAATAAAAAATATTGATTTATAAAAAAAAAAAGAAAACAAGTGTGTCAAAGAACTTGTAAACATATTTTTAAAGTACCACACCCTCTTTTTACCCTTCTTTATTTTTATTTTTTTGAGTAGGAGTCTCACTCTGTTGCCCAGGCTGGAATGCAGTAGCACGCTTATGGCCAACACAGCCTTGACCAGCTGGGCTCAGGTGATCCTTCTGCCTCAGTCTTCTGAGTAGCTGGAACCACAGGATCACACCACCACGCCTAGATAATTTTTTGATTTATTGTAGAGATAAGTTCTTGCCAAGTTGCCCAGGCTGATCTGGAACCCCTGGACTCAGTGCTGGGATTATAGGCGTGAGCCACCACGCCCAGCTCTTTTTACCTTTTATTTCCTTTACTTTCATATATTTGGTCTGATACTTGGTTTTTGTAGTCCTTCTGTATTTGCTATCGTTTGAACGTTCATGTTTCTCCAAAATTTGTATGTTAGAACTTGAACCCAAGGTGACTGAATTAAGAGGTAGGGACTTTGTTGACAGGATTAAGTCATGAGGTTTTCATCCTGGTGAATGGATTATAAAACAGGTCGAAGAGAGCACTCTAGTGTCTCTTTTGCCCTTCTTTCCTTTCTGTCATGTGAGAACACAGCATTTGTCTTCTCTGGAGGACAGAGAAACAAGGTGCTGACTTAGACACAGACAATGAGGATTTAACAGACACCAAATTTGCCAGTACCTTGATCGTGAACTTCCCAGCCTCCAAAACTTTGAGAAATAAATTTCTATTATTTACAAATTACTCAATCTATGGGATTTTTTATGACAACAAAAATGGACTAAGTATCTTTTGCCATTTGAGAGTTCCTATGGAATTCTGGGTTTAGAATAGTTTCTGTATGCAACATTTATCTGGATAGTTTAAAAATCCAATTTTATAGTCTCTGATTTTCTATAGGTAAATTTAGTTCATCCACATTTCTTATAATTACTGATGTTTAGACATTCCTCCTAGCTTATTTTCTGGTTACTTTACCACACCTTTAATTATCTCCTATTTACTTAAAAAATTATCAAGTTTTCTTTGTTATGTTTTTCCCATGCACTGGTTCTAAAATTATACCATTTGTATTAGTATGCAAAGACTGTAATAACAAAATATCACAACTTAGGCTGTTGGCAGGTTTTATTTCTTCTGAGATGTCTCTCCTTAACTTGCAGATGATGGCTGCCTTCTTGCTATATCCTCACATGACCTTTTCTCTGTACACATATTCATTACGTCTTTTCTACTTCTAATAAGCACCCATCATAATGATGTCATTTAACCTTAATCTATCTTCTATTTCCAAATATGGGCACACTGAAAGTTAGGGCTTCAACTCATGAATTAAGAGGAAAAACATGGATGCAATTCAGTCCATAACATCATCTATTCCTATTCTTTTGCTGAATATCTTTAATTTCTTAACATATTCTAATCAACTCTTTTTTTTTTTCCCTAAAAATACCTGGTGTTTAATCAGTATCTGCTTATTCTGATGAATTTCCACTCACTCATCGTACTCTTCTGTTGTAGCACCCCAGTCATTCATCCTAGTTTAATCCAGAACACTTTTCCCATTCCTAGTATCCCCTTCCTCAGGGCAGGGAGAACTTTTGGTGTTCCTCCCAACAATACTAGCACTGTTCTCTTCTTGACATTTTGATTTCTACTTTGTCTCTTCAATCTCATGCTGTCTGTACTGCAGTTTTCAATAGATTCCTCACAGCCTCTGGTCCATCAAATCCAGTTAAAATTTTAAAAACATACACACATGCATCATCTATCATTTCTAGAGATTTGGAACAGGAAAGACAGATTTATGTGTACACTCAATCTAGTATCTTAAAACAGAAGAGTTACATTTTATTTAGTGGTTAAATCTTCTGAATGAATAGTTTCAATTAGGAGTATTTAACCTTGGAAGTCCACGCTAGGTTTGAGTCAATAGAGGCCAAAAAAGTTTACATTCATAATATTTAAAATTGCAATTATAATGCATGTAATAAATGGTAGTAAGTCTTGTTTCAGAAGTTAGCAGGTATAAAACTCCTGTGTATAAAAACAGTGCCAATAAAGCAATTCTATGTCAACTTGATCACCAAGCAAGAGCCTAGCAGTGGCAGATGTAAGCCACCCTACAAAAAGCATGCCAATGAAAGACAAACTACCCAATAGTATCATGCCAAGGGAAGGCACAGATGGCTGGAGAGCAGCAGCTATAGGTCTTTTTATAGCATTATCAGATGGCACAGTTGACATTCCAACTGGCCCTGTGCCAATGGCCAAGGTAATGAGGGATGCCAACATGAGAATGTTCAGAAGGCATACTCATCCTCATGCCATCCAACACGAAGAAAGAGAAGCAATCTTGGGTGGCTTTTATGCCACAGTGAGTAAAACAAAATGAGTAGTTTTATGCCACAGCAATAATTAGCTTGGAAAGGTTACCTGAATTTTCAATAGCTGAATAATGTCCTAAAGACAAAATATTAAAACCAGCATTTCTGTCACCAAAGGAATAGGTCACCAAACCACACAGCTTATACCTAGAGAATGCATGGACAGTAAAGAGTCTATATCTATGATAATAAATGATACTTTATACTTTTAAAATAATTTCTAAATTACATAAATGTTTCAAGTACAGTACAAAAATATTTTTTTTTCCTGAGCCATTTGAGAATAAGTTGACAACACATCATTGAATACTTTAGTGTTTATTTCCTACAAATTAGGAGAAGCCATTACATAACCATAATCAAACTTCAAAATCATGAAATTATCACTGATATCATTATTATCACGTAGTCACTGAAGTTTCACCAGTTGTTCCAATAATATTTTTCATATCACAAAGATCTATTTCTTGATGCATTTAGTTGTTATATCTCTAGTCACCTTAATCTAGAACAGTTCTTTGGTCTTACTTTCGCTTATGTATATATGGCATTTTTTAATGGTGTAGGCTAGTTATTAGAGTCTCTCAATTTGGATTCAACTGATGCTCCTCATGACTAGATTCAGGCAACACACTTTTTTTGCAAGAATGCCACAGAAAGAATGTTGTGTTCTTATGCAACATGTAAGGTGACAACTTAATTTTATTTGTTCTGTTATTAATGGTAGTCATTTTCTCTAATTGCTTAACAGGGTGTGTGCCAGCCTTCTCCATTGAAAAGTTACTCTTTTTCTCTTTGTAAATCATGTATGTCTTGCAGAGAACTATTCTAAGGCTATGTAAATATGTTGTTGCTTATTAAACCTCTCATTAGTTACTGCATCCATTATTGGTTCTTGCCATATTCATTTTTTACTATGATGCTTGCCAAATTGTGATTTTCTGACTCTATCATTACTTTTACATTTAAGAGCTGGCTTTACTTATTTACTTACTCAAATCATTATGAACTCATGGTGTCTTATTTTATAATGTGTGCTATAATCATTCCGTATATTTTGATATATTGTGTTCTCATTAAAATTCAACTCAAAGTATTTAATTTGTTTGTGATTTCTTCTTTAACTCATGAGATTTTAAGAGAAGTGTTTAATTTGCAAATATTTGGGAACTTCATAGATATCTGGTTATTACTGACTTGTAATTTAATTCCTTTGGTGTCACATTCCAATCTTCTAGAATTTATTCAGCTTTATTTTATGAACACTGGTTCATTTAGTTTATGATTTGTGAAAATGTCACATACATTTGTGAAAAAAAAGTGTATCTGCAACTGTTGGATATAGATTCAAAAAATGTCAATTAGGTCAAGTTGATTCACATATTTTATATAGTCATGATATTTTTGACAGCTTGTTCTATGAATTATTAAATATATCTATATCTTTTTTGGTTTG
Source organism: Cephalopachus bancanus (assembly GCA_027257055.1). Lineage (NCBI taxonomy): Eukaryota > Metazoa > Chordata > Mammalia > Primates > Tarsiidae > Cephalopachus > Cephalopachus bancanus. The sequence continues at coordinate 854,222 of JAPVLO010000315.1, forward strand.
TCAGTTTTTGCTTCATGTGTTTAGAGTTCAGTTATCTTCTATATAAAATTTAGGATTGATATGCCTTCCTGCTTGAAGCTTTATCGTCATGAATGTCACTCTTTATCTCTGGTATACTCCCTTTATTTTGAAGTCTCTTTTGTCTTAAAACTACCTGTTTGCATAACATATCTTTTTGCACAATTTTACTTTCTTTAAAAAAATTTTTTATTTTAAAATTGTGGCGTACAATTCAGGGGTAGGTATACAAATATTCTTTGTTGATGAGGTGTGCCCCCCTTCCCCACTACTGCCAATCCCACTTCCCCACTCCCCCAACCCCCTCGCAGTTTCCCACTACTGTCAATCCTTTTCTTATAATATTACAATAGTAGTTCAAGTTCCACATATGAGTGACAACATGTGATACTCAGTTCTTTGTTTCTGTGAAAGATCACTCAGTATTATAAACTCTAAGTCCATCCAGGTTGCTGTGAAGTTCATGATTTTGTTCTTTATGGCTGCATAATACTCCATTGTGTATATGTACAACATTTTTTTCATCCAGTCCTCTTTTGATGGGCCAGCATGGTTGGATCCATGTTCTTGCTATTGTGAACAATGCTGTGAGAAACATATGTGTGCATACACCTTTTTTATAGAGTGATTTGAGTTCTTCCAGGTATATTCCCAGGATGGGGATTGCGGAGTCATACAGAAGGTTGATTTTGAGAACTTTTAGGAATCACCACACTGTTTTCCACAGAGGCTGTACACTCCCACGAACAGGGTAGAAGTGTTCCCTTTTTGCCACATCCTTTCCAGCATGTTATTTTTTGTTATTGATGATGATGGTGGTCATTCTGACCGGAGTTAGGTGGTATCTCAGTGTAGTTTTAATTTGCATCTCCTTGATGACTCCTGAGGCTGATCATTTTTTTCATATATTTGTTGGCTGCCCGTATGTCTTCTTTTGAGAAATGTCTATTCATATATTTTGCCCACTTTGTAATGGTGCTGTTTGTTTTTTTCTTTTCAGCACGTTTGACTTTGTTGTAGATCCTCGATGTTAGTTCTTTGTTTGACATAGAGTTGGAAAATATTTTTTCCCAATCTGTGGGCTGTCTCCCTGCTCTCGATGGTGTCTTTGGCTTTGCAGAAGCTTGTCAGTTTGATAAGTTCCCATTTGTCTATCTTATCTCTTATGGCATGGGTACTTGAGGTTTTGATCAGGAATTGGTTGCCAGTTCCAATTTCCATAAGAATGTCTCTTGCATTTTCTAAGGGTCTTATAGTTTGAGGTTTTACATTTAGATCTCTGATCCATTTAGAGTTTATTTTTGTGTATGGTGATAGGTAGGGGTCCTGTTTCAATCCTCTGCATATGGTCAGCCAGTTTTCCCAGCACTATTTACTGAATAGGTTCTCCTCTCCCCAGTGGTGGGTGGTGGACGCTTTGTCGAAAATGAGTTGGTTGAGAAATTGGGGTTTTGCTTCTGGAATCTCAATTCTATTCCATTGGTCTATGTCTATATATCTGTTCTTGTACCAGTATCAGGCTGTTTTGATTATCGTAGCTTTACAATAAAGTTTAAAGTCTGGTAGTGTGATACCTCCTGCTTTTTCTTTTTTTTTTTGCTGAGGATTGTTTTGGCTATTTGTGGTCGTTTATGTTTCCATATGAATTCCTGTATTGTTGTTTCTAGGTCTGAGAAGAATGTTGCTGGTAATTTGTGGGTATTGCGTTACAACTATAGATTGCCTTAGGGTAGAATGGACATATTAATAATGTTGATTCTTCCAATCCATGAGCATGGAATATTTTCCACTTGTTTGTGTCGTCTTTGATGTCTTTGAGCAGTGTTTTGTAGTTTTCATTGTAAAGGTCTTTCACATCTCTGGGTAGGAAGATGTCAAGGTTTTTTTTTTTTAATGGCTTATATGAATGGAATTGTGCTTTTTATTTGGGTTTCTGTTAGTTTATTATTGATGTATGGAAATGCAATTGTCTTTTGCACATTTATTTTATACCCTGAGACTTTACCAAAGTCCTTTATTAGTGCAAGGACGTTTTTGACAGATTTATTGGGTTTTCGAGGTATAGAATCATGTCATCTGCAAAGAGGGATAACTTGATTTTCTCTTTTCCAATTTGGATCCCCGAGCACCTTCTCTTCTCTGATTGCTCTAGCTAGAACTTCCAAAACTATGTTGAACAGGAGGGGAGAGAGTGGGCATCCTTGTCTTGTTCCAGTTTTCAGGGGAAAATGGTTCCAATTTCTGTGTTTAGCAGTATGCTGGCTGTGGGTTTCTCATAGATGACTCTTACTATTTGAGGTATGTTCCATCTATACCTAGATGTTTGAGGGTTTTTATCAGAAGGGATGCTAGATTTCATCAAAAGCTTTTTCTGCATCTAATGATATAATCATGTGGTTTTTGTTTTTACATGTGTTGATGTATTTAATTATGTTTATAGTCTAACGAATGTTGAACCAGCTTTGCATCCCAGGGATGAAGCTTACTTGGTCATGGTAGATGATTTTTAACATGTGTTGCTGAATCCAGTTTGCGAGGATCTTGTTGAGAATTTTAGCATCTATGTTTATCAAGATATTCGCCTGTAGTTTTCTTTCTTTGTTGGATCTTTACCTGGCTTGGGTATCAATGTGATGATACCTTCATAAAATGATTTGGGGAGAGTTCTTTCTTTCTCAATTGCCTGGAATACTTTCGATAGGATTGGCATCAGTTCCTCCTTGTAAGTTTTGTATAATTCAGCTGGAAAGCCATCTGGTCCAGGGCTTTTTTATTTAGGTAGTTATCTTATGACATAGTCAATTTCCTGGATTGTTATTGGTTTATTTAGGGTCTTGTTTATTCTTGTTTCAACCTGGAGAGGTTATGTGATGTCAGAAAGTCCTCTGTTTCCTTTAGGTTTTCAAGTTTGTTTCCATACAAGTGTACATAGTAGTCTCTGATAATCTTTTGTATTTCTTCAGGGTCAGTTGTGACTTCATCTTTTGTGTTTCTGATTGTGTTTATTTGGGCTTTTTCTTGGTAAGTCTAGCTAGGGAACCATCAATCTTGTTTATCCTTTCTAAGAACCAGCTTTTTGTTTCATTGATTTTTTTGTATTATCTTTTTGTCTTCTATATCCCTAATTTGGGCTTTTATTTTGGTGATCTGGATTCTTCTGCTGAAAGTAGGGTTTTGGTGGTCTTGCTTTTCCACCTTCCTTAGATGACTTGTTAGGTTGTTAACTTATGATCTTTCCATATTCTTCATGTGTGTTTGTAGAGATATGAATTCCCCCCTTACTACTGCTTTCATGGTATCCCAGAGGTTTTGGTAAGATGTTTCTTCATTTTCATTTGTTTCCAGGTATCTTTTAATCTCTGTTTTGATTTCCATGTTGACCCAGGAGTTGCTTAGCATCATGCTATTTAGTGTCCATGTCTTTGTGGGTTTTGGGGAAATTGTGTTGGTGTTGATATTTATTTTTATTCCACTGTGGTTTGAAAAGGTGCATGGCAGAATTTCAATCTTATGAAATTTGTTTATGCTTGATTTATGGCCAAGAATGTGATCGATCTTAGATTATGTTCTGAGGTGATAAGTAGGATGTATATTCTGTGGTCATTGGGTGGAGTGTTCTGTAGGTATCAATTAAGCCCATTTGGTCAAGAGTCACATTGAGGTTCTGAACCTCCTGGCTGATTTTTTGTCTTGATGATCTCTGTAGGGTTGTGAGTGGGGTACTAAAGTCCCCAGCTATGATAATGTTAGAGTCAATATCTTTTTTAAGTTTTCCTAGAAGCCACTTTATGAAAGTTGGTGCTCCTATGTTGGGTGCATATATGTTTAGATGGATATTTCTTGTTGATGGATTGAACCTTTTATCATTATATAGTGACCTTCTGTATCTTTTAAAATTTTTGATAGCTTAAAGGGTATTTTGTCTGATATTAAGAACCCAACTCCTGCTTTCTTTTGTGTTCTGTTTGCCTGAAATTTTGCTTCCCATCCTCTTACTTTGAGTCTGTGAGTGTCCTTTCTATTAAGATGAGTCTCTTGGAGACAATATACTGTTGCCTCATGATATTTTATCCATTTTGCCATTCTATGTCTTTTCAGTGGTGCATTTAGTCCATTCACATTTAGGCCAATTATTGAAATGTGAGAGTTTATCCCTGTCATGAGGTTCTTATAAAGTTGTTATTGTTACAATCTGTCCATCCAGTGGGGTATAGGATTTTTTATTGTCTTTTGATTTTGGGGTTGATTCTTGTGTGTTTTCAATCTTTTTCCTGCACTCTTGTGAAGAACGTTGTCATTCTTTTTTCCCTTTCTTCTGTGTTTAATACTTTCTTAAGTGTTTCTTGTAGAGTTGGTCCAGAGGCAACATAATAATTAGGGACTGAATGTTTGGGAAAGACTTTAATTCTTCCTCACTGATGAAGTTTAGCTTAGCTGGGTAGGTTATTCTTGGTTGAAACTGTTTATCTTTAAGAACTTTGAAGACTGGTCTCCAAGCTCTCCTAGCCTGAAGAGTTTCTGTAGATAAATCTGCTACTATTCTAACTGGTCTTCCCCCATAGGTAGTGTGACATTTTTCTCTTGCTATCTTTAGGATTTTTTCTTTTATACCTACTTTGTTTAGGCATATTAATATGTGTTTAGGAGTTGGTCTTCTCATTTGTTTTCTTGCATGGGTTCTCTGAATCTCTTGTGTTTGAATAGTCGGATCTCTGATGAGATGAGTGAAGTGTTCTTGAATAATCTCATGAAATGTTTGTTCCAGGGTGGTCTCTGTCTCTCTTTCTGCCTCAGGAAGTCCAATTACTCTTAGGTTTGGCCTCTTGAAATAATCGCTCATCTCTTGAAGGTTTTGTTCTGTCTTTTTAAGCTTCTTTTCTATGTTTTTGACAGTTTGGGTGAGTTCTATATTTTGGTCCTTAAGCTCTGAGATTCTTTCTTCTGCTTGGCTAATTCTGCTTTCCATGCTTATCAGTTTGTTATTTATTTCATTCCCAGTATTCTTTACTGCTGTTATTTCATTTTTCAGCTCCTTCCTATTTTCCTCTTGTCTCCCCTCAATTCTTTTTTTCTCTCTATTAATGTCTTGATATCTGGGTTTGTAGTTTGAGACCAGTCATTCTGGGGGCTCTTCATTGTTTGCATTCCAAAGTCTGTTTTCTCAGTGTCTGACCTCCTAGAGATCTGTGTGAGACCCATATTCTTCTTTTGGTTTTTCTTCATTTGTGTAGATTTTCCTCCCCCCCTTCCCCTCCCCCTCACTTTTCTTTAATTCTGTTGTTCAGGGATGGTGGGGTTGCTTTTGCTTCTGTTTGCGCAGTCTCCTATTCATCCTTATGTAGATCCTCTGAAGCTGGACTATGGGTTGGAGATGTACTTTTTGCAGTTTTGGGACTTAATTGAGGGGGAGCTGTGATTCAAAATCTATCTGCAGATCCCAGTATTGACCGACAGGTGTATGGATACCCTAGAACTCACTTACCACTGCCTTACAATCTGTCCATCCAGCAGGGGTATAGGTTTGCTCCCTGGAAGCAAAATGAGGTAAGAAAAAGGACAATAATGGGAGGGAGGGGTGGCAAGAGGAAGGTGGAAAGAGAGAAGAGGGAAAACAGACAGATATCCAACTAACAAATGAAGAGACACAAAGACAGAAAAGAATAAAATAAAAGGCTAAAACATACAGATAATCATACAAACACACACTCCAACAAAATCCTGCCTATTGATGTTCTCTTCCCATACACTAACAGGAAGTCTAAAGAATAGAAAAAAAATCAGTAAAATAATAGAAACAAAGCAAGTACAAAAACGTTTTCAAAAACAGACAAAAAATAAAAACAAGGAACCAAACTTGCTCTGAGATTGTTCCTGTAAGTCCAATGTCCTTTCAGCTTTGATCTCTAGCCCCTCCTCTCTGCTCTTAGTGCAGGCAGATAGGGTTGCTCACAGCTTGGGTCAAATACCCCAGGCCTACTTTGGAAGGAGGGTGAATCAGATCTGGACTCACCTGGCTTGCTGCCTGTGACGTCTGCCACTCAGCTCTAACCTGTCTGTGTCCAATCCAGCATGGGGAGGGGTTTCTGTCTCTTCCAGTTTGATGAGATTATCTTAGGTCCCAAGTTGGAGGCTGGGTGGAGCTGGGTGGGGCAATGCAGGTCTCTGCCAGGTCATGCGACAGAAAAAATGGCTGTGGTGGGCATCTCCTCACTGGGCATGGGCTCCTCTCTGGCTCTCCAACATCCTCTCTCTCCATTGATCAGATCTGGGGCTCCAGCTGATCCACTATAATAGGTGATGGTGTGGGCCAGGCACCAGGAGATGAGAATCAGCTGGATTCAGCAGGCTCTTCTCAGGAGCATCCCCACAAACAACAGCAGAAATCTTGTGTGCCTGTGCTCCAATTCAGGGTGGTGGGGGCTTGCAGTCACCCTCAGAGGGGGGCCCTGGGTGCATGAACCTGAGTCTTCTCTCAGACGGACTTTCACTCTCCCACCAGTGCATGCCTACTCATGCAGAAGAGTCTTTATGGACACTTGCTTTTGCAGAGACTCTTACAGTCTGTCCTGTCCAGTCACCATCTCAATTTTACTTTCAATTTATTCGCGACACAACAATTAAAGTGTTTCCTTATGCACTGAATAAAATTAGGTCTTGCTTTTTATCCAGTCTGACAACCTCTTTTAAAAAATTTCATGTTTGGTTTTCAATTGGAATGTCCAGTAAGTTTGAATTTAATGTAATTATTTATATTGGGGTTAAGTGTACCATCTTATTATTGGTTTTCGATTTGTCCTTTATTGCTTCTTTTGTATTGAATATTTTATTTTATTTTTTATATTATATATATGTGGGATACAAGTCAGGATTAGGTACATAAGTAATCTACATGTAGGTGAACTTTGGACCTCCATCTGGTCCTCACTTCCCCTGGTTTACGACCAGGTACCCTTTGTGTTATTGTGTGCCCCGCTTCCCCTGACATTGTCCCACAACTGCTGATCCCTCCCTTGTGCTATTGTGATTAATGTTAAGGTCCAAGTTATAAGTAAGAACATGTGGTATTTGGTTCTTTGTTTCTGTGATAGATCACTAAGCATGATTGTCTCCAATTCCATCCAATTTGCTGTGAAATCCATGATTTTGTTCTTCTTTATGGTTACATAATATTCCATCTTGAATATGTACCACATTTTCTTTATCCAGTCCACTTTCAATGTGTTTTGAATATTTTTCAAGTATTTTAAAATTTTCCCTATTGGCTTTTTTAAAACGATATATCTATTAAGTTTGTTTTTAAAAAGCCCTCTAGGCACCACAATATGCAATTTTAACTTATCACAATCTACTTAGAATTAATATTGTACCACTTGATTTAAAAAGTAAAAACTTTACAACAGTAGAATTCCTTTTATACATTCCTGTAATGTTACTATCATTTATTTAATACCTATGTATATATGTTGTAAATACCACAATACATTATTATTTTGCTTTACACAATTATCTGTTAAAGACACTTTAAAATGAGGAGAAAAAGACGATATTAATTCACATGCTTATCATTTCCAGGTTTGTGGAAGATCCAAGTTTTCATTTGTTTGTGTAGATCCAAGTTTTCATCTGGGTCATTTTTGTTCTATCAGAAACACTTCCTTTAATTTTTCTTGTAGTGCAGATCCGCTGGTGCTGAGTTCACTTACCTTTTGTTTCTTTAAAAGCATCTCAATTTCACTCTAATTTAAAATTATTCTCACTCAATATAAAACTTTGTGCTGAATATAATTTTTTTTAGTGCATTGAAGATGTTTCATCTCCTTGTATCATTGTTGTTTCTGATTTGAAGTTAGCAGTAATTCATTTTAGCTATTGGACTTTTTAATATAATATTTTGTTTCCTGGGCATTTTAAAGATTTTTCTCTTCATTGTCAGTTTTCAGTAATTTTTCTATGCTGTGCCACAATCTGATGTGTCTAGATGTGTACTGATTTCTTGTGTTTGGCATTCACTAAGATTATTGGATCTGTAGACCAATGTTTTTCACCAAGCTCAAATTACATGCATTTTAAACTACTTGGTTTTGTTTCACAAGTTACTGTTCATTCTTTTGCAATATTTTTCCTTTTCCTCAGATTGAACAACTTCTAGTGTTCTATTGTTAAGTTGACTAACCCTTTATAATGCATTGCCCAATCTTCTAAGTCTATCCAGTAAACTTTTCATTTTTGTGGTTCTTGGTTCTAGAATTTTGCTTTTTTTGTTTTTTTAAACAATCTTCTAAGTCTATTCAGTAAACGTTTCATTTTTGTAGTTCTTGGTTCTAGAATGTTGCCTTTTTTTTAAACACATATAGATTCTATGTTTCTCTAGAGAATCCCTATCTATTCATTCATTATGTTCATATTTTCCTTTAAAACTCTTGAATATTTTAATAACATCAACTAAAAAATTCTTGTCTGTTCATTTCATCACATAAGTCAAATAAAAGTCTGTTCCTATTGGCTCCTTGTTATATTCATTACAGATCACATTTCTATGCTTCTTCCCACACCTAGCAATGTGTTATTATATGCTGGACACTGTGGATATTTCATAGTAAGGAGTCTGGATTATATTGCCTGTCTTTAAAGGGTCTTGAGTTCTAGTCACATATTCATTTAGTGGTGAATCCTTTTGATCCTGTTATATTTGCTTTTATGCTTTTTAAGGACAGATCTATTTCAGTTTTGTACATGGTCATTGAATGTGGTCCTTATTCTTATAGCATTTTTGGAATTTCTTATAAATGCCCAATGAGTTTGCTTAAGATTGACTGAGTCAGAATTTCAGTATTTCTCAGAACTATATCCCTATTTATTGCCCAGTCTCACCAAAGTAGCTTTTTGCCAGGTCTTGTCTACCTGCAGTCTAGCATTCTGTGAGGGACACAAAAGGGATCACCATAAAGGCTTCTGAGTCTCATTTCACACACATTTCTACTTTGTGGTACAAATTCTAAATTCTTTATCATCCCTGAATTCTGGACACTGATTCCTGGCTCTTTAGCTGAATGACATCTTTGGGCTCTGCTTTGTAAATTGTATATGGGGCTCATCTGTATATTTCTCTTTTTTTGAGCATCACAGTCCTGCACTGCTTATTGTCCATTGCCTAAATATGGTTGTTGTCTCATATGCTTTGTCCAGTTTTACAGTAGTTTACAATAGGAGGGCATGTCTGAAACAACTCTATCCATTAGCTAGAAATGGAAGATCCCTCTTCCCTTAAGAGTAATATTTTAAAACATTTGAGCCATGATAATAATTCCATCATCATTCCCCTTTTCTTGGGTTTTAGTAGAAAACAATCATGAACTATAAAACTAATGAAAAGTAGATACTTTCTAAAGGACAGGAACTTGGAGATGGACATTTTTAAAAGGGTAGGGTTAGGGTTAGGGTTAGAGGTTAGGGGTAGGGTTAGGGTCAGGTCCAATAGCTTAACTAGATGCTGTATCATTATAATATCATTAACATAGCATTAACATTACATTTCTCTAGCTCACAAGACACCCTAATAGGCAAATTTTCTTTGTATTTCTCAAGATGGAGATGGGTTCTAAAAAGCAAACTCATGGTCCTGGATGACTTATCAGTATAATGATCAGTGCAAACTACATGTATCTCAAAGAAAACCATGTGTACATATGTGGAAGTAGACTTCCTTGGAGCCAGGAGTGAGGAAATAGAGAAATGGGCAGTTGGTGATACTTTTATGTATTCCTTTTTATTGTCACTGCACTTAATATACTTATTTTGCTTTTAATACAGGCTAGTATTAAGAGTACTTAATCTGGGTGAATCATGTTCTCAATAAATTGGTCATCTGTAAATCATTGAGGCTAGATCAGATGTCTTTATGCAATAAGCAGTCTTTATAAAATCTTTGAAAATTGCAGTTGAAAAAAGAAAAACAATAGCTTTCTTGGACTTGTGGCTGGTCATTAATTCATAACTTATAAAGCTTTAGGGAATGTCCAAATCCTCAGTTTATGTTATAAACCAGTCTGATATAATTGGAAATGGCATAAATTTTAAAGTCAAACCTGTATTTGAATCACAATTGAGAGACAAGATAGCAGACAGAGAGGGAGAGTCTTGAGAAGACTTAACACCTGCAGGAATGTCCCCTGTACCACCCCCATTATAAAATTGTGGGCTGGAAGTGTACCTAGTGTGGTTAAGAACATCCTTTCGCCGTGCTCAGTGGCTCATCCTGTAATCCTGAGCTTTGGGAGGCTGAGGTGAGTGGATTGCCTGAGCCTGCAGGTTCGAGACCTGCCTGGGCAACTTGGCAAGACCTCATCTCTACAATAAATCAAAAAATTAGCCAGGTGTGGTAGCACATGCCTGTAGTTCTGGCTACTTGGAAGGCTGAGGTGGAAGGATCACCGGAGCCCAGCAGGTCGAGGTTGCGGTGGCCGGAAGCGGTCACTGCACTCCAGCCTGGGCGACAGAGTGAGACTCCAATTCAAAAAAAAAAAAAGAACATCCTTTCAATCCAGGATGTTTTGCTAGTAGGGACTTTTTTGCTGCTTAAACACAGGCACAATAGCTTAACTAGATGTCCTATCATTATAATATCATTAACACAGCATTAGCATAGAGGTTTTACCCCCCTGAGTGGGCTTTTCTGTGGTACTTACAGGTAATATTCAAGATGGAGTGATTTTGGTCAATAAGAATTGGATCTCAGGAAGTAAGGGGCGGATGAGATGTAAATGAGAGAAACACCCCCAGAAAAGATAAGATAAAAACCACAAAAAAACTCCTAACAGCGGATATCCCACTCTGGACCACCTCTCGTTTTCTAGAGTGCTTTGTTGCTTAACAAACTCCTTTTTTCACTCATCCTTTTGGTGTCCATGTTCCTTAATCTTTTTGGTCATAGGACAAGAACTTGAGGTTGCTGGTTTAAGCTGACAATGGAGTTCAAAACTCCTGCAACACAATTCTGTTCAACTTTCTTTATAATCAATTTCATCAACCATGCAATAGGTATAATAGTTAATAATTGGTTAAGATTGTAAAAATTAAATTAATTATATACAAAATTCTGGTATAATGCCTGGCACAAAAGTTAGCTCCTTTAATTTTGTGAGATGTAATGATTTTGTTGCTGATAACCATACAGCACTTGGCATGTGCTCAAGTAAGATAAATTTGGGTAGTTATAAATGTAAGCATCTTTTTTTAAATAATATTAAAATACTTCTAACATTAAAAGGGAAGATTTGCATTATCTACCTTATATTTAAAAAATTATTCAACTTGAAGAACTGAATTTTTTTTATATTCATGGAAATGAGTTAAAATTTTAAATAATTCAAGGTTTTCTCCCTAGTACTTTTACTATAATTGAGTGATTAAATCCTAGTATATACAACCTTTTGTATTTCATTGAATGTGGCATAAAATTGATGGTATATCATGCTTAAAAGTAGTTTGTAATACTTAAGGTTCTTTGTGATTAAAATCCAGATATAATAGCACACTGCAAAGAGTTATCCAGAATAAAAAAGCAGCTAGTTTCAAATTTATTATTTCACTCACCTTCCAAAAATATACTTCAGAATGACTGCTTCTAGTTATGGCAGATAAGGTTATAACAGATCAATACTCATCTAAGAACAACTAAGGAAAATCTGGATAAAATATTTTTTTTAAAACTCCATTTGAAGACACTGGAGAACTACCAAGGCAGTGAATATTTGAGAAACAATGATACTAGACAGAGGTGCAGCTCAGAGAGGTAAGCCTGACATTTGTTGCTGCTTTTACTTTTCAGAGAATTTGTCAGTTTATAGTTAGTGGCCAAGAAACTGTGAAACTTTTCAGAAAGCAGTGATTGAGAAGTTGAAAAGTTGCACAGAGCCTTAAGCAGATTCAATGGGCTAAGGTACAAAGAAATACTTCAGGGTCTGCTGAGGAGGCAGGGCTTTCAATGGAGACTTCTGAAGGTAAGCTTTTAAAATTAGTATAATGTGGAAAAACCAGCTCCCAGACAAAAACTGAGCCTTAAATTTCAATTCCAGAATAGGTTAAAGTGGTTGAACCTTTATCCTAACTACCTGCCAGAAACAAAAGTAAATTCTTTCTGGAGGAAAAAACATCACACGTGACCTTAAATCATCACTACATTTTTCAAATATTATATCCAAAATTCAGTTTAGAAAAAGCATCAAAATAAAACTGAAGAACCAAAAAAATAGCATCAATAAAATACCCAATAAAATAACAGAATTGAAGAGAAAAAAATTATACCTAATAAGTTAATCAAGGAGAAAGATGATAAAACATAAAGATAAAGAAGGGGAGGATTGTGGGAAAACGGCAGAGTAGGAAGCTCTAGGAATCTGCTAACATAGATAACATGCCATGGTAGAATCTGATGGAATTATTTTGGAGCTCTGGAGTCTATTGCAGCTTGCAACTTCTAAAGAAATGCTTGGATGGTAAAGTGAAGTTGATTTTTATCAGTGTCAGCTCTTAACACACTAGTAGTTACCCAGCCACTCCCAGACTTGTGTTGGGCAACTGTGCACACCTTCCAGAGCTGCTTGCAGTCAGCTGCCTGAAACTTGGTGGACAAAAAAGCACTCTGTTCTCCAACTATAGGGGATTTATGCTGTGACTGTGAATTGATACTACTAATTAAAGAGATGCAGACAAAAAGGCAGGTTGTTGTACCTCACTCCACCATTGTTGCAAGCCCCTCCTGCTTGGCTGAAGTGATTGTTAACTGATTTAAAGAGCTGTACCCTGTTTCCTCTCTTTGTTTCTCTTTTTTCACCATTGGGAAAAAAACATTAAAATCTGGGACACTCAAAAGCAACTGCATAAATAGGGAAAATTACAAAGTAGCCAGACATTCCAAGCAAGTTACAGGTGCAGATTAAGTAAAGGCCTGAGAAGATCTTAAGTTTACACCTCAGTATGATTTTTGGCTCACAGTTAGCCTAAAACAAAACAAATCCTAAAATAATAACCAAAAATTACAAACCCTGAAAAATAAGGAGAATTGATTCCTAGAGTTACTATGCTACTAGCTTCAAATGTCAAGTTTTCAACAACAAAAAAATCATGAGGCATACAAGGAAACAGGAAAGTATGGCTTATTTAAAGGGAAAAAACCAACAGAAATTGTTCCTGACAATTGACAAAATATTCGAGGGCAGATCTACTAGATAAAGAGTTTAAGGTTGGGCTTGGTGGCTCAGCCTGTAATCCCACGCTTTGGGAGGCTGAGGTGAGTGGATTGCCTGAGCCCACGGGTTTGAGACCCGCCTGGGCAACTTGGCAAGACCTCATCTCCACAATAAATAAAAAAAAAAATTAGCTGGGCATGGTAGCACGCGCCTGTAGTTCCAGCTACTTGGAAGGCTGGGGCGGAAGGATCGCCAGAGCCCAGCAGGTCAAGGCTGTGGTGGCCATGAATGTGCCACTGCACTCCAGTCTGGGAGACAGAGTGAGACTCCAACTAAAAAAAAAAAAAAAAAAAAAAAAGACTTTAAAACAGTTGTCTTCAATATGCTTAAATAACTATAAGAACATGTGGGGAAAGTCAAGAAAATTATGAATGAGCAAAATGAAGATATAAATGTAAATAAGAAGATAGAAAACATAAGAACAAATCAGAAGGAAATCCAGGAGCTGACAAGTACAATTCAAGAGGGTTTTAAAGGCAGACTGGCAGATAGAAAAAAGAATCAGCAACCCTGAAGATAAGACAATAAAAATTATCAACTTGAGGAACAGAAAGAAAAAGGATTGAAGAAAAGTGAATAATGCTGAAGGGACCTGTGGGACCACTTCAGGCTGACTGACATTGTAGGAGTTCCAAAAGAAAGAGAGAGAAAGAGCAAAATAAAATATTTAGAGAAATAATGGCTAAAAACTACCTAAATTTGATAAAAGACATGAATATAAATATCCAAGAAGCTCAATGAACTCCAATTAAGATGAACTCAAAGAAACCTACACTGAGACACATTATAATCAAATTTGTAAAGATCAAAGACTAAGAGAATCATGAAAGCAAGTCAAAAATGATTTATCACCTACAAGTGACCTTAAATAATAATAATAATATTTATCATCAAAAACTTCATAGGCCAGAAGGCACTGGGTTGATATATTCAAAAGAAAAAAAGTTCAAACGAATCCTGTGTCTGGCAGAACAGTCCTTTAAAAGAAGAAGGAATTAAGACATTCCCAAATAAACCTAAGATGAGGGAATTAATTACCACTAGATGTGCCCTGTAAGAAATGTGCAAGAGAGTCCCATAGGGTGAAATGAAAGGGCTCTAGACAGTTACTAGAAGCCATATAAAGAAAAAAGGTCTCAATAAAAGTAACTACATGAGCAATTATAAAACTAGTATTATTGTAACAATGTTTTGTAACTACACTTTTTTGTTCTCTACACAATTTAAGAGACTAATACATTTAAAAATTTTATTAGTCCACAAGCTTATATTATTGTAACCTTGGTTTGTAACTCACATTTGTTTTTTACACAATAGGCTCATGCATTTAAAAGAAGTATTAATTTATGTTTTAGAGCACACAAAAAAATAATGGCATAGTTTTTTGACATTAACAACCAAGAGAGGGGTGTACAGTCCTATAAGGGACAGTGTTTGAATATTATTATAATTAAGATACTATAAATTCAAATTAGAGCATTATAACTTCAGGATATAAAATGTAATCCTCATGGTAACCACAACATATAGCTATATAATATATACAAAAGGAAAGGGGAGAAAGGAATGTAAACATTCCACCATAAAAAGAAAATCAGCTAAATTAAAATTAAAATTAAAAATACAGTAACGCAGTAAATGAGGGGGCAAAAAGTTGTAAGGTATATACAAAACAAATGGCAAAATAACAGAAGCCTTTCCATGTAAGTAATTTCTTTAATAGCAAATAGATTAAGCTTCAAATCAAAAGACAGATTTTCAGAAGAGATAAAAGCATATGACTCAACTATATGCTGTCTATAAGAAACTCATCATAGATCCAAAGATACTAACAGATTGAAACTGAAAGGATGAAAAAAGACATTCCATACATATAGTAACCGAGAGAGCACGTATAGAAATACTAATATCAAATACTAATATCAGAAAAAACAGACATGAAATTAAAACAAAAAAAGGATAAATATATTAATAAAAGGTTCAACACAGCAAAAAATATAACAATCATAAATTTTATACATCTAAAACAGACCATCAAAATAAATGAGGCAAAAACTGACAGAAGCCTGGCACAGTGGCACATGCCTCTAGTCCAATCTTATTGGGAGGCTGAGCCAGGAGGACTGATTAAGCCCAGGGGTTCAGATCCAGCTTGGGCAACATACTGAGACTTCACTGTTTATTGTTTTTTCTTTTAACTGCTCAATTTGAAGGAGGAAATAAACAGTCTATAATATGTTGGGAGCCGGTCACGGAGGCCCACTGAGCATTAGGGATCAGGGAGGGCTGTGGATACCAAGACCACTAGGATGTGTTCGAGAGCTGTTGACCCCATTCCCTTCTCCCTTTTTCTATTTAGCACACTTAGCCAAAAGGAACTCTGCTGACCTAAGTTGAAGGCTCTGTGACTGTGACAGGCATGGCTAACTCTAGAAACTCATTGTTCCTGTTTCCCATGAACTGTGGTTTCAGCTTAGGTATTAGATATAATTCAAACTCAGGTCACATTTGGGAGCCTTCTATATGGTACAAGCTTCTTTATAAGATTTAAAAGTATATTTGTAGAATTAGTATACACATATGGAGAGCTGCTTTTAGCTTTAGATGGAATAGATGATTATCTAGATTTATGAGAGATGGCCCAGCATGAACTTTGGACTGGGCCACATTCCTAAGGGCCCAGCGCATACTTTGGACTGGGCTGCATTCTTTTAAACCAGTTTTAGTTACAATTAGTGTTGGGTTTTTCTACTTATTATAGAAATTGAATTTATTTTATTCAGAGAAAGTATTGTAGAATAAGTCATGCTAACGTCAGGGAATTATGTTAGTTAAGCATGATCAAACATGATATTTTGAGGTTTAATAAGAATACAGCTAACTTTAGAAATTTCATTGTCCCCATTTTCTACTATTGTGGTTTTGGCTTTAGTACAATTTACAGTTTATATTTGGGTTTTATTTTAGAAGCTTTATTGCTGACGACCAGCTTTATATATTAGGATTAGGAATTAGAAACTTTTATAGAAGTTAAGATAGATATATAAGATTTTAGAATAGCCATTTTGTTAAGAGATTGTAATCAGTTGTTCCTAGAAATGACCCAGCATGATCTTTGGACTGGGCCACATTCTTTAGGAACTGGTTTGGGCTATAATTAAGAATTTCTATAGTGTAGGTAGAATTAGCATAGAATAGAAAGGTATTAGGATTTAAGTTAGTTATTAGGTATTGAACCAACCCACTCTGACAAAACAAGGAGAAAAGGTAAAAAAAAGAAAAGAAAAGAAATGAGTAAAGCCTACGAGAGGTGTGGGACTATATAAAGAAGCTAAATCTACATTTGATTGGCATTCCTGAAACTGAAGAGGAAACTGAGAACACCCTGGAAAAAGCCTTCCATGAGATCCTCCAAGAAAATTTCCCATATCTCACTAGAGAGGCAGCCATCCAAATGCAAGAGATTCAGAAAATCTTTGCAAGTTAATACATAAGAAGAACATTCCCAAGACACACAGTAATCCATCTCCACATGAAAGAAAAAAAATCCTCAAGGAAGCTAGAAAGAAGGGTCAGATCACTTACTGAGGAAGACCTATTAGAATTGCAGCAGAAACCCTACAATCCAAAAGGGATTACAGTCTTTAATGTTATCAAGGATAAGCAATCACAGCTAAGAATTTCCTAACAAGCCAAGCTAAGCTTCATCAGTGATGAAGAATGAAAATCGTTCCCAGATATTCAGCTCCTAAGAGAATATGCTACCTCTAGATCAACCCCTCAGGAGATGCTTAAGAAAGTTTTGAGTGTAGAAATGAAAGAATGGTTACACCCACTGCAAAAGCATAGGCAAGCACAGAGTTAACAGAGCATATAGATCATCCACAACATCTAAAATTAAAATTTCAAAAGGAAGCAATGGAACCTCTTGACAGCCTTATGACAGGAATAAACTCTTACATATCAACAATTAACTTGAACATGAATGTACTGAATATGCCACTAAAATGGCATAAATAGCACACTGGATAAAGAAGCATCATGTAACATTCTGCTGTCTCCAGAAAACACATCTTACTGCAAGGGGCATCCATAGGTTCAAGGAAAAGGGCTGGAGAATAACCTTTCAGGAAAATGGAAAACAAAAAAGAGCAGGAGTAGCTATTTTTATAGCAGACAAAACAGACTCCAAACCAATAAAGGTTTAAAAAAACAGACACAGAAGGACATTATTAATGATAAAAGGCAAGAAGTATCCATCTTAAATATATCTGCAACCAACACAAGAGCACCCAGATTTATAAAACAATTGGTACGTAAACTATGAGAGGACATGAACACCAATACAATCACAGTTGGAGACTTTAATACCCTGCTAACAGCAGATCATCATGGCAAGAACCAACAAGGAGATCCAGAACCTTAACTTGACATGCGAACAATTATACCTAATAGACATCTGTAGAATACTACACCCCACAATCACAGAGTATACATTCTACTCATAAGCACATGGAACATACTCCAAGATTGATCATTCTCAGGCATAAATAAAAAAATGAAATTCTTTGAAATGAAAAAATTTCAAAAAGTCAAAATAATGCCAGGCATCTTCTCAGATCACAGTGGAATGGAAATAAATATCACCACCACCAACTCCCCTCATCCCCATCCCAAAACAGAGACTTGGAAACTAAGCAACTGCTGCTGAATGACTATTGGGTCAACACATAAATCAAGGAAGAAATAAAAAGATTCCTGGAAATGAACACAAAGACCCAGCATATCAAAACCTCTAGGATACCATGGAAACAGTGTTGTGAGGTAAATTCATAGCATTGCATGCTCATATCAAGAAAATAGAGAAATTGCAGGTAAATACCCTAGCATCACACCCAAAGAAGCTGGAAGGCAAGAAGAATTAAATCCTAAAATAACATAGAGAGGATCCACAAGACAAAAAACTGGTTCTTTGAAAGGATAAATAAGATTGACAGACCCTGGACAGATTGACTTTAAAAAAAAAAAAAAGTACAAATTAAACACCATTAGAGGCAGCAGGCAGCAGATACTCTTGCTGTTGTCCTTCCCACTGTGCCTTTTGCAATGTATCTTTCCTTTTCCTTGAATAAATCTATGTTTCTTAATTTAAAAAAAAACACACAATTAGAAACAAAAAAGGTGCTATCACAGCAGATCCTGAAGAAATTTAAAAGATTATAAGAAATTACTATGAACATCTGTATGCAAATAAAATAAAATAAAAATCTAGAAGAAATGGAGAATTTCCTGCCTTCACACAACTTCCCAAGGTTGAAACAAGAGGAAACCGAAACAACCTATAACAACCCAGGAAATCAACTCAGTGATAAGAAATGTCCATGCCCCCCCCCAAAAAAACCAGGCCTGGACCAGATGACTTCTCAGCTGAATTCTACAAAATATACAAGGAAGAGCTGAGACCAATCTTATTAACCCTTTGCACTCAGATGCCCCCTCTGAGAGGGCATTGTAAATCTAGCAAACAATTCAGATGTCCCTTCCCAGGTATCATAGAGATTGCTGATGAATATACAGGGCAAACATATGCAAGTGTAAATTTTGCAGAAATGTATGTTTCCTTGAAGTTTTCCATTCAAAAACAATGAAAAACTTATGCTCCATTTGAAACTTGTCAAGCTTCTGATCAAGCAGTTGAGAATGGTTTTCAAGAATCACAAGTGCATCCTTCTGCATCATCTTCAAACTACAGACTAGACAATAAATTACATATTAAATGCGGGTGGAAGGAAATGAGACTGCATTGTCTGCTCAAAAGAAAACCACCAGGTGGAAGACGTCAAACAAATTACTATTACTCAATACGTATCAATGAGCCTGAAGTGCATGTCAATGACTGTTTCACACATTATAAAAATAGAAGATAAAAAATTTTGATTTTTTTGACATAAATAAATTCCTCAATGTTCAGAATTCTAATATAAGCCAAATATCCTTACAATAAAACAATTCGTTTCAATGCTATACTATTTAATATGAAGTGATTCATTTTTACTATTCTGTTTAAAAGTGCAGTCAAGTTGCTGGTAGGTGATCCATGAGCTATCCCCAAGTGCAAAGGGTTAAAAGTATCCTGGGCAATCAAGAAGGAAGCAATTCTCCCTGGCTCATGTTATGAAGCTAATATCATTCCGAGACCCCAAATGAGCAAAGACCCAATGAGGTAAGAGAATTACAGGTCAGTTTTCCTGATGAACATAGATGCAAATATTCTCAACAAGATTCTAGCAAACTGCATTCAACAATACATTTCAAGGATCATCCATCATGACTAGGCAGGCTTCATTTCTGGGCTGCAGAGATGGTTCAACATTCACAAGATCATAAACATAATTCAGCACATTAGCAGGTATAAAACCAAGAACCACATTATTGTCTCATTAGATGCAGAAAAAGCATTCAATAAAATTCAGCATCTTTTCTTGGTAAAAACTCTTGAACACCTATGCATCAAAGGAACATTTCTCAAAACAATAGAGCTATCTATGACAAACCTGTAGTCAACATCAAGCTTAATGGGAAGAAGCTGGGAGCATTCCCCCTAAGAACTGTAACAAGACAAGAATACCCATTCTCACACCTCCTATTTATAACACAGAACTGGAAGTCCTAACCAGAGCAATCAGGCAGAAGAAGGAAATCATGGGTATCCACATACAAAAAGAGAACATTAAGTTACCCCTCTGTTTAGAAGATATGATTCTATACCTAGAAAACCCTAGAGAGTCTGTCAAAAACCTCCTTATACTGATAAACAATTTTGCTAAAGAATCAGGATACAAAATTGATGCATAAAAATCAGATGAATTTCTATACACCAACAAGTAGGCTGAGAATCCAATAAAAAACACAATCCCATTCACAATAGCCACACACAAAGATGAAATACCTTGGTATCCACCTAATCAGAGAAGTAAAAGACTTTTATGATAAGAACTACAAAACACTGCTCAAAGAAATTAGTGATGATACAAACAAATGGAAAAACATGCCATGTTCATGGATTGGAAGAATCAATATTCATGAATTGGAAGAATTAATATTGTCAAGATCTCTACCCTATACAAGGCAATCTACAGATTCAATGCAATCCCTATCAAATTGCCAACATTTTTTCACAGGCCTAGAAAAGCTAATACAGAATTTCATATGAAAGCAAAAAATAGCATGAATAGTCAAAAGCAATCCTTAGTAAAAGCTGGAGGCATCAACTTCTGGTCTTTATATTACAGGAATACAGTAACCAAGATGGCATGGTATTGGTACAGAAATAGGCACATAGACCAATGGAACAGACCAGAGAATCTATAATAAAAAACAAAGTCCCCAACCAACTCATCTTTGATAAAACTATCAATAATAAACATTGGGGAAAGGAAATTATATTTAGTAAATGGTGCTAGGAAAACTGGCTAACCACATGCAGAAGAATGAAACTAGACACTTACCTATCACCATATATAAAAATCAATTCAAAATGGATCAAGGACTTAAATGTAAAACCTCAAACAATAAAAATCTTAGGAGAAAACTTAGGGAACACCCTTTTGGACATCAGAGTAGGCAATGAATTCATGACCAAGTACTTGAAAGTAATTGCAGCAAAAGTTAAGATAGACAGTGGGACCTATCAAACTGAAAAGTTTTTGCACAGCAAAAGACACCGTCAAGAGAGTAAAGAGACAACCCACAGAATGGGAGAAAACATTAGCAAGCTATGCATCTGACAAACCCTAACATCCAGGATATACAGAAACGCAAATGAATTGAAAGGGAAAGAACAAACAATCCTATTAAGAAGTGGGCAAGGGACATGAACAGACACTTCTCAATGGATGACATACAAGCAGCCAACAAACATATGAGAAAATGCTTAGCCACATTAATCATCAGAGAAATGTAAATCAAAACTACAGTGAGATACCACCTAACACTGGTAAGGTTGGCTATTATTAATAAGGCAAAAAACAAAAGCTGGCATGGTTGCAGAGAAAAGGGGATGCTGCACTGTTGGTGGGAATATAAGCTAGTTCAGCCTCCATGGAAACCAGTATGGCAATTAATCAAAGAACTAAAAATTCAGCTTCCATATGATCCAGCAATCTGTGCCCTGGGAATATGCCCAGAGGAACATAAATTGTTCTACCAAAAAGACACCTGCATATGCATGTTTATTCACAAAAGCAAAAACATGGAACCAACCCAGGTGTCCATCGAAAGTGGACTGCAAACAGAAAATTAGTACATATACATGATGAAATATTATGCAGCCATTAATAAGAACAAAATCATGGCTTTTGCAACAACTCAGATGCAGCTGGAGACCATCATACTAAGTGAACTGTCACAGAAACAAAGAAACTGAATACTGCATGTTCTCACTCATAAGTGGGCTCTGAACAGTAGTCACACTAGCACAAGGGTGGGATCAGCAGATGCTGGGCACTGCTAGGGAAGGGATGAAGGGAGGAAAACACACAGCAGCACTGTGGGTACTTGGTCCACTATCAAGGGGAGAGATGGCTAGTTAGAAGCCCAAACATTACTTGCATGTAACCGACTTATGTAGTAACTCCACACTTGTAACCTATAACACTAAAGTAAAATATTTTTAAAAGTATAGATATAAATAGTAAAATGTAATCAGTAACTGAAAATCTCCTGACAAAAGCCTTGGACCTGATAGCTTCACTGGTAAATTCTGCCAAAACTTTAAAGAAAAAGTAATACCAATCCTCCTCAAACTTTTTCAAAATATTGAAAAGAAGGGAAACCTTCTTAACTCATTCTGTAAGGCCATATTTACCCTAATACCAAAGTCAGGCAAAAACACTACAAGTTAAGAAAACTACAGATTAATAACTCTTAATACTAATGTAAAAATTCTCAACAAAAGTGCAAGCAAACCAAATTCAATAGTACATTAACCACAATCAAGTAGAATTTATCCCAGGGATGCAAGGATGTTAAAACATAAAAATTGGTCAATGTAATAACACTTAATTATCTTAATTGAGGTAGAAAAATCATTTGACAAAATTCACCCTTTCATGATGAAAAACACTTAATAAAGTAGGACAGAAGGAAACTAACTCAAGATAATAAAAGTCATGTATGAAAACCTTATAATGAATATCATAGTCAGTGGAAAAAGTCTCAGAGCTTTTCCCCTAAGATCAGAAGCATGGCAAACATGCCTACTTTTGCCACATCTATTCAACATAATACTGAAAGTACTAGCCAGAACAATTAGGCAAGAAAAAGAATGAAAAGGCATTCATGTTATAAAAAAGTAAAATTATCTCTGCAGATGATATGATCTTATATATAGAAAACGCTAAAGGTTTCACAGAAAATCTGTTAAAAATAAAAAATGAATTCAGCAAATTAGTAGGAAACAAAATCAACACACAAAAATCAGATGCATGTTTATACACTATCAATGAACAAATCTTGAAAAAAGAATTGTGAAAAACAACTCTATTTACAATAGCATCAAAAGCAAGAAAATACTTAATAATTAATTTGGCCAAAGATGTGAAAGACTTGTACAAGGAAAACTATACAAATCTGGTGAAAAAATTTTGTTGTTGTCATTGAAAGAAATTTAAGAAGACATAACTAAATGAAAAGACATCTTGTGTTCATGGATTGAAGATTTAATATTGTTAGGATGTCAATACTACCCAAGTGACCAACAGTTTAAATGCAATTCTATCATAATTCCAATGGCTTTTTTTGAAGAAATAGAAAAGTCACCCTAAAACTCATATGGAATTCCAAGGAACTCTGGATATCTAAAAACAATCTTGAAAAAGAGGAACAAAGCTGGATGACTCTTACTTCCTGATTTCAAAAGTTACTACAAAGCTACTATAAACAGAACAGTGTGGTTTGGCACAAAGACAGACATATAGACCACTGGAATATAATAGAAAGTCCACAAATTAATTCTGTCATATATGGTCACATGATTTTTGACAAAGCTACCAAGAATAGCTTACCAACATACACACCCATTAACTTCTGAAGACTGCCTGTTTCTAGATACCTTAGCCCAAAATATATTTTTGCTGAAAGAAGAGATTGATCATTTATCTGTGTGTTTACTGGTCATTTGTATTTCTTCTGTGATTTGCTTGATGGTGACTTTCACTAGCTTTTTATTAGGGTGTGTTACTTCTTATTGGTTATTGGTTTTATATGTCAAGTATATTAACCCTTTGTATAGCATATGCTGGCAATGATAAACCTGTTGGACCAACACAATATATTGAAATTATCCTCCAGTGATTTGAAATGCTACCTTTACTCTATGTTAAATTCATATATATGCATATGAAACTATTTCTAGGCAATATACCATAGTGTTTAAGAGTATGGAGTCTGTAAGTATACTGCCTTGATTCAATTCCAACCTCTCAGAGACTACATTTTTTAAACACTCAAATTTCAATAGTTATCTAAATTCCAGTGTTATTAATCTGACAAATATACATGTATATAATGTAAAATTAAGTACCGCCAAAAAATGTGAAAAGTGAATAATATGAAACTAATAATGAACAATCTTGAAACTAAAAACTCTAGTTACTAAGTCATTACAATATGCCAAGTATGTTATATATATTAACTCATTTTATGCCTAAACTGGTGATTTATGCATTATTATCACCATTTTACAAGTAATAAAATGAGGGCAGAGTTAGATAAATTATACAACCTCATACAGCTAATAATTGAGAAATCTTGGAATTGAATACAAAAGTTTTTAAATATTAAAAAAATCAATATAAGTGTGCTGGGTCTGAGGAGATGAGCTTGTAAGAAACTACTTTTTGTTTACTTTACACTTTTACTTAAGAGCCATGTGGCTTTTCAGTTTATTCTCCACACTGCAGCCTAAGTGATCATATTCTAAATGAAGATCAGCAAACTATGGCCTGTCATCCAAATCTGACCCAAGCTAATAATTTTTCCTAAGCTATAAATTGTTGGAAAAAAATCACAATAGTATTATATGACATTTGAAAATTATATTCAGATTTCAGCATCTATAAATAAAGATTTATTGGAACACAACCAGACTCATTTGTTTATATGTTGCCTATGACTGCTTTTGATCTACAATGGCTGAGTCGTGTACATACAACAGAGCCCATATGGCTTATACAGTCTAAAGTATGTACTACCTGGCCCTTTACAGAAAGTTTCCTGCTAAAAACAATGGTACCACTCTTTGTTTAAAACAATTTAGCAGCATTCTATCGCCTTTGAAATAAATTATAACTCCTTTATATGGCGTGTAACACCCCTCTAGCCTACTTTCTGGCCATATCAATTTTCTTGTCAAGTTGTATGTCTTGTAACTCTTTACCACAGATAGTTGCTAATGCAAAAAGAACTATTTCAGGTTAAATAGTTGTGATCCCTTTATGGTCCATGTTATTATTTTCAGTCTTTTAGGAAGAGATATCTTAGAGCTAAAAAATCATTTGTAAGTAAGGATAATGCTGGTTTTTTTAAAAAATCTTTTAATTTCAAAAGGTAACATTTCTCAGTATATAGGCTACAGACCTCTGACTAGATGAAATTTAAATAGTAATTATCAATCTATCAAAAAACACGATAAATTCTTTTAAACAATTTAAATGTGGAGTCATAAAAATATATAATAGATACTTGATCTTAAACAGAACTTTGAGGCTTTAATGCTTTCAATATTTTGAGCGTCTTTAATGCAGACCTTGGGGTATAAAGTGAAGTTATAAATGAAGAGTGAGAATACAGCACTGTTTGCTTTTGCAAATAAAAAGGAAAGTAAAACTTCTCCTTTCCTTAATTTAGGTTTTATTTTTATATGTCAAAATTCTCATGGCTAGGGTTAGCCTATCAGTAGAAAGGCTATTTGGATTAAGGAGATTTGAACTAACATGGATACTTACTTTACGTTGTTATTGGCAACACTGAGAATAAATGCTGTAACAGATACGACTTGAAAAAAAAGTCTAGAAAGTGGCTTTCATGATTATGTTTATTAATTCATAATCAACACAATAAAAATTACAGAACAACATAATACCTTCGGAGAGAAATTTTACTAGGCAGCAACATTTAAATACTTATCACTTTAGTTCTTGGCTAGAAAAAAAAACTGGGACTATAGACATAAAAAATAAAGAAATATGAAGAAAATTAACCTTTTGAGATAAGTGGCTGAGGTGAAAAGGTGGCAATAAGGAGGGTCAAAAATCTAAAAAGTGTTGTAAGTAAATTTCTAACATTGTGATGTCTGCATGTACAGATCTTGATTAAAATAATCAAGGCTTCCCTCAATATATTAATATGCCTGTTCAATTAGACATAACAAAATAAAGACAGACAATAGACTGTTCATACTTTTGAAAGTAACTAGAGAGACTTCTTCATGATCAATAAAAGCACAATTTAACTGAATGATGCAAATTTGGAATTTAATTATCAAACTCAATCTAAAGACAAGTGACCTAATGTATTAATCTATAATATCTAAATATCAAAGCTTAATTTAAATAACAATGTGCTGAATCTATAATACCTAAACATCAAAGCTTAAACGACAGTGTCTTCATTGTACAAAAGATTCAGGAAAAAGAGCCTTCCAGAAATTTTTCTTGCTTTCAGGAAGCTTTTGCTTATTGTTTCTTTTACAACAACAAAATTGTTGTCTAGCTGAACATGATGGGAAAACAGGAAAGGACCTTGCCTTTGTTCATTTGACCTCAGTGCAGCATTGTGGTGCAACATCTTATAAAACAAGAATCTGGTAACAGAGCACACAGAACTGTAAGGATCTGGTCAGTTTTACTGTTCTGAACTTCAAAAATGGAAGGACTTGAGTATACATGAATTTATCTTCTTGGATCCACATCGCACCATGATTACTTCAAAAATATATGTGAGAACATTTATAATGTGTTACTTCCGACTAAAATCTAAGGGACAAAGTGAGCACATTCAAGATATACTTGTCCAATGTCCTGGCTTCTGTAGCTGTACTTCTTCAAAGAATAGATTAGAAAGACATTTAAGTATATTAGATAGAAAGGTATCATCCCCTTACATCAAAGTACATGAGGAGAAAATTTCAAGGATTATAAATTCTTAGAAAACAGAAAAGATCCTTTGGGCCTTGGCAAGGAAAATGTCAACAAGTCAAAAGATACTAGATGGCTATTGACCAGTTTCACCAAGGCAAAGCTGCAAGCCAAGATGTAATAATGCTTTCCCACCATGTGTCTAAGGCTGTAAATGACACTAATCCTTTTTAATGGTCACAAAAGCTGACAACTTACTCAGCCTTAGAACTGAAGACACAAAATCATCTCTAGAAATGACTCACCATAAACAGGTCACGAGCACCAATATCAACAGCTAGGAGAAATGCCTTTTCAAATCTCTGGTATCTATAAGGAACAAAATAAAAGTATATTAGTTGTGAATAACACTACATAAAAGGAGAGGGCTATTTAACATACTTATGTAATACTGTTTTCATTCTTTTGATGGGAAAAATTAAACAGAAGGAATTTGGCGTGCTAGAATCTTCCATATGTGAAATGTTATTTTATTTAGGTGGAGGTAAGGTATAGAACCTATGGAGGTCTTATAACTTTCAAGTATAAGCACAATCCCAAGTACACACTGCTGACTGTGGAGAAATGATTGCTTCGAAAATATATTTTTCATAATTTTCACTCTATTGAGTTTTAAAATGGAAAAGTATGAGATGTGAAAAATATTTATAGGATAAGAAAATTAATAAATAATATAATTATACTTTTGTGTTTCTTAGATAAAAATTGAGGAGAAAAATGTCGCATTATTACAAAAATCTATTTCTGCATTTTGAAAAAACTACAATTCAGGCTGTTGTAAAGTAAAAATATAAATTATTTCTAATTTTTTAAAAAAGTTACTTTTCTATTCTTTTTCATAATAAAACTGCCTTTCCCTGAAGTATTATTTTGACCATTTTATTTGTGAGAGCTTAATTTTAGGCTAAGATACATGACAACAAGCTGCAGTTTAAACATTACAGAAAGCTTAAGATCTTAAGGGGAAAGTATGTCATGAATATATGTTTTAAATAGGTTATTGGAATGACAGGTCATCTTTATTTTGTCTGAGGTATGAGTATGGATATACTGTCAACCTTTCTGACTCCAGAAACAAGCAAGTATAAATAACAGTAATGCTCCATTTTCTATATTGCAAAATGTGGTGGTAGAAAATATAATAATATTTCAAACAAAAGATAAGTGTGGAATATTGATTATTATTAATAGATGACATATTTTATTGGTAAAATGGCTAAAATAATTAAAATTCAAACAAACAAGGTTTGTTAATATTACACATGAGCTTTGGGTCCACAACCTGTAACACGTATACAATCTCTATGTTATGTTTGATGACTATTACCCATCTCCCTCCTTGTCCCTTCTTACTACCGTCTCCAGTATTGCCTGAACCCCTATCAGCTATTGAAGTTAGAAGACAATTGTGCTTATTTTTATGGATGAAGAATTTCTTATACAAGCAAGCTTACTGATTTATTATATATTCATGGAGGTGGGATACACTGAGGAAGAGGTCAAAGGAGTACCAAGTTGTAATTGTCCATGCATTTACTCCAATTTTGTATTTGTCTCCATTTCACTGTAACTATTCTGGTAATAGTAATCACCCATCTTCTAATAATCAAAGTTAAATTTGTATCTCATGTGCCTTTTTTGACCATGTTACCCTAGAAACTAACACTGCTTGAAACTCTCTCCTTCCTTGGCTTTCCTTGCTTCATTGTTTTCCCATTTCTCTTTCTTTTTCTTTTTTTTTTCCTTTCTGAGTCAGAGTCTCACTCTGCTGCCCAGACTGGAGTGCAGTGGCAAGCTCACGGCCACCCCACTGTCGACCTGTTGGGCTCAGGCTATCCATCTGCCTCAGCTATCCAAGTAGCTGGAATTACAGGCATGCTACGATGCATGGCTAATTTTTTGATATATTGTAAAGACAAGGTCTCACCCAGTTGCCCAGGCTGGTCTCGAACCCCTGGGCTCAGGCAATCCTCTCACTTCAGCCTCTCAAAGTGCTGGGATTACAGGCTTGTGCCTCCACACATGGCCGTTTTCCCACTTCTTAGATTACATCTTCTTAGTCTGTTTTGCTAATTCATTTTTCTCTGACTCTTTATGAAATCAGTATTCCATGGTTCTCTTTTATTTCTACTCATTCTTTTTTTTTTTGAATTGGAGTCTCATTCCATCACCAAGGCTGGAGTACAGTGACACACTCAAGGCCACCCCAGTGTCAATCTGCTGGACTCCAGCAATCCTTTTGCCTCAGCCTTCCAAGTAGCTAGAACTACAGGTACGTGCAACCATGCCTGGCTGATTTTTTGAGGTATTGCAGAGAGGAAGTCTCACCAAGTTCCCCAGGCTGGTCTCAAGCCCCTGGGCTCAGGCAATCCTCTCACCTCAGCCTCCCAAAGTGCCGGGATTACAAGCCTGAGCCATCTCACGCAGCCTCTACTCATTCTTTCTAATCTCCTCAATAATGTCAACACTTTCCAGGCTTTGATAATAATAAGAAATTAAGGAAATGCATATTAAAAAATAAAAAAAAAACTCAGATAGAAATCACAATAAGAATCCTTGAGCAGCCGGGATCGGTGGCTCAGCCTGTAATCCTGTGCCTTTGGGAGGCTGAGGTGAGTGGATTGCCTGAGCCTGCGGGTTTGGGACCCGCCTGGGCAGCGAGACCTCATCTCTACAATAAATCAAAAAATCAGCCAGGCGTAGGTAGCGCATGCCTGTAATTCTGGCTACTTGGAAGGCTGAGGCAGAAGGATTGCGGGAGCCCAGCAGGTCGAGGCTGCGGTGGCCGGGAGCAGCCACTGCACTCCAGTCTGGGTGACAGAGTGAGACTCCAACTAAAAAAAAAAAAAAAGAATCCTTGAGCAAAGAGCAAACAATGAAGGAATAAAGGCATAACTCATTGGAGGGCCATAACTCTCAGGACACTGAATCCTGAACAAGTCTCAAAGTAGAGGTGGTAAGTTGAGACTTCTGATTAAGACAAGAGCTAAACCCAAAATTTCTGATTAAGCCAGAGACTCAAGTTAGTAGTGCCCCTAACTTTGGCTGAAGAACCCAAAGCTGTGGCCAGTACTCAACCCTTGGAGTTCCGGCCCCTGCCCTGGGTTCTGGGTCCCTGCCCAGCCCCATTTCAAGCTGCCATCGCCCAGGGATGCTCTAGGCGCTCATCCCTCAGAGATACCAGCTCCATTCCTGGCTGAAGTGCCCTATGGGGGGCCCAAAGCCACTGCTACCACTCACCACCCACCCTATCCACAGACCAGATGAGTGGACAGAAAGGACGAGTGGAGAGAAAGGATCGGCAAAAGAGGAGCTGCCCACCACAGCCATTTTCCAGGCAGAGATTTGCATTACCCTGACCAACTACAAGCAGCCTCCACCTTGGTTTCTAAGGTGACCTGGTCAAAAAAGAGACAAAAGGCCTTCCCCTACACTGAATCAGACCCAGGCAACTCAGTGCTGT
Source organism: Cephalopachus bancanus (assembly GCA_027257055.1). Lineage (NCBI taxonomy): Eukaryota > Metazoa > Chordata > Mammalia > Primates > Tarsiidae > Cephalopachus > Cephalopachus bancanus. Next base: position 884,146 of record JAPVLO010000315.1, read on the forward strand.
GGCAGACCTCTCAGGCAGCAAGCCAAGGGACCCAACCCAAGCTATGAGTGAGTCTATCTGCCTGCAAAGGGGAGAGGCTAGAGATCAGAGCTGAAGAGACTTTTAAACACTCAGGAAAGACTCCAGAGCTAGTCTAGTATCTTATTTTGATTTTTATTGTTTTGACTGTTTGGCTCACTTTTGTTTGCTTTTTGAGTTAGACTACTTGTTTGTGTTGGGGAAAAGTAAATCAAAAGGCATGAATTTATTGGACTGTCTTTGTGTGATTACTGGTATGCTTTTGGGAATCTTGTTTGTTTGTTTGTTACTCTTTTCTGGCTGTGTGTCTCTTTTCATTCATTAGGTGGTATGTATGTCTGTTTTTCCCTCTTACTCTTCTCTCTCTCCAACTTCCTCTTGAACCCACCTCTTCCATTATTTTCCTTTTTCTTACCTCCTTTGGTTCCAGGGAGCAAACCTAAACCCCACTGCATGGACAGATTGTAAGGCAGTGGGAAGCTGGTCCAGTGTGCCCATACACCTGTTGGTGGATACTGGGATCTGCAGATAGATTCTGAATCACAGCTTCCCTCTCAATTAAGTCTCAAAACTGCAAAAAGTAAGCCAAAACCTACAGTCCAGCAAAAAGTGAACAAAGCCAGAGGGTGGTCATAAGGAAGAACAAGAGATTGAACAAAAAGAATTAAAGCAACCCTGCAATCTCTGAAAAACAGAATTAAAGAAGGGGAGGGAAAGGGGGAGAGAAAATCTACACAAATGAAGAAAAACCAAAAGAAGAAAATGGGTCTCTCACAGACCACTGGGAGGTCAGACACTGAGAAAACTGACTTCGGAATGCAAACAATGAAGAGCCCCCAGAATGACTGGTCTCAAACTACAAACCTAGATTCAAGACATTAATGGAGAGATTAGAAAGAATTGAGGAGAGATACGAGGAAACTAGGAAGGAGTTGATAACTGAGATAACAGTAGTAAAGAATACTGTGAATGAAATAAATAACAAACTGATAAGCATGGAAAGCAGAATTAGCCAAGCAGAAGAAAGAATCTCAGAACTTGAGGACCAAAATATAGAACTAACCCAAACAGTCAAAAACATAGAAAGAAGCTTAAAAAGACAGAAGCAAACCATCAAGAGATGAGTCATTATGTCAAGAGACTGAACCTAAGAGTAATTGGACTTCATGAGGCAGAGAGACAGAGTACACACTGCAACAAACATTTCATGAGATTATTCAAGAAAACTTCCCTCATTTCATCAGTGATGTGAAAATTCAAAGACAAGAGATTCAGAGATCCACTGCAAGACAACAAATGAGAAGACCAACTCCCAGGCACATAATCATTCGCCTAAACAAAGTAGCTTAAAGGATGTTTTGTCTGAGATTAAGATCGTGACTCCTCCTCTTTTTGTTCCATATAAAGGCAGCAAGAGAAAAAAGTCAGATTACCTACCATGGAAGACCAATTAGAAAAGCAGCAGATTTATCTACAGAAACCCTTCAGGCTAGGAGAACGTAGAGACCCATCTTCAAAGTTCTAAAAGATAAACAATTTCAACCAAGAATAACTTCCCCAGCCAAGCTAAGCTTCACCAGTGAGGGAGAATTAAAATCTTTCCCAGATATCCAATCCCTAAGAACTTATGCTGCCACCAGTAACCTCTACAAAAAACACTTAAGAAAATATTAAACACAGAAGAAAAGGAAAAAATAACAACGTTTTTCACAAGAGTACAGGAAAAAGATTAAAAACACACACAAATCAACCCCAAAACCAAAAGAAAGACAACAAACAAACAGGAACAACAACAACTCTATAAGAACCTTATGATAGGGATCAACTCTCACATTTCAATAATTAGCCTGAATGTAAATGGACTAAATGCACCATTGAAAAGACATAGAATGGCAAAATGGATAAAATATCACCAGGCAACAATATACTGCCTTCAAGAGACTCATCTCATGAGAAAGGACACTCACAGACTCAAAAAAGAGGGTGGGAAACAAATTTTCAGGGGGATGGAACAAAAAAGAAAGGAGAGGTCATGATCTTAATCTCTGACAAAATACCCTTTAAGCTATCATAAATTAAAAAATATACAGAAGGGTACCACATAATGATAAAAGGTTCACTCCATCAACAAGAAATATATACCCTAAACATATATGTACCCAACATAGGAGCACCAACTTTCATAAAGCAGCTTCTAAGTAAACTCAAAAAAGATATTGACTCTAACGCTATCATAGCTGGGGACTTTAATAACGCACTCACAACCCTAGACAGATCATCAGGACAAAAAACCAGCAACGAGATCTGGAACCTCAATGTGACTCTTGACCAAATGGACTTAATTGATACCTACAGAACACTCCATCCAGCGACCACAGAATATACATTCTACTCATCACCACATGGAACGTACACTAGGATCGACCACATACTTGGCCATAAATCAAGCATAAACACATTTCAAAATCGAAATTTTGCCATACAACTTCTCGGACCACAGTGGAATAAAAAAAAAACAGCAACACCAACAAGGTTCCCCCCAAACCTACAAAGACAACACTAAATAGCATGATGCTAAACAACTCCTGGGTCAATGATGAAATCAAAACAGAGATTAAAAGATACCTGGAAACAAATGAAAATGAAGAAACATCTTGCCAAAATCCCTGGGATGCCATGAAAGCTGAGTAAGAGGGGAATTCATATCTCTACAAACACATAAGAAGAAAATGGAAGGATCACAAATTAACAGCCTAAAAAGTCTCCTAAGGAAGCTGAAAAAGCAAGACCACCATAACCCTAACTTCAGCAGAAGAATCCAGATCACCAAAATAAAAGCCCAAATCCAGGACATAGAAGACAAAAAGATAATACAAAACATCAAGGAAACAAAAAGCTGGTTCTTGGAAAGGATAAACAAGGTCGATGGTCTCCTAGCTAGACTGACCAGGAAAAAAAAAGAGAAAAAGTCCAAATAAACACACAAAATAAACACAAAAGATGAAGTCACATCTGACCCTGAAGAAATACAAAAGACCATTAGAGACTACTATGTAAACTTCTATGGAAACAAACTTGAAAACCTCAAGGAAATGGAGGACTTTCTGACATCACACAACCTGCCTAGGTTGAAACAAGAAGAAACTGAGACCCTAAATAGACCAATAACAATCAAGGAAATTGACTATGTAATAAGAAAACTACCTACAAAAAAAAAGCTCTGGACCAGATGGCTTTCCAGCAGAATTCTATAAGATATTTAAGGAGGAGCTCCTACCAATCCTATTGAAAGTATTCCTAGCCGGGCTCGGTGGCTCAGCCTGTAATCCCGCGCCTTTGGGAGGCTGAGGTGAGTGGATTGCCTGAGTCCGCGGGTTCGAGACCCGCCTGGGCAGCGAGACCTCATCTCTACAATAAATCAAAAAAAATCAGCCGGGCGTGGTAGTGCATACCTGTAATTCCAGCTACTTGGAAGGCTGAGGCGGAAGGATCGCCGGAGCCCAGCAGGTCGAGGTTGCGGTGGCCGGAAGCGGCCACTGCACTCCAGTCTGGGTGACAGAGTGAGACTCCAACTCAAAAAAAAAAAAAAAAAAAGAAAGTATTCCAGGCGATTGAGAATGATAGAACTCTCCCCACATCATTTTATGAAGCCAACATCACATCAATACCCAAACCAGGTAAAGACCGAACAAAGCAAGAGAACTACAGGCCAATATCCTTGATGAACATAGATGTTGAAATTCTCAATAAGAACTAGCAAACCGGATTCAACAACACATCTCAAAAATCATCCATCATGACCAAGTAGGCTTCATACCTGGGATGCAAGGCTGGTTCAACATTTGCAAGACTGTAAATGTAATTAAATACATCAACAGACATCAAAGCAAAAACCACATGATTATATAATTAGATGCAGAAAAAGATTTTTAAAAAATTCAGCACCCCTTCTTGATAAAAACCCTCGAACATCTAGGCATACATGGAACATACCTCAAAATAGTAAAAGCCATCTACGAGAAACCCATAGCCAGCATACTCCTAAACAGACAAAAATTGGAACCATTTCCCCTGAAAACGGGAATAAGAAAAGGATGCCCACTCTCACCCCTTGTGTTCAATATAGTATTGGAAATCCTGGCTAGAGCAATCAAAACAGAAAAGGTGATCAGGGGTATCTAAATAGGAAAAGAGGAAGTCAAATTATCTCTCTTTGCAGATGACATGATTGTGTACCTTGCAAACCCAAGAGAATCTGTCAAAAGGTTCCTTGCACTGATAAAGGACTTTGGCAAAGTCTCAGGGTATAAAATAAATGTGAAAACACAATTGCATTTCTTTACACCAATAATAAACAAACAGAAACCCAAATAAAAAGCACAATCCCATTCACAACAGCCACAAAAAAATGAAATACCTTGGCATCTTCCTACCCAGAGATGTGAAAGACCTTTACAATGAAAACTACAAAACACTGCTCAAAGAAATCAAAGATGACACAAACAAGTGGAAAAATATCCCATGCTCATGAATTGGAAGAATCAACATTGTGAAGATGTCCATCTTACCTAAGGCAATCTACAGATTTAATGCAATACCCATCAAATTACCAGCAACATTCTTCTCAGAACTAGAAAAAACAATACAGGAATTCATATGGAATCACAAACGACCAAGAATAGCCAGAACAATCCTCAGCAAAAAAAAAACAAAGCAGGAGGTATCACAATACCAGACTTTAAACTTTACTATAAAGCTACAATAATCAAAACAGCTTGGTATTGGTACAAAAACAGGCATATAGACCAATGGAATAGAATTGAGATTCCAGAAGCAAAACCCCAATTTTTCAACCAAGTCATCTTCGACAAAGCCTCCACCACCCACCACTGAGGAGAGGAGAACCTATTCAGTAAATGGTGCTGGGAAAACTAGCTGACCACATGCAGAAGATTCAAACAAGACCCCTATCTATCCCCATACACAAAAATTAACTCTAAATGGATCAGAGACCTAAATGTAAAACCTTAAACCATAAGAACTTTAGAAAATGCAGGACACACCCTTATGGAAGTTGGAACCGGCATCCAATTCCTGAGCAAAACCCAAAATGCACGGGTCGTAAGAGATAAGATAGACAAGTTGGACCTCATTAAACTGACAAGCTTCTTCAAAGCCAAAGAAACCATCAAGAGAACAGGGATACAGCCCACAGACTAGGAAAAAGTATTTTCCAATTCCACGTCTGACAAAGGCCTACCATCTAGAAACTGAAACATGCTGAAAAGAAAAAAACAAATAACCCCATTACAAAGTGAGCAAAAGATATGAACAGACACTTCTCAAAAGAAGACATATGAGCAGCCAACAGATATATGAAGAAATGTTCAACCTCACTAGTCATTAAGGAGATGCAAATTAAAACTGCACTGAGATACCAGCTAACTCCAATCAGAATGGCCATTATCAATAACTCAAAAATAATGGATGCTGGAGAGGATGAGGAAGGGAACACTTCTACACTGTTGGTGGGAGTGTAAACTAGTGCAGCCTCTGTGGAAATCAGTGTGGCAATTCCTAAAAGCTCTAAAACTCGACCTTCCATATGACCCCGCAATCCCCCTACTGGGAATATACCCTGAAGAACTCAAATCACTCTATAAAAAAGATACCTGCACATGTATGTTTATCGCAGACTTGTTCACAATAGCAAGAACATGGAACCATCCATGCTGTCCATCAAAAGAGGACTGGATTAAAAACATGTGGTACATATACACAATGGAATGTTACGCTGTCATAAAAAATAAAATCATGAATTTCGCAGCAACCTGGATGGAGTTGGAGTTTATAATACTGAATGATCTCTCACAGAAACAAAGATCTGAGTATCACATGTTCTCACTCAGAAGTGGACCTTGAACAACTATCATAATACTATAAGAAAAGGATTGACAGTGGCGGGAAACCGGGGGGGGGCAGGGAGGGGGAGGGAGGTGGATTAATAGTAGTCAATATCTGTCTGGGGACGGGGGGCACACCTCATCAACAAGGGTACCTATGCAATGCATACTTGTATATCTAACCTTTAACTGCACCCCACAATTTTAAAATAAAAAATGTTAACAAAAAAAGGAACTATGATCTGAATGGAATGTTTAGGAATCATCCATTCCAGCGGGCTCCAGTCATGGTCAGTGGCAAGCACAGGAGCACCTTCAAACCCAGCTGCCTGCAAATCAAGCAGGGAGGCGTCCAAGCCCCAATGGAGGGAGAAGGGCATGGGGATGTCTGGGTTGCCACTGCCCTGAGTCCAGCCTCTGGTGTGCTGTCTCCCACACCCTTGGAGTGTGGCATCCCCTCTGAAGTCTTCCATATTTGCCAGATCCTTACTGTCTTCGGCCTAAGATGGCTAAGGACACTCCAGTTGCTCGTGTCCACATTCTGCCTGGAAACCTCCTTGCTCAAAGCTTTGGACTTATTAGGTATATTTTCAATCTTCCAAGTTACTGTAGTTAACAATTATACCAAATAGGCACTGTTTTCCTAGTCTCCTATAATGTTTTCCTCATCATTCCCTACCCACCCTGCCTCTGTACATTGTAACAGATAGTTATAATAAATTGCCACCTGTGGCCTCTTTCCCCAAAATAAAAAAACAAAAAAAGAGAAATAACTGATGGAATTATGACAATAAGTATGTAATATAATCAAAATAACATATCAATTTTTTAAAGAAAAAATGGAACTTTAGAAAGGAAAACTTTAATTACTGAAGTAAAATAACTTGACATATTCAAGGAGAGAATTAGTGAAGTAAGTGCATGAATGATGTGAATGCAATTATACAGATGTACAAAGAGAGAAAAGATGAAAAATATAAAGAGAGGTTAAGCCAAATAAAGAACAATGAAAAAGTCTAACTTGTCTCATCAGGGAATTAAGTTAAATGGTTGAAAATTTCCACAGATTAATAATATTAATCAACAGACACAAAAGAAACTATATTAAGCAGGATAAATAAAAAGGGATTTATAACCATATACACTTTTTAATAAAAATGTAGAGCTTAAAAAAATATATATTAAAAGCAGCCAAAGAGAAGACAGATCACCTGCAAAGGAACTGCAAATAGACTGACATTATACCTCTCATTATGTCTTCAAGTTATGTAGGAAACATAACCATCAATCCTGTATATAACAGTGAAAATCTCAACAATGATAGTAAAATATACACACTTTCACACATATAAAAACTGAAAGCATTTAACAGATCTTTAGTAAAGGGACTTCTGGGGGATGTAACTGTTTCAGGAGAAAGAAAAATGACTTCAAAGAGGAGGTCTGAGAAGAAGGAATTTTTTTAAAAAAAGGATCTGGTAAATATACACATAGTTAAATACACATACAAATGTTTTAAGATTTAAAAAAATGATTTAGCAATATTACATATATCAGAAGGGAATTAAATAGCTAAAGTCCTTGTTTTTGTACTACTGAAGATACTAATTAATGTTTAGTTTGGTAAATATACACAGTCAAATTTCAATAGTAACCACTAAAATAATATACAAATTGCTAAAGCAGCAGGGGTAGAAAGGTGGTGAGGATGGTGAAATTGAATGAAAAAAAAAATCAGGGACTATCTTTTTTTTTTTGAGTTGGAGTCTCACTCTGTTAACCAGGCTGGAATGCAGTGGCACACTCACTGCCACCCCAGAACTGACCTGCTGGGCTCCAGCAATCCTTCTGCCTCAGCCTTCCAAGTAGCTGGAACTACCACACCAGGTTAATTTTTGTGTTATTGTGGAGACGAGGTCTTACCAAGTTGCACGGACTGGTCTCGAACCCGTGGAGGGAGTATTTTTAAAAGTCAAGGAAGGAAATAAAGGAAGCCCAGGAAAATAGAACAAATAAAAAGCAAAAAGATAGTAGAAACAGCTCAGTGTAAAAATAACTATGTAAATGGACTAAGTTTACCAGTTCAAAGACAGATTATCAGACTAGAATAGTAACATACAGGTATATATTATTTATGAAATCCACATCTAAATCATGAAGACAAACAAGCTTAAAATAAAATAAAATAATGGAAAATAATATGTCAAATAAATACTAATAAAATAATCTGAAGACATTGTCATGGTACTGTAAAATAAATACAGACACTGTAGAGTAAAGAAAGTTAAATGAAGGCACTTGAGAAAAAATTTGGCAGTTTCTTAAAATCTTAAACATATATTTGTCAAATAATTCTATTCAAACCTACAGCAATTCCCATGAACCTATCTAAGAGGAATGAAAACATTCTACAGAAAGACTTACAAACACATGTTTGAGGTGGTATTGTTCATAATAATTTAACAGTAGAAACAATCCAACTGTCAATCAACTGTTGAACAGAAGAATAAAATATGATGTATCATACAATAGAAAAGTATTCAGTAATAAAAAAGAATAATGTACTGATACATACTACTACAATGTATATGAACTAAAGATCATATTAAGTGAAAAAAAATGAAATACCATACATCGTATGGTTCTATTTATATAAAATGACTACAAAACAAATCTAAACAAGTAGATTAGGGGTTATTTGTGGTTGGGACTAGGGATCTGCAAATGGGTATGAGTGCTCATCTTCAGGTGACAAAATGCTTTAAAATTGTAGATGTACATGAACAAATTTTATGGAATTTAAATTAGACCTCAAAAATCTTTTTTAAAAAAATGTAAGCAGGCTGGGTGCAGTGGCTCACACTTGTAATACTTGCAGTTTGGGAGGTTGAGGTGGGAGGATCACTTCAGTTCAGGAGTTTGAGACCAGCCTGGGCAATATAGTGACATGCCATCTATACCAAAAAATGTTTTTAAAAGTTAGCCAGACATGGTGGTGCATGCCTGTAGTCTTAGCTACTGGGGAGGCTGAGGAGGAAGGACTGATTGAGCCCAGGAATTCAAGAATGCGGTGAGCTGTGACTATGCCACTGCACTCTAGTCTGGGTGACATAGTGAGACCCTGACTCAAAAACAAAACCAACAAAAACATAAATTGAAGTAGCTGTATAATTAGACAAAAAATTTTAGGAACAGAAAGAGAACAAAATTAGTTTCAAGTCTCCAGAAAGATACAAAAATTCTAAATTTGAATGCATTAAATTCTAAATTTTATTTAATAAAAGAGGCTCAAAAATATATAAAGCTAAACATTAATAGAATGAAAACAAATGACCAGCCCACAAGCATAATGTGAAACTTCAAATGTTATCTCTAAATTTTTTCTAGCCAAGCAGTCAACAAATTGGGGTGGAAATAAAGTTTTAAACAGTATTATTAAAAAGTTAGACTTATTAGATACAGAGAACTGGTCAACCCTTGAAAAATTACCAATTGGGTATAATGCTCAATATTTGGGTGATGTATATGCTAGAAGCCCAATCAGTCCCATCCATGATGCAATATACCCACATACCAACCACAAATGCTCCCTGAATCTGAAAAATAAAAAACTAGAGAATACACATTCTCCTCAAGCAACCATGTAGTATCTACAAAATTATATATGCAATAAGTAAAAAAGCACGTGTCAATAAATTTCAAAGTATTATAATGAATCTGCAAACAATGCAATTAAATTTGACAAAATGATAAGCAATACATCCACATGTACTCAGAAATTATAAAGTCATCAGTGAAAGAAGAAATCAAAATAGCAACTTAAAAATATTTAGAAATGGGGGAGGAGGCAAGATGGCAATGTAACAGGTTAGAGTGTGAGAGTCTCCACAAAAGTGAATGTCCATAAAGACTCTGCAGGAGTGGGTGTGTGCTGGTGGGTGAGTGAAAGTCCATCTGAGGGGAGACTCAGGTTCATGCAGCAGGGTCTGTCCTCTGGAGGTGACTGCAACCCACCACTGCCCTGAGATTGGAGCTACTGGTGCACAGGATCGTCTGCCATTCTTGGGGTTCTCTTGAGAGAAGACAGCAGAGAACAGTTGCTCCTCACCACCTGGCACCTGGCCCATGCGATCACCTGTGACAGTAGACTAGGTGTGAGCCCCAGGAACTGTGGAGAAGGCAAGGCATGAAAATTTGGAAAACAGCCCCCACCACCAGCGAGGAGATGCCAACCAGCACCATCTTCTCTGTCCTGGGACCAGGAAGAGACATGCATTGCCCTGCCCAGTTCTATCCAGCCTCCAACCTGGGACCCAGAGGCTATCCCCTCACTGGATTGGAGAGACACACACCCTCCCCCCTGCAACGCTGGAAGAGGCGCATGCACATCATATCTCAGTGGGAGAATTAACAGCAGTGGTAGCAACAGAAGAGTTGGGTGAGTATGGATCTGACCCATCCTCCTCCCATAGTAGTCCACGGGGCATCTAACCATACTCAAAGCAATGCTATCAGCCTGTGCTGAGAGCACAGGGGACGGACTGGAGACTGGAGCTGCTCCTTAACATAGCAGAGGCAGCCAAAAGGGACCTGGAGTTATAGAAACAACCACAGAGCAAGTTTATTTTCTGTTTTAGTTTTTGGTTATTTTCTTATCTTTTTCTGTTTCTCTTTACGTTTTTGTATTTGCTTTATTTCTGTTATTTTAATGTTGTCTCTTTCAGATTTTCTGTTTGTGTATGAGTATTTTTGAGGGAGAGCACATTAAAGGGGGTTTTTGTTTGTTTGTATGATTATAGTTTTAGTTTTTTGTTTTTTTTTTCTGTCTTTGATTTCCCATTTATTAATTAGTTGGTAAGCCAGACTTCTCTCTTTTCCTCTCTATCTCCATTCCTTTCATCTTCATCCTTTCTTTTCCCATTGTTTTCTCTTTTCTTATCTCATTTTGCTTTCAGGAGGCAAACATATACCCCCACCATATGGACAGACTGTAAGGCAGTGGGAAATGGGCTCCAGGAGACCCCACACCTATTAGCAGATACTGAAACCTACAGATAGCTTCTGAATCACAGCTTCCTCCATAATCAAATCTCAGAACTGCAAAAAAGACAGTCCCACACCCCCAGCCCAGCTTCAAAATCGAACAAAGCCAGAGGATCTACATTAACAAGAATAGGAGGCTGGGCAAGCAGAAGTAAAAGCTATCCCCCATCACTGAACAAAAAAATCAAAAAAAAAAAAAATCAAAAAAAGGAGGTGGGGGAGAAACATACACAAATGAAGAAAAACCAAAGGAAGAATATGGGTCCCATACAGACTCCTGGGAGGACAACTGAGAATACAGACTTCAGAATATAAACAATGAAGCGCTCCCAGAATGAATGGTCTCAAGCCACAAACCAAGATATCAAGATATTAATAGAAAGAATAAATAGAAATGAGGAGAGACAAGAGAAAGAATAAAGGAGTTGATAACTGAGATAACAGCCATAAAGAATACAGTGAATAAGATAAACAACAAACTGATAAGCATGGAAAGTTGAATTAATCAAGCAGAAGAGAGAATCTCAGAGTTTGAGGACCAAAATGTGGAACTAATCCAAACTGTTAAAAACATAGAAAAGAAGTTTAAAAAGATAGAACAAAGACTCCAAGAGATGAGCGATTGTATCAAGAGGCCAAACTTAACATTAATTGGAATCTCAGAGGCAGAAAGAGAGTCAGAGGCCACCTTGGAACAAACATTCCATGACATTATCCAAGAAAACTTCCCCTTTTTCATTAGAGATGCAACCATTCAAACACAAGAGAGTCAGAGAACTCCTGAAGTCAGTAAATGAGAAGATCAAATCCTAGACACACAGTAATTTGCTTAAACAAGGTAGATAAAAGAAAAACTACTAAAGGCAGTGAAAGAAAAAGGTCAGAATACCTACCGGGAAAGAACAATTAGAATAGCAGCAGATTTATCTACAAAAATACTTCAGGCTAGGTGAGACTGGAGCCCAATCTTCAAGGTTCTCAAAGATAAACAATTTCAACCAAGAATTACCTACCCAACTAAGTTTCACCATCAATGGAGAATTAAAGCTCTTCTCAGATATTCAATCCCTAAGAGTTTTTGCCACTTCCAGACCACCTCTACAAGAAACACTTAAGAAATTATTCAGCACAGAAGAAAGAAAGAAAAAATGATAATGCTCTTCACAGGAATGCTCGAAAAAGACTGACACCACACATAAATCAACTCAAAAATCAAAGGAAAGACAACAGACAAACAGCAGCAGCAACAACAAACTCTATAGGAACCTCATGATAGAGATAAACTCTTACATCTCAATAATTAGCCTAAATGTGACTGGACTAAATGCACCACTGAACAGACATAGAATGGCAAATTGGATAAAATATAATGATGCAACAACATGTTGTCTCCAAGAGACTCATCTCAACACAAAGGACACTTACAGATTCAAAGTAAGAGGATGGAAAACAAATTTTCAGGAGAATGGAATACAAAAGAAACCAGGAGTTGTGAACTTAATATCAGGCAAAATACCCTTTAAGCTATCAAAAATTATATAAGATACAGAAGGACATTAAATAATGATAAAAGGTTCAATCCATAAACAAGAAACATCCATCCTAAACATATGCACTCAACATAGGAGCACCAACTTCCATAAAGCAGCTTCTGGGTAAACTAAAAAAAGATATTGTCTCTAACACTATCACAGCTGGGGACCTAAATACCCTAGACAGATCATCAAGATAAAAAAATCAATAAGGAAATCTAGAACCTCAATATGATGCTTGACCGAATGGACTTAATAGATATCTACAGAACACTCCACCCCAAAACCATGGAATATACATTATACTCATCACCATATGGAAGGTATTCTAAGATCAACCACATCCTCAGTCATTAATCAAGCATAAATAAATTTAATAAGATTGAAATACTGCCATGCACCTTCTCTCACCCTGGCAAAATAAAAATAAATATCAACACTAACAAAGTTCCCCCAAAACCCACAAAGACATGGACACTAAACATCATGATGCTGAACAACTCCTGGGTCAACACAGAAGTTAAAACAGAAAATAAAATCTTCCTGGAAACAAATGAAAATGAAGAAACATCTTACCAAAAGCTCTGGGATGCCATAAAAGCACTACTAAGAAGGGAATTTATATGTCTATGAACACACATGAAGAAAATGGAAAGATCACAAGTTAACCACATAACAAATCACTTATGGAAGCTGGAAAAGCAAGACCACTAAAATCCTACATTTAGGAGAAGAATCCAGACCACCAAAATAAAAGCCCAAATTTAGGGCACAGAAGACAAAAATATTATACCAAAAACTCAACGAAACAAAAAGCTGGTTCCTTGAAAGGACAAACAAGATCAATGGACCCCTAACTAGACTGACCAAGGAAAAGAGAGAAAGAGCCCAAATAAACAGTCAGAAGTGACCCCAAAGAAATACCAAAGATTATCAGAGAATACTATGTACATTTGTTTCTAAACAAACATGAAAACCTAAATGAAATAGAGGTCTTTCTAATATTTCACAGCCTCCCCAGATTGAAACAAGAAAAAATTAAGACCCTAAATAGTTCAGTAACAAACAGGGATATTGACTATGTCATAAGAAAACGACCTACAAAAAAGCTCTGAACCAGATGGCTTTCCAGCAGAATTCTACAAGACATACAAGGAGGAGTTCATATCAATCTTATTGAAAGTATTCCAGGCAATTGAGAAAGATGGAACTCTCCCCAAATCATTTTATTAAGCTAATATCACATTGACACCCAAACCAAGTAAAGATACAACAAAGGAAGAGAACTACAGGCCAATATCCTTAATGAATATGGATGCTAAAATTCTCAACAAGATTCTGGCAAACCAGATCCAACAATATATCTCAAACATCATCAACCATGACCAAGTAGGCTTCATCCCCAGGATGCATTTCTGGTTCAACATTTGCAAGACCATAAACCTAATTAAATACATCAACAGATGTAACAACAAAACCACATGATTATATCATGAGATGCAGAAAAAACTTTCGATAAAATCCAGCACCCCTTCTTGATAAAATCCTCCAACATAGATGGAACGTACCTCAAAATAATAAGAGCCATCTATAAGAAACCCACAGCCACCATACTGCTAATCAGACAGAAATTGGAACCATTTCCCCTGAAAATCGGAACAAAACAAGGATGCCCACTCTCACCTCTCCCATTCAACATAGTATTGGAAGTCCTAGTTAGAGCAATAAGAAAAGAAAAGGAAATTAGGGATATCCAAATAGGAAAAGAGGAAATAAAGTAATCCCACTTTGCAAATGACATGAAAACCCATACCTTGAAAACTCAAGAGAATCTGTCATGAACCTCCTTGCAGATAAAGGACTTTGGCAAAGTCTAAGGGTTTAAAATAAATATGCAAAAGACAGCCGCATTGCTATACACCAACAATAAACAAACAGAAATCCAAATAAAAAGCACAATCCCATTAACAATAACCACACACACACACACAGAAATACCTTGGTATCTTCCTAACCAGAGAAGTGAAATATGTTTATACAAAACACTGCTCAAAGAAATCAAAGATGACACAAACAAGTGGAAAAATATTCCATGCTCATGGATTGGAACAATCAACATTATTAAAATGTCCATCCTACCCAAGGCAATCTACGGATTTAACGCAATACGCATTAAATCACCAGCATCATTCTTCTCAGACCTGGAGATGACAATACAGGAATTCATATGGAAACATAAATGACCATGAAGAGCAAAAACAATCCTCAGTGAAAAAAATAAAGCAGGAGGTATCACACTCCCAGACTTTAAACTGTATTATAAAGCTACAATAATCAGAACAACCTGGTATTGGTACAAGAACAGGCATATAGACCAATGGAACAGGATAGAGATTCCGGAAACAAAACCTCAAATTTTCAACCAACTCATCTTTGACAAAGACTTCACCATCAACCACCGGGGAGAGGAGAACTTATTCAGTAAATGGTGCTGGGAAAACAGACTGACCACATGCAGAAGATTAAAACAAGACCCCTACCTATCTCCATACACAAAAATTAACTCTAAATGAATCAAAGACCTGAACATAAAACCTCAAACTATAAGAACATTAAAAAATGCAGGAGACACCTTTATGGAAATTGGAACTGGCAATCCATTCCTTATCAAAACCTCAAGTGCCCATGCCATAGGAGATAAGATAGACAAGAGGGATCTCATCAAACTGAAAAGCTTCTGCAAAGCCACGGAAACCATTGAGAGAGTGGGGAGACAGCCCACAAACTGGGAAAAAAATATTTGCCAACTGTATATCTGATAAAGGCCTAACATCTAGGATCTACAAGGAACTCAAATGTGCCAAAAAGAATAAAACGAACAGACCCATTACAAAGTAGGCATAAGATATGAATAGACAGTTCTCAAAAGAAGACATATAAGCAGCCAACAGATACATGAAAAAATGCTCAGCCTCACTAGTCACCAAAGAAATGCAAATTAAAACCACACTGAGATACCACCAAGCTCCAGTCAGGATGGCCATCATCAATAACACTAAAAACAACAGATGCTGGAGAGGATGCAGTGAAAAGGGAACACTTCTACACTGTTGGTGGGAGTGTAAACTAGTACAACCTCTGTGGAAAACAATGTGGTGATTCCTAAAAAATCTAAAAATTGACCCCCCATACAACCCTGTAATCCTTCTACTGGGAATATACCCAGAGTAACTCAAATCACTCTATGAAAAACATACCTGTACATACCAGTAAACATGCATGTTTACTGCATTATTCACAACAGCAAAAAAAAGGAACTAACTGTGCTGCCCATCAAAAGAGGACTTGGATTTTTAAAATGTGGTACATATGCACGATGGAATATTACACAGCCATAAAGACAGACAAAATTATGAACTTCCCAGCAACTTGGATGAACTTAGAGTCTATAATACTGAGTGATCTATCACAGAAACAAAGAACTGAGTACCACTCATAAGTGTTCTCCCTCATAAGTGGACCTTGAACATTTATCATAATACTACAAGAAAGGGATTGGCAGTAGTGGGAAACTGCCAAGGAAGGGGTAGGATTGGTAGGTATAGGAAACTGCCAGGGAAGGAGGGGCATACCTCATCAACAAGGGTACCTACAAAATGAACATTTGTATACATAACTCTGAATTTTACAGCACATCTTTAAAATAAAAAATTTTAAACATACTTAGAAATAAATGCTAATGCTATACAGATAAACTTGAGTAAATGAGGAATATGAAGGGAAATTTAGAGCTTTAATGCTTATATTAGAAAAGAAGAAAGGTTAAAAAATTAAGGAGCTAAATATCCGATTTAATAATAAAAAAGTATTAGAATAAACTCAAGAAGACAGTGGAATAACATGTTTGAAGTACTGAAAGAAAGAAAAAACTCACACAGAATTTTATATGCCTCAAAAAGTGTCTTTCAAAAATGAAGGTGAAATAAAGACATTTTCAGAAAAAACAAAATTAAAAAACTATACCACAAATGGTACTACAGTATAAGAAGGACCAAAGAAAGCTGCTTATATTAAAATAAAGGCCAGATGAAAACTCAGATCTTCAAGAAAGAATGAAAACTCACAATGAAAAGTAAATATTTGGGTAAATATGAAGGATTCCACCCACTTTATTTCTTTAACATACATTTGTCTATTGAAAGCAAAAATTGTAACATTGTTTTGTGCGGGCTAAGACATGTGTAGGTAATGTATATGACAACTATAGCATAAAGCATTTGGTAAGGTGGGTAAATGAATCAATTCAGTTGTGAGATTTCTACATTTTTCATGAAGTGGTACTATATTAATTCTAAGTGGACTGTGGAACAGTAAGGTTGTATAATGTAACCACTAAAAAAATGCAAATAGTAATAACTAAAAAAGTAAACAATAAACATTGTGAAAATTTTTCAAATAATTCAAAAAAAGGCAGGAAAGAAGGGATGGAGAAACAAATACTGAAATGTATAATCAGAAAACAAATAAAATTACAACCAAATCAATAATTCCATTAGATGTTAATAGATTGAACACTTCAATTAAAAGACAAAGATTGTCATAAGGGATGAAGGACCAAGACTCAAGCATATGTTGTTTGTAAGAAGACCACTACAGATATGCACACAAAGACAGTTAGAAAGTACATAAATAGAAAACAGTAAGTATAAGAAGGCTAAAATGGCTGCAACTGTCAAATAAAGTAGACTTCAAAACAAAGAGAAACATCAGAGGAGGAACATTTCATAATCTTAAAAAAGGTCAATTCATCAGGAAGAAATAAAAATCAAGAGTGTGAATGTCTTAAATATATGAAGCAAAAAGTAACAGAATTAAAGAAGGCAATTATAGTGGTTTTAGCACTCCTCTCTTAGCAAGTGATAGAAATAAAGTCATAGGTGATCTCCATCTTCATGTAACTGACATTTATAAAACAAATGTACCTCTATTATTACTGTATGTGTGTGTGTGTGTGTATATATATATATATATATATACACACACACACACACACACCCTTCCATAGGAGCTCCTTTTTTATTCTATTACTTTGCTCATTTATACTTTTTTTGTCTATTTGACCTGTCTGAAAGTATTAAGTAAAACATTTACAGCTGTTTTTGCTTTTGTCTGTTTCTCCTTACATTTATAATTCCGGCTTTATGACGATTCCTATCTTTCTTTTGTATACAGATGTTCATAACTTCTACCATTATAAAACATAGCCTACAGCGCTGTAGACTTTCTTTGTTCTGTTTAATGATCTGTGGCTTAATTCTATCTTGTTAATTATACAATATAAGAGAGGGACCCCAAAAAACAGGTCTTTATTTTTTAAATTGCGTATTTTACTCTTACATGTTTAAACTTTAGTCACCTTCAAAGTACTCTCCATTTGATGCCATGCACCTATCAATTTCCACCACTCAAAACAGTTTTTGAACTTGTCTATTTTGATGCCTTTTAGTGCTCCTGAAATTTTTTATTTCACCTCTTCCACATGAGGAAACACTTCCCTTGGAGGACTATTTTATTCTGGGGAAACAAAAAAAGTCACTCCATGTGAGATCAGGTGAATAGGAAGGGCAGGGCATGAGATTCATGCCATTTTGGGTCAAAAACTGCTGAGCACTCAGCATGGTGTGGTGCGCTGGTAAATCACCTGTTATGAAATTGGCCAACTCATTGAAAGAATCTTAAAAAAAAAAAAATTCACTAAAGCGAACACAGCCTCTCATAACAATAGTAGCTGGTACACTGAAGCTAATGGATCCCTAGAACACTTATCTATCAGGGAAAGCCTGTACTCCAAGGGGCCTGCCCTCCAAAAAACTAATTCTGTTTTGGGGGAGGTCCCCTCATATAACAATCCCTGCTTACTTTTTTTTAAACCATGTGGCAACTCTTTAAAAAAATTGTTTTCGTATTTCTTTTTGTATTTAGGAATGTTTACATTTTTATAAACTAATATATACTGATTAATGCAATTTTCTTGGGCTTTTTAAAATACTTCTTTTGTCCACTTTTTACATATAATTTTACCAAGACATTAGTGACATACAAAAAGCTGTACTGCTGTGTGTGGTGGCTCACGTCTCTAATTCCAGCACTTCGGGAGACGGAAGAGGACTGCTTGAGCCCAGGAGTTTGAGACCAGCCTAGGCAACATAGCGATATCTCATTTCTACAAAAATAAAAAAATAAGCCAGCCTTGGTATCATGCACATGTAGTCCCAGGAGGCTGAGGCAGAAGGATCACCTGACTCTAGGAGTTTGAGGCTGTGAGTGTGCCACTACTCTGAAGCCTGGGTGACAGAGTGAGACCCCCAACTTAAAAAAAAAAAAGCTGTACATATTTAATGTATACAACTTGATGAGTGAAATCATGCAGTATTTGTCTTTCTGTATGTAGCTTATTTCCCTTAGCATAACATACTCAAGGTTCATTCATGTTGTTGCAAATGGCAGGATTTCCTTCTTTTTAAAAGCTGAATAATATTCATTGTATAGATATATACCACATTTCTTTATTCATTTGTTGGGGAACATTTAGATTGTTTTCATATTTTGGCTATTGTGAACAATGCTACAGTAAGCATGAACATGCAGAGGTCTCTTCAAGATAGTAATTTTATTTCCTTTAGACAAATATCTAGAAATAGGATTGCTGGATTGTATAGTAGTTTTATCCGTAATATTCTGAGGAACCATCATTTTGTTTTCTATAGTGGCTGTAAAAACTTACATTTCCATCGAAAGTATACAAGGGTTCCCTTTTATCCACATTCTTGCCAACACTTTTTAAAATTTTGTTTAAGAGATATCATAATAGGTATGAGGTAATGCCTCATTGCAGTTTTGATTTACTTCTTCCTGAAGATTAGTTATGTTGAACATCTTCATATATCTGTTGGCCATTTTTGTATCTTCTTTGGGAAAATGTCTGTTCAGGTTCTTTGCCCATTTTTAAACTGGGTTGTTTACATGCATGAGTTGTATGAATTCCTTATGTATTCTAGATATTGACCTCGTCTGAGATACATGGTTTGCAAATACTTTCTCCCATTTGGTAGGTTTTCATTTTGTTGATTTTTCCCATTGCAGTACAGAAACTTTTTAGTTTGACGTAGTTTGATGTGTTTTTCTTTTGTTCTGTGATTCTGGTAGCAAATCCAAAAACTTATTGCCAAGACCAATATCAAAGAACTTTTCCTCTTCCCTCTAGGAGTTTTACAGTTTCAAGGTTTTATGTTCAAGTCTCCAATCTATTTTGAGTTGACTTTCATGTATGATGTAAGATGTGTCCCTCTTAGAACTGCTTTTGGCTGAATATCATAATTTTTGGTATGTTGTGTATCCATTTCATTTGTTTCAAGACATTTGTTAATTTCACTTTTCATTTCCACTTTGACTCATTGATTGTTTGGGAATGTGTTAATTCCTGCATATTTGTAAATTTTCCAGTTTTCATACTGTTACTGATTTCTAGTTTCATACCATCATGGTTGGAAAAGATTCTTGATCTTATTCCAGCCTTCTTAAATTTGTTAAGATTCACTTTGTAGCCTAATATATTATCTATCCTGGAGAATGTTCCATATGTGTAGCCAGGTGTGGTGGTTCATGTCTGTCATTCCAGAACTTTGGGAGGCTATGGTGGGAGGATGGTTTAAGGCCAGGAATTTGAGATCAGTCTTGGCAGTATAGCAAGATCCACAAAAAGCAAAAAATAAAAATTAGCCAGGTGTGGTGGTATGCTCCTGTAGTCCCAGCTATTTGGGACGATTGTTTGAGTCCAAGAGTTCAAAGCTGCAGTGAGTCATGACTGCACCACTGCACTCCAGCCTGGGTGAAAGAGCCTGTCTTTAAAAAAAGAAAAAAAGAATGTATATTCTGCTGCTGATGGATAGAATGTTCTGGATATATCTGCTTGGTCCATTTGGTATAAAGTGTAGATTAAGTCCAATGTTTCTTTACTGATTTTCTGTCTGGGTAAGCTATTAATTGTTAAAAGTAGGTTACTAATGTCCCCTACTACTATTGCACTTTCTGTTTCTCCCTTCAGATGTAAATATTTGCTTGATATATTTAGGGGCTCTGATGTTGGGTGCCTATTTATTTACAATTTTTATATCCTCTTGATGAATTGACCTCTTTATCGTTATATGTCTTTCCCTGTATCTTGTTATAGGCTTTCACTTCAATTCTATTTTGTCTAATGTAACTATAGCTACCCCTTGCTCTGTTTTGGTTTCATTTGCATAGAATTTTTTTTTCCATCTTTTTACTTTTAGCCTACGTGTGTTCTTAAGTCTGAGATGAGTCTCATGTAGGCAGAATATAGTTGAGTCCTTTAAAAAAAAAAAAAACAAATTTACCCACTCTATGTATTTTGACTGAAAAATTTAATCCATTTGTACTTAAAATATTTATTGATAGGTAAAGGCTAACTATCTTGGTAGTTGTTTTTTTGGCTGTGTTATAGTTCCCTTCTTCCTCTATTGATACCTTTCTCTGTGGTTCGATGATTTTCTGTAATGGTATGGTTTGATCGTTTTCTGTTTTCTTCTGTGTATCTCCTACAGGTTTTTGCTTTGTGGTCACCATGTGGCTTACACAAACTGTTTTTTAACTGTAACAGTTTATTTCAAGGTGATAACATAACTGATCACATACAAAAACTATATTTTTACTAGCCTAATTTAATGTTTTTTGATGTCACAGACTATCTTTTTATACTGTGTATCTCTCAACAAATTAGCTATAGTTATTTTTAATAATTTTGGTCTTTTAACTTTTAGAGTTAAAAGTGCTTCATATGCCATCATTGCAGTATTAGAGTGTTCTGGATTTCAGTATAAAGTTAACTTGACCAGTGATTTTTTTATACGTTCACATGTTTTCATGTTACTAATTATCATCTTTTCTTTTCAGTTTAAAGAACTCCCTTTAGCATTTCTTGTAAGGTAGGTCTAGTGGTGATGAACTCCCACTTTTGTTTTGTCTGGGAAAGTCTTTCTCTTTCCTTAGTTTCTTTTCTTTTCTTTTCTTTTTTTCTAATTCAGGGTTAGGTATACAAATGTTCATTATGTAAGTATCCTTGTTGATGAGGTGTGCCCCTCCCTTCCCTGGCAGTTTACAACTGCCAATCCCACACTGCACCCCCCCCACCCCAGCAGTTTCCCACTACTGGTAATCCCTTTCTTATATTATGATAATTGCTCAAGGTCCACTTATGAGTAAGAACAGATGGTACTCTGGTCTTTGTTTCTGTGATAGATCACTGAGTATGATAGACTCTAAATCCATCCAAGTTGCAGCAAAGTCCTACGTTTGTCCGCCTTTGCTGGGCAGAGTATTATTGATTGTTTCTCTCTTTCTCTCTTCTCTCTCTCTCTCTCTCTCTCTCTCTCTCTCTCTCTCTCTCTCAGCACTTTTAATCTATCATCCCATTCTCTTCTGGTTTGCAAGTTTCTGTTGAGAAATCTGATGATTTATTATGGGGATCCCTTGTATGTCATGAGCTATTTTTCTCTTGCTGCTTTAAAAATTCTGTCTTTGAAGTCTGACAATTTGATTATAATGTGTCTCACTGAAGACCTCTTTGGTTTGACCTTTTTTGGCAACTTTTGAGCTCTTCATGTCCAAATCTCTTCTCTGATTTAGGAAGTTTTCAGTCATTATTTCTTTAAATAAGCTTTCTTCCCATTTCTCTTTTTTCTCACTTTCTGGGATTCCCATGATGCATATTTTGGGACAGTTGATTGTGTTCCATTAATCATGTAGGCTTTCTTCACTCTTTTCATTCTTTTTTCATTGTGTTGCTCTAACTGGGTAATTGCAAATGACTTGTCTTTGAATGCACAGATTTTTTTTTGCTTGATCAAGATTACTGTTGATACTTTCTATTGTGTTTTAAATTTCATTTCTTATAGTCTTCAGTTGCAGAATTTCTGTTTGGTTATTTTTTATAATTTCTATCTTTTTGTTGACCTTGTTTTATTAATGTATTGTTCTGATTTTGTTATCTGTGTTCTCTTACGTGTGTTCAGGATGCTCAGTGAACATCCTGAAAACAATCATCTTTAATTTTAGTTTGTCAACTTAAAGTGAAACAAATAGTTTGAGTCCTACCGATTCACATTAATGAATATTAATGTGTTTATTTTGTTCTCCCATATATGTCTTCAATCCACTCTTTTTTCCCATTGTGCTATTTATACTTTGTCATTGTATATGGTATATATTACTATTTTTATCCTTACCTCTAC
The DNA here is from genome assembly GCA_027257055.1 of Cephalopachus bancanus. Taxonomy (NCBI): domain Eukaryota; kingdom Metazoa; phylum Chordata; class Mammalia; order Primates; family Tarsiidae; genus Cephalopachus; species Cephalopachus bancanus. Next base: position 906,952 of record JAPVLO010000315.1, read on the forward strand.
ATTTGTTTTTGTTTGAGATGTGCACTGAATACATTCAATTCATACCAGGATTTTGCAAAATTTTGCCAAACATCTGGTTTGATGACACTTATCCTGTTATAGCCTACTTTGAAGAATATGTATGTTCACTGTTACCCTAAAGCAATTTTTTTACCAGACTTGACACCGTGTAGAATAGCTTGAGAAGATGTAAACACATTAGTCCATTCCATTTTTTACTTGAGTGTTTTATAACTATTATACCACTGTTGTCTTATTGGCAAGAAATCAAGTATTAACCTGATTAGTTTTTTAAGATTCATGCATTTTGTTCAGGTATCTAGTTTTTTAAGTATTGTTCAGTAGTATTAATCAACAATTTGTTTTTTCATTCACCAGTTAATGGTTATTTGGGATGTTTCCCATTTGGACCTATTATGAATAATGGTGCTCGAGTATTCAAGCACAACTTGATATGTGGACGTATATGTATTTTTTAATTTTTATTATAAAGATGTGGGGTATGATTCAGGGTTAGGTGTATAAACATTGATCATGCAGGTACCCTTGTTGATGAGGTATGCCCCTCCCTACCCTAGCAGTTTCCCTTAAATGCCAATCCCCCCACTGACAGTTTCCCACTAATGTCAAATGCTTTCTTATAGCATTATAATTGTTCAAGGTCCGCTTATGAGAACATATGGAACTCTGTTCTTTGTTTTTGAGATATATCACTGAGTATGACTGACTGACTCCAAATCAATCCAAGTTGCTGCAAAAGTGGACGTATATTTCTATTTCTCTTGGGGAGGAAATATATATATATGTATGTGTGTATATATATGTACACACACACATATATATATATATGAGTAGAATTGTTAGGTTATATGATAAATGTATTTTTAACTTATAAGAGACTGCCAAACAATGTTCCAACATGGTTGTAACATTTTATATACCCCCTGGTGTTACAGGAAATTTCCAGTATACCCACATCCTTTCCAGCACTTGATACTGTCAATCTTTTACACTTTATCCTTCTAACAGTTTCTCATGTAATGGTTTCTCCTTATGGTTAAAACTCATACTTCCCTGATGACTAAGGATATTGAGCATCATTCATGTGCTTCCTACATATCCATATTTTTTCTTTGGCAAAGTATCTTTCCAAATCTTTTGCCCATTTTTTATTGTGTTGCCTTACTGTTAAGTTGTACAAGTTCCTTTTATTTTCTGGATACAATATTCTTATCAGACACATATATTGACAGTATTCTCACCTAGTTTGTGGTTTGTCTTTTCATTTCCTTACTAGTGTCTTTTGAAGAAAAGAAGCTTCCACGTGTGATGAAGATCTTTTTTCCTATTTTAGTAGGAAATCATTAGAGATTGTTTTTTCATATTATAGCTAAGAAATCTTTATACCAAAACAATTAATGTTTATTTTCTATACTCTTTTCTAGACACTATAGTTTTATCTTTTACATTTAGGGTTGTGATCCATTTCAAATATATTTTGTGTTGGTAAGAGATAGAAAATATTTTTTTCTCAACACATATGTACAGTTTCAGCACCATTTATTAAAAAGACTATTGTTCCTATATAGAATTAATTCCTAATTTGTTGAGTGTTTTTTAAACATGAATGGATATGAAATATCATCAACACTTTTTTTACGTTGAGATGGCTTTCCCTCTTACTTTTATTAATGAGAGATTGAATTTCTTATGTTGAACTACCCTTGTATTCCTTGGAATTAATCTACCCAATAGGCTATTGATTTGAGAGATTTTCTTCAATTAAAACATTTTGAGGTAAAATATACATATAAAAGTTATCATCTTTACCATTTCTAAGTATACAGTTTGATGGTAATAACTACATTATATATATATATATATATACACACACACACACACATCTGCCTGTCTACTGGATACAAGGTATTTGAACTAAGGTAAGATACCTCATTGTGGTTTTGATTTGCATTTTCCTGGTTAGTGATGTTTAGCTTTATCATATACCTATTGGCTCTTTATATATCTTCTCTGAAGAAATGTCTATTTAGACCTTTTGCCCTTTTAAAAAAATTTTAGAGTTGTAGGGTAAAAGGGGATTTACTATATAAGTTGAAGGGTATTTACTATATAAGTAGACTCCACGCATGTGAAGTTTGAGCTTCTAGCTGGCCCTCTCTATAACAAGTGTGTTGCCACCTGTCCACCTCCTTTTTCCCTCCTTCCCTTTCCTAGCAGTGTTTAGCACGTGCCCATCCCACCTTTGTGCTAGCATAACCAGTGTTCTTGAGTAAGAGCATGCAGTACTCAGTCCTTTGTTTCTGTGATAGTTCACTTAGTATGATGTCTCCAGCTGCATCCAAGTTGCTGTGAAGGCCATGATTTTGTTCTTATTTATGGCTGTATAATATTCCATCATATATGTGTACCACATTTTCTGTATCCAATCCACCTTAAATTTTTGCCCATTATTTAATTGGATTGTATTTTTCTTATTGAGTTGCTTGAGCTCTTTATATATTCTGCTATTAATACCTTGCAAATATTTTCTCCCATTCTGTGGGTTGTTTCTTCACTTTGTTGATTATTTCCTTTGCTGCGTAGATTTTTAGCTTAGTGTAATCCCACTTGTCATTTTTGCTTTGGTAGCCTATGCATTTAAGGTATTACATACAAAAAATATTTATAATTTTCTCCAATGATTTCTTCTAGTAGTTTCATAGTTTCAGGTCTTAGATTTAAGTCTTTAATCCACTTTGGTTTTTGTTTATGGTGAAAGATAGGGTCTAGTTTCATTCTTCCACATTTAGTTATCCAGTATTCCCAGCACCATTTATTGAAAAGACTATTCTTTACGCATTGTATGCTTTTGGAACCTTTGTCAAAAATGAGTTGACTATATATGCATAGTTCTCTGAGTTCACTGTTCTATTCCATTGGTCTATGTGTCTTTTTTTTTATACCAGTACAATGTTGTTTTGGTTAATAGCATTGTAGTAAATTTTGAAATCAGATTGTGTGATGCCTCTAGTTTTGTTATTTTTGTTCAGGACTACTTTGGTAATTCGGGGATTTCGTGGCTCCATACATATTTTAGAATTTTTTTTCTATTTCTGTGAAGAATGTCTTTGGTATTTTGATAGGGATTGCAATGCATCTATTCCCTTAGGTAGTTTTTATTTTAACTATATTAATTCCTCCAATCTATGAACATAGAATATATTTCCAGTTTTTTATATTTTCTATTGCTTTCATTAGAGTTTTATACTTTTCCTTGTATAGACCTTTCACTTCTTTGGCTAGATTGATTCTTAGGTATTTTCTAATTTGTATAGCTATTATAAATGGGACTGCTTTTTTAAAAAAATTTTAGATTCTAAGGGCACATATACATATTTATGATGGAGATTAGGTCTCAAGTAGCCCATTCACCAGATAGTGAACATTGTGCCCTGTAGGTAGTTTCTGAACCCTAACTGCTCTCCCTTACTGGTATCCCAAGTGTCTATTATTTCCATCTTTGTGACCATTTAGCTTCCATATATGAGAACATGCAGTGTTTGGTTTTCTGTTTCTGAGTCAGTTTACTTGGGAGAATAATCTCCAGCTCCATCCATGTTGTTGTAAAGTACATGATTTCATTCTTTTTTATGGCTGCATAGTATTCCATAATATATATGTGTGTATATCCACATTTTCATTATCCACTGATTGGTTGATGGGCATTGAGGTTGATTCCACATCTTTGCAAACTGTGAACTGTACTGCATTGAACATGCAGGTGCAGGTGTCTATTTTTTATATAAAGATCTCTGTTCCTTAGGGTATATACCTAGTACAGGGATTGCTGGATCAAATGATAGATCTACATTTAGTTATTTGAATAATCTCCATACCACTTTACATAGAAGTTTTACTAATTTACACTCCCACCAACAGTATAAAAGCATTCCCTTTTCTCCACATCCACACCAGCATCTATTTTTTTTTAATAATGGTCATTCTCACTTGTGTAAGGTGGTACCTCATTGTGGTTTTTATTTGCATTTTCCTGATGATTAATTATATGGAGCATTTTTTCATGTTTGTTGGCCATTTGTATATCTTCTTTCAAGAGCTGTCCACTCATGTTGTTTGCCCCCTTCTATTGGGGTTATTTGCTCTTTTCTTGCTGATTTGAGTTCTTTATAGATTCTAGATTAGTCCATTGTCAGATATATAGTATGCAATTATCTTCTGCCATTCTGTAGGTTGCCTGTTCGTTGATTATTTATTTTTGCTGTACAGAAGCTTTTTAGTTTAATTAACTCCTACTCATTTATTTTTGTTTTAGTTGCATTTGCTTTTGGGATTTTAGCCATAAATTATTTGCCTAGACAATGTCCAGAAGAGTTTTTCTTAGGTTTTGTTCTAGGATTTTTATGGTTTCAGGCCTGACATTTAAGTCTTTCATTCACCTTTATTTAATTTTTGTATATGAGGAGAGGGAGGGATCATTTCATTTTTCTGCATGCAACTATCCAATTTTCCCAGCACCCTTTGTTGAATAGAGGTGTCCTTTCCCCAGTGTGTTTTTGTCTCCTTTGTCAAAGATCATTTGGTTGTAGGTATTTGGATTTATTACTGGATTCTCTTTTCTGTTCCATTGGTCCACATGTCTTTCTTGTACCAGTACTATGCTCTTTTGGTTACTACAGCCTTGTAGTATAATTTGAAGTCAGGTAATGTGATGCCTCCAGCTTTTTCTTTTGGCTTAGGATTGCTTTGGCTATTCTGGTTCTTTTTGTGTTCCATATGAATTTTAGGACTTTTTTTCCCCTAATCTGTGAAAGGTGATGTTAGGGATTGCACTGAATCTGTAGATTACCTTGGGTAATGTGGTCATTTTAACATTCATGAGCATGGAATCTCCATTTGTTTGTGTCCTCTACAATGTCTTTCATCAGAGTTTTGTAGTTCTCTGTGTGCAGATCTTTTACCTCCTTGATTAAATATATTCCTAGGTATTTTATCTTTCTGGCTGTTATTGTAAATGGAATTGGGTTCTTGATTTGATTTATCAGCTTGGTCACTACTGGTGTATAGCAGTGTTACTGATTTGTGTGTGTGTTATTTTGTATCCTGAAACTTTACCAAATTCATTTATCAAATCCAGGAGTCTTTTGGAGGAGACTTTAGGATTCTCCAGGTATAAGATCATATCGTCAGCATACAGAAATATCTTTAAATACATTCAGAGATGCCCCCTTATAAATGGACATATAGAGATAGTCCCATTATAAATGGGGCTGCTTTCATGATTTCTTTTTCAAAGTGTTCACTGTGTTTGTATGTAAATGCCACTAATTTTTGTATGTTGGTTTTGTGTCTTGCAACTTTACTGAAACTGTTTATCAGTTCCAACAATTCTGTGGTGGCATCTGTTGGTTTTTTCCAGGTACAAGATCACGTTGTCTGCAAACAGAGCTGATTTGACTTCTTCCTTTCCAATTTGGATGCCTTTTTTCTCTATCTCTTGCCTAACTGCTCACACCAGAAGTTTCAGGGTTATGTTAAATAAAAATGGTGAAAGTGAGCATCCTTTTCTTGACCAGTCCTTACAAGAGTGGCCTTCAATTTTTCCATATTCAGTACAATGATAGCTAATGTTTGCCATAGATGGTCTTTATTATTTTTAGGTATGTTCCTTCTACTCATTTTGATGAGGGTTTTTATTAAGGGATGTCAAATTTTGTCAAATGCTTTCTTGGCATCTATTGAAATAATCATGATTTTCATTCTCAATCCTGTTAATGTAATGTATCACATTTATTGATTTGCATGTGTTGAACTTCTCTTTCATCTCTTAGATGAATTCCAACTGATCATGGTGAACAATCATTTTAGTATGTTGAACTTGGTTTGCCTGCATTTTGTTAAGGACTTTTGCATCAGTGATACTAGTCCACAGTTTTCCTTCTTCATTGTGTCCTTATTTGGTTTTGTTATCAAGGTAATGCTGACCTAGTAGAATGAATTAGGAAGTACTCTCTTCTCTTCAATTTCTTAAAAATGGCTTGAGTAGGATTGGTATTCGTTCTTTAAATTATTTGATAGAATTCAGCAGAGAAGCCATCAGGTCCTGGGCTTTTCTATGATGGGAGACTTTATTGTGGCTTAGCTCTCATTACTTATTATTAGTTGATTGAGATTCTCTGTCTGTTCATGGTTCAATCTTGATAGGTTGTATGTGTCAGTAAATGTATTGATTTCCTCTAGGTTTTCCAGTTTGTTGGCATGTAGTTGTCAATAGCCTCTAATAATTCTTTGTTTTTCTGGGGTCACAGTTACTATGTCTCCTTTTTTGTTTCTGATTTTATTGATGTGGGTCTTTTATTCTTAGTCTAGTTAAAGGTTGTTGATTGTGTTTATCTTTTCAAAAAAACAACTTTTCATTTCCTTGAGCTTCTGGATTTTAAAAAAAATTCTCGATGTTATTTATTTCTGCTCTGAAATTTATTATTTCTTTCCTTATTTTTTTTTTATTAATTCTGGGTTTGGTTTGTTCTAGTTTTTCTAGTTCCTTGAGGTGTATCATAAGATTATTTGAAGTTTGCTATAAAATTCCCTCTTAGTAATGCTTTTGCAATCTTCCATAGATTTTGCTGTTGTATTTCCACATTCATTTCCAAAAATTTTAAAATTTATTTTTTGATTTATTCACTGGCCCATTGTTTATGCAGGCGCATGCTATTTAATTTCCATGTGTTTGTGTACTGTGTAACTCTTGTTATTGATTTCTAGTTTTATTCCATTGTGGTCAGAAAAGATAGTTGATATGATTTCTTTGATTTTGTTCAGACTTGTTTTGTGACCTAACATATGTTCTACTCTCAAGAATGTTCCATGTGCTGATGAAAAGAATGTGTATTCTATAGGAGTTGGGCAGAATGTTTTATAAATGTCAGGCCTAATAGAACTAGTGTGTAGTTTAACTCTACCGTTTTTTTGTTTTCTTTTTGTCTGGATGTCTGTCCATTATTGATAGTGGGATGTTAACATCCCCCAGTAATATTACTGTATTGCATTCTATCTCTCCCTTTAATATGTTAATGTTTCTTTATATACTTGGGAGCTCTGGTGTTGAGGGCATAAATATTTATAATTTGTATATCCTCTTACTGAATTGACCTCTTTATCATTATATAGTGACCTATTTTGTTTATTTTTACAATCTTAGATTTGTAGTCTATTTTAACTAATATAGGTATAGGTACTTCTGCTATTTTTTGTTTGTCAGTTGGATGTAATATTTTTTTCCACTCCCTCACTTTCATTCTATGTGTGTCTTTATAGGTTAAGGGAGTTGCTTAAGGGTACATAGTTGGGTGGTGTTTCTTTATCCATTCAGCCACTCTTTGGTTTTTAACTGGAAAATTGAGAACACTTACATTCAGTGTTGTTGTTGTTGTTGTTGTTATTGTCAGATTCTCACTCTTTTGCTTAGGCTGGAGTACAGTGGTGGGGTCACAGATCGCTGCGGCCTTGACTTCCTAAGCTCAAGTAATCCTCCTTCCTCAGCCACCTGAGTAGCTGGGAATACAGGCACATGCCATCATGCTCAGCTAATTTGTGTATTTTTTTTTTTTTTTTTTTTTTGTAGACACAAGGACTCACTATGTTGCTCAGGCTGATCTTGAATTCCTGGACTTAAGCAATCCTGCCTTGGCCTCTCAAAGTTCTGAGGTTACGGGCCTGAGCCACTGAACCCAGCTTCAGTGTTATTACTGACAAGAACTTATACTTCAATTTTCTTGCCTATTCTGGTTGTTTTGAGACTCTTCTCCTGCTTCCCTTCTTTCTGTCTTCCTTTATGGTTAAGTGATTTTCTTGAATGTCTTAAATTGTTGCTTTCTTATATAGTGAGTCTATTATAGGTTTTTGTGTGATTTGGGTACTATGAGGCATACAAAAAATACTTTATACATATAAAAAATTATTTTAAAGAGATGACAAATTAGATCACAAATAACAGAAACAAACACAATAAAACATAAAAAATTATCTATTTTAACTCTATCTCCCCACCTCACTGCACCACATTTTGACTTTTAATGTATATATTTTTATATCACCTATCTTTTAACAAGTTGCTGTAGCTATTATTGTTTTTGATATTTTTGTCTTTGGGGCTTCATACTAGAGTTATGAGTGAATTATACTCTACAATCACAGTAGTAGAGTACTCTGGGTTTGTTAGTGTGCTTATACCTTAAGTGGGTTTTATCCATTAAATAGTTTCATTTTGCATGTTACTGTTTGTTTTTTCTTTCAGATTGATGATCTCTCTCTAACTTTTTTTGTATTATGGTCTGGTGGTGGTGAATTCACTCAGCTTTTGTTTGGGAAAGGACTATCTTTCTTTCATATTTTAAGAATAATTTTGCTGAGTACAGTATTCGTCGGTGACTTTTTTTTTCTCTGTACACTTTGAACATGTTCCACTCACTCCTGGCCTGGGTGGTTTCTGTTGAGAAGTCTGTTGCCAGATGAATTGGAACACCTTTGGATATAAATTGCTTCCTTTTTTTTGTTGCTGTTTATAGGATCCTTTCTTTGTCCTTGACTTTTAAGAGTTTGATTAGTATATCCCTTGGGGTAGTCTTATTTTGATTGAATCAGTTTGGTATTCTCAGACCTCCTGGTACTCAGATACTTATATATTTCTCAAGTTTTAGAAATTTTTCCATTATTACTTCTTTTTTTTTTTAAAGCAGGATTTATTGAGAAGACAGAAAAGTTCCCACAGTGGAAAGGGACCCAAGGGTGTTGCCCATTACTTCTTTATATAAGCTCTCTACCTCATTTCTCTTGCTCAGTTTCCTCTTGAAGATTAATAATTCTTAGATTTGGTCTTTTGAGGTAAATTTCTATATCTTTTAGGTGGCCTTTGTTCTCTTTCATTCTTTTTTCTCATCTGATTGCATTTTCAAAAAGCCCATCTTCAAGGTCACAGATTTTTACTCTGATTGGTCTACTTTGCTGTTAAGAACCTCTAATGAGTTCTTCAGTTTAGCAAATGTATTTTTCAGTTCCAAGACTTCTATTTCTTTTTATTATTTCAACCTCTTTTATACATTTCTCTTATAAGTTTCTAAATTCCTTTTCTATGCTATCTTGGAGATTACTGAGTTTTCTTAAAATTGCTATTTTTAATTCTTGGTCAAAGAGCTCACAAAACACCATCTCAGTAGAGTCAGTCACTGGATTTTTGATTTGATGTTTTTGAGAGGTCATAGTTCACAGTTTACTGCTGTTTCTTGTGGGTATACCTCTATGTCTCTGCACTGAAGGATTAGTTATTTATTTCAGTTTTCTCTGACCATCTTGGTTATTTATTTTAAACTGGACACACTTGCTTAGCAAATCTTTACTATTAGGTCACTGCCTTCTTTTTGGCTCTAGGTGGTAATTTAAGCCCAGGTTCACCTCAACTCTAGTAAATGATTGGAGTGCTGCCTGTCCCAAATGGTAGAAGTCCCACAGGGATTATCCCAGTAGTATTGGGAGGCTGGCTGGGGGCTTGTGCCTAACAGACCTGCGAAATTTACCTGCTAAAGCATGGTGCTGCTGAATAGCCACTCTGATTTGGTGTTTCTTTTGACTTAGTTACAGAGCAGAGTTTCCAGAACTGGGGATGGTAGAACAGCCTTTCCCTCTTTTGTCTTTATGGCTCCTAAGAGATATTTTGCTCTTCAAGTGGTCATGATGCTTCCTATGGGCTAGGGCAAGGACAGATCTCTTCCCAGGGAACGTAAGATGGTGGGTAAATTAACAGACCACCTCAACCTCATTATTTACAGTGTAGATACTCTAAATTCAAGATTAGAAATGCCACGTTGCAATCACTAAAAAAGAATGACCATGTGGTTCCTGTGCTGGACTACTATGCCAGAGAAGAAATGAGCCACTCCCTCTTTGGCTTTTACAACATTCCATCATTTTGAACCCTATAAGTTTTAAAATTAATATCATTCAAAAGTTATTATCAGCTAAATGTCAGCTATAACTACATTGACTTTTACGAAGTACTTTTAAAATCCTCTAATACTTGAAGTCTTGTGTTAGGACAAAAGAGGTTAGAAAAACTAATGACATTAGTCTCTGACCTTAAGCAACTCAGCATAGTAGGAGAGATACTCACAAATACAGTGTCAATAGCTATTGCTTATTAAGTACTCAATATATGCTAATCACTTTATACTTACTATTTATAATCTTAGCATTAAAGTTTCATAAATTCTTCATTTGTAAAATGAAAATAATAAGAATTTAAGTTACTTGCCCAAAGATACCCATCCAATGAACTAAGAAGCTGGGATTCAAACTTAGTTTTGTGTGACCCCCAAAGCTTGGGCTTTTCAAAAACTGTGCCATGCTACTGCCACAACTGATTAAACCTCACGCTATAAGTGCTATAGCAGAGCTGTTAATTGTTAGAGGAGAATTTGTAATTAGAGTATCCTTCTTAATACTTAGTAAAGGGCTATTTATAGTTATAATTGCTGTTGATTATTGAGATGACATATAGTAATTAACTTTATTGTTGGTGTAACAATATTTATAAAGATATTATTTCTCAGGCATTATTCTGACAACTATAATGAGTAGACTGGTAACAGACTGATCCTATCACCATAAAATAATGGTAGAAGTGATCATGTATATTTAAATATACTTTTATGGGTATGATGATAGTATGTCGCAATATGACTATAGACATTATAATTATATGAAAATCATACTAAGTTGAAAAATAATTCTATTCTAGTATATTAGTCCAAAATAAGCTGAAATTTAAAAAGCTCAACTTGATAGCAGCTGGTATATTTTAAAAATAAGTATATGAGTGAAAAGATAGGCCCTGACAAAGGGGTTCCAACAGTACCGTTTAACCAAACATACTCCTCTGGAGACAGCTGTTCAGTCAGGATTTCTGAGAATAACAAGTGTATGAATGTATTCGCACTCTAAAAACATCAAGGCTTTCCATAAAATCTGAATTGATGAGATGCCAGTATGAATTGTGGCCCTGAAAACATGTTGAGAGAGTAAGATGTCTGTAGAAGTATTAAAAAATGTTTCTCATGGCCATTTCATGGAAACTACAATTGAGTTCTCCTGCTGCTTCTGCTGAATAAGTAGGAGATATCTGTATACCCATATGTTAACTTCAGTGATAAAAATTTATGATTAATAAATCTTTTTTAAAATTTACATGCATTGGTTGTTAATGTTAAGTTTTGTCTGAGATGCATGAATAGAAGTAACGATCTATCCCAAAGTTCCTGCTTTATTCTAGAACCATGAGTTTGTTATAAGTACCTCAGGCTTTACTGGAAATTATAGTTGATAGTTTTTATACAAGGCTTACATTTCAAAAGTAAAATAATTTAGATCTTTGTTTAAATGTATATAAGTAAAATTTTATTATCTTTTTTTTTTTTTTTTTTTTTGCTGTTGGAGCCTCACTCTGTCCCCCAGGCTGGAGTACAGTGGCACACTCATGGCTACCCTAGCATCAACCTACTGGGCTCTGGTGATCCTTCCACCTCAGCCTTCCAAGTAGCCAGAACTACAGGTGAGTGCTACCACACCTCACTAATTTTTTTATTTATTGTAGAGATGAGGTCTCACCAAGCTGCCCGGGCTGGTCTCGAGCCCGTGGGCTCAGGGAATCCACTTGTCTCAGCCTCCCAAAGTGTTGGGATTACAGGCTGAGCCACCAAGCTCGGCCTTTATTAACTTCTAAGTCATAGAGTACTGAAATTTTTTCCTATAGTTTTATTATTTTAGTTAATTTGAAGCTCATCTAAAATTTCCCCCTATTCTGTACTGTGTCACATTATCCACCAGACATGACTTTTCTACCTCTAGTCTCTTTCTATGTGAATTATTTTCACATATAAACTATTTCTGATTAAATTAAAATAGCATAAAATAAAATATGCAAAAATTAAAGAGTTATTAGCATTATTAATTAATAAATATCAAATGGTAGTCAGAATCTTCTGAAAATAAAATCCTAAGTTGGTTTCTTTTCTTTTTATTGGTGATATAAAAGGTATATAAATCTACATTAAAATGACACATTTGAATTTGAAATGATTTGGCTTAGAAACAGTCTTATTTTCATCCTTTGAGAACAAACGTATCTTTACAAAGAAGCAGGCTTAGTCTGTGGTCATACCACCCTGAATGCACCTGATCTTGGTAACTAAGCGTGGTCGGGCCTGATTAGTACTTGGATGGGAAGACAGAGGCTTATAAAAACTGTGACTGACTGAACCACCTGCACACCTATGGTTTCTCACAGCACTGCTCATCTCTGCTGGACAAGAAAATAGTAGGATTATTCCATTTTAGTTGCAGGCTTTCCTGGATCACAGTCAAGGAATAGACTAGATCCCAGCCCTTGTTTTCCAAAAGACTGAAATAGAGGAGCTCATTGGGTAGAGAATTTTCTCTCCTTAACACTGTCTACTTCTCTTTTGCACAGACTCTCCCTCTCTAACAGCTATATCTGAGTCAGTCCCTTGTATGTGTGAGTTTAAGGCTTACACTATGAGCAGCTGAGGGCTCCTGTCCATCTGCTTTGCAGTCTAAAGACTTTTTTTGTAGAGCACAGTATAGGGTAGGCTGAAAAAGGAGGGATTGTGGTAAAGTTAATATATAGCAATAAATATGCTTCAGAAATTAATGTGAAACCATTTTTAATGTTCAGTGTTGACACTTGGTATTTCAACTTGGTAGTATGACAAAATATAAACTGAACAGATGTTTAGTTATATCATGAGATGAATAAATTCAAGGAATCATAGAAAAATGTATTTGAAAACACAACAGCTGGAAGCCTGAACATGGTTCAGTGTTCTTGATTCAATTTAGGTTCAAAAGCAAAGAGGAGAGGAGCACAGAGCCAGTGTCTCCTGCAGTGGAGAGGAAGCTGTTTATCACATGAGCTTGGTGCCAAACCCCTTCCGTGGCCTCCATTATGGCCAAGGACACACATAAAGGGATGATACATTTTCCAGCTTGAGGGTGCTAAATCTGTGTCTTGGAAGGTGGTATTCATTCACTCCTTTCAAGTAAGGTGAATCTGATATGAATTTATTGACTCCTGCTATATCCCAGTTGATCTGTAATGATAGTTATGCTAATAAAAAAACTAGTAACATACCAGCACTTTTTAATAAAAAAAAATAGTAAAGTACTTCTAGTTTTTAAAAATCATGGTTGTATTTGTATTCATGTAATATTTCAGTCCTATTCCTATATTCTGGTTTTTTTTTAATTAGTAATCACAACTTTTATTTGTAGAACACCTTACAGATATGAGTGTTTTCTAGGAACTGTCTTATTGGATTCAACACTCCAGAAAGATAGGAGAGGCTATGATTTATTTCCCAGTATAAAAACAAACAGCTTGTCAAAGATAGAACTGCGATTAAAAACTGTACCCCTTGACTCCAATGCTCTTTCAATTCCAACACTAATTGTCAGCTTAGATACAAGCTAAAGGAAGTCAAAATTCTTTTCCACGTCACACTACTCATTTTTTTAAAAATCCCCCCCAAATCCCCAAAGGTTCTATGTGAATTACCCAGTCCCCACTGCCCATTAGTCCCAGTAATACTTCCCACTCCCTAACAAAAGCCCTTGTTCTGAGGGTGAATTTAGCCATGACATATTTTAATTTCCTCCTTGGAGCCCTCATCTCTTATTTATCCCCTTTCTTCATTCTTCCAATTCTGTCTATCCCTATCTCTTCTTCCCTGCCCTTCCATTCTCTCTCTCTTCCCCTCCCTTCCTTCCTCTTCCCACTTCCCCTCATTTACCATCCTCCTTTTTGTTTATTCTCCCTCTCTTTTATGTTTATATCTCAATAATACTATAATAATACTAAAGGAAACTGCCAAACTGTTTTCCAGAATGGCTATGTCATTTTGCATTTGAGCATCTGGTTCCTACATCTACATTTGAACATCTACAGTATTATCAAATGGTCTTGTAATATTTCTCTCATGCTTATCAAATATAAATTTGCATTTCAAAGCAAATCCATAAACTTTTTACAAGTATATATTCAAACAATCCAATTAGAAAACAACAAAGGAAATGAAGAGATATTTCACCAGAGGGATTTAGATGGAAAATAAACACACAAAAAGATGATCAATAGCATTAGCCATCAATAAAATGAAAATGAAAAATCCAATGATATAATTACATATTTATTATGACAGTTGAAATAAAAACTAATGATGATGCTAGGAAAAACCCACATCATTTGTAGATTGTTGGTGTGACACAAATGCAAAAGGACACAGTCATTCTGGAAAACAGTATGGCAGTTTCCTATATAACTAAACATTTATGACCTAGAACACTACTTGGCAATCACAGTCCTGGGCATTTATCCCAAAGAAATGAAATCACATCTATAAGAAAACCTGTACACAAATGTTCATACAAGCTTTATTTACAATAGTCTCAAACTGAAAACAATGAAAACCATGATTTTAAAAAATTATACTTTATAAAATAACATATTGGGACAGTCAGACAGCATATATTACATATATATTATATATATTTATATATATATAATATCCATTAAAATGTTTCTAAAAGGCTGGGCATGGTGGATCACACCTGTAATTCCATCACTTTAGGAGGTTGAGGCAGGAGGATTGCTTCATTCCAGGAGTTTGAGACCAGCCTAGGCAGCATAGCAAGACCTCATCTCTGGTCAAAAAATTAGCCAGGTATGGTGGCATGCACCTGTAGTCCCAGAATCTCAGGAGGCTGAGGCAGGAGGATCGTTTAAGCCCAGGAGGTCAAGGCTGCAATAAGCCTTGGTGGTGCCACTGCACTGTAGCCTGGGCAACAGAATGAGGCCCCGACTCCACACACAAAAAACTTTTCTAAAAATATTTCTCCCCAAACAATACAAAATAGACTAAACCTTAACTTCGAATTCTACATGCCCAATAACAGAAATCTGTGTCTTTTTGTAACTTAATTATACACTAGTAATTCTGAGAGATTTAAGCACCAATCTCATGATTAGTCTCAACTGTTAGATGACAATAGAGAACTCTTTTCTATCTGACAAAAGCTAATCAAGAAAACTACTTTTATTCCTTTTCACAAGTCCTTGTTGACTTTCATTTTTCAATTTCTCTAAATCCTTTCCATTTTTTCCAACATGAAAAAAATTCTTATATAATGGACCTTGAACATCCAATGCAATACTATAAGAAAATGACTGACGGTACTGGGAAACTATGGGGGGGAGGGGGATGGGATTAACAGTAGCAAATATCTGTCGGGGGATGGGAAAACACCTCTTATCAACAGGGTGCCTGAATGAAACGTAACTGTACACCTAACCCTTAACTGTACCCCACAAAACCATAATAAAAAATACTGATTAATGAAAAAAAAAATTCTTAAATTGCCACCATACCTTATGCCAAACATACAGTTGTAACAGAGATTTCCCTTAGACATCTATATCGAGTAACTTCCATTATCCTTTCCTCCTAAGAAAATCCATTATGTTTTACTACTTAGCTGCTTCTCAATGGTCTGTGTTTATATTTGAATACAGGCACATGGTGCCTTCTCCACAAGGTGCTTCAAGCTAAAAGCAGATGTTAATTTTTAAATGCTGATAACAACCCAAGGCATCTGTTGTTTCACACCTCTTTTCCTCAAGCCCCAGTCTGTCAAATACCATCCTTTATTTCAGTAATTCTCTGCAGCTTTTTTTCCATTCCAGCTGCAAGTCTTTCCCTGCCATGTTTTACTGAGCAAAACTTATCAGGATAATTGCCCACAATCAGCTCAGGCAAAGTCACATCTCTGATTAAGAATGAACTATATTCTAATGATAAATGTCACCTGTCTGGATATAATGTCTCAATAATTTAAACTATGGAAACAGGAACTGTGTAAATCATTTAAAATGGATATCCCTCTTCCAGCTGCCTTAAAGATCTTAGGAGAGTGTTTTCATGACAGGAAAAGATAAAGGAAAGAAAGGAAATCTATCTAGCACTGAGAAAGACCACATCAGAATTCATAGTAACCTTAATAACCTAGATATGCTGTCAGAAAATATTAAAGTTCTTTAAAAGTAACTATAGGTGAGTCACTTAAAAGGAAGTGAAATGCATAAAATTGATAAGACGGGGAGGATCTACATGAAAATATGTCAGAAACATTTACATAGTAGATTATACAAAATTATCAAAACTAAGCAATGTAATATTGTGACCAAAATAGCTAGTGAGGCAATAAATGTATAATTTGGAATATTCTGATAATGATCACTGACCACTATTCATAAATTATACTAAGCACAAAATTACAGCCTCAACAGCTAAAACAAGGTAGAACTTTGAGTTCTATTCTCCACCCCTGGCATAGTGCATGACATATAGTAAACAAATATCTACTGAGTTAATGAATGGCGCTTACAAAAACTAAACAAAAATTTAAAGAGGATCATGAGAAGGACAAAAATAAAGAATGGGGATGGAAAATTAAGTCGCCTGAGTCTAGTTTGTACTAAACCATACACATGTGTCATGATTTGGGGTAGAAAACTCTCCCTGCTTGGTTTTATATTAGTAGTGTATGACCTGCTCCAAGCACCAGCTTAATTCTTTCATTATTTTTGCAAACAGTGCAAGTGAGGGGAGTGAAAAGAGACAGAAGCAGTGAGAACACAGCTGACCAAGGTTAAAGCTGTGCTTCTTAGAAGTAGAGAGGTGCAGCATCAAAGTTCCAAGATTCATAGCATCTCAGGCACAGCAACTTCACTTGAAAATTTGGGATAAACTTAAGAAGAAATATATATGCATATACAAACAGATTTAGAGTCATAAAGAAAAATTTGAATAAATCAAAAGAGCCTATTTTTAAAGATGTTCATTATTCCTAAAATTAATACATGCTGTATTCATGATATTCTAATCAAAATTCTTATGACATCTCTTTTGTTTAGAATTTAATACAAAGATCCCAGAGTTCATATGAAAATTTAAAACTTGAACAACTATCTTAATACTACAAGAAAGGAATTGGCAATAGTGGGAAACTGCCAGGGGAGGGAGGGCACACCTAATCAACAAGGGTACCTACATAATGAACATTTGCATACCTAATCCTGAATTGTAACCCATATATTTAAAATTTTTAAAAATTTTAAAAAGAAATTTTTAAAACTTATAATGAATCAGGGACATTTTGAAGAATTTTTCATACTGTATACAAAGTTACAGTAAATTAAATAGTTTGGACATAGGAATATGTTTTTAGAAATAAATGGAGCCCATAAATAAATGTCTATAGGTCCAAACAGGCAATAGATTTATATTTAAAGGGCCACATGCAAGAAGCAATAAGAACTGATGGGCATTGTGACAAATGAAAGAACAAAAGCCCAATAAAGATGGGACATATGCTACCAAGCTCTAGCTTATTGTTGCCTCAAAAACTCAGGCTCAGTATTAACAAAGAATCTGGTTTGTCTTCTTTAAAGATAAATCAGAAATTAATCTTTTCTGTTACCTCAATTTTAAATATTGACTCAAATACATAAATGTGTGTGTGTGTGTGTGTGTGTGTGTGTGTGTGTGTTTACTCCAATGGATAATATATAAATTGTGGTATATTCCTATAGTATATGTCATGAAGAATAACATTCACTAATAAAAATGAACATACTACTGCCATATACTACAATATATACTGCTCTCACAAATTTAAAATGTTGAGCAAAAAATAATGCATTGATAATGTTGAGTGAAAAAGGTAACCACAAAAGAAAATATATGGTAAATTTCATTCATATAAAATTCCAAGTATCAGGTAAAACTAATCTGTAGTGTGAGAAATCATGGTAGTGATTACCTTTGAAAGAAAGACAAGATGATTAGGATGTAGGGGAAAGGAGTTTCCTGAAGTGCTGGTGATGTTCTATTTCTTCACTGAGACAGTAGTTCAATGATTGTGTTTACTTTCTGATAAATGTGATAATTCAATTAACTACTTATGATTTGCTCATTTTTATGACTGTGCTAATGAAAGATTTTTAAAAAACAATTTGGGGGAAAAACAGCAAGCAAAACAACAAAAACAGCAAGCAAATCAGTACTACAGTTTTGCTACTCTACTAAATCTAGCTTTGCAGTGTGTATAAAAGCATTCTTAGTAACCATCTTTCATTACTATGTCTTTCTCTATGCAGAACTATTTACTAAACTGTACTGCTTCATATGCTCCAAGGCAAAATTCTCAAATAACAAAAAAAATTTACTTCTAACAACCACCTGATGAATATCTTATTTGCAAAAGTGAATACCCCATTTATACAGCATTGCATCACTCACTCCTCTCAATGCTCCATTTAATAAATAATATAGTAATAGGCTGTCTACACAGTTTTAGCAAAATTAGATTATATGTGTTGATCAAAGTTTAGCAGAACTCCTGTGAAGGGTTCAGGGAACCAGTAAAGAACCACTGACCTATACTAATAACACATCTGAACCGTGAAAAAAAAAAGTTTCAATTTCCTATCAAGTTGTCTGATCTAAAAATGCATATACTTTTCCAAAGAATCTGGCAAACAACAATACAAGAGGAAGGGAGAAATTAGGGTAGTGGTTGGTACAAAAGTTAAGAGCATGAAAAACTGAAGATCCTTTCCTTGAGTGATATATGAGGATGATAATCATAATGATATGAAAAGAATAATATGTGAAAAGAACTTCTTGTTACAAAGATAAGCTGCAAACTGGGAGAAAATATTGCAAACCACATATGTGACAAAGGACACATGCGGAGAATATACAAATAACTCTAAAAACTTAACAGTAAAAATCAACATTCAATTAGAAAATAGGCAACAGATATTAAGACATCTCACCAAAAGGGATATATTAATGGTGATTGTATAAAAAGATGTCTGCCATCATTATCCATTGCGACAATGGAAATAAGAGCAACAAGTGAAATAACTCTAAGGCATATCTTTCAGGCATTAACTTTGAAAGAAAGACAGGATGATTAGGATGTAGGGGACAAATGCAAAAGCAAATATCACAAAAAAGCAAGTCACACAAACTTTTGGATTTTCAGTACATACAAAAATTATGTGTATACTATACTGTAGTCCATTATGTATGTAATCTATTATGTCTAATAAAACAATATATATGCCTCAATTAAAAATACTTTATTGGCCATGCTCTGCGGCTCAGCCTGTAATCCCAGCACTTTGGGAGGCCGAAGCGAGTGGACTGCTCAAGACCAGCCCAGGCAACTTGGCAAGATCTCGTCTCTACAATAAATAAATTTTAAAAAATTAGCCAAGCCTGGTAGCATGTGCTTGTAGTTCCAACTACTTGAAAGGCTGAGGCAGAAGGATCACCTGAGCCCAGCAGGTCGATGCTATGGTGGCTGTGAGTGTGCCACTGCACCCCAACCTGGGCAACAGTGTGAGACTCCAACTCAAAAAACAAAACAAAACAAAAACTTTACTGCTAACAATGATCTGAGCCTTCAGTGAGGTGTAATCTTTTTGTTGGTGGAGGGTCTTGCAACAACTATGATGCCGGCTTCCTGATCAGGATGCCGGGGGCTGAAGGTTGGGGTGGCTATGGCAATTTCTTAAAATAAGACAACAATAAAGTTTACTGCATCGAATAACTATTCCTTTTGTAAAACATTTCTTCTGTAGCATGTAATGCTGTTAGATAGCATTTTACCAACAGTAGAACTTCTTCCAAATTGGAGTCAATCCTCATAAACGCTTATGTTGCTTTTTAGCTATGATGATATAATATTTTAAATCCTTTGTTGTCATCTCAACAATATTCACAGACAGCATCTTCACCAGGAGTTGATTTCATCTACTTTATTGGCTCATCCATAAAAGCAACTGTTCGTTACACTTGGTTATGCACATGTTTTGACTCAAGGTCTTTTTTTTTTTTTTTTTTTTTTTGAGACAGAGTCTCACTCTGTCACCTAGGCTGGAGTGCTGTGGCGTTGATTCCAGATCACCGCAGCCTGGACCACCTGGACTCAAGTGATTCCATCTCAGCCTCCTAATTAGCTGAGATTACAGGTGTGTGCCATCACACCCAACTAATGATTAAATTATTATTATTTTTCTTTTTTGAGGAAGGGTCTCACTCTGTTGACCAGGCTGGAGTGCAGAGGACAATCACAGCTCGTGGCAGTATCAACCTCCTGGACTCCAGTGATTCTCCTGCTTCAACCACTGGAGTAGCTGGGACTACAAGTACATGTCACCATGCACCATGCACCATGCCCAGTTTGTGTGTGTGTGTGTGTGTGTGTGTGTGTGTGTGTGTGTGTGTGTGTGTGTGTGTACACATATATTTTTTAAAAACAAAGTCTCACCATGTTGCCCAGGTCTCAAATTCCTGAGCTCAAGCAATCCTTCCAACTTGGCCCAAGCTCTCATTGAGTATATCTCTCCAGTATGCTTTGCTTCCTGCTGGATTCTGACTGATAGAGCTAATTTCATCCACTTAAAAGGGCAAGAACAACGAAGATCACAACCAATCAATACAAGAGCTTCCAAGGTGCTAGGATTACAGGTGTGAGCCACCACACCCAGCTACGAATGTTCTTAACAGCATCTAGAATGGCAGATCCGTCGCAGAAGGTTTTCAGTAGACTTTATCCAGGTCCAGCAGAGAAATCACTATTCTAAGGAAGCTATAGCCTTATATATTTCTTCATATAAAACTCGAAAGTTGAAATCATCCCTTGATCCATGGGTTGCAGTATGGATGTTGTGTTAGCAGGCATGAAAACAACATTAATCTCCTTGTACACCTCCCTCAGGGCTCTTGGGTGACTAGCTGCATTGTTAATGAATAGTAATATTTTAAAAGGAATCCTTCTTCTGAACAGTAGGTCTCAGCACTGGGGTTAAAATAGTCAGTAAATCATGCTATAAACAAATGTGCTGTCATCCAAGCTTTGTTGTTCCATTTATACAGGACAGTAAGATTTAGCATCATCTTTAAGAGATTTAGAATTTTTTTTTGAGTTGGAGTCTCTGTCGCCCAGACTGGAGTGCAGTGGCCGCTCCCAGCCTCTGCAGCCTCAACCTGCTGTGCTCCGGTGATCCTTCCACCTCAGCCTTACAAGTAGCTGGAACTACAGGTGCACACTACCACGCCCAGCTAATTTTTTTTTTTTTGATTTATTGTAGAGATGAGGTCTCGTCAAGTTGCCCAGGCGGATCTTGAACCCATGGGCTCAGGCAATCCACTCACCTCAGCCTCCCAAAGGCACGGGATTACAGGCTGAGCCACCAAGCCCGGCTAGGATTTTTTAAATGGTGAGAATTTGCTTTAACGTGAAGTCACCAGCTGCATTCACCTCCAAAAAGAAAGACATTCTGTCCTCTGAAATTTTGAAGCCAGGCATTGACTTTTCCTCTCTAAATGTGAAAATCTCAGATGGCATCTTCTTCCAATAGAAGGGTGTTTCATCTACATTGAAAATCTGGTGATCTGAATGGAAGATTTGACAGCAGTAGGAGCAGCAGACAAGTCGGGTGGGTCCAGATCTGACCCATTCTCCTTCCATAGTAGTCTGCAGTTCATCAAACCCACACTGAAAGGAACTATATCAGCCTGTGCTGAGAGTGGAGGAGACAGGCTGGAGACCAGAGCCTCTCCCTAACATGCCGCCAGCCAAAAGTGGTGGCAGTGCTTGGGAAAGGAACCTGGAGTTTCAGAAACAGCCAGAGACCGAGTTCTTTTTTTTTTGTTTGCTTTTTGTTTTTGTTTTTTTCTTCTCTCTTTCTTTCTGCTTTTAAGTTCTTGTACTTGCTTTGTTTCAGCTTTTTAATGTTGGTTTTTAAAATATTTTCTGTTTGTGTATGGATATTTTTGAGGGTGAGTACATCAATGGGGGGGTTGGTTTGTTTCTCTGATTGTATGTTTTTGTTTTTTCTGTCTTTTATTGTGTCTGTCTTTTATTTGTTAGTTTTCTGTTTTCCCTCTTCTTCTTCTAATCTCCTCACCTTCCTTTTGTCTTTCTACTACCTTTTCTATTTGTGTCCTTTTTCTTATCTCATTTTGCTTTCAAGGGGCAAACATATACCCCCCACTGCATTGACAGACTATAAGGCAGTGGGAAGTGGATTACAGGAGGCCCATGCACCAGTCCATGGATACTGGGATCTGCAGATAGCTTCTGAATCACAGCTTCCCCCTTAATCAAATATCAAAACAGCAAAAAGCACACTCTCCCACCCCCAGTCCAGCTTCAAAATTGAACAAAGCCCAAGGATCTACATAAGGAAGAATAGAAGCCTGAGCAAACAGAGGTAAAAGCTATCCCCCCATTACTGAACAACAAAATTAAAGAAGAGGTAAAAAGGGGAGAAAATTCTTCATAGATGAAGACAAACCAAAGGAAAAATATGGGTCCCATACAGATTCTTGGAAAGACAACTGAGAATACAGACTTCAGAACTCAAACAATGAAGAGCCCCCAGAATGAATGGTCTCACCACAAACCCCAGATATCAAGATATTAATAGAGAGGATAAATAGAAATGAGGAAAGAAAAGAAGAAAGAGTGAAGGAGTTGATAACTGAGATAACAGCAATAAAGAATACAGTGAATTAAATAAATAACAAACTGATAAGCATGGAAAGCTGAATTAACTAAGCAGAAGAAAGAATCTCAAAGCTTGAGGACCAAAATATGGAACTAACCCAAACTGTTAAAAACATAGAAAAGGAGCCTTAAAAGACAGAAAAAGCCTCCAAGGCAATTGTATCAAGGGGCCAAACCTAAGATTAATTGAAATCCCAGAGGCAGAAAGAGAATCAGAGGCCACCCAGGAACAAATATTCCATTACATTATCCAAGGAAATTTCCCTCTTTTCATTAGAGATGCAACCATTCAAACACAAGAGATTCAGAGAACCCCTGCAAGACAACAAATGAGAAGACCAACTCCCAGACACATAGTAATTCACTTAAACAAAGTAGGTATAAAAGAAAAAATCTTAAAGGCAGCAAGAGAGAAAGGTCAGACTACCTACTAGTAAAGAACAATTGCAATAACAGCAAACTTATCTTCAGAAACACAACAGACGAGGAGAGACTGGAGTCCAATCTTCAAAGTTCTCAAAGATAATAAACAATTTCAACCAAGAATTACCTACACAGCTAAGTTTCATCATCAATGGAGAATTAAAATTCTTCCGAGACATTCCATCCCTAAGAGTTTACGTCACCTTCAGACCAGCTCTACAAGAAACACTTAAGAAAGTATTAAACACAGAAGAAAGAAAGAAAAAGAACAACCATGGTCTTCCCAAGAATGCAGGAAAAAGATTGAAAACACACATAATCAACACAAAAATCAAAAGAAACAAAAAACAAAAAGCAACATCAACAACAAACTCTATAAGAACCTCATGACAGGGAAAACTCTCACATCTCAATATTTACCCTGATGTGAATGGACAAAATGCACCACTGAAAAGACATAGAATGCCAAATTGTATGAAATATCATGATGCAACAATATGTTGTCTCCAAGAGATTCATCTCACCAGAAAGGACACTTACAGACTCAAAGTAAGAGAATGGAAAACAATTTTTCAGGTGAACAGAACACAAAAGAAAGCAGGAGTTGTGATCTTAATAATAGGCAAAATACCCTTTAAGCTATAAAAAGTTTAAAAAGATACAGGAGGACTCCACATAATGATAAAAAGTTTAATCCATCAATAACAAATATTCACCCTAAACAAATATGCACCCAACATAGGAGCACCAACTTTCATAAAACAGCTTCTAGATAAACTTAAAAAAGATATTGACTTTAACACTATCATAGCTGGGGACTCAAATACCCCACTCACGACACTAGACAGATTATTAAGACAAAAAAATCAACAAGGAGATTCAGAACCTCAACATGACACTTGACAGATGTACTTAATTGATAACGACAGAATACTTCACCCAAACCACGGAATATACATTCTACTCATCACCACATGAAACGTACTCTAAGATTGACCACATCCTTGGCCATAAATCAAGTATAAACAAATATCACAGGGTTGAAATCCTGTCACATGCCTTCTCAGACAACAGTGGAATAAAAATAAATATCAACAACAACAAAGCACCCCAAAAACCCACAAAGACATGGACACTAAACAGCATGATGCTAAGCAACTCCTGAGACAACATGGAAATCAAAACAGAGATTAAAAGATACCTGGAAACAAATGAAAATGAAGAAACATCTTACCCAAACCTCTGGGATGCCATGAAATCAGTACTAAGAGAGGAATTCATATCTCTACAAACACATATGAAGAAAATGGAAAGATCACAAGTTAACAGCCTAACAAATCACCTAAGGAAGCTAGAAAAGCAAGACTACCAAAACCCTAACTACAGTAGAAGAATCCAGATCACCAAAATAAAAGCTCAAATCAGGGACATAGAAAACAAAAAGATAATACAAAAAATCAATGAAACAAAAAGCTGGTTCTTTGAAAGGATAAACAAGATTGATGGTCCCCTAGCTAGACTTACCAAGAAAAAGCCCAAATAAACACAAACAGAAATACAAAAGGTCAAGTCACAACTGACCCCCAAAGAAGTACAGAAGATTATTAGAGACTACTATGTACACTTATATGAAAACACACTTAAAAGCTAAAGGAAATGGAGGATTTTCTGATATCACACAACCTCAGCAAGTTGAAACAAGAAGAAATCGAGACCCTAAACAGACAAATAACAATCCAGGAAATTAACTATGTCATAAGAAAATTACCTACAAAAAAAAAAAGCCCTGTACCAAATGACTTTCCAGCAGAATTCCACAAAACATACAAGGAGGAACTGATATCAATTCTACTGAAAGTATTCCAGGCAATCGAGAAGGATGGAACTCGGGTTCCCAAATCATTTTATGAAGCTAACATCACATTGATACCCAAACCAGGTAAAGATCCAACAAAGAAGAGAACTATGGGCCAATATCCTTGATGAACATTGATGCTAAAATTCTCAACAAAATCCTAGCAAGTCGGATTTAACAACACATCTCAAAAATCATCCACCATGACCAAGTAGGCTTCATACCCAGGATGCAGGGCTGATTCAACATTCATAAGACCATAGACGTAATTAAATACATCAACACATGTAAAAACAAAAGCCACATGATTATATCATTAGATGCAGAAAAAACTTTTGATAAAATCCAGCACTCCTTCTTGATAAAAACCTTCGAACATTTAGGCATAGATGGAACATACCTCACAATAGTAAGAGCCATCTACGAGAGACCCACAGCCAACATACTATAAAACAGACAGAAATTGGAACCACTTCCCCCTGAAAACTGGAACAAAACAAGGATACCCACTCTCACCCCTCCTTTTCAACATAGTTTTGAAAGTCCTAGCTAGAGCAATCAGACAAGAGAAGGAGATAGGGGTATCCAAACAGGAAAAGAGGAAGCCAAGTTATCCCTCTTTGCAGATGACACGATTCTAAACTTCGAAACCCCAAGATAATCTGGCAAAAACCTCCCTGCCCTGATAGAGGACTTTGGCAAAGTCTCAGGGTATAAAATCAATGTGTAAAAAACAGTCGCATTTCTATACACCAACAACAAACAGAAACCCAAATAAAAAACACAATCCCATTCACAATAGCCAGGAAAAAAAATCAAATACCTTGGCATTTCCTAACCAGAAATGTGAAAGACCTTTACAACGAAAACTAGAAAACACTGCTCAGAGAATTCAAAGATGACACAAACAACTGGAAAAATATTGAACGCTCATGGATTGGAAGAAACAACATTGTTAAGTTGTCCATCTTACCCAAGGCAATCTACAGATTTAATGCAATACCCATTAACTTGCCAGCAGCATTCTTCTCAGACCTGGAAACAACAATACAGGAATTTGTATGGAAACAAACAACCATGAATTGCCAAAACAATCCTCAGGAAAAAAAGCAGAGCAGGAGGTATCACACTCCCAGACTTTAAACTCTATTATAAAGCTACAATAAACAAAACAGTCTGATTGGTACAAGAACAGGCATATAGACCAATCGAACAGGATAGAGATTCCAGAAGCAAAACCTCAATTTCTCAACCAATTCATCTTCAACAAAGCCTCCACCACCAAAGACTGGGGAGAGGAGAACCTATTCAGTAAGTGGTGCTGGGAGAACAGGCTGACCATATGCAGAAGATTAAAACAAGACCCCTACATATTACCATACATAAAAATCAACTCTAAATGGATCAAAGACCGAAATGTAAAACCTCAAACTATAAGAGTCTTAGAAAATGCAGGAGACACCCTTATGGAAATTGGAACTGGCAACCAATTCCTGATCAAAACCCCAAGTGCCCATGCCATAAGAGATACGATAGACAAGCGGGACCTCAGCAAACTGAAAAGCTTTTGCAAAGCCAAATAAACCATCAAGAGAATGGGGAGACAGCCCACAGACTGGGAAAAAATATATCTGACAGAGACCTAACATCTAGGATCTACAAGAAACTCAAACATACCAAAAAGAAAAAAGCAAGCAAAAATCTCTATAGCTGGGCTTGGTGGCTCAGCCTGTAATCCCGCGCCTTGGAAGGCTGAGGTGAGTGGATTGCCTGAGCCTACGGGTTCGAGACCCGCCTGGGTAACTTAGCGAGACCTCATCTCTACAATAAATCAAAAATTAGCTGGGTGTGGTAGCACACGCCTGTAGTTCCAGCTACTTGGAAGGCTGAGGCGGAAGGATCGCCAGAGCCCAGCAGGTCGAGGCTGTGGTGGCTGGGAGCGGCCACTGCACTCCAGTCTGGGCAATAGAGTGAGACTCCAACTCAAAAAAAAAACCAAAGTGAGCAACATATATGAATAGACAGTTCTGAAAAGAAGACATACGAGCAGCCAGCAGATACATGAAAAACTGTCCAGCCTCACCAGTCATCAAAGAAATGCAAATTAAAACCACACAGATATCACCTAACTCCAGTCAGGATGGTCATCATCAGTAACTCAAAAAACAACAGATGCTGGAGAGGATGTGACGAAAAGGGAACACTTGTACACTGTTGGTGGGAGTGTAAACTAGTATAGCCTCTGTGGAAAACAGTGTGGTGATTCCTAAAAGATCTAAATACCAACCTTCCATACGACCCTGCAGTGATCCTACTGGGAATATACCTGGAAGAACTCAAATATACATGCACATGTATGTTTATCACAGCATTGTTCAAAGTAGCAAGAACACAGAACCAACCATGCTGTCCATCAAAAGAGGACCGGATTTTTAAAATGTGGTACATATACATGATGGAGTATTACGCAGCCATAAAGAACAAAATCATGATCGTCACAGCAACCTGGATGGACTTAGAGTCTATAATACTGAGTGATATTTCACAGAAACAAGGAACTGAGTATCACATGTTCTCATTCATCAGTGGACCCTGTACAGTTATCGTAATACTATATGAAAAGGATTGGCAGTCACGGGAAATTGCCAGGAAGGGAGTGGGGAAATGGGATTGGCAGTAGTGGGAATCTGCCTCATCTACAAGGGTACCTGTATAATGAACATTTGTATACCTAACCCTAAATTATAGAAAATTAAAAAAAAAAAGAAATGTATTCTTAACTCAAAAGTGGTCCTAAATCAAAAACCGAAAGAACGGATCCAAGGGATATATAGCTTGTTATTTTTTTAAAAAAAGAAAATATGTTGTTTAGTGTAGCCACCTTCATCAGCTATCCTAGCTAGACCTTCTGAATACCTTGCTACAGCTTCTCCATCAGCACTTGCTTCTTCACCTTGCACATTTATGTTATGGAGACTGCTTCTTTCCTTAAATTGCAGAACTAACCTCTGCTAGCAGTCATCTTTTCTTCTATAGCTTCCTCATCTCTCTCAGCCTTCACAGAATTGAAGATAGGGCCTTGCTCTGGATTGGGCTTTGGATTAAGGGAATATTGTGTTTGGTTTGTTCTTCTATCTATACTACTCAAACTTTGCCCATATCAGCAATATGTCTGTTTCATTTTCTTATTATTTGTGAGAGTAGCACTTTTAATTTCCTTCAATAACTTTTCCTTTGCATTCACAACTTAGCTAATAGTTTGGCACATGAGGCCTAGCTTTCAGCCTATCTCAGCTTTCAGCGTGCCTTCCTTACTAAGCTTAATCATTTCTAGCTTTTCATGTAAAGTGAGAGATGTGCAAGTCTTCCTTTTTGCACGAATGCTTTGAGACCACTGTAGGGTTATTAATTGGCCTAATTTCAATACTATTGTGTCCTACGGAATAGGGAGGCTTGAGGTGAGGGAGTGATATGGCAGAAATGGTCGGTCAGTGGAACAGTCAGGACACACACACACATTTACCAAATAAGTGTGCCATATTACATAGGTGCAGTTTGTGGTGCCCCCCCAAAATTATAATAGTAATGTAAAAGATCACTGATTACAGGTCACCATAATAGATACAATAATATTGAAAAGGCTTGAAATATTGTGAGAACTACCAAAATGTGACACAGAGACACAAAGTAAGCACATGCTGTTGGAAAAATTGCACTGACACACTTGACATAGAGTGGCTACACACCTTCAACTTGTAAAAAAAAAAAAACAAAACCCACAGTATCTGAAAAGCACAATAAAACAAGGCATGCCTGTACACTCTTCTTGAAATGGCTAAAATAAAAATAATGGCAATACCAAATGCTGCCAAGAATATCAAGAAACTGGGTCACCCACACATTCCTAGTGGGAACATAAAATACAGTCATTCTGGAAAACAATTTGACATTTTCTAAAAAAAATTAATCCAGCAAATGCATTCCTAGGCATTTATCCCAGAGAAATAAAAACTCACATTCACATAAAAACTGGTATATGATTGTTTATAGCAGTATTATTAATAATAAGCAAAAACTAAAACAACCCAGATGCCCTTCAATGGGTAAATTATTAAACAAACCATTCAGTGGTAAGTTTCAGTCAAACAGACTGTGGTAAATCCATACCATGGAATACTATTCTAATAGAAAGTAATGAACTATTGATACACACATCTTAGATGAATCTCCAGAGAATGAATGCTGAGTTAAAAAAACCAATAGCAAAAGGGTACATACTATGTGATTCTATGTATATAATACATTCTTGAAATGACAAAATTGTAAAAATGGAGAACAAATTGGTGATTGCCATGGGAAGAGTATGAGGTGAAAGGGAAGTGGGTGTGGCTATAAAATAGCAAATGAGGAACACTCATGGTAACATATGTTCTGTATCTTGACTGCACTACTGTCAGTATGCTGTATGTGATATTATAGTACAGTTTTGAATGATATTACCATTGGGGAAATAGTTTGGGGTACTTGGATCACTCTTTAATATCATTTACATATGAGTTCACAATTTTCTCAAAAGTTTAATTTTTTAAAAGTTAGCTTTGCTGTAATTTTGAAAGTTACTGCTTTTCAAAAAATAACCTAGAGGCTGGTAGACAAAGATACCTTTTTGGCATCTGTTACATGCCACCGAGAGCTCTGTTTCCCTGCCTATCACCTTTCTCATCTCTTCCCATACCAATAGATACAAGTTCAGTGTTATCATATGTGGACTCAAGCCAACCACAGTGATGACATACCTTGGTTGGTCCCTTCTATTGTATTTGATGTGTCAAAATTACCTCTTGGTCTGTTCTCATATAATAAAATTCTCATCTTCTAAGTGCTAGGATCAATGAAGTCCATATAAACAACAAACTCTTGTTTGTGAAGTAATTAGCACAATATTACAAATGAAACTTGTCTTATATCTCCCCCTACCCCCCCACCCTTTTTTTTTTTTTTTGCATTTAGCCTGTGTGCTGCAAATGATTAAAGATATCTCTTGCTGCTTAGTTTATAATAGGAGTTGGCAAACTTCTTTTGCAAAGGGCCACAGGTAGTAATATACTTGAGTGATATATGACCTGCATCACTACTAAACTCTGCCATTACAGCATGGAAACAGTCATAGATAATATGTAATCAAATGGGCTTGGCTGTGTTCCAACAGAACAAGGTCTCCCCAGCACCAGCATTCTAATCAGTGGTATGTTCTACTAAAGGGATCTAGGAAGCTCTTCTGTATCTGTAACCCAAAAGAATGGCAGGAATCTACTACAGCTATAACAAAAATGATAGCAGCAATTCAGTTACCTTTTGTTAAGAGCTTTCACATAGTAGTCTATTGAGCTTGACAACAATCCCAAAGGAGTGGAAGGTAAGTGTTATCCCCATGACAAAGAAAAGTGAGAACTAGAAGAAATTTTAAATTCCCATTTCTCTAGCATATTAGGAGTAGACTAGGACTTAAAACCATTATAGTTTGATCTCTTAGGATTGGCATTTTTGGAGAAGACCTTCTTTTTTCCTAATGGTAAGACTAATCAGAGTACCAACATTTTTTATGTTCTTAGAGCTCCTGGCTACAAGTTCCTGCAGCCCAAATTAAGAGAAAGTAGCCCCAGGCAGACACTGGACAACTGCAATGGCAATGCAAAGCAGCACCCTCAATGACATATGATGCCTGCATCCACTTAAACAACCATATAAATATGGTAGAGTTTCAAATATAAATTCATTTATACCTAGGATGTAGTCAGACTGTAGTTGTGAATATTATTAGATGCCTCAGATAAACATTGATGTAAATTTATTTGAATCTACAACCATTTATGTGCCAGTCTTAATGACTTATTACTAATATTCCATAATTGTTCACTTAGAACTTAAAAAATTTACAACATACTAGTAGGAAAGATTAGCTTTGGGAACTGAGATTTGACTTTTATACTCAAAGGAGTCTAAGAAATAGGATCATCGAATCTCAGGGTTGAAAAGAACCTTAAAAGTATACGGAAAACTCACATATCCCAATTCACTCCCCCAAACCCAGAATGACTCTCTTAACTAGTTTGATGGTTTGGGTTTTGTTTAATTTTGAAAAAGAGATATTTCCTTCTAAAACTTGTATTCTTAACAGGGGCAATATCACCTTCAAGGTGGCAAAAGTTGGTCATTAAAGATTGAAAAAAATCTTAGATATTACAATGATTTGTGGCCCTCCAAAGCCCAATTCTACCTGACAAGTCTTACTCCCTAGTATCTTGTTAGGAATAAATTAAATTCATTTCATTTAAATTCAATTTCATTTTTTTTTCCTCCTTGGCAGCAATAATGAAAAAAAAAAGGTTGAAAAGCACTACTCTAGAAGATCATTTAGTCCACCTTTATCTACTTCTTAAATTTCTAGAACTCTGTAATTAATAATAGTTAGTATTCATTGTGTCCTTTTTATGTGCCAGACTGTACCTTAAGCTCTTGTTACATGGATTATATTAATTCTTACAGCATCACTAGGTGATAGGTGCCATGATCATTCTTATTTATAAATCAAGGAACTAAGTCTAAAGAATATTAAGAATGTACCCATATTCAAACTTTCTTGTTCCATCTTCTATACTATATTTAGCCTCCACACCAGAATGTATCTCCCCTTTTATCATTTCTAGAAGTGGCTTATTTCACAGTATGATTATGCAAGGCATGGACTTCGAGGTCAGACAGACCCATGTTACAATTCTGACCTGCCACATAGCCCGTATACAAATCCTTAGTCAAGTTTTTAATTACACAGTATTATTCAACTATCCTATTTTCTTACTGATGTTTTGTTTACTTAATGTTTATTTGCCTATCAATTACCACATGAAAGGAGTTAAAAATCTCTATAGCCGGGCTCGGTGGCTCAGCCTGTAATCCCGCGCCTTTGGGATGCTGAGGTGAGTGGATTGCCTGAGCCCGCAGGTTCGAGACCCGCCTGGGCAGCGAGACCTCATCTCTACAATAAATCAAAAATCAGCCAGGCGTGGTAGCGCATGCCTGTAATTCTGGCTACTCGGAAGGCTGAGGCAGAAGGATCACCGGAGCCCAGCAGGTCGAGGCTGCAGTGGCCGGGAGCGGCCACTGCACTCCAGTCTGGGCAACAGAGTGAGACTCCAACTCAAAAAAAAAAAAAAAAAAAAAAACTCTATGACTGAATTTTTCTTTATTTTATACTGATGTTATGTTATACACATTTCAAATTGTTATATCTTCCTGGTGAATTGATTTTTCTGTCAATATTGATCTCTAATAATCTCTACTAATGGTTTTGCTTTAAAGATGAACATTAGTTCCTTAGGGTATTTATCTGTTATAATTTTTTCCCATTCTCTGACTTTTAAACTTTCTCTGTTTTAGGTACCTTATAAAAAACAAGGGAAAAAAATCCATTTCAACAATCTTTGCAAATGAAAAATTTACCCCACTTACATTAACAATGATTATTGATTTTTGATCTGTTCCCTCGCTGTGTGTTTTCTATTTTCTGTCTTTTTCCCCATTTTTCTTCTCTCTCCATGCTGCACCTTCCCCTAATCATTGCCATCTCTTGGGTTAAATTTCATCCCATATCCAACATTGTCCCTCTACTTGTTAAAAGCTATCTATTCTATTTCTTTTCTTTCAGTGATTATCTAGAACAATCTACCGTGTGTGTGTGTGTGTGTGTGTGTGTGTGTGTGTGTGTGTGTGTGTGTGTGTGTGTTTTTTTGAGTTGGAGTCTCACTCTGTCGCCCAGACTGGAGTGCAGTGGCAGCTCCCAGCCACCACAGCCTCGACCTGCTGTGCTCCGGCGATTCTTCTGCCTCAGCCTTCCGAGTAGCTGGAAATACAGGTGCACGCTATCACGCTCAGCTAATTTTTTTGATTTATTGTAGAGATGAGGTCTCACTGCCCAGGCGGGTCTCGAACCCACGGGCTCAGGCAATCCACTCACCTCAGCCTCCCAAAGGCGTGGGATTACAGGCTGAGCCACCAAGCCTGGCTTACCATGTATATTTTAATATTCTACTTAATAAAATCTAGAATTAATAAATATTTTTATTTCCCTCTTAAAGAGTAAAAGGACCTTAGAATGTTTTAACTCTCTTCACTCCTCTTCTGATTTATATCTTGTTGTTGTCCAGAATTTTAATTTATCTTAACTGTTAACTCTTTGAATTAGATATTAGTATATATGGTATATATGATTAATTTTTGTTGAGGTTTCAACAAGTTTCTCATTACTTTTTGCCCACCATTCCTTTTTGCATCTCAGGCCTTTCTTCTTTCCTTCTAGTTTTCTCAGGAAGAATGCTGCCCTTCAAGAGTCCAAGATGTATGTAAGGAACTCTGATCCAACCTTCCACTCTTCTTAAGCCCTCAGTTTTGCTTCCAATCCTTTGAGTACTCAACCTTTATAAACCAAGCACCTACTTCATTATCAGGTACCAGAAGATACCCTCAAGGCAAACGTTGAGTTTGCTTACTTTTGTGGAACCAAGCTTCCTCATTTCAACCTCTGTTTCTCTTAGTTTTCTGCCAGCTCAATCATGCTTTCAATAAATATTTTAAATATATTATTTAGCATTTTTAGATGACCTGACCAGGAAGTTTTTCTCTGAAGATCATTCTATCTTGTTGCCTGGATGTTCTTAGGTAACTTTTTTAGTATTCATATTCTTAGAAATGATTTTACGTAATTGTTCTATTTATTATGTATGCTTTATCAATGAAAAGTATAACTGAAAAGCTTTTTAGAAATGAAATTAACAACTTTTTTCTTCACAGATGATTTCTTGTTTACCTATCATATATATATTTTATACAAGCTAAGAGTCATTTCTAAAATACTACTCTTTTTTTTCTGAATTCTAAGTGCAAATATCGACTCCAATATATTTTCCTCAACATCTCATAAAAATTTCTAAACATACAGCCAAGTTGAAAGAATATATACCTATCACCTGTATTCTGTCATCATTCTATAATATTGCTTTATCACATAACCATCTACTTATTCATCTATCAATCTATCTTATATTTTTGGTATTGCATTGCAAAGGAAAATGCAGACATCAGTAAATTGCCCCACAAATACTTCATAAACATAATATTTTTATTTCTAGGCAATAAAACTCACATTCTCAAAATTTTGCCTACTATTTTATAAGTATTTAAAAAGCTTGATTATCTGTGCCACAATCTCATAACACCATTTGAGTCAGAAAACAATAGTCTTATAAGAAGTGGAAAAAGTAAAATAAATTAATTATTAACACTTTATAATACTTTATACTTTCCGTCAGTAAATAAGTTTTATATGTGGCACATTCATTTGAAATATTTGCCTATTCATTTAATCAGTATTTAGGAGTACCTAATATGGTTTCTATTATGACGAAAAGTCACAATAGAAAGTCATAATAGAATTGCCAGTACTTTCCTGTTCAGTACTTGTAGAAGACTATTCAGTTTCACAGAGGCAGAAAGGTAAACAATTACCTTTTAAACTTAGGCAGAGTTGCATTTGCCTTCAACAGGTGTCTTCCAGTTTGATGATTTTATAAGTTAGAATGTAAATCTCTTTACAATTTTATTATAATAAACACTTTATTTAGCTATAATATCAAGGCCATGCTTCTACTGTTTTCTACTTTAATGTAAGAGCATGATTTAAATTCCTAGGGAGCATTTCTTTATGAAAA
Source organism: Cephalopachus bancanus (assembly GCA_027257055.1). Lineage (NCBI taxonomy): Eukaryota > Metazoa > Chordata > Mammalia > Primates > Tarsiidae > Cephalopachus > Cephalopachus bancanus. The sequence goes on from JAPVLO010000315.1 coordinate 941,722, forward strand.
TTATCACTTTGAACACACACAAAAAGGTTTCAGGAAAGAACATTAGAAGTAAGCTTTAAAGTTTAGATTTGCTTGAATTTGGAGAAAATAATATTTCACACTTGCTAAAGACAAAACACGTTAAGAAAAGTAAAAAGATGTCTGTAGAATTCCTCCACTGTCAAGACAAAAACAAAATTGTATATAAAACATTTATTTTCATAATTTATTTTCATACAGTGTACCTGTCTATTATCAGAAATTCATATTATGGATTCACCTTTTATATGCTGGATGAAATTAAAATCGATGTAATATTATATTCTTCTTTATCAAAAGAATCCAATCTAGACTCAGGCAATCTGAGTCCCATGTGAGTAATCTTATGTACATAACTAAATTCCATGAAGTTTTTCTTCCTCTTTAATTAAAAATTCCCTATTGATATGGAGACCTGCTATTATCTGTCCATAATGCCACAACTCCTAGGGAAGGGCATGGCAAGTGTTCAAGGGGGCTTGCATGTGCCCACATTCCTGAGAGTTAACAAAAGGAGCACTTCCCCTATCTCCTATGCACTCCCAGTAACTTCAAAGAATCCTTAACTTCCTTCCCTGCAGACTGTGCCTAATTAGCTGAGAGATGTAAATTCCAATTTACTCCCTTTTCTTAGTAGTCAAAGGTTTGAATAATATAGTATCAAGGTAATCATAAGTCTTGTGATTTGTATAACTTTTGTATATAACAACATTCAATACTGTATGATGTCTTAGGCCTTGTTAACTCCCTTTACTCTATGGCAAGCTTGATTAACGCTTCTGCCCAGACGTTACTGATAAAAAGCTGTGAGATACCTCTGGTAACCACTGCCAGGAAACATGGGCCATAAAAATCATTATTTGTAAAATGCGGCTGTAATTTAAGTTCTATACAATGCTCTGCCAGTCATGTGGTCGATGTACAGGTACCAACAACCCTGAACTTATAAAAGCAGACTGTAAAACTTGAAGGGTGAGCAGAACCATTTTAGAAAGGCCAAGAACCAGGTTCCGCTCTATGAATTCAAATTCAGAACTGAATCTTGTTCCACCAATTCCCTGCCTCTCGATTTATTGGTGTCGAGGATTAGCAACTGAGAATTACTCAGATTGTAACACTATGATGTTCTTTACTGTTTAGGACTTCTTCTAAGACCTAATAACTTTTTTTAGGAGTATTAAAATAATAGCTAGCCAAAGGACAGGAAGTATTATAATTCTAGCACTTCATAAATACAAAAAGGTATTTGGCTTGTTTCTCTTCCCCTAAGCAGGAGAACTTCTTGGCAGCAGATTAAACAAAAGAATGGTTTCAACTTAAGCTATCTCATTTAATTTTTTTCCAAACTTACTTTTCTTTTTTCATAATGCTGTGTATAGCCTACTATCAAAAGAAGAATTAATAAACATTCATCATAACTGAAATAGTAGCAAAACATACACAAAAACAAAAAAAGTGAAAAACGAGGATACCTCAAGGGAAAATATCCAGTTCTGGATGTAACCATAATCTAGATGTCTAGGGAAAAAAAGCTAAAGTCTAATAATAATGATTACAATAGTAGTAATAGTCACCTCTTCCAAAAAATAATTAGAAAGCTACATTTGAGAAAAAATAATGAACAAAAAAATTACACATTAGTAGAAAAGCCCATCTTAGGGCTAGCAGGATAATTATAAAATATGATTCTTATGCAAAAACTGAATAAAGTCAGAGAAGCCAGAGACACCAACAGAAAGCTGAGGCCACCAACAGAAGTTTTCCTAAACTTCTGTTTCATTAATTCATCTTTTGGGGATCTTCAGAAACAAAGAAAACAAAATAGTATCAATGAAAGCAAAGAACAAAGTTCTAAAAGTCTAAATAAATGTGACATCAACCTTAACACCTTTGTTAGCATATATTCATTGTGTTTGGAATATGTTCATTCATAAAAGACAGCCTCGTGCAGATAAAGAGTCTTGGAATATGCTAATGTTATTCAGATAAAAAGGCAAGATTCAATTACAAATCATAACTCTTACAAAATTGTAATGTTTCACAACTTCTAAAAGGGACCTCACTGCTTGGTAGAGTTAAAAATGCTACTTTATATATATAAACCTAATTATAGAACAAGAACATCTACACAACAATATAGCTTCTCAGATCTTGACCACTCTGAAACTTCCCCTCTCTTTTTGAGCAATCAAGATATTTATCATTCTACTCTTAAATGAATCACAAATTCCAGGTATTTTACAGGTGACACCTAAAAAATACACAACCAATGATAGATAAATTGTCTTAAGGAAAGAGCAGGGAGCATAGAATCAAGAAAATCAGTTCAAGATTTGGCAGTACCAATAACCTGTTATTTGATCTAAGCAAGCCACATATGTATGTCTCAGTGTACACATTTGTCAGATGATAATGTTACCTTAACAGGGTTGTTCTGAAAAAAAACAGAGAATATTTACCAAAGTCCTTGAAAGAGTAAAAGGCACTATAGCAGTTAGATTATATTATTAGTAAAATTAAAACTTTAAAATCAACTCCTATTGTAATCCTTCCTTTTGGTACATGGAGTTGAAAATCATATTATTTTCTACTATAAAACAGATCATATACAAAAGTTTGTATATGTACAAAGTTATATATATATAAAGTTAGATATATATTTATATACACACACACAGCAAAAAAATAATTTTAATGGACTCTAATAGATACCACCCATCTTAAGAAATGAAATATTACTAATCCCTTGTAGTCTCCCATATGCCTGTTCTATCATATTTCTTTTCATCCATTCCAGACTATTCTAACTTTGTGCTAATCACTTTCTTGGTCTTATATATGGTGCTACCACATGTATATGTATCTCTAAACTGTCTATCTATCCATTCCTCTTCGTTTTATCCATCCATTCATTAATTTATCCCACTTTTTAAACTTTATATATATAGAATATGCTGTATATACTTGTCCTTCAATTTCTATAATATTTTTCTCAGAGCAATTTCCTGACATTATTATCTAATTTTTCACATAATTCCTAAAATTAAAGATCAAAGTATACCCATTTAAAGCAGAGAAAATGAGATACAGTGAAGCTAAAGTTGCCACATTATATGAGAATACAATTATGAACCTTTCTACAGTAATTCTAAAAGTAAAGCACCAATGATTGTCTCTGAGTTTTATAGCACATTCATAATTTTAGCTTCAATCAAAATGAAAACATTTCTGTAGTGCTAGGAGGATAATTCTGTCAATGTTTTTATACTGACATTACATAGCTGATACGTATTCTTCCATTTTAAAGAAGAAAGTATATTAAAGAGCTCTGATTATGTAAAAACTCTAAATAATATTCAAGTATTCCCTTAAAGGGAAAAATAACAAATTAAAGACTATCAAAAGAAGATTTACTTTTTTTCTGAGGAGACATACTGTTGGGAAACATATAGTCATACGATAGAATTCATTTTAATTAAAGACAATGGTTCCAGAAATAATTAGTCTGACACTAATCAAGCGAAAAATATAATTCACCTTAGCAAGTGGTGGAAGAATCTCCTTGCATATTTGCTGATTTGGTCTCTATATTCCAATATAGTTGTATCCAGAAGTGGTCTTGTTGGAGCATAGAAGGTTCCAAGGCTTGCCTCAAGCTGTGCTGTGGAATTCAAACATAGCAGCACTAAAACAAGGGAAACTCCTTCAATTACAACAGAATACTCATGTTTGCAGTCATTCAGGTTTTGCAAACTTGAATGTAATGTGAGCTTGTTGCAGGAAAGATGAAATTAAAATATGACAGCTGGTACAAAAACAAACCTGTGTATAAACTTTCACTTGAGGCAAAGCTGACAATGACTCTGAGCAACAAAAAGCTGTCAAAACTGAAGAAATCCATAATGAATCAACCTCTCACCACAAATGGGTAATTAAATCAGTGACTCATCAAAGTAACACAGTTTGAACTAGTACTTCCAGTAAAATCAACTCACAGTGTGCTCAACATTTACTCTCTTTAACTGAAAGAAGAAAACTAACTTTTCATACTGAAATCTGGATAGTGGAAATTTTTTCAAAAATAATACAAATAAACATAGTTTTATTGGAATAGGAATATGTCTCTATTACAATTTTAAGAGAACAGCGAAAAGTCCCTGTGTCTTCCCTAAGTCCTCCCCTAAAAATCAAGATTCTTGATTTTCCCCAAGTGTGAAACATATCACCCCTGGGAAAAGAAAGAAGAATTGGAGAGGCAAGTTTTGATAAACTAGAGGGCTAGAGATTGGGAAGCACATTATTCCTATTTCACAATTTTACCAAGACATGCTTTTGGGGATGCTTATGGGAATATGCTTCTTCCCAGAAATACCTGGAAGTTAAGTAATTACCATAATGGTGAGAGTATGAGTATGTATGAGAACACTACAGTTCACAGTAAGACTCCTCTGATTTTTGCGCTACTAGCACTGGGTTGAATAAACAATTCCTTATTTAGCAAAACTCTAGTTTTAGCTGTATTTGGGTTTGAAAGCATTAAATACCTCATCAGAGTAATTGCTATGAGCTTGGCTAAGCTGTTAGTAATTTCTTTTTTTAATCTCAAATCTAGACAGTAAAGTAAAATGAACTTTATAGGTATTTTCTTTCAAGGCAGCAGTCAATTTAGATTAAAATTGAATACAGCAATGCTGTTGTGAAAACAAGCCAGATTCTTCTGCCATTGCTTGTTTTCTTGACAGCATGTTTTGTACATCTGAAATGTTCATACCTACATGGAATACTCATAACTCCCAGCACAGTTATAGATTCATTAGATAGCCCAGCTTGATGTTTAAGGCAGAAATGAAGATCTCAAAGATAACTACAACACAGCTACAAATAAAAGAGCTCACTGGGTTCCACTAATAAAAGCAAAACAAATTACCATGTCAAATTTGTTAGATTCAGATAGAATAAATCTCAACAAAGAAGAATCCTGAATGTTTAAAAAATGCATTTTGCAGTTACTTGGGGGAAAATGCACATACCTACTTAAAATGTACCTATTCTGACAACTCAGCATCATGCAAGCATTTTATTCTAATAGCCTAGTATCATACAAGCTTTTTATTTCCCTATCTCCCCAATATGGTTTCTTGAAAACATCCTTTATTAAGGTAAGAATCTGATAATGCCCGTCTGTGTATACCCCAATAACCTTTCTTACAACACAGTAATCTTACAACACAAATCCACTAAGGTGCTAGCAATTTCTCAGTGTCCTGAAGGAGAGTCAGTATTTTATCTTTTTCATATATCTTCTTTAACTGTAAGTTAAGGATCTCTTGTATAGATTGTGTGTATCATAATAGGGTTTCTTTAGAGATTGTGCTTTTAAAAACATTTTATTTCTTAATTTTTTTAGTATGTACCCAATCTTGAGAGTGTATAAATATTAAGAAATAATTAATTGAGATAACTCTGCAGGCAGCAATAATATAGTAATACCTTGTACCCTAAAATCTTGGAGTCATGCTCTTTATTCTTAACTAATATTCATTGAGTACCTACCCAAGCACTATGGTGGGCATTTTTTCACTGTAGAAATATAAGAATTTCCATAGGTAGCCTTGGACCACCCCCAAAAAGCACATTCAATTAACATTAAATAAAGATTTATTGTGGGCCTTCTGTGACTTGGGCCAAGACCAATGATATACACTTCCTCGTATATCATGTTCTTACTGATCACTCTTCCCTAAAATCATGAAAATGAAGGTTGCCTATAGAATTCTATCAAAACAACTTGTTTATTTTGGAAATATAACAAAATTCAATGAAAAAAACTATAAAAATGAAAAGAAAATAGTAGGAAAGGAAAAGCTCTCCAGTAACATCTACGATCCCTATGGGCAAAATTACTTTCTCAGAAAAGGTAGGGACATCTAAGCAGACAGAAGGGAGAGGGTTATCCGAACTATTAATTAGAATTATGAAAACAAGGAGCAGTCTGAGCTACAATCTTGACACACACACACACAAAAGTGAGTGTTAAGGACTATTTTCTGAACAGAGGACTAGGCTGTGAGAAAAAAATATTCATAACTTACGTGAGGGAGGAATAAAAACCTTTATTTGGGGCCCTTTGTCTATCAGACCCCAGAGATTACACAACATTTTTGATCAAAGTTTGAAATCTGAGCATATCCAACACATAAGCTTAGACTAAAATGTACAGTGACTACATTGTGAATTCCAACATAAGCATACACACAACAGTTGTTCTTCATGTTGACAAATACTATACAGTAAGTACGATATTGGAGCAATTATTTGACACCTGATTCTTTCCTTTTTAATAGAGCTTTAACATTTTTGTCTTTTAATCTCCAATAACATCCTCAAAAAATAACTGGCTCAATAAAATGTATTTCATGTATTAAAAAAAACCATCTATAAAATATATTTCAAGTCTGACCTTCTCTCTCTGGAGTGAGCTTTTGTCTAAGAAGATGGTTTACAATGGCACTCATGCTGATAAAGCATTGATGGCCCAGAGTGTCCCAGCTCATGCTACTCAGGATATTTATCGCCTCATAGATCTCATCACAGTGAATGTACTGGAAGATGATGTCTACCAGGCCAAGTTGTCCTTGAGTGAAGATACCTGTTATAAGACATGTAAACCAATGTGAATCTTTTAAAATAAAAATTAGGAAAGCAAAAAGAGTTAACTTTTACAAAAAAGGAAAAACTGTAATCATTTCTTACATAAGTGCTACAAATATAGGACCAATACCCTTCTCAACTAATATTTGCTATAAGATATATTGGTACAACAAAAACATATCTGTTTATCCTTTTAAAAGTAAAGAAAATTTACTTTTAATTTTAGAGGACCAAGAGCACCAGACAATGGTTGAGGGAGAGGCATCCTGTTCTGGTTTTATTTTATCATTTTTAAAAATATGGTTGATCTCATTTGAAACTAACAATTTCTATATATTAAATGATAGTAAGTACTAGGGCTTTTAATCAGGTTTCAATTTTTTTAAATTTTGTTTTATTTTTAATTTTTAAAAAAATGACTGGTTGGCCAGGTTCGGTGGCTCAGCCTGTAATCCTGCGCTTTGAGAGGCTGAGGTAAGTGGATTGCCTGAGCCCACGGGTTTGGGACCCACCCGGGCAACTTGGAGAGACCTCGTCTCTACAATAAATCAAAAATTAGCCAGGCATGGTAGCGGGTGCCTGTAGTCCCAGCTAGTTGGAAGGCTGAGGCAGAAGGACGGCCGGAGCCCAGCAGGTCGAGGCTGCAGTGGCTGGGTGCGCACGTGCCACCGCACTCCAGTCTAGGCAACAGAGTGAGACCCCAACTTAAAAAAAAAAAAAAAAAAAGATTGGTTATAAAACTTTTTTTTCAGTCAATATGTACTACAAAAACCTCTCAGTACACATAATCATAAAAGTAAATGGGAAAATATACATAAGCCGGGCTCGGTGGCTCAGCCTGTAATCCCGCGCCTTGGGAGGCTGAGGTAAGTGGATTGCCTGAGCCCACGGGTTCGAGACCCGCCTGGGCAACTTGGTGAGACCTCATCTCTACAATAAATCAAAAAAAAATTAGCCGGGTGTGGTAGTGCGCGCCTGTAATTCTAGCTACTCGGAAGGCTGAGGCGGAAGGATCACCGGAGCCCAGCAAGTGGAGGCTGCAGTGGCCGGAAGCAGCCACTGCACTCCAGTCTGGGCGACAGAGTGAGACTCCAACTCAAAAAAATAAATAAATAAATAAGAAAATATATATATAATTACTTTGTAGGCTACAAAGTATTATATATGATATTACTGTAATTCTTTCTATTGTTATCATCATCATCAACATCACTTAACTGGAATAGGTATAGGCTTCAGGATTTAAAAAATATATTAGCTCATGAGAAAGATGCTAAAATCCTTCATACTAACTTCAAGTCACATAAAATGAAAAACTTGTACTATATCTAACAGGACTCAACTTGATAGGGAATCTGGGGAATTGCCCTGACTCTACTAAGCAGTAAAATTTTACTATTCCTTTTGTGTTGGTAGAATCAAAGAATGTGACTGTCCAAAAGCCTTCATAAGCCTGCAGCCAAGAACTGGAAATCCTCATAAATCAGGGTGGTTATTTGGCAGTAGATATTAATGTGTAGCAACTTTGCAGAAAACCAAAAATATCTGAACTTTGTTGGCTCTATCTATACCCTAAGCAACAATTCTACTAGTAGCAAGAAAAAAAACTGATCTGTTGAGAAGAAAAGTTACATATAATCATTAACCAAGTAGTTCAAAGATGACAAAGAGAATAAAAAGCAATTATAGGAAAAAAGTCACAGGATGTACAGCAAAACAAAGATAAATGATTATAGACTTTGCATCTGAAATTATGTAAACAAGAAAGCAACAGCAACACATTCTTAAAGTGCTGAGAGATAAAAATAAATTAATCTAGAATTCTATACCCTGTAATATAGGGTCAAAAATTCACAAAAAACATAAGAATCTTTAAATGCATCTCATCTAATAACAGAACTCAGAAATGATAAAGCAACACTTGGCAGAACTGAAAGGAGAAAAAGTCAAATCTACAATTACACTTGGAGATTTTAGTACTTTTCTCTCAATAATCAAGAAAACAAGTAAACAGAAAAATCAGTAAAAATAGGAAATACTTGAAAAACACTATCAATGAATTTGACCTAATTGACATTTATAAAACACTTCCCCCAACAGCATCAGAGTACATATTCTTTTTAAGTGTACCCAGAGAATTAACCAAGATAGAGCATATTCTGGCTAATGAAACAAACCTCAATACATTTAAAAATTCTGAAATAATACAAATTACATTCTCTGACTACACAGAATTAAATTAGATATAAATGACAGAAAGATTGAAAATCCCCAAATAGGGGAGAGGAGAACCTATTCAGTAAATGGTGCTGGGAAAACTGGCTGACCACATGCAGAAGACTGAAACAGGACCTCTCCCTATCCCCATACACAAAAATTAACTCTAAATGGATCACAGACCTAAATGTAAAACCTCCAAATGTAAGAACCTTGGAAAATGCAGGAGACACTCTTATGGAAGTTGGAACTGGCAACCAATTCCTGATCAAAACCCGAAGTGCCCAGGCCATAAAAGATAAGATAGACAAATGGGACCTCATTAAACTGACAAGCTTCTGCAAAGCCAAAGAAATCATCAAGAGAGCAGGAAGACAGTCCACAGACTGGGAAAAAATATTTGCCGACTCCATGCCTAACATCAAAGATCTACAACAAACTCAAAAGCGCTGAAAAGAAAAAAACAGCCCCATTACAAAGTGGGCAAAAGATATGAATAGATACTTCTCAAAAGAAGACATACACGCAGTCAACAGATATATGAAAAAATGTTCAGCTTCACTAGTCATCAAGGAGATGCAAATTAAAACTACACTGAGATATCACCTAACTCCAGTCAGAATGGCCATCATCAATAACTCAAAAAATAACAGATGCTGGAGAGGATGTGGCGAAAAAGGAACACTTCTATACTGTTGGTGGGAGTGTAAACTAGTACAGCCTCTGTGGAAATCAGTGTGGCGATTCCTAAAAGTTCTAAAAATCATCCATCCATAAGACCCCGCAATCCCTCTCCTGGGAATATACCCGGAAGAACTCAAATTACTCTATAAAAAAGATACCTGCACATGGGTGTTTATCACAGCATTGTTCACAATAGCAAGAACATGGAACTAACCGTGCTGCCCATCAAAAGAAGACTGGATTAAAAAAATGTGGTAATATACACAATGGAATATTATGCAGCCATAAAGAACAAAATCATGAACTTCGCAGAAACCTGAATGGAATTAGAGTTTATAATACTGAGTGATCTCTCACAGAAACAAAGAGCTGAGTATCACATGTTCTCACTCATAAGTGGACCTTGAACAATTACCATAATACTATAAGAAAAGGACTGACAGTAGTGGGAACCTGCAGGGGGCAGGGGTTGGGGTGGAATTGACAGTAGTCGATATCTGCCTGGGGAAGGGGAGGGCATACATCATCAACAAAGGTACCTGCACAATGAATATTTGTATACCTAACCGTGAATTGTACCCCACAATTTTAAAATAAAAATTAAAAGAGGGAAAAAAAGGAAAATCCCCAAATATTTAAAAGTTAAACAACATTCTTCTAGATAACCTATGGATTAAAAAAAAAACAGCAAAATACACACAAAGTATATTAGAAAATATTTTAAATTGAATTAACATAAAATATAACACAGCAAAATGTGTGAGATGTAGCTACACCAATGCTTAAGAGTAAAATTTCGAGATTTAAATGTTTCAATTAAAAAAAGAAGATCTAAAATCAACAATTCATTCTTCTACATTAAGAACCTAGAGAAAGAAGAGCAAACTAGCCCCAAAGTAAATAGAAGGAAGGAAGTAATAAAGACAACAAATAGGAACTAAACAAAGCATACAGAAAATCAGTGAACTCAAAAACTTGTTCTTTGAAAAGATCGGTAAAACTGACAGATTTCTGCTTAAATTGAGACAAAAAGAGAAGACACAATTATCAATATGAAGATAATCACTACAAAATTATAGACATTTGAAAATAAGGGAATAATATGAGCAACAATAAAATATACAAAAAATTTAACTAAATGAAATGTATTCCTTGGAAGACCCAAACTATCAAACTCACTCAAGAAGGAATAGATAACCTGAATAGCCCTATATTATTTCAACTTGAAGTCATTGTTTAAAAACCTTTAAGCACACACACACACAACTTGGATGTCCAGATGCCTTCACCAGTGAATTCTATCAAACATTAAAAAGAGAAATAATAAGGCTGAGGTGGAAGAATCGCCGGAGCCCAGCAGGTCAAGGCTGTGGTGGCCAGGAATGTGCCACCGCACTCCAGTCTGGGCATCAGAGTGAGACTCCAACTTAAAAAACAAATAAAGAAAGAATAAAGCTGGGTACAGTAGTACACACCTATAATCCCAACTACTCAGGATTCTGAGGCAGTAGGATAGTTTGAGCCCAGGAGTTTGAGTCCAGCCTGGGCAAAATACAAAGACCTTGTCTCTAAAAAAAACCAATAATAATAATAATAACAACAACAACAACAGAATGAATAACCTAAGCGCTACAAAACTCAAAATATAGGAGGAAACACTTTCAAACTCATTTTATAAAGTTAGCATTATATCAACACCAAGAATAGCAAAGATATTATAATAAAAGACAAGGAAAAAAAGATCAATGCTCTTCATTAAAAATACAAAAACCGCCGGGCTCGGTAGCTCAGCCTGTAATCCCACGCCTTTGGGAGGCTGAGGTGAGTGCATTGCCTGAGCCTGTGGGTTCGAGACCCGCCTGGGCTGTGAGACCTCATCTCTACAATAAAAACTCAAAAAAAATCAGCCGGGCGTGGTAGCGTGCACCTGTAATTCCGGCTACTCGGAAGGCTGAGGCGGAAGGATCGCTGGAGCCCAGCAGGTCGAGGCTGCGGTGGCCGGGAGCCTCACAGGGTGAGACTCCAACTCAAAAAAAATAAAATAAAATAAAAATACAAAATACAAAAACCTTTACAAAATATTAGCAAATCCAGCAATATATTAAAAAGTGAATACATCATGAACAAGAAAGATTTATCCCACAAATCCAAAGTCATTTAAACTTTTCAAAGCCAATCAATATAATTCAACTTATGATGAGAAAACAATATAATCATTTCAATTGGTGCAGAAAAAGCACTTGAAAAAAATCAACATTCACTCAAGATAATATATCTCAGAAAAAAGGTAATGGAAGGGAACTTATTCAACCTAATAACATTATGCTTACAGTGAAAGAATGAATGCTTTTCATCTAAGATGAGAAGAAATGTAAGAATGTCCTACCCTGCCATTTCTATTTAATATTGTACTGGACATCCTAGCTAAGGTGCCGAGGAAAGAAAGGGAAATATAGGTATACAGGTTGGATAAGAAGAGTAAAACTTTCAAATTCAGTTGTCATGATTATCTATGTAGAAAATCCTAAGGAATCTACAAAAATATTACTACAACTAAAAATGACTTTTAAAAGAGTTGCAGGATACATGGTCAATACTTAAAATTTTATTTCTACATAATTTCAATGAACACTTAAAAACTAGAATTAAAAATACTACTATAATAGCATACAAAAACATGAAACAGGGGTAAACAGCAAAATACACACAAGATCTTTACAACTTAAAACTATAAAACATTGCAGACAGAAACTAAAGAAGACTTAAATAAATCAATGGAGATACTGTGTTCATGGATCAGGAGACTCAATATTGTTATCATTTTTCCCCAAAATGATTTATAATTCAACAATCTTATCAAAATCTCATCAGGCATTTTGGTAAAAACTGACAAGCCAGTTTGAAAATTTATATCGAAATGAAAAGGATCTAGAATAGCTAAAATAATATTTAAAAAATAAAGTTAGAAGACTAACAGCACCTGATTTCAACTTACTGTAAACCACAGTAATTAGGACCGTGTGATATGCTTGCTTAGGTATACACATTTCACACAGAAAAGAATATAATCTGTTCATAGACACAAATTACATACAGTCAAGTTAATTCAATGGTAGAAAGGATACTCCTTCTAACAATTGGTGCTAGAACAATGAAATATTTATATTTAAAAATTAATCTTAACCCATACCTCATATGCAAAAAGTTAACTTGAAATAGAATATAAACCTAAAAGTAAGAGCAAAAACCACAACACCTCTCTAGAAGAGAACATCTTTGTAACCCTGGGATAGACAGTTTTCTTAGGACACGAAAAGCACAATCCATAAAATAAATGTATGAATTGGATTTCATTAAATTTAAAATTTCTGCTACTCAAAACACAGTGTTAAGAAAACGAAAAGGTAAACTACTGACTGAAAGAAGAAAAGGCCTTGTTACACACACACACACACACACACACACACACACACACACACACACACTTCTTACAACTCAGGAATAAGTAAAAAGCCAATTAAATTTGGGCAAAAGAGAAGATCTATGGTAAATAAGCACATGAAACATGAAAAGATGCTTAACTCTAATACACATCAGGGAAATGCAAATTAACACTACTGTACCTTCACTAGAATGATTAAAACTAAAGAACATTAATGTTAAGTGTTAGTGAAGATGTGGAGCAACTGGAGTTTCCACAAATTGCTGATCTGCTAAAAGGTACCATCACTTCAGAAAACAGTTTCTTCTATAGTTAATCATATACTTAGTATATGGCCTAGCCATTGTCCACACTTAGGTTATTACCAAGAGAAATGAAAACATGTGTTCATATAAAGACCTGTATATAAAAGTCCACAGTATTTTTAGTCATATTAGAGTAAACCCAGAAATAACCCAAATGTCCATCAATGTGTAAGGATAAAAATTGTGGTATATCTATATAAAATAATACTACCCAGTAATAGAAATATTTACAGGTATATAATATGGAAGATTGTCACCGAATAATAGTGAGTAAAAGTACTAAGACACAAAAGAGTACTAACTATATGATGCCATGTCCATGAAATTCTTCTTTTTTTGAGTTGGGGTCTCACTCCGTCGCCCAGACTGGAGTGCACTGGCCACTCCCAGCCACTGCAGCCTCAACCTGCTGGGCTCCAGTGAGCCTTCCGCCTCAGCCTTCCAAGTAGCTGGAACTACAGGCGCGTGCTACCAAGTCTGGCTAATTTTTGATTTATTGTAGAGATGAGTTCTCGCCAAGTTGCCCAGGCGGGTCTCAAACCCGCAGGCTCAGGCAATCCGCTCACTTCAGCCTCCCAAAGCGCTGGGATTACAGGTTGAGCCACCGAGCCCAGCTGTCCATGAAATTCTAGAAAGAGCAAATCTAATCTATAATGACAGAAAGCAGATCAATGTTCATCAACTTTGAGGGAGGGGGAATTATTTTTCTGGGATGATGGAAATGTTCTATATCTTGACTGTGTAAATAACCATGAAAGTATACACATTTGTCAAAACTCATTTGAACTGTACATTTTAAAAGAGTGTATTTTATTTATGTAAATTATACCTCAATAAGCTTGATTTAAAAATTTATCATCACTCTAGTTTGAGAAAAATTAGAATGCTGACTGGAATAAAAGTTTATTTCAAATGATATGAGATATGATGATTAAGCATCTATAAGAGAGTTTCTAGCATTCCTTTTTGCAGTAAATTACCTATTATCACTTGGGTAAAGTATAATGTTAAAATAAGTCATTAAAAATAATGATTTTGGCCAGGCTTGATGGCTCAACCTGTAATCCCAGAACTTTGGGAGGTCAAGGTGAGTGGACTGCCTGAGCCTGCGGGTTCACGACCAGCCCGGGCAACTTGGCGAGACCTCGTCTCTACAATAAACAAATTTTAAAAATTAGCTGGGTGTGGTAGTGCGTGCCTATAGTTCTGGTTTCTTGGGAGGGTGAGGCAGAAGGATTGCCAGAGCCCAGCAGGTTGACGCTGGAGTGGCTGAGTGTGCCACTGCACTCCAGCCTGGGTGATGGAGTGGGACTCCAACTCAAAAAAGAAAAAGAAAAAGAATTATTTTGAAGAAAACATACTTTTTTTTACAAAACTTCTAAGAAAAATCATACTCCTCGTGTTTTGGAAAAGGTGACAGACACACACCCATTGCCTGTGATTTTAAGAATTCTGTGACAAGGAGTATGTTAGCTTTAATTATCTCTTGTTTTACATTATCACTTGACCATTTAACCTTTTCCCAACTTTGCAGGCTCTATGAGGGCATTGTGGGGATACTCTAGAACAGATGGAATACTATCAACACACCATGAGAGGAGTATGTGACAGCACATGCCATGGCTGGGAAGCTATACTAGTGCAACACAACTGGGAGATGAACCCCAAGTGGCAGACAAGGGCTTATCAACCACTGAAGTATTGCAAGCTAGAGAATCCATGACTGTTAGAAAGATCACTAGGATGGCACTCTAGGGAGTAGGATGGGAAGAATGGAAGACAGAAGAGTACAGATAAAGGGCCTCTGCTTGATGATGATAAAATAGAGGTCTTGATTTTAAAAGTGACAGTGAGGCTGAAATGAATTAGATGTTTTGACAGTGTTTAGAAGGCAGAATCGGTGGTGTTAGAGGTGAAGGAGAATTCTAGAATAACTTTTGACTTGGATGTTCCATTTGAGTAATTGTGCCATCCACCAAAATGAAGAACATAAAAAGGAAAAGCAGGTTTGGGGAGAAAGATGATGACTTCATGTCTGCACATAATGAGTCTGAGGCACCTGTATATATCCAAGGGAAAGTATCCATCAAGCCAGGTGAATATGCAGATGTCAGAGTGATCTGGGCTGGAGTCAGAGATCAGATAGCTAAATTACAAAATGAGAGAAGAGATAAAAATGAAACTCTGGAGAACCCCAATAGTTTCATTGAGTAGGCAGAAGAAGAGCATAAAAGAGTGATGGGAAGTTACATTCAGGTCAAAGAGGGCAAATACAATGAGTTATTTGACAGTGGAAGTGGTCAGCAACAATCAAATGCTGAAAAGTCATCAAGCAACAGAAGAGAAATATCTTTTTCAAGTATGAAGCTACTGGTGACCTTTTTCAAGAGCAGTTCCAAAAGAATACTGAAGACAAAGCCTGAACACAGTGCTCTGAGGAAAAAGTTGAGACAGGCATTGTGCACTATTATTTAACTATCTCTTATTCTACATTATCACTTGACCATTTAAACTCTTCCAAACCTTTCATACTCTGTGAGAGTGTTGTGGGGATACTCTAGAATAGATGGAATACTATCAACAAACCACAGAAGGAGAGTGTGACAGCACATGTCATGGCTGGGAGGGTTATGAAAGGAAGATGAACATCTGATTAATAACAGAGGGGAGACAATTTTAAGGAAGAGATCTGTTTGTTCTTACAGTGTGGCTTGGGCCTGTTTATCTGCTGATGTAGCAAGACAGATGGGGGGTAAGGAGGGTGACAGTAAAGGTGTCAAAGGGAATGTTGCAGGCTTCACAATGGATGTAGTAGTGGTGGCACTAATCTTGGACACGAGGAAGGGCTTCTTCTTCATGAATTGAAAGGGAAAGTTTCATGTGCATATAGATAAGTCATTGGTTTGGTGGGTAGGTGATGAGGAGCAGATAAACTTAATGAAGTGCCAATTAAAATGTGAGATCCTATGTTGAGAGGGCAGGGAGCTGATTATGTGAGTTTAAAGAAAGCAGTTAAGGTTGGAAAAGGTACTGATGAGAATGGAAGAGCTTTAATATCTCAGTAGTATAATTAGGGCTTCTTTTTTAAATTAATAAATGCATTTGGAAATATGTTACAATGATTGTCACATAAAGAAATTCTGAATACATATTGCCTTCTATAAAACAATAATTCTTGGCTTCCATGAGGGAGAATAACACTTCTAGCTGCCTCCTGAGGAAGACATGATCTTCGAGTTCTTCTCATGGCAGTGGTGATGGATTTTTAATGCCCAACACATTTGTGCGATCATTGTAAGGATTAAGAATGAAAGCTCTGGCCCTGGAAGGGTTTTCCTTCAATGTTAAACTAACTGACCTAATCTAAGAGTCAAACTCCAAAAATCTTAGCATATTGGCATTAGCCACTGCCACGTTTACATATGACAGCTTTCTATTTTAAACTAAGATCTATGATCTATCTTTACAATTTTAAATTGTAAGCTACACCTTTCATGTCAAATTTTCCAAAGGCTTGCATAACAAGCATCTGAAAAAATCTCATAAATGCTCCCTAGTGGGGAAACTGCACATGCAACTACCTGTTTATATATGCAGTAACTTGAATTATACATGAAAATTCCACATGGATGCCCAGAATCAGCACTGTGTTAATTCAAGAAGTATATTAATTTTTTTGGATGTATTTAGTAGCAGATCATATGAAAAATCTGTTCTTTAAACTGAGTTTTCTTTAAAAAAAATCTGCTAGTTGGAATCTTCTATTTCAAGGAATCTACTCTTCCCAGGAAAAATAATTTGTAATAAATATTAATCTTATATATTAAAAATGAGAGACAAAACTTTTTTAAAAATCCTTGGAAATTCCATATTCAGATCTTTGAAAGAGTATATAAGACTATACAATTTTCCTATGCTATAAAACCTAATAGTAATATTATAAATAAATTTTAAATGATAAACGTCAGTTGCAAAAGTTATCACCTTTTCATTTGAATGCTTGACTTCTATTGGATAATTTTCTTCCAAGAGACCTTCTTGGGAAAAAGAGGTGACAGCCAATTCATTGCCTAATTGATTTAGGAACAGTGCCCAGGGAGACAGTCCAATTAAGTTTACAAGCTGGCAATTAGCAGGAAGCCCTCTAAATCCCTTCACTGAGAGCCTGTTTACTTTAGTAAGAAGGCAAATGTGCTAGAGATAGGAAGAGAAAGCTGTGCTTTTTGCAAAGCTGTTGTGAGTAGGCCCACAAGGGAGGGCTGAAGAAAAGTTAGGTGTACATGGGCAGACAGCCTTCTGTTTGACAGGTAACTGAGTAATTTAAAGGGTGAAAGGAGAGTCTGAGAGAGAGAAACAGAGAGAGAAAGAGAGTATGCCGCATGTGTGCGTGTGTGCGTGTGTATGTGTTTTAACAGACATGCAAAACATCAAACATCCACTTTAATTAGTGTTGTGTATGGAGACATACAACTGTTAAACATGTAGTTGGGCAAAGTATAACTGGATTATCTCATAATAAATGAGATTCCAAACATTTTTTTCTTCAACAATATTAACATTATGAATAGATTTAGCTGCATTTTCATTATATGGAAAGAACACCACAGGCTGCATATTATATGCATTATATCTTTCATATTAGTCAAGTCATCTTTACTAGATGTATTTCATGTGTTTAATTTTCAAGAGACGTAGATCTGTTTTTTTTAAAGTAAATTAAAATCAATTTAACAAACACTACAATGTCTTTAAAAGCCTAACTTTGTACTACAGAGCCAAATCCTGTAAGGGGTTTTAAAACATATTTACTTTTCTATGTTTTCAAGTTGCCATAACATATATTAACTTAAAAAACTTTTTTAAACCTAAGTGAGGTTCTCTCAAGAATGTTAAATTACAGAAATCTATCTAGAGTATATCATACATTTGGGGGCATAGCTGGTAAGGCAAAACTACAAAAGGCAAATAAATTATAATAAAATTTCATTGTAAAGTCTTGGGATTGAAATGGGCTACATTATTATATAATTAATGTATAATATCTATCCTCTTAAATATTTTTATCCAAAGGGAAACAAAAACTAAGTTATACAAATATCTTCAGCAAATTCTAACTAAACATCAGCTTTCTTGTCTTTTAAAACACTTGCTTCACATAATTCCAACCTGGGAAGCAAAAGACACCAATAGCCTGAAAGAATTTAGATAGAGTATTTCATTTCAATGACACATAATTTTTCAATGGATAAAGTAAGTACTTCTTAAATATTCACATATCTATTTCTTAAAGAATTTTTTAGCAGGACAGTTTATTTCAGAGAGTACCAACTTTGAAAGTTACAGCTTTTTAATCATCATGATTGATGTGTGTCACAACTAGTGTAATTTGAGTTCTTCAATATCTTAATGTTCCTTTGAAAGTTAGAAAACCATCCACAAAGCCTTTTAAAGGAAACTGTATGAAATTTTTGAAAGGCAAACATTTATAGGATGACAAGCAGAAAAAAACCCTATATTCCAAAAATAGCTTTATTGCCTTAATTAAGTCACCGCTATAAACACTTTAATTACTTACCACCACCTTTGACTTACCAAGTTTAAACAAAAGCACACCCAAAGGTCCTCTGTCAAACCTGAGGAAGAGGAGATCATAGATGTTGCCACTTCTAGGCTTCTGAGAGACAATCGGAGGAGCTGTCCACTGCATTTGAACAAGACTGCTGGAAGCATCAAAGGATTTATTGAACTGCAGAGTCTCCCTGGGTAAGCGGTCTTCAGCCAAGAGCTGGATGTTAATAGGTGATAGAGCCATATCAAAAATTTGCAACTCGCCTTGGTTGCTGCCAACTAGCAGAATGGCACCACTTGGGTGGCAGCTTATTAATGAAGGCAAAAGTTCAGCCTGAGCTAAGAGAGTTATTCTACGGTGAGTTTCATAAAGAATTACTGAAGAATCTTCACATCCCAAAATCAGTTTGTCTTCAGTAACATTTCTACAGCAGCTAATGGCCTTCGATCTTAGTGGTATTCTGGTGACTGACACACACTGGATTTTGTTCCGAATACATTCATAGATGCAGCTGTCAACCATGGGCTCTTTGTCTACACTGGTGGAGTGCTCCACTGTAAACACCTGATAAGGTTGTTTGATACCAAAGCAAACATCCAGTGGGTCCCATTCTGTGCGGACGGAACTCAGAACCTGTAAGAAATATATGAATTACATTCAACTAGAGCTGTCACAGAGCTGTATAATAGGCCTGCATATTAATTCAGAAACCTAATAAAAACCATCAATTACTACCTTAAATATCAGCAACATATAACTATATAAGTGTATGTATAGCACATATATCTCATATAGAACACATATATAAATATATAAGTATAGTTTCAAGAATTAAACTATAAGATTTTAACTTAAACACTTTGCTTTAGAAAGCCTGTAAACCACTTAAATGTGTCCCACAATATATAAAAACAATATATAAAAACTAATATGGTCAGATGTTAGTAAAATGATATGGTTAGCGGAATATCCAAAAAAGTTAGAAGTTAGAAAGAATGAATAAAAGACAAAACAATTAGTTACACTCTTACCCACCACCCTTCCCAATTCTGAAATTATTAGTAAATTAATTACCAGAAACATATTTCTGATTAGTAGGCATGGACAGGCAAAAGAAAAAAACTTTAAAACTCTATTAGTCTTATAGAAATATTTTCTTACCAGAAAGGATATGAAGAAATGCTAAGTAGACAAATGACTGAGAAAAACAAATAATCTAATGTACTAGTTTTAAAATAAAAATTTTAAAAATGAAGACCTAGTAAATTGGCCTTTGATCAACACAGGTTTAAACTGTGATGTTACAGTTACATACACATTTAAAACGTAGATCAAAAATACAGTATTCCTGGGATGCAAAACCAGGGGCAAGCATAAGCAGATTTTGGTATACTAGATTTTGATATATTAGGCTGATGTGCAAACAGGGTTCTGAGACCAATCTTCCATGTATACTGATGAACAACTGCAATATGATTTGTCAGTATTGATGAAGAAAATTTTAAAAAACATCTTTGGTGTAGAAAGGAGATGCTACCTACTTGCATGAAACACAAATGCAGAAAAACCATCAAATAAAACAATAGGTCAGTCACTTTATTCATATGTAAATGATGGAAGCCCCAAAATCAGGAGAGTGGTATTAAAGAGAATATTGTCTAATACTTGGCCAAAAACTTCAAAATCAAACCTAGAAACATTAAATAACACATATCTACACGTGTGATAAAATTTTATAGAACTATACACCAAAAATTAAAAAAAGGTGCATGTAAAATCTGAGGAAATCTGACTAAGGTCTATACCTGAGTTAATAGTATTGTACCAAGATCATTTTCGTGTATTTGACAATGTATTGCACTAATGTAAGATATTATCATTGGGGGAAACTGGGGTAAAACTACATGTAGAGAATTTGCTGTACTATTTTAGCACTTTCTTGTGAGTCAAACTATTTTAAGATTACAAGTTGTTTTTTTAAAAAGCACATATAACTATGTTACAGAGTGCTGGATTTGGGAAGGGAAGAGGAGTTATATGACTTTTTTAAAAAATCTATCCGACACACCATCACCAAATTAAACTAAATGCTTTTTGCTTTCATTCCCCTGATCAAACTCTTCAATGACCATCTACTAATTAATGTGTTAAATTTTTATTCCTTTGCCTAGAACACAAAATCTTGTAGGACCCATATCCAGCTCCTTCCCTCCCTCACACCCTTTTTCTTGCTTTCATTTTCTTTTTTGTCCAGTGAATATTTGAGTACGAGCTACCTGCCAGGCAATGGTCCTGAGTGCTGGGAATACAGTAATGAGTAAATTTTCTTCCTCAGGAGGTATACACTTGCAGGGGAGAAAAAAGTAATATCTTTTCCTCACCCATCACAAGGTTCATAGCCTACATACATAAAACAAAAGCCAGATTAACAAGAGAAAAGCTTAACAAATGTATTTAACCAAGGTTTTACAAGACAAAGGAATCCAGTGACTCAGGAAAAACTGTCTATTTTATGCTTAGTTTTGATGAAGAATGATTGGTCATGTAGAAATACGACTGGACAAAAAGTAGGTATGATCTAATGGAACTGGAACTGAAGGGAACTTAACAAGGTCTGTTCGTTCAGATTTTTCTTTGTTGTCTCTTTGTCTTCATTTCTTTCCTCCAAATAAAGGGCAGGGAACTTGTTATATGAGGTGCTTATGACCTACTTTCAGGGAATGCAGGTCAGAGAATTATTTTTATGGCCTTAAAGGAGAAAAAGGGAAGGTGGTCAGAGAAAGAAAAGATTTAAAAAGACCTTTCTGCTTCTGTAATTTTCTCAATTACCTTCAGCTTAAAATGCTCAGTATGCCAAGGTACCATATTTTAGTGTAGTGTTTTCTACACTCCACCACATCCCAATAGCACAAGAGAAGGCAAGAATTAATAAGTATACATATATAGGCATCCTATAAAAGTACTTGCTAAAAATGGTAGAGTAAAATAAAGCAAAGTAAGGAGAACAGGGAATGACTAGAGTTAGAAGGAGGAAGTATGACACAGAGAGGTCAGGACAGGCATCTCTGATAAAGGTAACCTGAAAGAGGGGTGATCCATGCAGCCTTGTGAGAAAAGAGAGCTGCAGGCAGAGGAAATGAACCCTGAGATAGAAGCTCTATTGGCCAGACCAAGGAGATCAATATGACTAGAGAAGGGGAAGCAAGGAAGAAAGTCATGGGAAATGGGAATTGGAGAAAAAGGGAAATAATATGTAGTAGTTTGTAGGTCAATAGGGACTTCAACTTTTCTTTCTAAATTTCATGGGAAGCTATAAGTTCTGAACAAAGGAGGAACATGATCTGACTTGCAAATTCCAGTATTACCTCCCCTCCAGGATGCTTCTGGGAGTTCAAACTAAAGCTTGTCCCACATTTTCCCAAGCTATATAACTTCACTCATATCGCTTGCCTGAAATGCACACTCTTCACCTAGAAACTCAGTTTTTCCTAACAACCATACTTACCAATCATACTTACATACATACTAGACCAAAAGTATCCCAGTTTCTTGGATTCCTTCCAGCTGGGTGGCATTTTTCCTTCCTTTAATCCCATCTCCATAACCCCTTCCCAGCCCCAACTTGGCCAATGCCTCACTTGTAATATTCAGTCTTCTATCTGCTTCTGAGGTTTAGTCACATGTCCTCATTTTCACAGTAAGCTTAAAAAATAAACTGTTTCAGGTATTTTACACTTTATTGTACCTATGCAGCAGCTAGCCAAAAGCTGTGTGGGTAGGAATTATGTGATAAATGTCTTAAAACTATAAATTAAAAACCAAACACTGCAATACTGGTTAAAATATCATACTTCCAGAAAGCTTAAACTGTTATAAAGGAAGCTGTAAAACATATCATTGCAAGGTCAGGTGACACTAAGTAGAACCTATACTCACACAGAGGTCGCCTAAAAAAGGAGGGGCCCAGCCAGATGGCAATCTTGGCCTAGAACAAATTAGGTTCACAATCCAGGGAGAAGAGTCCCAGGCTTCCTTGTTTCCAAGAGTTTGTGAGACTTCTCTAATAGGCTCAGCAATGTCACCGAGAGAGGGATGAAAGAGGGGAGTGAGACCATTAGCTACATGTACCCCCTTTCTCCAGCTACCAATCCCAGATTACGCTGAAAAGTTAGTCAAGATCAAAGGATCACTTGCTGTCTTTCCAACGAACTGCCCACATGATGATCGATGGCTAATATTCATTTAACAGAGGAAAGTGACTTGCACAGTACAATTAAAGATTCCATAAAAGTTAAAAGATTAAAAAATGCTTGAGTATGCATAAGTTTCAGTAAAGAGTAAACCCACCAATAATAATAATAATAAGCAGGAAAGCCGGACACGGTGGTTCATGCTTGTAATCCCAGCACTTTGGGAGGTGGAGGAGAGAGGATTGCCTGAGCCCAGAATTTGAGACCAAGTCTGGGCAACTTGGTGAGACCTTGCCTCTACAGTAAATAAAAACAATTAGCAGGGCATGGTGGCACATAACTGTAATTCTAACTACTTGGAAAGCTGAGGCAGAAGCATTGCCTGAGCCCAGGCAGGTCAAGGCTGTGGTAGCCGTGTGTGCCACTACACTCCAGCATAGGCCACAGAGTGAGACTCCAACTCAAAAGTACGAAATAAAACAAAATAATAAGCAAGAAAATAGGATGATGTGCAAATCACTTTTCATATATTGTCTTGTTTAATCTTTTCAATATCCCCAAGTGAGGTATTACAATTGAGAGATAAGGAAAATGAGAGTAGGAGAGACGCCATAAGTTGTTCTCGGTCCCAACATTAATAAGTGATAAAGCTGCAGTTTGAATCCAGGTCTGTTCAACTCTAAAAATCAAGGTCTCTGCAGGACATGCTGCCTGTCAAGCATAATTAATAAGGTTACATGACTATATCAGCTTTTCCTATATGGTTCAGAGAGAGGGAATGAGAGCCACAGGGCATTGGGAGCCTTAAGTGTGACGGAGGAAAGAAGAGGGAAAAAGGTGAAGAAATAGAAGAGAGAAATTATGCAGTGGAACTTGTTAATTTGGGGGTAGAAAAAAAGAAGCTTGTGCTAGCTACTTTTGTCAAGTAGTTAATAATGTAGGCAACTTTGCTTTCCATAATTGAAGAAGTTTGGAAGGGGAAGTTTTTTTGTTGTTGCTTTTTGAGCAGGGTCTCACTCTGTCATTTAAGCTGGAGTGCAGTGGCAAAATCATGGCCCACCAAAGCCTTGACTTCCTGGGCTCAGGCAATTCTTCCACCTCAGCTTCCCAGGTAGCTAGGACTATAGGTACACATCACAGTGCCTAGCAAATTTTTGTGTTTCTTGTGGAGATGAGGTCTTGCTTTGTTTCCTATACTGGTCTCAAATTCCTGGGCTCGAGCAATCCTACCTCAGCCTCCCAAAGTGGGTGAGCAGAAGGTAAGTTCTTACTAAGCTGACTTCTTTTAAAGATGCTTAATTCTTGGACTGACTGATTTGTACTGAAAATTAAGAGAATGCTTTGTAAATAGAAATAGAAAAACATTCCTAAATGAACCAAAAAAAGCTAAACTATCTTCTCAAAACAAAAATTATACAAGTACAAAATATTATGCTAGTTTTACATCTGTCCATATAGAAGATTTTTTTTTAAACTAGTTTTTTCTATGATGCTGTACGGAATCTTTTCAAAGTAATATTAACAGGCAGGTCAAGTTTATATGACTGTTATAATGATATGACATTAGCATGAACATCCAAAATACCTTTATGTTTAAAGTATTTTATATGTTTGAGTTCAGAATTTAATTCCAAGTTGAACTTGACCCTATATAACAGCCAAAAACAAGCAGATAACACAGTTAAAGCAATTAACAGGGCGTAATTCCTTGTTTTGGCAATAGAGAACATGGGGATCTTCAGCAACATCACCTCTTAGAACTGCAGTTTTCTCATTTGTAAAATAAGGACTTATTCACCTACATTGTTGTACAAATTAAAAATAATATAACTAACATGTAGGGGGACAAAGGAGTTCTCAGTAAATGGTGGCTATTATTGTTCCTGAAGAGAAAGGATTCTTTGGCAACAGTAGCAGATAACAAAAAGAATGAAAAACACTGACACAAAATAAAATCCATATTTGGTTATTTAGAATCTATGGCTGATATTTATGTAGTGCAAACTATAAATGTGGAAGATAATTTTAAACAAAGAAAAGATGTGGCTTGGAAGTTAATATTAAATTAATTTAATTAATTTATGATATTTAGCTTAGCACAGTACTTGATGAATGGTAGTGGCTCAATAAACAGTATTGATGGAATAGATTTCAAATAAGATGCATACATTTCATATTTAATTTCATGATGTTTGATTTATTTTAATTCATACTTAATGGTGTAATTTTTAAAGATAAATATTATTAGATTTCTATGCCTATAAAAGAATGAAAACATGTCTATAAAAACAGTATATGTGTATACTGCCATGATAAAGGTATCATGTACTATAATAAAATAAACAAGAAGTACATAGAGACAGTAAATATTCACAGAAAAAATGTTTATAAATAATTTGACTGACATAACACAAACCTTTAGTGCAAAATTTTAAAGGTCAATCAAGAAGAGTAAAGTGATACTTTGATAATACTGAAATGGGATATCAATATTTGTAATTGAAAGGAAAAGTAGACTGGAATTTCAACCAGAATACTGAAGTAAGACATTTTGTATTTTAATAATAGTGAGAAACAGACAATCATCAATAGAAATGGGCTTAGATAAAATATGGCAATGAGATGCAGGGGAAGAAAATTCAGGCTCAATTCTTCTAGGAAAATACTAATGTTATGGATGAAGATAATAAAAGTGAGCAAATACCTGCATTCTCAGCAGCCTTTTAAGTTATTAAAGTATGCCCTATTGACTAAAGAACTACATGAAAGAAAAAATATGTTAATACATTATTAGCTATGACATTCATTCTGTTAGCAGATCCTTGCAAATAAGAAACAGGAAACTGCAAGTAGAATTATACAGTTAATGAAAATACTTACAAAAATAAAGACTTTCAAAAATCCAAATTTGCACATACTAAGACATCTCTTACCTTATATTCATACAGCTTGTTTTTCTCCCAAAGTAAACTTAGATTAAGGTACTAGTCAGAAGATGATCAAGGCCAAGATATGATGCTAAGATAAAGGAATGAAAAATACTGTATGTAGTGAAGGAAGAAATGCTAAGTGACAGTGCCCTGAAAAAAAGTACAAAGAGGAGAGAAGAATCTAAAAAGAAAGGATTGTAGCAGTTGGTATTCATGTAACCTATCAAGATTAATTTCAAGTTTACTCCTGCTTTCCATGAAGCATGTTCATTGTTCTCATCAACACATTTCATGATCCAGAATTCCCATCTCTTCTTGAATTCTTGATCTTAATTCTGTCTTCAGGTACTTCCCAGACCTGGTGAATTTTTAATCCTAATAACTCTTTAAAGATTCTTAAAATATGTATCAGAGATTTCAGGAAATGGGACAGTGGGAAGGCCTGTGATAATGAATGGTATAAAAAGTTCTGACAAAGGTATAGTGAGTAGGCAAACAACAAGAAGGGGCAGAACAGTATAGATAACTAAGAGATTTTTAAAAGCTTTTATAAAGTGAAAAATCTGCTGAAAGTCTGAAAATCTAAAAGAAAATCTCTGCTTAATTATAAAGATAATAAGGAGGTATAAAGAAAGCACAGAAACACTGGCATTCCACAGACTATGCAATGTTAGAAATGGCCAATGAGGGAAGACTGTTATACCAGAGATGAATGGCAGTGACCCAATGTTTTGTTTTTTGTTTGTTTGTTTGTTTGTTTTTTGAGTTGGAGTCTCTCTCTGTTGCCCAGATTGGAGTGCAGGGGCCACTCCCGGCCACTGCAGCCTCCACCTGCTGGCCTCCAGCAATCCTTCTGCCTCAAGCCTTCCAAGTAGCTGGAACTACAGGCACGCGCTACCACGCCCGGCTAATTTTTTGATTTACTGTAGAAATGAGGTCTTGCCAAGTTGCCCGGGCAGGTCTCGAACCCGTGGGCTCAGGCAATCCATTCACCTCGGCCTCTCAAAGCGTGGGATTACAGGCTGAGCCACCGAGCCCGGCCATGTTTTGTTTTTTAAAGTTTGCTGTCATTGTTGTTTTTAAAGAAAACTGTGTGGTAAGAAAGAAGTGTTAAGAACTGAAAAACTCATAGAAAGAGCAGCAAAGATGAGTCCTAAAGATCTTGGAATTTCCCAGTTTCAAGGAAAAATAAGTTGGTAGTATTAATCTAAAGTGAATTGTCTTAGCCAGCTTTAAACCAGTCAGCTTTAAGGTTGAATCCATTGAAAAAATGTATCACTGAGATAACTCATTTTTCTTTTTTAAAATATGAATTTGAAAAAAGTAGATAAAATTGGTCTATAAGTTATCAAAGGAGTAACAGTTCAGAGAAGAAAAGACATAATCAGTCAATATGATTGATGCCATCTCTGGAAGATATTTTAAAATTAGGAAAGCACAAAAAACAGAAAAGCAATCACAGTGAGTTAGAGATAAGTTTAACATTCTCAAGTTTCATGTTTCAGAGAGGGTATATCTATTATGACCTTGTTAAAGTCACCCAATATGTAAAACAGGAAAAAAAATTATTTCAAGAGTGGCCTTTTCTGAAACTGAAAACTTTTACCAGTAGGTAACCAGGTTATTTAAAAGATTATGCAGCACCAAAAGTTCTTAGCTTATCAGTAGATTTTTTTCTGAAATCTATTTTTCCCTCCTCACTTTGTGGAAATTTTTAGAAACAGGAGATAAAAGGTACACTTTATTTTTACTTCTTTATTATGAAACATTCAAAACACAGATAAAAGTAGAGGGAATAATATGATAAATGTGAAAAACAGCTTTATAAAATACCATTCTTTTGATTCAATTTTTTAAAAGAAAATATCACAGATACAGTTGAAGCTTGCCAGATCCAATTCTCATTTCTCCCTCCACAGAGACAATCCTATTATAAATTTGGTATTTATGACTATGTATTTTACTATTTCATCAATCTAGAACAATGGTAGAGAACACACAGCATTATTTTCAATGTTTTAAATTTTTATATAAATGTTATCATATTGTGGTCATACTGTAATTTCTTTTTGCTCAGTTATTCTTTTGAGATTTCACATAATCACATAGCTCTAGTTCAATCATTTAAACTCCAAACAGCATTCTACCCTTTTCCAAAAGGATAACATTTACAATTAATGAACTTCATCAAAGCAAATATATTTAAATTCATGAATTAATAATACTATTTAAAAAACAAAAGCTAACTGGTCACATTCAGGGACTGGTAGGGAATCTATTTTCTTGAAAACCAGTGACTAGGAAAGAATCAGACATTTAACATGCTTGTCTTATATGAATACAGTCCCTGGAAAAACAAACAGGAGTTGAGTGGAAAGTATCTCCTCTGAAAGCACCACAAAATATGTTTCATTTTCCTAGATATTCAAGTTGTTCTGAAATCTTTTTACTATTACAAACAATGATGCTACAAGCACTATTGCACTTGTCTCCTTATGCACATAGGCTGGTTTTTCTTAATGTAGTGTAGGTGACTCACCTTCAATCGTATTAGCTATTGCTAAACTGCTCTCTTTTTTAGTTTACTAATTCACTCTCTAGTAAGTAGTGAATGAGAATTCCCTATTGCTCCACATCCTTACCTACTCAAATATATCAATTAAAAAGAAAACAGCAACAACTTTTTTTCAATTGCTATATCTCTTATTTTTAAAAGCTTTCAATAAAATTTGACATTTGCATACAGGATAAATATATAAATGTCTTACAAGTATAAAAAGAAAAATTTAGAAAAAGTACAAATTTACTAGGAAGTGTAAGTATTCCCTTATCTATACTTTTTGGTATGTGTAATTTATAAATTTACGTTTGTACTAATAAAAATCAACCAATCCACAGAAGTACTTGCTATGACACTCAGCACAATACATTTTAAAACATTTCATGTTTTAAAGAATAAGCAAATAGATCAATGGAACAAAATAGAGAGCCCAGAAATGGACCCACACAAATACAGTCAACTGATATTCGACAAAGTAGCAAAGGCAACTCAATAGAGAAAGGACGTCTTTTTCTTTTACCTTTTTCTTTCTTTTTTTTTTGAGTTTGAGTCTCACTCTGTTGCCCAGGCTAGCCACCCCAGTGTCAACCTGCTGGGCTCCGGCGATCCTTCCGCCTCAGCCTTCCAAGTAGCCGGAACCACAGGCATGCGCTATCACGCTCAGCTAATTTTATTTTATTTTATTTTATTGTAGAGATGATGTCTCGCCTTCCAAAGCACCTCAGCCTTCCAAAGTACTGGGATTACAGGCTTGAGCCATGGCGCCTGGCCAGGACGGTATTTTCAACAAACATTACTGAAACAACTGGACATTCACATGCAAAAACATGAATCTAATCATAGGCCTTACCCTTTCACAAAATGATGGTTCAAATTAAAGGTGCTCATCATAACCATAAACATAGCATCCCTGATTCTGAAAATGTGGCAATTGTGGTTCCATAGATTTTTTAATCTCTCCAAATTCCCACATAAAACAGATAGACCAACTAAAGGGCAAAATCAAAAACCCATGACAACTAGATGAGGATTAAAAGAAAGAAGGCATTGTACATAATAACTATATGATCCAAAAGTAGAGATAAAGTACAACTATTTTTAAATGGGAAGGGGAAATATGAGAAAAACATGTTCTCAGTAACCTATACTAGTAGTGGTAATACTAGTATGATTGTCCTGAGACTGCTGGGCGTATATTGTGGGATGAAGTAAACAATTATAGAATATTCTAATTCATCCCCTGTACCCCTACAATCTAGGATTTTTATATGGGAAGGAGAGATACAGAGGTGATACAGAAGAAGTTAAGTTTAAAATTCTCTAGTTCAGAATTTCAGTTAGAAGTATTGATATGGATTCACTTCAAATATGAATAATGTATAAAATCTCTAATTCTCTTGACTGAAGAAACCTAGAAACAATGATCAACGCAAAACAACAGCTCAATATCTCTAACACCCTGACTCAAGCTTAAAATCCTATTAAAAGGAAAACCAGAGACTAGGCACAGTAGCTCACACCTGTAATCTCAGCACTTTGGGAAGCTGAAGCAAGAGGACTGCTTGAGCCCAGGAGTTTGAGACCAGTCTAGGCAATATAGGGAGATCTTGTCTCTACAAAAAATAAAAAAATAATAAAAAGTAGCTAGGCATGGTGGTGTACGCCTGTAGTCTCAGCTGCCCAGGAGGTTGAGGCTTGTGGTAAACCATGAGGCTTGCAACAGAGTGAGACACTCGACTAAAAAAAAGAAAGAAAAGAAAAGAAACCAGAGTGTCTTGGAAAAATGACTAATCCCAGGTCTGGGGCAGGAAATACACATGGAACATGCTGTCATACAAGATAGCAGAGAAGCTATCCAAGACTGCTGTGGTCATGCAAAAAGAGGAGGCAAAAAGAAAAGGCTCCCATTAGCCAAAGATGGGACAATCTGAGCTTCCAAAAGGATAACAATTACAATTAATGAACTTCATCAAAGCAAATATATTTAAATTCATGAATTAATAATGCTATTTAAAAAACAAAAGCTAGCCAGACTCGGTGGCTCAGCCTGTAATCCTGCGCCTTTGGGAGGCTGAGGTGAGTGGATTGCCTGAGCCCGCGGGTTCGAGACCTGCCTGGGCAGCGAGACCTCATCTCTACAATAAATCAAAAAATCAGCCGGGCACGGTAGCGCATGCCTGTAATTCTGGTTACTTGGAGGGCTGAGGCGGAAGGATCGCCAGAGCCCAGCAGTTCGAGGCTGCGATGGCCAGGAGCAGCCACTGCACTCCAGTCTGGATGACAGAGTGAGACTCCAACTCAAAAAAAACCAAAACACAAAAGCTAACTGGTCACATTCCGGGACTGGTAGGGAATCTATTTTCTTGAAAACCAGTGACTAGGAAAGAATCAGACATTTAACATGTTTGTCTTATATGAATACAGTCCCTGGAAAAACAAACAGGAGTTGAGTGGAAAGTGTCTCCTTATAAAAGTAAAAATGAAAAATAAATAATATAATTAGAATTTACAATTTTATAACTCAATGAATTAACGGATCTAGGAATTAAACATCAAATAGTTGCTATCATCAAAAAAGAAACAAAGAGAGAAAGAGAGAATCTGAAATTATGTGCCTCCTGACGAAAGAACACACAGTCTTGCCAAAACTGACTACTAACTTGCAGAATTTTCAAATAACAGAGAAACATGTTGAACCATGCATGAATATGCAAGCAATCCAGACTGTGGGACACCACAGTTTCAACAGATAAATTTTACAGAAAAGGAATGAATGGGGGGGCTTGTGGATCGAAAGAGATATAGATATATATTGAAAGGCCTTAAATGACTAATACTAAACTATAGTTTCTGGAGGTGCACACTCAGATGATAAAAATTATATGTATGAGCTGGGCTTGGTGGCTCAGCCTGTAACCCCGCACCTTTGGGAGGCTGACGTGAGTGGATTGCCTGAGCCCGCGGGTTCGAGACCCGCCTGGGCAGAGAGACCTCATCTCTACAAAAAAATCAGCCGGGCGTGGTAGCGCATGCCTGTAATTCCGGCTACTTGGAAGGCTGAGGTGGAAGGATCACTGGAGCCCAGCAGGTCGAGGCAGCGGTGGCCGGGAGCAGCTACTGCACTCCAGTCTGGGTGACAAAGTGAGACTCCAACTCAAAACAAACAAACAAACAAACAAAAAATTATATGTATGTACAAGAAAGTGATTAAAAATCATGATAGTGTTTAATTTGGGGGTCAGATAAGAGTTTAAGATGTGACAGAGCACCTAGAGATATGTCTGGATGTCTGCATATTCCAGTTCTTGACTTGGGTGGTCATTCCAGGAGTGTCCCTTATAATAGCTCATTGAGCTATACATTTACTTTGTGCAGTTTTCTTTATGTGCGTTTTATTTTATAATAAATATATATTTTTTAAAACCCAGCATCCCTAAAATAGAATATCTTTGTCACTGGCTGAAAGCATTTCTTTGGAAAAGATATTTCTTAAATATTTTGGTTTTTCCATTGAAAGCATTTATAATGCTTTCTGAATGCCTCTTTTGCCATATTATATTAATAGTTGGTTGCATTATTACTTTCTCATCATTTACTGCTTCTGAAAGTCACTACAAAAAGAGTTTTTTATTCTTATGGGGAAAAAATTAACTTCTTGAAGTTATATCTCCATAACCCTGATAATATATTTTAAGGTTTAATAGCTCTGCTTGTTATGTTTTTCTATTAACTTGGGAAACCAATTAAGGTGACTTTTTCTGAGTAAGATGTAAAATTGCCACCATACTCAGCATTATCAAAGCCATACATCCAACAAGTTAAAATACCTGCTTAAGTAAAAAAAAAAAAAAGGATAAGTAGCCATCACATTATTGAAGTTGGTTCACATTATTGATAAAAGTTGGTTCAAACTAAAGGTATTTATTGGCAAAGTAAGTTATTTGACAAAGTGAATTAATAAAATACTAGTTCTAGGAACATGGTAATAACTCTCCAAAAGGAAGTATAAGGAGTATAGAAAACGTAAATAAAAACAACTATCATATTATATATGATAACCTACACTATACTATTAAAATATATTTTAAATGAATTTATTGATAAAATTTTATTTTTCCGCACTACTATATGTTGTTCAAAGGAATTATTTTTCTTAGACTACATAACTCTCTGTTCTGTGCTTCTAATTAAGACATGCACTGTTGTTTAGAGCTCTGTGGCATGAAATTAGACCAGCAGTTTTCTAATATCCATAAAATAAATTTTAAAATGTTTCCCCTCTGAAAGACAGATAATTCAGTCACAAAGAGCTTATTTCTATATTTCCTTTGTTTATTTTTTTTTAGCTGCTTGGTAAGCCAATTTTCTACTTAGAATGTACTGTTAAAACTCTCATGTGCTTTGGTATATGGGCTTTATCCTTTCCATGGTCTGCTATGCAAAAAAGATGACTTTTTAAAAAATTTTAAGTTTGCTGATTGTTAAGAGGTTGTTCTCAACTTGGATGCACATAAGAATCACCTAGGGAACCCGTAAAAGATTATTGACACTCTCTCCCCTCCAGAGATTCTGATGTAACTGGTCTAGGTGGGCCCCCTTTTTAAAGCTCTGCAGGTGATTATAATGTGTTGCCATGGATAGGAACGACTGCTCTATGATCCTGCCATCTTCCAAATAAAGGCTTATTATCTTTTCTAATTGAACCTAGATGGGAAATGATTTTTTAAAATTCTGGAGTTAAATAGGTCCAAAGATTAAATTTCTCCTCTACAATGCTGCTATTTTTTTTAGTTTGAATTTTAGAGTTTAAGAGCAAATTATTCTAATGATTAGTTCAAGAAATCCCCTGGCTGCTCGTGAAAAAAATTAAAGGGATATGTCTGAATACTACTTTAGTGGACTGATGGTTTTAGTTCATTATATTCTAAAAAAAATTTGCTACACTTCATATTTAAAGATTATATCTTCACATAGAAAAGAAGAAAAACAGTTACTGCACTAGAAATTTCTTTCAAAAGAAGTTCACCTTTTGCATGGTGAATTTAAATATAATTCTGAAAAAGAAATCTTTACAAATCTTTACAAATTTTTCCATTTGGCAGAATAACTAAAAGGGCCAAATCCTAAAACAAAAGTTCTTGCCAAAAAAATGAAGTATATATATTAATATCTTAGGATCTAAAAGAGGGACATTATGCCATCAGTGGTGAATAAAAAAATCATGTGCAAATATCAGATACAACTTTATAAAAATATATTCAAATGCATCAATTGGATAATTTTCTAAAAATACAAACCATGGAAAACAAAAGGGAAAAAATAGGATTCCCCCAAAACAATTCTTTAAATATGGAATGAGTAATGGAAAAAATCTACCTTCCTTGAAAGACACCACACACAGGCAGTTTTATAGGTAGGTTTTACTAAATTTTCAAGTATCAGGTCATTGTTTTTGGTACTATTTCAGAGAGTAGAAAAGGAAAAGCTAGACAAATCATTCGACAGAGCTACTACAACCTTGATAGCAAAACTAGCAAGGATAATAAAAGAAAGTAAAATTGTGTGTGCCAGTCTCCTATTTAAGCACACTGTGAAGCCTTTTCAACAGCTTTTTCAACCTTCCCTCTTTAGCATCTCTCTAAGTAGAATCAATCACCACTCCCCACGGGCTTCCACTATAGTTTACACATACTCTTTTGGGGTGGTGCACAACGCTTCATTGAGGGGGAAGGCAGTGGCGGGGGGACGAGCATGGACCTCAACCAGGCGAACCTCCTGAGCTCTGCCACCACTGAAAAGCACTTATACATACTCTAACCATAGCACCATTAACACTTTAATGCACTTACACATTTTCTTATTTGTTTCTTAGTGGCAGACTCTAAGATCCCTGTAGGCAGGGACAGTTTCTTATTCATATCCCCTGGTATGAAATGCAGTGCTTAGTCCATAGCCAGGCACAATAGTTGCTGGGTAACATAGCTCTTTCAGGGTGAAACGCCATTGAAGTGTATATGCAGGAGGAGGGAAACAATGAGTCAGTGAATACACTCATTTTGCTAGAACATAGTTTATATAAGGAAATAACAGTGGAAAGGTAGGTCAAGGCCAATCGGGGTGAAATTTTCTAAGTTTGGTTTTAGCATCCACTGAAGACTTTTGAGCAGGCAATGACCAAATCAGATCTGTGCTTCTGGATCTGGATAAGCACTTTTTAGAGCTGCCAAAGACCTGGAGGTGACCTATCTGGCTTAAATCTATCCTTTTAAAGACAGGAAAACTAAAGCCAGACAGGGTAGGTAATCTACAAAAAGCTACAAAATGCAGAATTAAGCTAGAAACAGGCAGAAACTTGGAGTAAACTTGATTAAGGTCACACAATTAGTATACGGTACAACCAACAGGGAAACCCAGATTTTTTCAACTCCAAAGTTCAGGCAATGAGGTATACAGATTATATGTACATCCTTTTAGGACAGTCCTAATATCATATAATGCACTTTATTTTATATAATGTACTTTATTTCAAATGAGGGTAATCTATAAAATGCATAACTAAAAGCTTATTTAATTATTTTTACTTTTATTGTAAAGCAGAACATTTAATGGAATTCTAATTAGCTTGATTACATTAAGTCATTTTGATGAAGTCTTTTACTCAATGAACTTCCGGACCCAAAATCAATGAAATAGTGGGCATGAACAGGAAGTAAATAGGGATAGAGAACTTGTTTGGCCTCACAAAATCTACACATAAATCTCTATAAGTAATTTTGGTCACTGCCGCAGGTTTGGAAAAGTTCTGGAACATATATACATACATAAAACTTCATGACTCTTTAGTGTTAAAAGACAGCCTGAAAGTTCATAAAAGCAGTAGAGGTAGGTAGGGATAGAGAAAGCTTAAACATATTCATCTTATCTCAGTATACTAATTCTGGGAAATACTCCTTAAAGACTAAAAGATAATAGATTTAGAGGAAACTATAGGAACATACTACTTTACCCAGGTAAAATCTTTACAACTTTTTAAAAAGAGTAGGAGGAGCTCTTTAAAATTATTTTTAAAAAACAACAGGGCATTTTGTACGAAAAGTACTAGTAGAAACTGAAAATACATACATGCTCACATATATGAAAGAATGATCAAACAGCTGTCAGGCATAGATAGAGTGAGGACATTGTGCTAACCCCATAGATTAGCCCTTTTATGGCTCTTGTCAGAGACAGTATACTAGACTGAGAAGGTCATTGCTCTATATAGCCTTACATATTCTTGCCCGAGCTATGGTTTGGCACCTCAGGCAAAGTCTTGCAAAAAACAGGTATTTAACTAATGTTTGTTAAATGATGGACTGAAGTTTGAAGAGCGTAATTGGTAGCAAAGCTATCACAGGCAAGAAATCATAAGCAAACAGTAATGACAGAATAATGATAATACCAAGAACTGCAAGAGTGAACAGTGATTCTGATTTTACCATACAATATTATTGCTATAAATGTGTGTATTCGTTTATGAGGCAGGATCCCCAAAAAAGGAATTTATTTATAAAAATTGTGTACTTATTCATATATGTTAAAACTCTGGTAACCTTCAAAGTACTCTCCATTTGATGGAATACAACTACAGAGACACTTTTCACTGCTCAAAACAGCTTTTGAACTCATTCATTTTGATGCCTTTTAGTGCTTCTGCTATTTTTTGTTTCACCTCTTTCTTCTACATATCAGCAAAACATTTCCCTTTGATGATTTTTTTCATCCGGGGAAACAAAAACAAGTCTTTTGGGGCAAAATCAGGTGAATAGGAAGGGTAGAATATGGGAATCATGCCATTTTTGGTCAAAAACTGCTGAACACTCAGCACAGTGCATTGTCATGGTAGAAGAACCAGTCATCTGTTTGCCACATCTCAGTAAGTTTCTTCCGCAAATCATGATGCAACCTTCTCAAAACTTCCAGATAAAAATTTTGGTTGACCATTTGATCCCCAGAAACAAATTCTGAGTGTACTACAAGGGGCCCACCCTCCAAAAGATAACTTCGTTTTTTTGGGGGGGTCCCATCTTGCATCTTCCTTAACTCTATATTCAAATAATGAAACAATAGCACACAGAGGTTAGTAATTTGGTCAAAAACAGAGAGCTAGATAGTGGCAGAGTTACCATTTGAACCCAGAAGCCTGTGTTTTTAATCACTACAGTATTCCAGCCAGTCTGGAATTGTCTGAGTATCCCATAAATATGATACTTTTTAGAATCTCATTTAATATGCAATTTCCTTTTTTGAATATTTGAAAAAATAAGTTATAGGTTAAAAATTATCCACATATAGTTCAAAAGAGAAAAACTAATAATCCTATTATACTGTATTAAAATGTACGTATTTATTTAAGATTTACCTCCAGTCTTCCTTGAGTATGACCCAGGAGCAGCAGATTGGCTCTATCCTTCTCAGAAGAAATGGGAGCCCAAGGCCAAGCATCATCACTAACCAGGGGCCACCAACAAACAATTATATCCTGAACACAATTGATAGCTAGATGACGATGTGTTGTCCTGTTGATCGGGCCAGGTATTTCATAATAGGAAATCTAATGATTTTAAAAAAGCATATAGGAAACATTCATTTTAAAAGATGCAAAATCCTCAAAGTATTAAAAAAAATTAAAGCATCTGGAAATGTAGATACATGCAAGTAAATATGCATGTTAAACATGTGCTTAAGAAGGTGTCAGAATTTACCAAATTCTTTTGACACATATAAAAAAGACATATGTTCAAAATTCTTCCCATTTTTAGCAAAGGAGGAAAAAGGAAAAATGTGAGTTATGAAGGAATTGAATGTAGCAATCCCAATCAATACCAAAATGTACAGTCGTGGTTGCTTGACAGAATCGACCTACACATAGGATTTAAGACCAGCTGTATTAAATGACAAGTTCAGTACTGCTGACCAAGAGTGTCTGACTACTGTTTAAGACATAATACGTTAACAATGACTGACAACAATAAAAGGAAAAACAACTTGAGGCAAATATCTCTTTAAAGAATATTTGAGACATATACATATATATTCTGCATAAAAGGGATAAGCCACAGCAACATGCGTAAAAGTTTATGCAGCTTCTGAGAATTATGCTTCTCTTTCTTAGGAAGGATTTGTAGAATTTATTATTCAAACTATGTTATTTTGGAACATGGTTATTTGAAAACATAAGCACGGCACCATCTGGGTGACACATGCCAAGGAAATATAGATTGCACCGTATTTCTGCTTAAGGAATTAATGGAAGGTTGATAGCTTGGAAGAAAAAAAAAACTATCTTGCCATTGCTGGTCAGCAATAATCGAACCACTTTCTGGGGATTAAGCGCATGGCTAAGCCTACTGGACCAGACACTAGCAAAGGGCAGGGGGTCTTCTTATCAGAGAAATGCTTCTGGAGCCAGTCTCACTACATGACAGATTGCTTTCATATTCCTGTCTGCAAGGCAACAAAGGATGGCAGTAATGCGATAATGCCAGAGTGCAATGGGTGTTAAGAACCCGTTGCATTTATGTATTGTATTTAGTAAATAATCAGGCTCATCCAAATTGTGATCTCACCACTCAACCAAGGCCATTAAAATCAAGGTTAATGCTTTAATAATCCTCTGCTATTTTTTTTCAATATGGTCAAAAGAAACCCTTTTCTATTTGCATGGCCATAATATTATTGACCTCTTCATCCTCTGAATGCACATCAAAAGGAACTGAAATCAAGGTAATTACCAGTGTTGTTCTCTCATGGTAAACATTTAACTCCTGCACTGTCTCTTCACTGTTAAATAAATTGAATTGGATTTTTAAAATGTAGACAGGAAAACTTGTTAAAGGTCAATAGTTTCAGGATACGTACTCTGCAATTTTCTTTGCCAAAATTATGTCAGTCTGAAAGAATTAAATTATGGTACAACTGTAAAGAAAAGCAGAAGTACAATACTCTATATTACTTCCTTGTTATAAATCCAAATGGGCAATGACAGACAACACAGATGTACTTTATGCTCTTAAGTGTAAATTCTTATATTTAAGCTCTCAATATCATTGTTTTAACTATCTTCTTATTTGAGAGCAATATCACAATGAAATTGCTAAGTATTTAAAAATACACACACATCATTTTTATGTCTGAATTGCTGCGTAAGTATGTTACCTATCAATTTCTAAATGAGGAAACAGTTAAAATGAGCGATTGACATTTTCGGTTCTCACATAATGCATCTCACTTATGTTATTTTAAATTCATTTCCTATGAATTCTAATGTTATCAGTATTCTGTCATGATGATCAAGAGAGCAACTAAAATGAACAAATTTCTTAAAATAGCCTTCCAGTGAGCAAAAGGCAGATTTGACTAAGTATTAAATATCTATATTTTAAAAATATTAAACAAGGAAATGAAATTCATGAGCTTTCCAAAGGGAAGCAGATTACTTCTTTATTGTATAGAAATAACATGGAATGCCCATGGTGCTAATTTCCAAAATCCAAAGGCAGAAAAAAATTAAACAAGTAATTCCCTTACTTAAGGTAAAAGGGACCCAAATACTAGAGTTATTTTCCACATCTTTTTGTAAAAAAAGATGACATCCTGACAGTTTCTCCTCTGGTCTCATTAACAAGTAGCTACTATCCTTCAGCTGAGATGATATCAAGCTATCCATAACACCAACAATTAAGAAATTAGTCATACAAAATTTTATATACTAGCATTAACAATATTTACTTTAAATGGTCTTAGTTAATGCATGTTGGCACATTTTAAAGACAAATATTAGTAAATAAAAAATATCTCAAGTAAATTCCTTTAGGACTGTTAACACTTTATTTGTTTTTGGCTAATCAAATATAATAAATGAATTAAAAAGAAAATCCATATTATACAAGGTTTTATAGAAGCTTCACAAAGCTGGCAAACAGAACCACATTATAATTCATTACCACAATGAAAAGGTCATTTGATATATTTTATTCCATGTTAGAAATCTTGTTTTATAAGAATAGATGTTTCTACCAAATAAGACCAAATCCTCCTCACACCAATACCACCTCATTCGTAGTAAGTAAGAATCCCAAAGGGCAAAATGTTAAGTTAAATACTATTCCAAAAACACACACAAGTTTCAAGCCACAGAGGAGTTGGCTTCTCAAACTCTTTGCCTTGCTACAGATACTCTAGGTATGGCATAAGTGTGCATCTTTTTTAAGGAAGCTGTATATCAGCTCTGTTCCCAGTGAACAGTGAACTGTCTCAAATCCACATCACAGAGGCCGGATCAATCTTGCAAACACAAGTCATTGCTGAAAAGAGGCCTTGAAATGAAACAGCCTGGAAAATGTATTAGATACTCATCCTAGCAGAGAGTATGCCTTCCCAGCAGTTAAAATGTAAAGTGACAAAAGTTAAATACATCATATAAAATAAAAATCCTGACTTAACAGATGTGAAGTCCTTGATACAGTATGGAAGCAAATTACCTGGAGCTAAGGGAGAGATACTAACACATGAAGGAGATTTCATTTTGCATTTTTTCAAATTATAGTTGGAAGGGAGGGGTTCTTCCCACTCCTTGTTTATTATACTTTTCTATTAAACTTTGAAAATGTTTCTTCCTTGTTTCTATACTTGTGAGGCGGAAACCAGAGCAGATATCCTAGCCTAGAAAGATGATATAGGGGCCTAAAGGGAAAGTGAGAGTGATGTATATACTACCACTAGCAAGAAAACCATTTTCAAAAGTGTAACTTGCTTCTATTATCTGTCTTTGACTTCTGTAAGTACTACACAAATTGCTCCAAAACATACCATTGTTAGACCTACCCCTAGTGAGAGTAAAAATGAAAACTTAGGATGGCCACTGTTTGCAGTGAATCAAGCTTAATCCTATAATAATTCCAACTCATGTGATACTCTAGTATACCTTAATAATTAATAATATGACTATGTAAATTGAAATCTCTACCTTATAATCCAAGGTTGAGAGTTTTTCCAGTCTTTTATTTATATCAGGGGAATCCATCTTCTTGGTAAACTGAATAAAACATAGTTTGTTTTGTGCCAAAAATGATAAGATGATAAAATTGTCTGTGAGAAGAGCTAAAAAACACAATTTGATAATACCAAGTTAGAAAAAAATAATGAATGAATAAATCTTTTCCTCTGAAATATTACAAAAAGCTATTTTCAGAAGATGCATATTAACTGAAATCACTAAAGTCTCCTAAATACTATTATGGTATTATTATAAAATTATTAAAGATATCAGGGATAAGTCACAATCATCGATGTAATCATGCATAAATTTGGTATTTTTCTTTTTTTTTCCCAGTGACTATTTCAATATACACTGATGTTTGGGGATAACCACCAAATGAGATATATTTGGAACCAGGGCTAGAAAAGTATAAAAGGAAGACTATCTTATATCTGAATGTAGAGAGGAAAACATTGACTTTTATTTGTGCTGAGACTTTAATCTTATGTTTACATGATATAAACCATCTGAGAATAAAGCTGATTTACTAGGGGATACTGATCAGTTTTCTCCACAAATCTTTTTTTTTTATTTTAAAATTTTTCCTCAATGAACCTCCTTTTGGGGGTATACAAGCTGAATAAAATAAAGCATATTATGCCAACAGGTATATTATTTAAATTAACATTCCACAATGAAGATTAGCAAAAATATTTCTATAGTTTTATTTCTAAAGCACAAAAGTAGGTAGATAATTAATATTCATAGGTTACATAGAGGACCATTAATGTTCCATAAAATTATTGATAAAAAATATATAAAAGAAATTTGAGAAATGTTTTATATTGTTACTAGCATAAAAACATTATTAAATGTTTTATACATTTTTCTTTACTTCCACACCCCTGGCCATGTAAGCAGTGACCAACAGTGATCTACACAATTAAAGGAGAATCTGGAGCACTGCCAAGAAATCACATTGTTATCATGTTCCCATGAGAGTATTATTTTGGGTACAAATAAAAGAAACAAGTGAAAAAAGATAACTCAGAGACACAAATAGTATTGAAAATCTCCTTTTTAATTCTGATCAAGGAGCATCACTATGACAAAAGCATCAGAGCCACTATTTTATTTGTGGTGCCAAGTAAGTGGTCAATTATGAGATATATGAAAATAGAATCT
This sequence comes from Cephalopachus bancanus, assembly GCA_027257055.1. Classification (NCBI taxonomy): domain Eukaryota; kingdom Metazoa; phylum Chordata; class Mammalia; order Primates; family Tarsiidae; genus Cephalopachus; species Cephalopachus bancanus. The sequence continues at coordinate 983,492 of JAPVLO010000315.1, forward strand.
CTTCCATAGGGAAGGCTCCTTAGCACCATATTTCTATAAGGAAGAGAAAGTGGAGTGCTCACAATCTTACTCCCAGCTTATTATTATCAATAATGTTGCTAATTATCGCTATCCTGCAGAGTGTTCTTTAAAATGATGTGATTGTGTCTGATTTATTCAGGGGTAGCTAGTGAGCACAAACAGCAGACAGAAAGGTTTCTTTATTCTCACCTCTGTCTTTTCTGCTAGACCACACTTTCCTTTAATTATTAAATTTAAGATACTGACCATTGTCAGTCTTTCATGATAATGCAATCTATTTTTAGACCTTTTTTATTCAAGGTAACTTGAATAAAAGAACATAATCTCAAAAATTCAGGAGTCAGCACAATATAGTGAAAAGGAAAATGAGCTCTGTAGCCAGAACCTGTGTTCAAATCTCAGCTCAGGCACTTTCTAGGCATATGACTCTGAGCATATTATTTAGTAACTCAGCTTCAGTTTTCTTATGTAAAATAATGGAAATAAGTATACCTCATATTTGCTTTCTTGTGTTAAATGAAATAAGTAGGTTGGCACCCAGCATAGAGTTTTTTATGGCTCTAGAAATGTCAGTACACTTCCTATTCAATAATTGGCTTAAAATCTTTTTCTTATGTGCTTTGTATCAATTATCTACTGATTGTGGTGTCATTTAATAAAGCCAGATTTCTCTCGGCACCGATCTTTGATATTTAGAAAATGTAGCCCCAAATCTCTCAAAAGATAGTATTCATATGGCTTTCTTTTACTCTCTTCTTATGCGAGTAAAAGCACCAACTGGTGGCTGTATAAACATATTTATCATATTCATGCCATTTATTAAAATGTATTTGGAAATGATATTTGAAATGTTAATAATAGAAGACCTAATTTTTGAAAGAATGAAAAAACCCTATTTTGAAAATATGTTCACATTTTTTAAGAAAAAAGTGAAAAAACTCAGACTATAAGCCTAACACTTAACAAGGAGACAAAAACTTTGATATTAAATATTAGTCTAAACTTGTATTGGTCCCAGGGGATGTAAGTATGCTATTACAAGCAATTACTTGTTATCTTTGCAAGTCCCCAGTGGTAATAATTAGTCTACCTGTTGGCACACTATTTCTCCTGCCCCACTGTTAATGTAAGCAATTGATTTGCACATGGGGGTAATTACCATCACTGATGGTGTCTGAGATGAGCTTCCCCACCAGGCTTCTGTCAATCATCACTTTCTCCAGCTGCGGCCCAGAAAGGCTTAGGGACACCAGCACACCTGAACCAAAGAGGAGCTAAAACCAGGTAGGGAGGAAGAGAAGGAGAAAGATATGCTATGAATTAGAATCTTTTAAAAATCTCTCCAAATATACAACTTATACAGGTATTTATGAATACATCTATACTATGACATTACAAAGGGTTTTTCTTCATTGGAAAACAGTCCCTGATGTTCTGAGTGAAAAGAGACAAGTGGCTAAATTATGCAATGCAAAAGTGCATTGATGAAAGCTACATGCAGGAACCTAATTTAGCCCATGTTTATTAGAAGTCTAATCTTCTAAATATCTAGAAAGTAACTACGCAGAAATAACTTTTGCATTCAGAAAATGTAGTGTGTTGTATTGAAATATTTTGAAAGATTACTATTTGTATCAGAAACCAGAAGATATTTCTTGAGGTTTGAATAGTTATTGCTACACATTAAGTATAGAAGACGCCACCACTACAATATAGACAGCTAATGTTATGATTTATTTGAAATTTAAACCCTACTGACATCTAAAATTAAAAATCTTGTCATTCTAAAATATTAAAATACATGTAAATCAAGGCAATTAAGTAAAATGTTAAATTTTTAAAATCACAAATAAATAACACACACTAGTAATAATTTCACAAGGAGAGATAAAGAAATATAGAGAAGCATCCAGGGTTTATCAATATCAGTGTTCATATACCACCCAACAAAAGATGATTGGATCTCACCATTATAATTTTATACTGCTCCTTTCCATTTGTGGCATAATTCATTCATCTCCAAATGTTTAAAACTTCTGAAAGGACTATGCATATGCGTATGCTTGTTATCTATGAGATTATGAAATATCAACATTGGAAGAAATTGTTTCACCTTCAAGGCAACAGACTCAAAGCTGGTGAATCATAGAATAGCATATGGTATACAAAGAAAAAAACCCAATTGTCAGTAAACTAATCATGAACATGCTAGCCAAACCAAGACAACTACAATTTTAAACAAAACAGGGGAATCCCCCACCCACCTAGGCATCATGTTCCAGCTAGAGAGGATGATTCTGTGTTAAGACATATTTGGATGTGTGAAAGATGAGAAGCATGAGGGACCAGGATAATAAAAAGACAGACCACCATTTCTCCACTGCCTAACAGATTCCAGACAAATGAATCAGAAAAGAAAACTGAAGAATCCCCTTGTCCTAGTCACCAGAAAGCTTATCCTTACTTGACATAAAGGACTGTTCCATTTCATGCTAATTCCTCTAGAGGAGGAGGACAGTGGGGGGAGGACTTAATCAACTTTATGAGTTTTGGAGACTAATAAGAGATGGTACATTTGTTCCAGGAACTTCAAAATACTTCACAAATTAATTAATCTCTACTGAATTACATCCAGCCTTGCCACATATCTTGATGGCAAATACTGATATTTTTCATTTAGGGAATTCCCCACAGCAACATAGCATGTGGTCTTCACTCCCCAAACTCTCCTTTCCCAGACAGACAATTTTAGAATCATCCTTTATATCTATTTCTCCCCTTCATAATAGATTTTCTCTCCTTCCTCCTTTATAAAAACCATCTCTAAAATCTGTCCTCTGTTTATTTTTATCTACTAAAGTTTTACACCTATACTCAAGCATCTCTTTTCTTAATTACCCATTAACTACTAACTCCTTATGGATATTGACTGGCCACATTTATCATATCTTCAGTGCTTAAAATAATGCCAGTCATATAGTAGCTGCTTAATACATGTTTGGAGAAGGAATCATAACTAACTTATCATAGAATCAGATAATTCATAGTTAGAAGAAAACCTGATCTAATCTTCCACTTCCACATGACATGATGTTCCTTCTGCAGCATCCCTTCAAGGATCCATGCTTAAATACTGCCAATGACCAGGAGCTCACTACCTGATAGAAAAGATATTTTACCATGGAACAGCTATAAGCAATTAAAAGATCCTTCATTCATTGTTTTTGTTTTTGTTTTGCTTTGAGTAGGAGTCTCACTCTGTTGCCCAGGCTAGAGTGCAGTGGCATCATGATCACAGCCACTGCAGCCTTGACCTGCAGTGCTCAGACAATCCTTCTGCCTGAGTCTTCCAAATAGCTGGAACCACGGGTGTGCACCAGATTCATTTTTTTATTTATTGTAGATACGAGGTCTTGCCAAATTGCTCAGGCTGGTCTTGAACCCCTGGACTCAGGCAATCCTCTCGCCTCTGCCTCTCAAAGTACTGGGATTATAGGTGTGAGCCACCACACCCAGCAAGATCCTTCATTCATTGTTAATACAAATTAACAAAAACTGAATATTGATTATATCCCAAGCACTAGATTAAATTTCTTTGGTTTTTTTGTTTGTTTGTTTGTTTTTTGAGTTGGAGTCTTACTCAGTCACCCAGGCTAGAGTGCAGTGGCACGCTCACCACCACCCCAATATCGACCTGCTGGGTTCCGGTGATCCTTCTACCTCAGCCTTCCAAGTAGCCAGAACTACAGGCATGTGCTACTGCTCCCAGCTAATTTTTTATTTATTGTAAAGATGAGGCCTCACCAAGTTGCCCGGGCTGATCTCGAACCCGTGGGTTCAGGCAATCCACTTGCCTCGGCCTCCCAAAGTGCTGGGATTACAGGCTGAATCATCGAGCCTGGTCTAAACTAAATTTCATGACTCAAAAAGGAATCAATCTTAAAATAGGTTAAATATTGATTAATAGAAAGAGGCAGAGAGAAAAGCAAGTGAGTGTAATAAAATATTGTTACCAGTCCTATTACAGAAATACATATTGGGTAGACTAAAAGGACTGAGAAGGAGGTGGTGACTATTGAGCTTAAGGCTAAGGCTAAAACTGACTTCTTATAGCTTCCACGGTAGCCCCAGTTTTTATTCAATAGCACCCTCTTCAAATATTCAAAGACAGTAACAGTGGTGAAGAGCATAGACTCTGAAATCAGAATAAAATCAGCACTGGTTCGCCCTTTTACTAGCTTATTTAACCTCTTTGTACATTAATTTTCTCATCTGAAAATAGGCATGTTAGTATGTTTTTCATTGGATGAAGATTAAGTAACTTTTTACAAACAGCATTTAGGATAATGCCTGGTATGTAGTATTCAAAATTATTATTCAATAATAATTTTATCATTATTCAACAATATTAAATAGCATTCTTCAGTAATAATAGATTTTCATCATTGCTTTTATGATGCTTTCTCACTATACTGTTAGCCAACTCTGAACACATTCATTTGTCTTTTTAAAAACTTTGTAACCCAGGTTGGACTCAACATGAGACACGGAACTCCAGACTCTAGGTGAGTTTGAACTAGTAAAAAGTACAATCATTTGTTGCCTTTCTCATTTGCTATAATTTCAGAAGAATATTGTTTCTAAAATATTTGCAAGTTCCTTAAGAACTCTGGAATTTAATTTTTCCAAGTCTCTAATTTTCTTTTCCTTATTTTCTGTTTTTGCCAGCACTATCATGAAATAACCCTCATCTTCTAGTAGAAACTGCCTTTTTTTCCTATGTATGAACATCTGTTATAAAATTATTTTTTAAAAAAAAACCTACACACACGTTTTGTAGGATGGAGAAGGAAAGTGCAAACTTTGAGAGTAGGTAAAAGAAGGAACTGATGCTGAAATGGATTGAAAGGGGTGAGTGCCTGGAGCCAAAAGCATGCATGCATGCATACACCAGGCAGATAACTGATCCATACATAGAGACAGAAGCAATGACTTGGGGACTACGGATCCTGCCCAGTGAACTAGGACATTATTGCAGAGTCCTTCTCAAAGGATAGGTACAGTCATTCATTCATCCTACAGATACATATGTCCTATAAATATATATATATATATAGTATACTGTATGAGCCAGGTGCTGTTCTAGGTACTGAAAATATAGCAGTGAACAAAACAATGCCTTTGTCCTCCCTGCCTTCATGGAGATTGAATTTGAATGTGAATACAGACAATACATAGTTTTTATATAATGTCAAATAGCAATAAGAACTATGGAGCAAAAGTAAAGCACCGCTACTCGGAAGGCTGAGGCGGAAGGATCGCCGGAGCACAGCAGGTCGAGGCTACGGTGGCCGGGAGAGGCCACTGCACTCCAGTCTGGGCGACAGAGTGAGACTCCAACTCTAAAAAAAAAAAAAAAAAGTAAAGCACCATAAGGATGGGGATTTCAGGAGGATGCTATTTTAAGCAGGATGGCTAACAAATAAAAAGGTCTCTCAGGAAATGATATTTGAATACAGGCCCAAATGAAGTAAAGGAACAAGCCACATAAATATCTAGAGAAAGGGAGTTCAAGGCAGAGAGAATAGCAAATGCAAAAATTCTGAAGTGAGAATGTTTTAGGTTAGTGTAACTGGAGGAGAGTGAGTGAGAAGCACATTCACAGAGGACAAAGCTAGGGAGGTAGTCAAGGGCCAAGTTAAGCTGAACCTTGTTGATAAGAGGTCATTAGGTTTTAAGCAGCAGAAAATTATAATCTAATTTATATTTAGAAGGTGGGATCAGGGCAAGAATAAAGCAAGGAGACCATTAGGAGCCTATTGCAGTGGTCCAGATGAGAGAAGATGATGGCTTGACCTTGAATGATAATGCTGGAAGAAATGATGTGGCTGGATTTGAGATATATTGTTAAAGAGTATCTACTAGCACTTGCTAAAGGTTTGGATGTGACACACAAGAAAAAGACTCAAAGGTTTTTGGCCAAACCAACCAGATTTACAGAGATAGGACATGCTAGAGGAAAGCAAATTTAGATTATGGGGGATCCATGTTTGGTTTTAGACATACTATGTTTAAGGTGCTTATGGATATACAAGTGGAGATATTCTGTAAATAATTAGAAATGAGTCTGACATTCAAGGGAGACTTGGGGCAGGAGTTATATATTTGAGAATCATCAATAATATTAAGGTAGTAGCTAAAGTAATATTGAACAAGTTCTCCTTTAAAAAAAAAATGAGTGGAAAGATAAAGTCCAAGGGCTGAGCTCTGCAGCATTCCAGTCTAAAAGATCAGTTTAGCCCCCTTACTGAAACCAAGTCTGGGTCCTTGATAGGAGCAAGGTATGCCTACCATTTCAGATCTCTAAATGTCTTGTAGACTAGAGACATAGCTGACATCAGATTTTGGAATAAGAAGGTATAAATCAATTAATAAACTAATTAATGCATTTTTATAAAACAGCCTGTGGGAAAGCATTAAGTTTCCAAGCACTGATGCCAAAGATACTCCTGGGCATGGTAAAGGAGTTAACTGTAGTTAAAAAAAAAATACTCTGAAACTCCAGGAAAGAAAATTCCAGCCCAGACAGGAAAGTGCTATACTCACCTCTGCCTGTTTCTCTAATATAATGGAAATGGTCTGTGTAAGATTTGGTAGGATAAGAAGGAAAAGGGGCACCAAGATGGCATCCTATTCCACTGCAAGGGGTTGAAGGACTTAGGCAGCTCAAACAAAAAAACAGCAGGCCAGGTGGTGAAGGAGGTATCTCTGAAACAGCTCTGAGCAGAAGAGACTCACAAGATGAACCAATGAGAAGTCCAGTGGAATCTCCTAACACCATCCTGATTTAAATGTTGTTCTTTGTGTGAGGGGCCACTAAGGAAAAATAGAAACTAAAAAGTTTCCTGAACTTGAACATTCCTCCAGATAGAAAGTACCCTCCTTATTATTTCTGTTCTGACCATGTCTCTTTCTGTTGCCTTTATCATTTTCTCCTTCTGATTCTCTTCAATAAGCTCATACCAGAGGGGTGTTCTTTCTCTTTAAGAAACTCAGAAATGAGTCTCAAAATCTTCAGATGGCTCTTCAAATTGGCTTCTCTTACCCTAGAACTACAGTTTTTAGATTGTGAGCACTTTCTACATGCCAGAAATATAGATGAAGAGGTTTTGGTTAGGATAGGTGGTAACTTCATAGAAGAGGTAGTTTCAAATCCATGAAGAAAATAAATACACTAAACTTTGTCTCAAGTATGAAAGAAGAACTGGTACCATAAGTAAATGTGAGTGAGCAATTTTATGATAGTGATCAAAAACAATTCCATTGAATTCAATATTCTCATTAGTTAATAAAACTTCCCCCAAATCCATGTGATTATTATTGCATCTGAGAAGAAATAAAAAGGAAAGGCATGTAGGGTCAGTAAAAATATTTTTAAAAAAATTTTTGGGAGGCTGAGGTGAGTGGATTGCCTGAGCCCATGGGTTCGAGACCCGCTTGGGCAACTTGACGAGACCTCATCTCTACAACAAATCAAAAATTAGCCGGGCGTGACAACACGCGCCTGTAGTTCCAGCTACTTGTAAGGCTGAGACGGAAGGATCGCCGGAGCCCAGCAGGTCGAGGCTGCGGTGGCTGGGAGTGGCCACTGCACTCCAGTATGGGTGTGGCCATTGCACTCCAGTCTGGGTGACAGAGTGAGACTCCAACTCAAAAAAAAAAAAAAAAAAAAATTTTTTTTTAAATCAACAATGGGTGACTAGTTCAATTCATGATAAACAGACAGCTAAGATTAAACTCAAGAGATCACTAAGAGATGTGTGGGAAACAGCAGATGCTAAACACTACAATCCAGAGAGGCAACAAAGTAATAGGACACTTGAAGTGGATTCTAGGTTTTGAGCAAATAACTAAAGTATTACAGAGACACTCTCCTGGAGGTCCAGTAAATTTGCATCATGATGGTACACAATGCACCCCTCAAGCTTCCCCAACAATACAATTCAAAGGATGAATTCTGGAGAAACTCAGAGAACTACAGATAGTGAAACAATTTTACATTGGGGAAATCTATGATGAAGAGGAGGATCACTGATAATTTTAGCAGATAGCATACTAGAGAGATAGCATATTTTCTGTAATAATCAGCAATCATTCATTGACTATAGAGGAAAACTATGTCTAATGAATCCATTAAGTAGAGAGAGAAAAATGAATGTAGTCAAAGATTTTAAAAATTTAATTAACCTACTATGAAGACTGACTTAAGGAGAAGAAACAAACAGACAATAAATAAACAGGTATTTTTCTGGATAGAGAAGTGGGGTTCCCTACTGGTGTCATCCCCCAGTGAGGTTTCCCAAAGATTTGTATCATGTTATTCAATATATGAAATAGATACATGCCTGGAAATCTGCCTGCTACACCTACTGTAAGAAATCTCATTTTCTTACTATTCCCATTATAAAACAAATGATGCTACATTTTAATCCCTAATGTAATTTTAAAATTCAGTTAATTATATTTACATAAAGGTAAAATAATTAATTGTTCCTAGAAAAAATTTATAATCATGGTCAAATTCACAAAACAAAGCAAAGGTAAAGTTTATATTTGTCCATAGTTTAAGAGTCTGAAAGAATAAAAGCAGTGGTAAGAAGTTAACAAGAATACAAACCAGACAATATAATACATTACTTTTATATAATATTTTATAACTTATAGAAGACTTTTACATAATGTAAAATGCCAGTTAAGTTTGGCATATAAGTTTACAAATTTAAAAAATAATGGTAATAATGTTAATCTCCATGCTAATTCCCAACGAGAAGGATAACACAACTAATCAAAGTGAGAAAATAAGAGACCAAGATGGGTCTATTAATGACAAATCCCATACTCTTTCATTGCTAATGAGGAATTAATATCCTTCACTTCCACTATCAGTTGACGTCCATAAAATTTTCCTACCTGGTTTTCCTCGCTTTAGCTCTTTTCTTAACTCAAAACCAGTCTCCCTCTAAACCAATGTTCTCATCTGGGGGTGATTTTGGCCACCAAGGGACATGACTTCTGGCAATGTCTGGAGACACTGGTTGCCACCATCTCTAGCCACCTCCATAGAGCCTCACCTAAAAAGAGTACTTGTGAGTTCCTGTGGAGGCAAAGGTGTTTTCCATGTCTCCATCAGGCAGATATGGAAACTCCTCAAATTCCAATCAACACTTTTCTCACATTATGAAAGGGTAATGTGGTATGCTGTGCTCTCTCTGAATAAGGACTTGATCAAAATGGAATGGTGGGCTGTACACAGTCCAGATCAGAAATATGGAAGAAACCTGCTCTGAGTATCTTTAACCATGTTCAGGGTTATGACTCCAATGACTAATGCCATTTTCAAGATAGAGCCCCAGGGCAAGACATAGAGCTAACTTAGCTTAATAGAAATATCCTGTTAGAACACCTCCTTGCTTTTGTTCTACTTCACTGTTCCCCAGTCAGTCTTCTTATCTATTCTTTAGTCTCTTGAGCAATTCATCCATCAGGTGGGAATGCCTCAAGCAAATGAGCAATGTCTATGATACCAGATATATCTCACATTGTAAGTTAATAAATTGCCATTTCATTTAATAAATCAGTCACTTCTGAGTTTGGCTACTGTGAATGTTGTTAGTACAAGAAAATAAATGAAGATAACATAAAAGATAGATAAGTTTAATTAATTAGAAATTTTTCATCCAACTCCATGATAGTGGGGTAGAAATTTTTAAAAGTTACAGACCTACACAGTAGTATCACCGCATTTCACTAACGAAAAAAATAAGAGTGGTATGTGTACATATATGCATATTGAAATTGTATAAACACAAGAAAGAGTCAGAAATAATCAAAACTGTTGACAATAGGTATCTCACAGATTGAGAGCTGGAGGGCAGGAACTTTACCTTCTTACCTTATACATTTTTTAAAAATTGATGTTAGGGATAACTGTTTAACATTTTGTATGCTATTGCTATTTTTCTGTAAAAATTTTAAAATATCTGTCCACAAATATATTTCTTGCTTTATGGTTTTAAGGATATGCTACAAATGTGTTTCTAAAAAGTCAGAATACCGAAAATGTACTAAGAGTGATTCCTTACCAAAAGGATCAAATAAAAAAATGAAATGAGCCCCTCTCCATTGCAATTTAGCTTATTAAAAAATTGTGACACAATCTTGTTATATTACATTGCCTTGATTTTTCAGCCATGTCCAATTTCCATATTTACTATAAAGATTACCACTAGTAATTACAAAGTATGGGACATCCAAACTATGGATTACTATGTGGCTATTAAAAAGGAGGTATTATAGATGTAGATCATTGACAGGTGTATTATACATTGTTATGTGAAGAAAGTTACAGAACAATATGTATAGAGTGCTTCCATTTATTTTAAAAATATGTATGTATATATATATGCCTATATATACACATACACAGATGAGTATTAGAAGAAAAGTTATAAGTCAAACTATTGACCACAGTTACCATTGGAGAAGGACGTGGATTTGAAGGTTTGAAGCGTTTACTTTTCACTATATATCTGTGTGTATTGTATGCCATTTTATGATGACCAGAAATTATCTTTATTATTTTTATTTTAAAAACATTAAAAGGAGGAATAAAGATTACCACTAAACCTTTTTTCAGTTCCTTTGTCATGAGATTGCCATTTTTAATCACCCACCTTTACCTAACAAGCTTCAAATTCAGAGTAAATTCTGCTGATTCTCTTTCTTCCATTTATCTCAAATCTATCATTTTTTATATACCTCCTGGTCCATTCTCTTTTACCAGGACCATATTCAAAAGTTGCCATTTCCATCTTCCTAATTTCCTTGTCTGTAATCCATACTAATGTAGTATAGATGTAAAAGAGCATTTCTCAAAGCATGTTCTATGAAATACTATTTAAGAAGTTTCAAGAAAGTAATCTTGGAAACTTTGCATATAATAGGTACCTCTTGAAGACTAACAACAATACTTACTGAGTTATTTTAAACACACACGCACACATGCACACACTCCCATCCTTAATATGCAATGGGATACCTTCCTAATTTATCAGATAGAGTGGTATGGTGGGTGTAAGCACAGCAGAAATTTCTTAGGATGGGCATTATTAAGTTGTTATTACTGCTTTTTGTTTAGATAGATATATAAAACCCCAAAGACTTTGAGAATCATGATAATCACATGAAGAAAACGTGGCACATATACACAATGGAATACTACTCAGCCTTAAAAGAAAAAGGCAATTCTGTCATTTGTAACAACACAACTGAACCTGGAGGACATAATGCTAGGTGAATAAATTAAGTACAGAAAGACAAACACTGTATGATCTCACTCGTATGTGGAATCTAAAAAAGTCAAACTCATAAAAGTAGAGAGTAGAATGGTGGTAACCAGGGAGTAGGTAGGTGGGGTAGGGAGATGTTGATCAAAACATATAACGTTTTCATTGGACAGAAGGAATAAGTTTTAAAATCTATAGCATAAATAGTGACTACAGTTAATAATAGTGTATTGTATATTTCAAAATGGCTAAAACAATAGATTTGAAGTGTACTCACCACAAAAAATGATAAATATATGAGATAGATATGTTAATTAACTTGATTTAATCATTCTACACTAAATATGTCAAAATATCACATCATGCTCCATAAATATATACAATCATTATTTATCAATTAAAAATAAAAGAAAAAATATTGAGTAAAAGCAAATAAAAAAATATATCACAAAATGTTTACAGAAAGTTTTATAACTTTTCCTATTAAATATTTGATACCTGCCCTCCTCAAACCTTAGTCAAATTAGTGACACAGTAATTAGACAGTCACATAATAAATGTAGAACTAGAAATGCAGTGAGTGCCAAGAAGTACATAGTAGAAATACAGTTCAATATGACTGACTATAGATATCAGACAATCATTCTCTCCAGAAAGAAAAATCAAAATTGTGAATAAATGATCATACCTCAAATAGAATATCCTAGAGTCCAACAGAAAAGGCATCGGAAACATTTGAGGCACAGAAGAAGATGGAAGTGAGTATCCAGCTCAGCCAAGTTTGGCCAGAAGTCCAGAGGTACTCAGGGTAAGAGACCTTCAGTGGTCCACATAACCACCATGGGCTGCTGTCCTCTGAACCATGGGAAAGCACCTCTGTCCACACAAACCCTGACACTAGTGTAGGTGGTGATTTGGAGAGTCTGTGAAAGCACGGGGTCACTTATTCCCCTGAGACCTAAGTGTCTACAGCTGGACACCATTGAAAGCACACAGGTGTATGGGACTGCATCCTGCCCTGGGAATCATAGCTCCCATATTTCCACATCCAGGAAGCTTCCACTGACACCCCCAGAGGACTACAGCAGCACAGCACCAACTGGTCCCAAAGGTGCTATAGGGTCCCCAGGACTTTTGCCCACAGAGAATACTACTCCCAGGGAAGAAATGGTGCAGCACACCAAAAAGGCATTCACTGAGACAAAGAACACCAAAATGTGTGCTTCCCAGAGTCCAGGAACTCCCTGACTGGGGCTATGAGAAGCGATCCCAACTCCAGCAACAGCACAAACTCTCTGCTCAGTCTCACAAGCAGAGACTGAAATTCCTTGCCACCAGTGAAGTGGCCCCTGGGCTTAGACTCATATATATAGACCACACACTGCTGTAGGCATAGCTGATACTGCTGCTGCTGCTGCTGCTGCCGCCGCCACCTCTGAAGGCCAGGGCAGGCAAGTCAGAGGTTTGCCTATCTAGGGCTCTGAGTGGCAACTGAGCCCCCACTGGTGGCATGACCTCCATGTCCCGGCTTGCATGCAAAGTGCAGAGTCCTGCCCCACACCCTGAATGGCACTGCAGCACTGCTGCCACAGAGAGCAGGACAGCATGAGAGCTGCATGTCTAGGGCTGTGGACGGAAACCCTACACTGTAACCACAGATAACACCAGTATGCACTGCTTGAGACCCAGAGGGTCATCCTGCCACTGCTGTTGCCATCACACACACCATGTCGACTGCCCAGGACCCAAGAACCCAGCCTACCACTGCCCCATTGGCATCTGAGCAAGCCACTCAGAGACCCAAGAATCAGCCTGCCTGGTCCTACTAACACCAGAGCCAGTGTACGCAGCCCCAGAGCTCATTATCAGGCCAATGCTGCCACCACTGGGGCCCAAAGATTGGTCCATCTGGCATTCCAATCCCTGGCAAAACTTCAACACAGCTCCACAAACAAATGCACCCTAAACCACTGAGGAAATCACAGATACAACTGATGCTATTTACAGACAAATAAATCATACACCTGTACATCCAGAATCAAACTCAAAAGGGCCCTACCAAATCAATCACTGATACATCTTCAGGAAAAAGACCTCCACTACAAAAGCAAATTCAAAAATCTATAAGAAGTGACTCTTGCATCAGATGCAGAGATTATCAATGTCAGGACACAGGAAGAATCAAAAAGCAAGGAATTATCACACTACCAAAAAAACACAATAATTTCCTAGCAACAGATCCCAATCAAAAAGATATTCACAAAATCCCAGAAAAAGATTTCATTATTGATACTAAGGAAGCTCAGTGAAATACACGACACTTCTAACAGACAATACAAAGAAATCAGAAAAACAATTCAGGATATGAAATTAAATAAGAAATGTACTGGGAGAAGCGGCAAGATGGCGACGGGGCAACCCGGTCTGTGAAACCCTCTGCAAAGGAGAACTGCAGTGGGTCTCTGACTCTCACCCCGGGGGCTGCGGACCCCAACATCGCAGCCTGCTCTTCATACAGAGCTCAGCCGTTGCCACCGCTGGGGCATCGCAGGGGACTGGACAGTCACTGCAGTGCAAATGGCAGAGGCTGCCACCACAGCCACTCCCCTCCCACCACCGCCACGGCCTCCGTGGCGGCCATAGCACATCACACCACCTGGGCTGGAGGCAATACACTTCAGTCCTGGAAGCCCCTTCAGGGAAGATCTGCGGGGATCGCTGCCACCTCTCCTGCAACCGAGACGTCATGCCGCCGTAAGTCTCCTGCCACCTGCCCTGCGGCAGGCAGCCATCTTCAGCCTCTGCTGTTCCTGTCCAGCCCCACCCCCTCTGGGGAGAGCAGCTGAGATACCACCACCTGCTGGCGATTCAGGTTAACAACACCGAAACGGAAGAAACAGGCTTGAAAAAGACAGGCCAGAGTGGTGAACGGAGGGTGATCTGAACTGTCCTTCACAGCAGACCAGGGGCAACTGACCCTAACTGCAAACTAATTTACCAGCTTGAAAAGAAAACTAGAAATCAGAACTGAAAGGACATTGGACTTAAACGAAATGTCTCAGAGTGTGCTTCATTGATTCTGTTAGTTTAATGACTTAATTCTATTCCTACTGTATTGTTCCTGTTTTTCTTTTTTCCTCTTCCTTTTCTTCTCTTTTCTTCTCTCTGTAAACCATATCTTTGTATAGAGGAACAGCACACTAATAAGGTGGTTGGTTAGCTTGTATGTTAGCATCACTATATGTTTTATTACTTTTTATTTTTTGCATGAGAGTTGGTTCGTCTGTAGCTGTGGTCTATTGTTTTTATCTGTTTCAGTATAGGCCTCTCTCTCTATTTGTTGGCACACTTGTTTGTTTCCCCCCTTACTCCTCTATCTCTCCACCTCCCTCTTCAACCCACTGCCTGCTCCATTCTCTCCCCTCTGCTAACCACATTTTATTTCAGGGAGTAAACCTACAGCCCCACTGCACAGACAGATTCCAAGGCAGTGGGAAGTGGGTTCCAGATTATCCACACATCTGTCAGCGAATACCAGGACCTGTAGATAGATTTTGAATGACAGCTTCCCCCTTAAGTAAATCTCAAAACTGCAAAAAGGACCACCCCCAACCTACAGTGCAACTCTAGAATTGAACAAAGTAAGAGGGCATACATAAAGAATGGGAGATTGAACAAACAGAAGTAAAACCAATCCCTTTACCCCTGAATAACAGAATTAAAGAAGACGGTGACATGGAGGGAAGGAAAAAATAGGGAGGGGGGAAAACCGCACAAATGAAGAAAAACCAAAAGAAGAATATAGGTCTCACACAGACCCCTGGGAGATCAGACACTGAGAAAACAGATTCTGGAACACAAACAATGAAGAGGCCCCAGAATGACTGGTTGCATGCAACAAACCCAGACATCAAGACATTAATGGAGAGAATTTAAAAAATTCAGGAGAGACAAGAGGAAAATAGGAAGGAGCTGATGTCAGAAATGACAGCAGTAAAGAATACGGTGATGGAAATGAATAACAGACTAATAAGCATGGAAAGCAGAATCAGCCAAGCAGAAGAAAGAATCTCAGGAGGAAGACCTGTGGAGGAAGACCAAAACACAGAACTAACCCAAACTGCCAAAAGCATAGAAAAAAAGTTCAAAAAGACAGAACAAAACCTGCAAGAGATGAATGATCACTTCAAGAGACCAAACCTAAGAGTAATTGGGCTTCCTGAGGCAGAGAGAGAAACAGAAGCCACAATGGAACAAACATTTCATGAAATCATTCAAGAAAACTTCCCTCATCTCATCAAGGATGAAAAAATTCAAACACAAGAGATTCAGAGAACCCCTGCAAGACAACAGACGAGAAGACCAACTCCCAGACACATAATAATTCGCCTAAACGAAGTAGCTATAAAAGAAAAAATCCTAAAGGCAGCAAGACAAAAAGGCCAGACTACCTACCAGGGAAAACCAATTAGAATAGCAGCAGATTTATCCACAGAAACCCTTCAGGCTAGGAGAGCCTACAGTCCTATCTGCAAAGTTCTAAAAGATAAACAATTTCAACCAAGAATAACCTATCCAGCCAAACTAAGCTTCATTAGTGAGGGAGAATTGAAATCTTTTCCAGATATCCAATCCCTAAGAAACTACACTGCCACCAGACGACCTCTACAAGAAACACTTAAGAAAATACTGAACACAGAAGAAAAAGAAAAAAGAACAACAACATTCTTCACAAGAGTACAGGCAAAAGATTAAAAACACACATGTACCAACTCCAAAACCCAAAGAAAGACAACAAACAAAC
Source organism: Cephalopachus bancanus (assembly GCA_027257055.1). Taxonomy (NCBI): domain Eukaryota; kingdom Metazoa; phylum Chordata; class Mammalia; order Primates; family Tarsiidae; genus Cephalopachus; species Cephalopachus bancanus. Next base: position 999,662 of record JAPVLO010000315.1, read on the forward strand.
AGGAACAACTCTGTAAGAACCATATGACAGGGATCAACTCTTGCATTTCAATTATTAGCCTAAATGTGAATGGACTAAATGCACCACTGAAAAGACATAGAAAGACAAAATGGATAAAATATCATCAGGCAACATCTATTGCCTTCAAGAGACTCACCTCACTAGAAAGGACACCCACAGACTCAAAGAGGATGGGAAACAAACTTTCAGGGGAATGGAATACAAAAGAAAGGAGGAGTAGCGATCTTAATTTCAGACAAAATACCCTTCAAGCTATTAAAAATCAAAAAAGATACAGAAGGCCACTACATAATGATAAAAGGCTCAATCCATCAACAAGAAATATCTATCCTAAACATATATGCACCCAACATAGTGCCAACTTTCATAAAGCAGCTTCTAGGAAAACTAAAGAAAGATATTGCCTCTAACACCATCATAACTGGGACTTTAATACCCCACTCACAACCCTAAACAGATCATTAGGACACAAAATCAGCAAGGAGATCCGGAACCTCAATGTGACTTTGGACCAAATGGACTTAATTGATACCTACAGAACACTCCATCCAAAGACCACAAAATACACATTCTACTCATCACCACATGGAACATATTCTAAGATCAACCACATACTTGGCCATAAATCAAGCATAAGCAAATTTAAAAGGACTGAAATTCTACCATGCACCTTCTCGGACCAGAGTGGAATGAAAATAAACATTGACACAAACAAAGTCCCCCCAAAACCCACAAAGACATAGACACTAAACAGCATGATGCTAAGCAACTCCTGGGTCAATGATGAAATCAAAACAGAGATCAAAAGATACCTGGAAAAAAATGAAAATGAAGAAACATCTTACCAAAATCTCTGGGATGCCCTGAAAGCTGTAGTAAGAGGGGAATTTATATCCCTACAAACACACATGAAGAAAATGGAAGGAACAGAAATTCACAACCTAACAAGCCACCTAAAGAAGCTGGAAAAGCGAGACCACAAAAACCCTAATTTCAGCAGAAGAATCCAGATCACCAAAATAAAAACCCAAATTCAGGACATAGAAGACAAAAAGATAATACAAAAAATCAATGAAACAAAAAGCTGGTTCTTCGAAAGGATAAACAAGATTGATGGTCCTTTAGCTAGACTGACCAAGAAAAAACGAGAAAAAAACCAAATAAGCACAATCAGAAACACAAAAGATGAAGTCACATCTGACCCTGAAGAAATACAAAAGATGATTAGAGACTACTACACACACTTGTATGGAAACAAACTTGAAAACCTTAAGGAAATAAAGGACTTTCTGACATCACACAACCTACCTAGGTTGGAAGAAGAAGAAATTGAGACCCTAAATAGACCAATAACAATCAGGGAAATCGACTATGTAATAAGAAAACTTTCTACAAAAAAAAAGCCCTGGTCCAGATGGTTTTCCAGCAGAATTCTACAAGACATTTAAGGAGGAGCTGATACCAATCCTACTGAAGGTATTCCAGGTGATTGAAAAAGACGGAACTCTCCCCAAATCATTTTACAAAGCCAACATCACATTGATACCCAAGCCAGGTAAAGATCCAACAAAGAAAGAGAACTACAGGCCAATATCTTTGATGAACATAGATGCTAAAATTCTCAACAAGATCCTAGCAAACCGGATTCAGCAATACATCTCAAAAATCATCCATCATGACCAAGTAGGCTTCATTCCTGGGATGCAAGGCTGGTTCAACAATCGTAAAACCATAATGTTATTAAATACATCAACAGATGTCAAAACAAAAACCACATGATTATATCATTAGATGCAGAAAAAGCTTTATGATAAAATCCAGCACCCCTTCTTGATAAAAACCCTTGAACATCTAGGCATACGGGGAACATACCTCAAAATAGTAAAAGCCATCTACGAGAAACCCACAGCGAGCATCCTAAATGGACAAAAATTAGAACCATATCCCCTGAAAACTGGAACAAGACAAGGATGCCCACTCTCACCCCTCCTGTTCAACATAGTATTGGAAGTCCTGGCTTGAGCAATCAGAGAAGAGAAGGCAATCAGGGGTATCAAAGTAGGAAAAGAGGAAGTCAAGTTATCTCTCTCTTTGCAGATGATATGATTGTGTACCTTGAAAACCCAAGAGAATCTGTCAAAAACCTCCTTACACTGATAAAGGCCTTTGGCAAAGTCTGAGGATACAAAATAAATGTACAAAAGACAATCACATTTCTCTACACTAATAATAAACAAACAGAAACCCAAATAAAAACAATTCCATTCACAATAGCCACAAAAAAATGAAATACCTTGGCATCTTCCTAACCAGAGACGTGAAAGACCTTTACAAGGAAAACTACAAAACACTGCTCAAAGAAATCAAAGTTGACACAAACAAGTGGAAAAATATCCCATGCTCATGGATCGGAAGAATCAACATTGTGAAGATGTCCATCTTACCTAAGGCAATCTACAAATTCAATGCACTACCCATCAAATTACCAGCAACATTCTTCTCAGACCTAGAAAAAACAACACAGGAATTCATATGGAAACACAAACGTCCAAGAATAGCCAGAACAATCCTCAGCAAAAAAAAACAAAGCAGGTGGTATCACATTACCAGACTTCAAACTTTACTATAAAGCTACAATCATCAAAACAGCTTGGTATTGGTACAGGAACAGGCATATAGATCAATGGAATAGAACTGAGATTCCAGAAGCAAAACCTCAATTTTTCAACCAACTCATCTTCGACAAAGCCTCCACCACCTACCGCTGGGGAGAGAAGAACCTATTCAGTAAATGGTGCTGGGAAAACTGGCTGACCACATGCAGAAGATTGAAACAGGACCCCTATCTAACTCCAATTGGATCAGAGACCTAAATGTAAAACCTCAAACCATAAGAACTTTAGAAAAGGAAGGAAATACCCTTCATGGAAATCAGAACTGGCATCCAATTCCTGAACAAAACCCAAAACCCACAGGTCATAAGAGAGAAGATAGACAAGTGGGACCTTATTAAACTGACAAGCTTCTGCAAAGCCAAAGAAACCATCAAGAGAGCAGGAAGACAGCCTACAGACTGGGAAAATGTATTTGCCAACACCAGGTCTGACAAAGGCTTAACATCCTGGATCTACAAGGAACTCAAATGTGCCGAAAAGAAAAAAACAAACAACCCCATTATAAAATGGGCAAAAGATATGAACAGACACTTCACAAAAGAGGACATCCGAGCAGCCAACAAACACATGAAGAAATGCTCAACCTCACTAATCATCAGGGAGATGCAAATAAAAACCACACCGAGATACCACCTAACTCCAGTCAGAATGGCAATTATCAACAACTCAAAAAATAACAGCTGCTGGAGAGGGTGTGGTGAAAAGGGAACGCTTCTACACTGTTGGTGGGAGTGTAAACTAGTTCAATCTCTGTGGAAAGCAGTGTGGTGATTCCTAAAAGCTCTAAAAATCGACCTTCCATATGACCCCGCAATCCCCCTACTGGGAATATACCCTGAAGAACTCAAATCACTCTATAAAAAAGATTCCTGCACACGTATGTTTATCGCAGCATTGTTCACAATAGCAAGAACCTGGAAACAACCATGCTGCCCATGAAAAGAGGACTGGATTAAAAAAATGTGGTACATATACACGATGGAATACTATGCAGCCATACAAAAGAACAAAATCATGCGCTGATTTTGCAGCAACCTGGATGGAACTGGAGTCTATAATACTGAGTGACCTCTCACAGAAACAAAGATCCGAGTATCACATGTTCTCACTCATATAATGGAACTTGCACATCCAATGTAATACTGTTAGAAAATGACTGACGGTACTGGGAAACTATGGTGGGGGAGGGAGATGGGATTAACAGTAGCAAATATCTGTCTGGGGATGGGGAAACACCTCTTATCAACAGGGTGCCTGAATGAAATGTAACTGTACACCTAACCCTTAACTGTACCCCACAAAACCATAATAAAAATATTTTAAAAAAGAAAGAAATATACCCAAAAAAAGACCCAAACAGGCTGATGTAGTCGCTCAAACATATAATCCCAGCACTTTGGGAGACTGAGGTGGAAGAATTGTTTGAACCCAGGAGTTCAAGACCAGCCTGGGCAACATAGCAAGACTTCATCTCTACAAAAAATAAAAAAATTAGTCAAGCATGGTGGTACATGCCTGTAGACCCAGCTCCTTGAAAGGCTGAAGCAGAAGGATCACCTGAGCCCAAGAGACCATGGATGTGGTAAACTGTGAGTGTGCTACTGCACTCAGTGCCTGAATGACAGAGTAAGCCGCTGACTCAAAAACAGCAACAACAACAACAACAAAACATGCAACTGAAGAATCTCTTGAATTGAAATACAAAATACATTCAAGGCCTGGCACAGTGACTCAAGCCTATAATCCCAGCACTTTGGGAGGCCGAGGCGAGAGGATTGCCTGGGTCCACGGGTTCAAGACAAGCCTGGGCAACATAGTGAGACCTCGTCCCTATAATAAATCAAAAAATTAGCTAGGCGTTGTCATGATGCCTGTAGTTGCAGCAACTTGGAAAGCTGAGGCAGAAGGATCACCTGAGCTCAGCAGGTCAAGGCCGTGGTAGCTGAGAGTGTGCCACTGCACTCCAGCCTGGGCAACAGGGTGAGACTCCAACTAAAAAAAAAATATATATATACACTCAAAAGCTTCAACAACAGAGGAAACCAAGCAGAAAAGAGACTCTTAGAAGTTGATGGTAGGTCTTTTGAAATAACCCAGTCAGACAAAAGTTCAGAAAAAATAATTTTTAAAAATGAAGAAGTCATTTGTGATATATAAGACACCATAAAGTGACAGTATCCCCAAAGGCAAAAAGAAAACAAAAGGGTTTAAAAACACATTTAACAAAATAAAAGATGAAAACTTCCCAAGTCTATTGGCAATAGTGGAACACTGCCAGGGGGTAGGCACATAACATCAATAAGGGTGCCTGATCCTAAACCAGGCAAAGTGAGGTCCAACGAGAGGTTCAAAACTTCACTTCCACCTAAACCACTTATGTACCTAATCCTAACTTATACACCCACAACTTTAAAATAAAACAAACAAAGAAACTACCACTGTATGAGAAGGTCCTCTGCCACCTACATGTCTGCGTAAGGTCACATTTTCTTCATATACTTCAACCAAAACAACATTTTACAACAGATTTAATTCAAAAGCAGATATGAGAATCTACCTATCTTTTATTAAGTAAAAAGACTTCAAAAATATAAAACAATACCACTATTCCATTTTGGGGGAACACAACTATTTTTCAGAAAAATGTGTTATTTTGGTAAGCATGCAATGGGTTTGTTATTGTTGTTTTTAAATAAATTAATGCATAGATATTTTTAAAAAGAAAACTTCCCAAGTCTAGCAAGAAATTTAGACGTCCAAATACAGGAGGCCCAGTGATCCCCAATAGGATACAGTATAAAAAGCTTTTCTCCACAGGAAATTATAGTCAAGCTGTCCAGAGTCAACAACAAAGAGAAAATTCTGAATACAGCAACAGAAAAAAAGTCCAGTCATCTACAAAGTTGCCTCCATCAGAATAACACTAAACTTCTCAGCAGAAACCTTATAGGCAAGGAAGATATATTCAAAGTACTGAAAGAAAAGAAAAGGCTGTACACCAAGGATACAATAGCCACCAAAACTATCATTCAGAAATGAAAGAGAAATAAAGTCTTTCCCAGACAAGCAAGTGCTGAAGGAATTCATCTCTACAAGACCTGCCTCATAAGAAATACTCAAGGGAGTCTTAAACCTGGAAATGAAAATATGACAATTACTACATGAAAACACACAAAAATATAAAACTCACTGGTAAAGCAAACAGACAAATGAAAAAGAGAAAAGACACAAATGGTACCACCACAGAAATTCAGCAAACCACAAGGACAATCAATAAGTGAAAAATAAGAGAACAAAGTATATACAAAACAATCAAAAACAATGATCAATATGGGAAAATAAAAAACCTCTCATATCAATAATAACACTGAATGTAAACATGTTACAATGTCCACTTAAAAGATATAGACTGGTAATGAATTTTAAAAACATGATCAAACAATATGCTGCCTACAAGAAACACTTTACCTGTAAAGACACATACAGACTGACAGTAACGGGAAGAAAGATAGTCCATACAAATGGAAACCAAAAGCAAGCAAAAATAGTTATACTTATAGCAGGTAAAACAAACTTCAAATCAAAACAGTAAAACACACACACACACACACAGAAAAGTCATTATAATGTGAAAAAGGGGTGAAAAAGGGATCAACCCAGCAAGAGGATATAACAATTCTTAATATATATGCATCCAACATTGAAGAACCCAGATTCATAAAGCAAATATTACAGAATCTAAAGAAAGAGGTAGATTTCAACATAATCATAGTGGGGACTTCAAAACTCACTCTCAGCATTAAACAGATCATTGAGAGAGAAAATCAACACAGAACCATGAACTGAAACCAGACTTTAGACCAATGGACCTAACAGATATTTACAGAACATTTTTTCCAACAACTGCAGAATATACAATCTTCTCATTGGCACATGGAATATTTTCCAGGATTAGCCATGTTAGGCCACAAACAAGACTCAACCAATTTTTAACAATCAAAATTATATTAACTATCTTCTCAGATCACAATGTAATAAAACTAGAAACAAATACCAAGAGAAACTTGGAAACTATACAAATACATGGAAATTAAACAACATGCCCCTGAACGACCATTAGGTCAGTGAAGAAATGAAGATGGAAAATTTTTTAAAGAAGTATTGAAACAAATGAAAAATGGAAACACAATATACTAAACCTGTGGGGTACAGAAAATCCATGCTAACAGGTAAGTTTATAGCAACAAAAACTACCATCAACACTGTAGAAATGTTTCAAATAAACAACCTTCCAATATAGTTCAAGAGCCAACAAAAACAAGAGCAAACCCCAAATTAGCAAAAGAAAAATAAAGATCAGAGCAGAACTAAATAAAATACTTACAAAAAATATAAATGATCAACGAAATGAATAGCTATTTTGAGAAGACAAACTAAATTGATAATTGATAACTAGACTAACTAAGAAAAGAGAAGACCCAAATAAGCAAAATGAAAAAGGAAGCATTACAACTGATACCACAGAAATATAAAAGACTATATAGACACTATTATGAACAACTACATGCTTTTAAAAGGGGGGAGAAAAAAAAGAAAAAAGAAAACCTAGAAGAAATGGATAAATTCCTGGATACACACAACCTGCCAAGATTGGATCAGGAAGAAACAGAGAACCTGAACAGAGCAATAATAAGCAGTGAGATTAAATCAGTAATAGAAAGTCTCCCACCAAAGAAAAGCCCAAAACCAGATGGATTCACTGCAGAACTCTACCAAAGTTATACAGAAGAACTAACACCAATCCTTCTCAAACTATTATAAAAATTTGAAGAGAAGTGAATTCTCTCTAACTCATTCTACAAGGCCAGCATTACTCTAATACCAAAACCAGTTTAGGACACTGCAAAAAAAGAAAGCTACAGGTCAATATCCCTGAAGAACAAAAATGCAAAGACCCTCAACGATATACTAGCAAACCAAATCCAACAGCACATCAAATGATAATACACCATGATCAAGTAGGTTTTACCCCAGGGATGCAAGGGAGGTTGAACATATGTAAATCAATAAATCTAATACATCAATCAGTAGAATGAAGGACAAAAACCGTATGATAATCTTAAGAGATGCAGAGAGAGCATGTGACAAAATTCAATACCCCTTCATGATAAAAACCCTTAACAAACTAGACATAGAACATACCTTAAAATAATAAAGGCCATATATGACAAACCCATAGCTAACACCATACTGAATGAGGAAATCTAGAAAGCCTTTCCTCTAAGAAATGAAATGACCAAGATGTCCACTTTCATGACTCTTAATCAAAATAATCCTAGAAGTCTTAGTCAGAAAAATCAGGTAAGAAAAAGAGACAAAAGACATCCAAATTGGAAAAAAGGAAGATAGACTTTCCTTCCTTATTGTAATGTTATCTTATATCTTGAAAAACAAAAAGACTCCACCAGAAAACTCTTAGAACTAATAAGTAAATTCAGTAAAGTTGCAGGATACAAACACCAGTAGTATTTCTAGACACCAATAACAAAATAGTTTAAAAAGAAATCAAAAAGGCAATCCCATTTACAGAGCTGCAAAAAAAAAAAAAAAAAACAACAAATAAATTTAACCAAGGAGGTGAAAGATTTCTATAAGGAGAAACACAGAACACTGATATAAGAAACTAAAGAGGACACAAACAAATGGAATGAAAATTCCATGCTGTAAATCAGAGTAATTAATCTCATTAAAATGACCATACTGCCCAAAATAATATACAGATTCAATGCAATCACTATCAAAGTACCAAAGTCATTTCTCACAATGACAGAAAAAAACAGTCCTAAACCCCACATAGGATGACCAATAAAGAGACCATATAGCCAACACAATCCTGAGCAAAAAGAACAAAGCTATAAGCATCACACTGCCTGACTTCAAAATATATCAAAAGACTACAGTAACCAAAATAGCATGATATTGGTATGAAGACAGACATACAGAGCAATGAAGCAAAACGTAGAATTCAAAAGTAAATTCACATACTTAAAGTCAACTGATCTTCAAAACAACTGTCAAGAATATATATTGGGGAAAGGACACCCTCTTCAATAAGTGGTGCCGGGAAAGTGGATAACCACATGTGGAAGAATGAAACTAGAGTCCTCTCTCTCATCATATACAAAAATCAACTCAAGATAAAGACTTAAGTGTAAAACCTGAGACTATGAAACTACTAGAAGAAAACAAAGGGAAAACTCTTCAGGACATTGGTCTAGGCAAAGGTTTTATGGCTAAAATCTCAAAAGCACAAAAACAAAAATAGGCAAATGGTAGTATATTAAGCTAAAAAGCTTCTGCACAGCAAGGAAACAACTGACAGAGTGAAGAGACAACCTCTTGTATAGGAGAAAATATTTGCAAATTCCTCATCTGATAGGGGACTAATCCCAGAATATGCAAGAACATAAACATCTCAACAGTAAAAAAAAAAACGTAGTTCCATTCAAAAAAGGGCAAAGGACATGGCCAAGAAGTATATAAAAAAATGTTCAACATCACTCACCAATAGGGAAATGCAAATAAAAACCAAAATGAGGTATTATCTCACCCCAATGAGAATGGCTACTATCAAAAAGACAAAAAGTAGCAGATGTTGGTGAGGAGGTAGAGAAACGAGAACTCTTATACACTGTTATTGGGACTATATATATGTACAACCAGGATGGAAAGCAGTATGGAGACTTGTCAAAAAACTAAAAATAGAACTGCATGATCCAGCAACCCCACTACTGGATATCTATCCAAAGGAAAAGAAATCAATATGTCAAAGGGATACCTGCACTCTCATGTTTATCACAGCACTATTCATAATAGCAAAAAATACAATATCAAATAAAGTGTCATCAACAAATGGATAAAGAATATGTGATTTTATAAACACACACACACACACACACACACACACACACAAATGGAGTACTATTCCGCCATTTAAAAAAATCGTGTCATTTGCAGCAACATGGATGGAACTGAAATCATTATGTTAAGTGAAATAAGCCAGGCACAAAAAGACAAATACTGAATGTTCTCACTCATATATATATATGAAAGTTAAAAAACTTGATCTCATGGACTTAGAGAATAGAATGATAGACACCAGAGACTGCAAAAGGTGGGTAGGTAATAGAGGGAGATAAAGAGAGGTTGGTTACAGGTACAAACATACAGTTAGATAAAAGAAATAAGTTCTAATGTTTAATAGTAGACTAGGATGACTATACTTAACAATATGATGTATATTTCCAAGTAACTAGAAGAGAGGACTTGAAATAATACCAACACATAAAAATGATAAACACCAAAGTGATAAATACTCCAATTACCCTGACTTGATCATGATACATTCTTTGCATATAACATTCATTTGTATCCCATAAGTATTAAATTATTATATATCAATAAAGGGGAAAATAATACAATAAAAAATTGAATCTCTTGTAAACAACAACAAAAAGGAAGTATACGGTATTCTAAAAGCACATAATAGAGGATTAAGTTTGTCAGGGAAGGCTTCCTTAAGAAAGTAATAAATGCTAGTCTAGGACCTAAGGTTAAGAATGTGTCACCTCCACGAAAGGGGAAGCAAAGAGCATTTTAGGCAGAGCTAGGAATGGTTTGTTTTCTTGGGGAAAAAAAGCTGATTAGAAGATCAAACTGACAGAAAGGCTAGTTACATTGATTTATTTAAAAATTAGATGTCTGTGCCAGACACTGTTCTAAGTATTCCACATGTGTTAACTTACTAAATTCTTATAATATACTTATGAGTTAGGTATTTTTATCTTCATTTTATAGCTAAATAAAAACTGGCACAGATAGGTGAACTAACTTCCTCAAAGTCACACAGGTGGGAGAGCCAAGATTTGACACCAACAAAAATGGAGCAGTCTGTGCTTTCTACCACAGTACTGTATGTGAGAAAACTGACAATCACAAAAGATCCTGAGAAGGCCAAATGGAACAGCATTCAAGGTCTGGCCAGAGGCTCCTATACTTTCGCAGTTCACAGCACTTTTTGTATCTCAATAATTTTTTTATGGTAGCCTAGGCCAAAAGAAATACCAACGTTCTATTTTTTAAAATAGACTCAAACAACTTAATAAATATTTGTGTCCTAACAACTTAATTGCCATTTGAAACCATAATACACAGAGATTGAAAGGAAAAGATTTGTATTTCATTCCTAAATAACAGCACTTACAAATAGGCTGTGTGCACTAATAGAAGTTGGGTACCACACAAATTTTCAGACTTTGGAATCAGACTGGACACCCTCACCCTCATTCCTGTTCTATGTTAATTATTGTATGGAAGTTGCTTTTATCACAGCAACCCTGAAAACCTCCTTCGTATAAGTGACAACCTTGAAAAAAATGGAGTACTGTCTAATATTGAAACTCTGAACTACCTGGAACTAGTTGTTCATGTCATGATCAAGAGAAGTCTCTGTGTTTTCCTTGAGATTTTAAAATATTCTGCAGCACACTTGTGAATTCACTGCAGTATTTAGGGTGCCACCATGCAGGCTGGGAACTTTAGGTCTAGGTGGAAGACTTGGCCTTAGAGAAAAGGAGGATCTGTTCCATTATGGCAGAAGTATGGATACAGAAATAGAGTGATTTAGATGCTTGGTGGGACCTCATAATTCAACCTGGTATTCTACCTAGACCAATGAGACTACCAAAAGGTAGGTACTTCACTATGGAGAGCCACTATGAATATCTAATATACAATACTATTTTACTGGTATAACTACTTTTCATTTCACAGTCACTTTTTAAGTAGTTAGCAAAAAATGGGGTTTTTTTTTACGTTTTAAAAGAAACTAAGGGCATAAATTACAATTTATCAAAATTGATGTATTTTCTCTATCAGTTACATTGGTATATATTTATAACATATTCTCAAATATCATGAATACAATGTTTTGAGTTCCCACACTCAAACTTAGATGCTTAGTTTATACATACAGTTCTATCACATTCTAACTTGTATATCTAGTAGAAAGTTCTAGATTAAAAATAAGTCACTTTTAAAGCTTTTATATAAAAAGTCAGTACAAATATTCAAAAATAATATAATAAAAATTTTCTTATTAGCTACTTATGTAAATATAACTTTATCCTCCCTTTAAAAACTAGATAAATGCATGGTAGCATGCACCTGTGGTTCCAGCTACTTGGAAGGCTGAGGCGGAAGGATCGCCAGAGCCCAGCAGGTCGAGGCTGCAGTGGCGGGAGGGGCCACTGCACTCCAGTCTGGGTGACAGAGTGAGACTCCAACCCCTCCCCCAAAAAAACAACTAGATAAATGTTTGGTATGTGTTTGTTTCTACTTTGTGAAACACGTGTGAAAATAAACAGGAGAGGAATTAGATTACTCAGCTTTTGAACTAACTCAGCTTTACACATAGTTACTATTAACTATAACTGAATATATGAGGGAAACACAGTTCTGAACTGGCTTCCTTTGTAGCAAAATACCTTGAAGCTTGCAAAACAGTATTAGACATGAATGCCAAGGGTGGAGCCAGGAAATTATGAGTCTCTTTAAAGAAATGCTTTAAAATGAAAATAATAAAAGAAGAATGAACCATTTATGAAGAGAAACAGGAAGAAAATGTTGGTTGATGATACCAAGATTACTATAAAGACAACCAAATTTTTCCTTGGGTCATAACCATGTTTCAAAACTGGGTTCATATTTTACTGAATCTTTACGTATAAACAGCTAATGTATCAGTGAATTATCATAGGATATCAAACTTTGAGCTGAGGAAGTCAAGATACAACATAAATTTTCTTTTTATTTTTTCCTAGAAATAAATGAATTTGGGGGCTAAGAAAGAGTTATTAGGACATGATAGTAAACTCACTAGCTGAACATGAAGATTCCTCAGGTATAGAGTTGTATGTATGTGCAAACATACATACACATTCTTCACTTTGAAATAAATCTTTGTGAGTGTAATGGTTAAGGATTGTACCACTCAAAACTCCTTCAAGAGGAACTGAGGCTGGGAGCATAGATGATGAACAGAGGCCACATTTTCCCTGGGTGGCTACCAGTCAAAGACTAAGCTTGGTGGAGTACTAGAACCAGCCCAATCCTATCCAACAGGGGACCTCCTCTAAGGAACAATATTTGGCCTGGCTAGAACCCTCAGCGCCACGCGCAGCCTGCAGCCTCTTTCTACACAACCTTCCTTCCTTCCCTGTCCTTTTACGTGTCTCAGACCATTATCATAGTTGAAAAGCTCTCTTCAACTACTCCTGCTCTCTTCCCCATTATCTTTCATGCCTCCCCCTCTCACATGGCTACTACCATCTTGTTGTCTGCTTCTTAGAAGACCCATACTGACACTAGACATGTTTGAAAAGGATTTCAATTAAAGAAATGCATGCATAAATCATTAAGGGATGTCAAAGAATACTTGGAATTAAAACAGCTATTTACTGTTTTAGTCCCTCCACATAGGCTCTCATCCTGCTCTCAAAAGATAACCATTTTCAATTTTCTTAGCCACCCCAATACTTCTAATATGCGATGTTAGAAATGCATTACTGTATATGTAACAGAAACCTCAAAAATCATTAGTTAACTAAATGGGGCTTGTTATTCTCACAGAACAAGAAATATGGACTTAAGCAGTCCATGGTTGATAAAGCAGTTTCATATCATCAGATACCAGACACTTACTTCCTATCTCCTGTCCCCTTAGTAGGTGCATTTCCTTCCCTCCTTCCTTTTTTCTTTCCTTCTTTTTTTGTCAACAGCTTCAGCAATTAATTCTCCCCTCTCCCTGCATAGATTTTCCTCCTTTCTGTTGGCTCACTCCCATCTGTTATTTCTCCCATCTTTAAAAAGGAAGAAAAAAATGAGAACCTCTTTTGACTTTACCTTCCCTCAAGCTCCTGCTCTATTTCTCCATTTTCCCTTACAATATTAACTCTCTATTATGATGTAAATCCCTAACTTCTCTCCTCCCATTTTCTCTCAGATACTTTCCAATCAGGCTTCTGCCATTACCCTCCACTGAAACTGCTTTTATCCAGGTCACCAACAACGTGCATGCTACTCCATTCAGTGGTCAATATCTGGAATCTTGCTACAAGTATCTTGCATACCAGCAACACACGTCTTTATTCTTTAAATCTGATTTCCAGGACACCGCAGTCTCTTCATTGTGCTCTACCTCTCTGGCTACTCTTTTCAGTATCCTTTCTCCATCTCCCCAATCTCAAAATGTTGGTGGGCCCCAGGGCTCAGCCCTTCAGCCTCCCCTATTTCTCTTGCTACACTTACTCCCTTGGTGATCTTCATCAACATTTTGGCTTTAATACCAACTGTATGGCTGTCTCTCACACTTACATCTCTGGCCCAAATCTTTCCCCAAACTTCAGACTCCTATAATCAACTATTTGACTTCTCCACTTGGCTGTGTAATGGACATCTCAAACATAGTGTGTCCAAAACTGAGCTCCTGGTATTTCCCTCAAAATGTCTCTTCCCAATCTTCCCCATCTCAGTAAATGGCAACTCCATCCTTCAAGTTGCTCAGAAATTTCTTCTACACCCCGTATTAGACCCATCAGCGAGTGTTGATGTCTCAATACTGAAAACATACCCAGAACCTAGTCATTTCTCACCATTCCACAGCTACCATCCCAATCATACCTCATACCTCACACCATCATACCCCATCCAAGACTATGGGAACAGCCTTGTAACTCACTGCCCTGCCTTGATCCTCACTCCCTTCAAGCTATCCCCATCAACAGCTACAATGATCCAATTACAAAGAAATCAGATCTTTTTCCCCCTCTGCTTAATACTCCTCAAGAGCTTCTTTTCTCAACTGGGCACAGTGGCTCAAGCCTGTAATCCCAGAACTCTGGGAGGCTGAGGTGACAGGACTGCCTGAGCCTAGGGGTTTGAGATCAGCCTGGGGAACTTGGTGAGACCTCGTCTATACAATATATCAAAAATTAGCCAGGCATGGTAGCACGTGCCTGTAGTTCCAGCTACTTGGAAGACTGAGGTGGAAGGATTGCCTAAGCCCAGCGGGTCAACACTCGGGTGGCTGTGAGTGTGCCTCTGCACTCCAGCCTGGGCAACAGGGTGAGACTCTGACTCAAAAAAAAACAAAAGAGTTTTTCTCATTTAGAGTAAAAGCCAACCTTTTCAATACCCTAGAAGGCCCTGTATAATTAAGAGTCTCATTTCCTCTCTGACCTAAATTCCCACTACTCTTCACCTTGCTTACTCCACCACTCCCTTACTGTTCTTGAAACATGTCAGGTATACTCACATCTCATAGCCTTTGTACTTGCTGTTCCCTCTACCTGGAACCCTTTTTCCAGATATCTTCCATGGCTAACTCCCTTACTTCCTTCATATGTTTATCTCAATCTTGGCACACCTCAGTGAGGCCTTTCCTGGCCACCATATATCAGGTCCATTCTGCCCTACCATCCCCCATCACAACTTCTATCTTGCTTGCTTCATTTTTCTCTAAGTAGTTTTATTCTCTTACATACTATGTATTTAGCTACTCATCTTTTCTTGACCATCTCCTTTGTTAGAACATAAGCTGCATGAGAAGAGGGATATTGGTTACTTTTGTCCTGTTAATGCATTGCTATCCCCAACACCCAGAAAACTATCTGGCATATGGTAGATACCAAATAAATATATAGTGAGTAAATGAATGGTCACAACCTTTCCCTGCCCCACTGGCACCACATCACAGATTCAGACTGAAAGAAGGCAAAGAGCAGAAGCTGAAAAGTTATAACTCAATTGAGTCCACCCCCTTTAATAAGTTTTCTTGGTAGTTCCACTAGTGACCTCTGCTTAGCTTACCAAAGCCAAAAGTGTCTCATATGACCAACTCGAACTTGACAGGTAAATTGGTTATACTGCCACTCTGAGCATCAGGGTTGGTTCATAAGGAAAAATAGCTATTGCACAAGCAACTAGCAATGTCTTCAATATGTTATTTCTTGATTTAGTCATTATTTGTTGGCTATCTATTATAATAAATGATCTCTCATATCTTTTATTATCTCTTATTATTAATTCTTTTATATCATATGATCTATCAGCTCCCTTCCCCCTCCTCAATATCCTTCCTGGAACATTCCACTCTCTCCACCAATTTAGACTAGCGGACACATTAATCATCCTTCACTTCACCTCCATGTGTGATTCGCTGTTTCTTGGATCCTAAGAATCCTGTTTACTCTGTTGCTTTAGGGCACTGCATATTCCAATTACATGCTAAGAAAAGTACATGGTAGGTACATTTTTTGAGAGTAAGGCTAAAAATCACTTTCAGAATTTTGAAGGCTTCATTGTCGTCAAACTTCTTGTATTGCTGTTGAGAAGTCTGATATAGTTCTAATTCCCAGTACTTTCTATGTGTCATATTGGTTTTTTTTTTCTTTTTCCTCTGAAAGTTTTTGGATCTTGTCATCTTTGATTTTCTAAAATTCACAAAAATGCTTTTTCTAAAATACACAAAATATGCCTATTTATCTTTTTTTCCCGTCACTGAGTCCTTTCAAACTGAAGACATAAATCCTTCAGTTCCAGGAAATGTTCTTTTATTATTTATTTCTTCTCTTCTGTTTTCTATTAATAGTTAGATATTGAACCTTCTGGCCTGACAATTTTCTTATCTTCCATAATTTATGGTTTACTATTATGCCCTTTTGTCATTCTGTTCCACATTATAGGTCTATTTCAACTTTATCTTTAAATTATTTTATCAATTTTTCTATTTATCTCATCATATTCTTAACTTGCAAGAGTTCCTTACCCTTTTTTCCCATCATGCCTTGTTAGAAATAGCATATTATTCGTGTTTCAAGGATGCAACAGCTTCTCTTATTTCTCTGTGGGTTTTAATTTTAATTCTCTGAATTTAGTTCTATTTACTGCATTGTCTCTAATTCTTTCTATTTTCTGTTTGTTTATAGATCTCACCCAGATTTACAGATGAAGAATTTCCCCAAAATTATGGTGAACTCTGGCTCTCTGGTTTTATAGATATATTTTGTAATACTTTTACAACTAATTTTTTTTTTGCCCCTTTATTTTAAAAATGTGGGGTACAATTCAGGGTTAGGTATACAAATGTTCATTATACAGGTACCCTTGTTGATGAGGTGTGCCCCTCCCTCCCCTGGAAGTTTCCCTCAACTGCCAATCCCACTTCGCCTCCCCAGGCAGTTTCCCACTACTGGGTATATTCTAAAGTGATTAGAAGATTGATTTGCATGGATAGGCTTGTTAACTTGAGCTTCACTGTAAGATTAGTTGGCACATCTCCCTGTTCAGAGAGAACTGCCAGCTATCAGTATCTACAGGCTTTGCTCTGTGAAGAATAATCAATTCTTCCAGAGAAGGGTCCTCTAAACAAGTAACATGGAGAAGACACAAGGCTAGCAACCAGAGCAGGGAAGAAGTTAGGAGAAATCTCACTATTCCAGGTACAGACTCACTTAGTTGCCTTATTTTCAGTCTAGCCACCACACTTCTACTCTTCATCGTGCTTAATGACTTCAAATCCCGAAACCCTCTGGTTTGGTGTCTCCCAAAAATTACCTCATCCCAATTTCTCTTTACACAAACCCTGTATTTTCAATTCCACCTTCTAATGTACCTGACGCTTCTAATACTCGTGCCTTTCTGGGGTTCTTTAGCATAAAACTTTTACTTCCATTGGTATCCCACCGATGTTTCAGCAAAGCCTATGGTTTGCAAAGTCAGGTACCATCTAGCCATTTGGTTTACTACTTCTAAAAAAATAATTGATATATCTCCCATTATCATAGCTTTTTTAATTCTTTGTCCTGATTAGTTATATCTTTTAAAATGTCTTTCCTATAATTTAGTGGTGTCATAAATTTGAAGACCTATGTATGTGTTCCATATCTCACTGTAATTGACAGTATTTTTATTTGAAATGTTTTTCTATATATATGTTTGCTGAAAAGCAGTATGGTATACAGTGACTGAAGGCATAAACTTTGAAGTCATACTACCTGAGTTTGAATCCTAGTGTTACTAGTTGTATAATTTCATCTGTAGCTCTGTTTCCTCATCTTTAAAATGGAGATAATAGTAACTATATCATAAGGCTATGAGGAGTACAATGAGTTATGATTTGATCTGTGAGAAATGAAAATGAGTTAATATCTATAAAGTGCTTAAACACTGCCTGGCATATAGGAAGTGCCATGTAAATGTTAAAATGTACATTCAGGTAATACAGATGTACAGAATTGTAGAATATCCAACTAGAGGATATCAGAGGTAACAAGAATTGTGACTTCCAGTCCATTTATTAATAACTGTATACACATAAATATATATTCATGGAAAATAAAAATTTTTATTTTATATACATGGAATCACAGTATACATAAAGGGTTCTGCACTAATTGGCAGACATAAGATGGTTTCAAACAGTTGGCTGTTTCGAACATTTACTTTACTTGGACATTTATGTGAATATTTCTCTAGGATACATATCTAGCAATATACTTGCCCTCAAATTGGCAATTGTACACTCTAACCAGTAGTTTATGAAAGCACTCATTTTCCTTAAATATTTGTTTAAATGATGAGTAGAAAAAATAGTATCACACTGCTATTTTAATTTGCACATTTTAATGCTAGGTTGAAAAAAGAACTCTTTAAAACCATCTGCATCTGAGGGGGAACAGGGGAAATGGATGAAGGAAGAATATATAGGCAGAATCGACAACATTGGTAATGATCTAATTCATTAGTTCAGTCTAATGAAAAGGTCACATATTTATTTTATGACACATAACAAAGAATATATGCAATATACTAATATGAGTTCAAGTAGTATGCTTAAAATATTTAAATCACGCACAGTATATGTATATCAAGTATGTAATCTTTTAAGCAAATATAAGTACATATATGCACAGTAAAAGGACAAACAATGGTAAATAGTGGATAATACTGAATGCTGAATTAGATCATTTATGACCTTTTGGGCTTTATTATACTTTTTTCAAATTTTCTGTCTTAGGCATGTCTATTATTTTTTATAATTTTAAAGAAAATCACTAAATGCTATTTTTTAAGTGGGAAATGTAAAGTGCTAAGCTATCACATACTGGCTAAGGTAAGTTTCACTGGTCCCAAAGGGCTCCTAGACAGTGTTATTCCTTTGTTTATTATAATAGTGAAACTAGCCCAACACTGCAGCAAAAAGAATAGTTGTATTATATGTCAAAAGAGGTCATCAAATAAACATCTAACATCTATGAAGCAATCTTTTCAGACTACCTTTCTAGTTTTTGCTTTGTAATTATCTAAAGACAATTTTTCTTTAGTGAGACATTTCCTCATGGCTAAGAATGTGTCCTTTCCCTTTCTATTTGTCTAAATTATGTCCTTCCTTCAAAGTTCAGTCTCCTCTATGAAATTTTAACCAACTGCTTTAATCAGCAACAATCTCTGAACTTTAGATGTGTTTAGGTACTGCATTTAATCTCAAATTATTTAATTTGTATATTACTTTTGTTTCCCAAATATATTTGAAATTTCCATCTAACGTTTTCAATAGTCCCTAATATAAAGATAGGTTTCTTGTTGAGCCTCAGTAAGTGCCGTATTTATTTATTTATTTATTTATTTATTTATTTATTTATTTATTTATATTTTGAGTTAGGGTCTCACTCTGTTACCCAGGCTGGAGTATGGTGTCATGATCACAGCTCACCACAGCCTCCAACCCCTAGCCTCACTTAATCCTCCTGACTTAGCTTCCCAAGTAGCTGGGACTACAGGAACACACCACTATGTGCAGCTAATTTTTTTTGTTTTTTGTAGAGACGAGGTCTGACTCTGTGGCCCAGGCTGGTCTTGAACTTTTGGGCTCACGAGATCCTCCCACCTCTGCCTCCCAAAGTGCTTGGATTACAGCTGCAAACCACTGTGCCCAGACAATAAATGCCTTTTTTAGACAGCTTAATAACAACAAATGAAACTTATAAGTAGTTAAATATTAAAACAGGAAACAAAGATGCTTTAAGCCTTTTGTCAGGCCCTCTGACTTCTAAACCATCTAATTTTTCGGGAAACAAACTTCTCTACAATTCCTCATTACTCTGATGGCTCTTTCAGTTCATTCAAAAAGTTACTGGTTCAATTTTTCTCTCTTTTCCCTTATATAAGAAGATTCTTGGCTCTTGACTCTTCTCTGAAGGTTTCACATCCCCACATGAGGGCACCCACTTTGGATGGTTTTAAAATCTGTTCTTTTGCTGTCTCCTCCCAAAATTTCAACTCTTACCTTTTACTCCAGTTCCACATTTCAAATAATAGCATCATTTGATTATCATTGGTTGCTTCACATGTAACAGGAGCAAAAATAAATTATTTACCTATCATTCTAAATTTCTTTTCTGGATTTCAAGACTCTCTGCACCGTTGCCTCATTGTACTTACCATTTGAAATTATTTCACTGCCTCTGGTTCTCATGTTTTATCCTACAGTCCATTGTTAGCTTAATCTTTTCACAAGTCTAATTTTAATATGGTTTACTCTCTTGATATAAAAGTGTTTATATAGTCACAGGACAATGTATTAATACCTTAATGTAACACTCAAGGTCCCTGACAAGGAAGTTCCAAGATGCCTTTCAAGCTTATTATTTTGTTCATATGTATTATATTCACTTCTCAAATGGGTTCACTCCTCACCACCATGTAATATGCCCCACTTAATTCTCAGTTATGATTCCTTTTTTTGGAATGCCTTTCCTTTCAGCTTAACCAAATTTTACATGTCCCTTTCGGTCTAAGTAAAGTTATAAATTCTCCACAGAATTTTTCTTACTTCAGATTATATTAACATCTATAAACTTCTACTATCTTTTCATTCTGTCATACCACTTAGCATTCATTAGTGTCCAAGTGATTTCATGTCAATTTTCCTTGACTAGGTTATACTCAGCCTATTCCTTATACTTCCTCAGTGACTCCCATACTTCTTTCAACAGTGGTTGTAGTCAATAAATACTTTGTGATGGGTTTTGTATAAATAACATGCCATTATTAACAGTTGTCACTTAAAAACCATGGTTTGTCTATTATTGTTTTATAAGGAAATAAAATTGATTTTCACACAATTTGATGAAAAGAAATATCAGGTTCTACAATTAAGGAAGATGTAGTCAAATGAATTCCATCAGGTCACAATTTATCTATGACAGGCTTGGAAAATAATCTGTACTCTTACATAACCTGTCAAATAATTCTTTACAGGAATTTTTAAAGGGAACTATCTTTCTTCGGCATTTTAAGATTGTGCCTAAAAATACAGAATTGGTATGGACAGAAATCATGGTACAGGTGACTATATTATATGTTTTTATAGTTAAATTTACATATATATCAAATACTTTAAGCTAAAATCAACATATATGAAGTTACATATATGCTTAATGATATTGTTTTAAACTAAATACATAATAATATGCAAATATGAACGTAACATAAAGCACAATACTTCATGGAATTTAAAAATTCCACCAGTGACAAACAATTTAATAGTGTTTTACTACTAAAACTATTATTCCTTAAGAACAACTTGTATAATGGTTAAAGAAATTCAAAACAGGAAGTTATTAAACACTTTCTCTTAATGAAATGATTTTAGGATACCAAAAATATAAAGGTGAAAAATATATTTAATAACTGATGAAACTAAAACTATACATCCTAAACCTTTTAATGCATCTCAAATTAGGAATAGGCATATACTGAAAAGCAACCTTGAAAGAAAATTTTTATCCCAAACATATGCATAGGTAAGTCTTGATTTGCAAACTGTTCTGAATTTATAAGTGAAGGAAACTGTTTTTTAAATGGTACAATTTGCAGAGCATTGGATTTACAACAACTAGGCTTTGGTAATGATAACAATTTATAAATTCTCATAATGTGATAAAGAGAAAAATCTAAGCTCAGACTGCATCCTCTGAAATCCTTTACATTGTTATGATTGCTTCACTCATTTCTAAATAATTGGACTTTTTAAATAAATGATCCCCTAAATAGATGACAACTAAAATAATTTTTTAAATCCTAAATGTACCATTTCTCAAGGGTAAAAGATTTACGCTACTAGAGGAAGAGCCAAATTCAAAGACTGTGAATAGCCCAAATATATTAGCACAAATAAGTTAAGGAACCTTTTTCACTCTTCTTCTAAGAGTTATAGAACATTATATTGTGGTCAGCTGCTACCATTTTAGGGCCAAACATATGGGGGGAAAATTGCTAACAAAATTTAAACCTGTGTTATCTTTGGAACTACCAGAACTACCATACTGGACATGTACACAAAAGGAGGACCTGTAGAAAACCTGTTGGGGCTGTTCACTTACTATATAACTAAGTAAAATTTAACAAAATTTAAAATAAATTTAACAAAAAGGGCCAAGGAGATCCTTTCCTTAAGCTAAAAATGTAGCTTGAACATCAAAACTTGAATTTGTTGCAATACTGGAAATCTTTTGGAATGGAACACACACAGATTTTTAGAAGACCTAGCTAACAGCCCTGTCTAGAAACTGAAGAAGTGGATGGATAAGTGTTAGTCTCAAAGGCCCTAAAGATGCGGGAACTGACCTGGATCAGTGGGTAGGACAGAGGTGAAGTATCTCATTAAAATAGATCACGTCAAGAAAGTGCTTGGAGCAAAAGGTCTATTTTTAACATTTCTTATTCATCACAGAAATAAGGCATAAAACATGACAGAACATAGTAAGAAATAAGTCCTATTGGAAACATTAAAAAGAAGACTCATTAGTATATCAGCCTAATTAACCAGTATTGTCAGATTGCTGTGAATTATAAAAGTAATTTTATATATATTCTATCATGAAAATTCCTTTTCTGAATTGAATTAGTTCAACACTGAGGGACATTTTTCTTCAAACGTCCCCCCCAGAAATACACACAAACTTACTATTAAATTAAAATGCAATAAAGTCTATCTAAAAGGATTGGGATGCTCTACTGCATATTTTAAGATGCCCAACATGTTCCAACTTACCCTATGTAATGCGTAAGGGTGGTGAGACACGCCTCTTACTATAGGTAACAGGCTTGCCCTCCAGTCAAATAATTTTGAGTCTGTTCTTAAGGTGAATAATGGCAATAAGAACTACAAGCTTGAGTTGTACTAAGTTTGAAACTTTCTGGAGCGTATTTTATTTTCAAGTTTTAAAGTATAATAATATGCAGACAAGCTATAGTTTTAAAAAACCTATCCTTTTTAATAGTATTCTAAGGCAAATTTAATAAGTATTATGGTTCTAAAAATATTAACTCATCCTTGTAAATAGTCTCTGAAAAGTAAAAATTAATGCCAGTTGAGAAGGTAACTAGTTATCTCCATAAGTATAGACTAGTTTTTATACAAAAATAAGGAAAAACCAGAATCCACTAAAATGATAGTCTATATTTAAAAGGTAGATTAAGATCTGCTTGTTATTACTACAAACTTGATGTTGTAGATTTATGTAGAACTATGGACCTAAAACCGCAACAAGAATGATCAGACATAAATCACACTGTAGATAAGAATTTAAATTGATATAAGAATATTGGATTCCATAAATTAGTTATAATTATGAGTAGTACTAATGCAACTTCAATTCCATGACTGACTAATGATTATTCTTTTTATCACAAGCATGTGAAATTTTTCTAGACTAATTGTATTTTTTAACACTATCAGCAAGGTTAAGGCATTTTTCATTATATTGTAATCAGTACACACTAATTATTATGTTCTGATTATGCTTTGAATCTTGCCCCATTCAATATTTAGATCACCTTGTCTAGTCTCTAATGGTGCTGTCCATCAGAACTTTCTAAGATGGAAATGTTCTGTATCTTCAATGTCCAATATGAAACATGTGACTACTGAGCACGTCACATGTGGGTAGTATAATTGAGGAACTCAATTTTTAATTTGATTTAATTATTCAAATAGCCAGATATGGTAGTCATCACTAGTGGCTACCACAGAAAACAACACAGCTTAGAGTGTTCAAAAGGTAACACCAAAAGTCATGCTATATAAAGTCTAGCTCTAGTCTGTTCATTTCCATGAGCATAATATTCACAAATGCTTTCAAGACTGGTATGCAAAAAAACCTATTGTCCTGTGGTTTTCATCTTCATTCAAAAATATGATTAAATCTATGCCAGTAAACATTTTATACAACATTCAGACAATTTCAAACAAAAACTATAACAAAAAGATTTTTATTAGTGTTTATAGTATGTCAGCACAACTATACTGATTAATGAGCCTAGTGGCCTGTGTCAATCTGTCTAATGTTGGTTCTAGAATGACTAGAATTCAAACTATGAAATAGCTGCTGCTAAAAAGTTTTTACCCATTACCTATCATAACACAAGAATACCAATTACTACATAGTTTTCAGCTCCAATGACTAAGCACTGCAAAAGCTTGTCAAGCTATTTTACCTGACAGACATATTTGTTCTTCCATTTGCTCAGCACACACTGACTGTTTTGCATCAGCTCCTGAAGTACAACAGAAAAAGAGAGAGTGCAGTTGACTATACACATTGTCATTACCAGTACAAGTGCCTCTGATTTGCAAGCAAAAAAAGATCAACATGCCACACAAAGATGCAACTGTTTTGGAACTCGTCACTGGACAAAAGCAGAGCTATCATCACCACGAGAGTTGATCCTTTATGAATATTAAAGTTGTTGAAAGATGTTTTAAAACAGATTTGTTTGTTGCCATTTTTGAAACTTTTTGAATGATACCTCCAATTCTTTGAGTGAATCTCGGAGTTTTTCTGGGCGTCTGTTTTTGAGCGTCCAAGGATAATCTCGTGCTGGCAAATAAAACATGTACTACAGTTAGTTAAACAAGATTTTAAAAGAAACTCTGTTTAGCAGTGTGCCTTATGAAGATTAAAATAAAACACCTCCAAAATTGAGAGGAAGTGGGCTTCATTTCTATCATCAAATGACAGCCTTTTGAAAGGCTTTGTCATAGGAACAGGATTTTTACCACAAAACAATCTCCCTAATCATAATTTCATGATGACAACCAACAAGACAGAGAATCCCTGGGAACATTTGCTATGCTTGTGAATCTAGTACTTAATGGTAAATGACAGTGTGTGCCATCAAAGTAACTTTTCCATGTAAATTATTAAATGTTCAATGCATAATAAATTACAAATTCTTCAAGTGGTCTACTCAGACCCCAAAATTCTCATGAGTAAATAAATATAGCAAGGAAAGAAATAAAATACAAAAATAATACACGGAGAATGAATTTAAAATTAAGCATCAAAGCATCACATTTCAAAACTTAGGGAAGAAATCTGAGGGAAATCCACGTTTTAACCAAAAGGCACTAAAAGTGTGCTTTTTAATGTAAAACAGTCCTCTCTTAAAATCTACACCACAATTCAATAATGATAAGCCTTTGTTTTATTTAAAAATATATTTAAGTGAAAGATAAAATTATTTAGTAAAGTCACAATGTTAGTATAAAAACAAAATGATTGTTTAAAAGAATTTTTAAAATGTTAAACTCATATCTATTTTATCAGAAAAATGAATTAATCTTTGGAGTCTCCTAATTAATAATTCTAAATAACAGTTGTATGCATGTGTGTGTGTTGTGAGTACATATAATATATAGTACATATATTTAAATTTGAGAGTAGGATTACTATACAGCTTATTTCAGCCAGTTAATTTGGTTCTATAAACAAAATTTGGATGTGTAGAGCATATGTGTAAATTTTTAAATCTGTGTTGCAGCTACTAATACAGTATTTTTAAAAATTAAATGTCAGTTCAACCATTTAAGAAAAGCGAACAAGTGGGATTTTCGGCTCCAGTTCCAGTCCAAATAAAATCTTAATGTATAATTTTAAGTCAGTAAAATCATATTACATTATAGCCATATTATATAACATATTTGAGACCAGAAAAGACTAGAGTTAATAAGATACTAACCTGATACCACAAATCTTATTTCCTTAAAATGAGTAAAGCATGCTAAAACATGCCAATTTAGGCAAAGTATGAATAATTAAATGTTACCATCAGAATTTAAGCCTGGTACACTTATTTTAAATATATTAAATAATATATAGTTCATTAACAAAGTTTGTGTTTATATAAGCATTATCTTAACAAAACTGGATAGAGTAGAGATTTCAATGGTCTAAATTAGAAAGGCCTAACAAATATAATTATTACTCAAATGTTTATGTATCTAAACAATAGGAATTTGAACTTCTAAGAATTGTGGAGGGAATAACATTTCCTATTTGTGTCGAATGAATATTTTACAATACTAAACTTTCCAGTTTTATAATTCAAAAAAATATAAAGTAAGCTTACACTCTGCTAGCTTCTGCTTTTCTTCTAAGTTACCGTGCTCTGTCAGTGATATTGTGGCAGGAGTTAGAAAGAAGAAAAAAAGAGTGAAGTTTATTTTTATTATAATACCTTGTATTTTTAATATGTACATATATATTATTATGCACCTGAGATTAATAAATTATGCTAAACTTTAAAAAGCACAGTTGAAAAAATGTATAATTTGGATGTTTTAATAGAGATACTTCCTAAATTTGCAGTGAAAAGGCACAACAGGTAGGCCAATATCCTGAGCTTCCAATCTCATCAGATAGGGAAGGAAACTGCAACAGAGCCCAAAACAGAAGCTGCTTCAGTCTGTCATCAGAACCGTGAAGTCAGCCTATTAACCACCAAGCTAAGTATACAGAATACCCACACAAGCCCACTTCAACAGAGACCAAAACAGGAAGTAACTCTAGCTAGAAAGACCTTTTGGCCCATCATAAAACTTCTAGGATTAACAGGATTAATCAGATAAAGAAAATTGATCATTCACTCAGAAATGCCTATTTCAGATATCAGGTGAGGATCCAGGAGGCCAGTATCAGTGGGACCCATGCATTAACAATGCCCTCTACTGGGACACCGATAAATAAACGTGCATACACTGTCCTGTTTGTTATCAGTCTGATCAGCAGTAAAATGAAAATTTTCATGTTCTTCTACAGCATTTATTCAAGATGACTTTATTTTATATAGAACAGATAGATATCAACCTCAGCATTTTTCTAAAGCACAAAAATGACTTTTCTTAAAATTCTAGAATGTATCTAAAGCTCATAAAAAACAAGAGTTTTTAATGGTCAGTGTTTCACAGTTTAGAATATTTAGTTTATAAAAACAGTTGAGTAGAACAGGTACTTTACCTGGTGGATCTTTCTTGTCATAATACTGGTAGATTCCAATGTCTCTATCTATAGAAAGGAAGAAATAGCACTAAATTATGATAAAAAGTCCCAGAGAATAAGAAGCCAAGCCATACTATATTGGGGAAAGGATAGGGAGGAGAGCAGAAACAGTCTCCTTATGTTACTAGAAATAAAATGGCTCAAAAGCATCAGGAGATGGATTTGTCTATCCTAGGGATATGCAGGAACTGGAAAGTTTATCAATCTAATAAGAAAAGATTTACACAAAACTAGAATGGCATGAGAAAAAGATTAGTAAAGAACGCAAATCAAGGAAGACCAAGTTTTCTCTTTCACACTTCCTCTGATATTTTTCACAGGGCGCTACCAAAAGGAATTGCCACTAAGTAATGCCAAATGAAATCAGTGGATGGAAGAAAATGCCCTAACTGTTGGATTCCGAGCTGTGGCTTTCTTTTCTCCAATTTAGCTCAAGAGTAGAGTTCCTATCCTACAGCATTTGGGGAAATCTGCAGGAAAGAAAGGGAGGATTAGAGGAAGGTATGGATAGATTATTATCTGAAACTTGTTTAGATTCAAAAAATTTTTCAAAGCCATTCAAATTCAGATGCTCTGCTGGGACTACCTAAGAAGCAAAGCTAGGCTTCCCAGATGTTGAGATTCATTTAACCAAGGAATCTCTTGTGCAATTTTAATATAAGAGAGCAAAATAAATTTTGTATACGTTCTTTATATCTATGAATAATTAAATATTTCTCTTAACGGAACACTTGCTTTATTCCATGCAAAATAATTCTCAATTACTAACATAAGGTGTATACAACTGTTTCTAAGGAAGTGAAAGCAGTACAGGCTGCCCCCTAGTGACTGACTGCTCCAAACTTTCTCAAACTGAATGATAAAACTTCAAAAAATATATTACTGCTATAATTAACTTTTCAAATATAGTTTTCCAAAAGAATCAATTACGTGTGCTTATTGAAGTTCTATTTTATTCATCATGCCATTAGTTGAGATAATTTTAAAGAATGTAGTTTATGACTAAAAGTTTTATCAAAAATATCTCATAAGGATAGATAGGGAAAAATCATGACTAGGACTTCCTGCTGATAATATATTATTTCTTAACCTGAGTGGTGATTTTATATGTGTTCACTTTTTGGTGGTTCACAACACACTCATGATCTGTACACTTTTCAGTACATAAGTTATACTTCAAGAAATTTTGTTTTTAATCTAAGAACCATAGGCACTGTGTAAGCAGGCAATACCGCCTATTAAAATACTACATCCTATAATTATGCCCATCATTTCAGACATCCAAATATGTACAACTGTAGAAATATGAATATCATAAAGGATCCCAAGTTATAGGCACAGGTCTGACCTCCTGTATCTGGCCCAAGCACGATAAAGAGGGCATCCAGTTAAGGAGGGCTGCCCTACAAGAGACGCCAGAGTAGGATGAGGAAAATGTCCATGCAGGGGGCCAGCCTGACATGGTGTGTTAGAACCCTAGCAGGATAACGACATTTATAGGGGCAATGGCCTGATGTAGGGTATTAGAAACTGAACAAGGTGAAGAGGACATTCACATACAGGAGCAGCTCAATATATCCAAACCCCCATGGAGTAAGAGGATATTCACACAGGGGAGGGACTGGCCACAGAGGTTAAGAGATTGACTGCATATCGTTAGGGAATGACTAAGCAAATAAACTTTAAAAATAGTGGAACCCCAGATTTCCCACAGTCTAAGAAGAAAAGTACAAATATGGAAAAAGGGAATATTAGAATGTACCCTGTGGTGGTAGACAGGAACTGGAAGTACCATTGTGAACTAATGGTTTCAATATATAGAGATATAAGGGGGAATCCCCAAAACCCCAGAATTTATTTATTAAAAAATTGTGTATTTATTATTACGTGTTTCAACTTCAGTCACCTTCAAAGTATACTCCCCATCTGATGTAATACACCTACCAAGATGCTTTTCCCACTGCTCACAACAGTTTTTGAACTCATCAATTTTGATGCTTTTTAGTGCTTCTGTTGTTTTTTGTTTCACCTCTTCCACACTGGCAAAACATTTCCCTTTAAAAACTTTTTTGTTCAGGAAACAAAAAAACCATTGCTTGGGGTGCGATCAGGTGAATAGAGGGGTGGGAAATGGAGGCTATGCAATTGTTGGTCAAAAACTGCAGAACACTCAGCATGGTGTGGACAGGTGCACTGTCATAGTGGAAGAATCGGTCACCTGTTTGCTACAACTGAATCTAATAATGGGGAAACTTCAGCTACAACTAAATTTAGGAACATCCTACATAATAGCTGGCCTAAAATCTTCAAAAGTGCTAAAGTTATGAAAGTTTTAAAATAAAAAGGATGAAAGATCTGACCAACAATGGAGACTAAAGAGACATAGAAACTAAATACAATGTGTGGTAGTGAACAAAATCCCTTTGCTAAAAAAGGACATTGGTGGGACAATCAGTGATCGGTCAGTTTAGATGAAAGGCTAGGCACAGTTGCTCACACCTATAATCCCGGCACTTTGGGAGGCAAAGGAGGGAAGATTGTCTGACCTCAGGAGTTCCAGACACGCCTAGGCAACATAGGGAGACTTCATCTCTACAAAAAAGTAAAAAAATTAGTTTGGCGTGGTGGTTAGCTGTAGTCTCAGCTACCTGAGAGACTGAGGCAGAAGGATCACCCGAGCCCAGGAGGTCAAGGCTGTGGTAAGCCATGATCATGCCACTGCATTACAAACTGGGCAACAGAGTGAGCCTCCAACTCCAAAAAAAAAAATTAGATTGAAGTACATCAATATTAATTCCTGATTTTAATGGCCATATAGTGGTGACAAAAGACAAAATCATTTTTATAGGAAATACACACAAATGTATTTGAGGGTGATAAAGCATTAGGCTACAACTTACTCTCAAATAGTTCAAGGAAAAAACTACCTGTACTGACAATTTTTCTGTAAGTTTGTGATTCTTTTAAAAATTTTAAAAATACTTTAAATGTCAAGCATAATAAGAGCACATTAACAGATCTACTAACTTAGCCTAGAAAGCAGAGAAGGCTTCTCTAAATGACTTACTAAAGCTGAACCCAAAATAAGTAGGATTCCTTAGAGATTCAAAGAGAAGAATGCTTTTAACATCCCTGCTGAAGATGCAGTTGGGTCTGAAGTCCATTACTTCCCCATGGGGCCACCTTGCACAACTGAGGGATTCTTCTCTAAAAACCATTCACTGCCACAGAAGGAGCAGGGACAGAAAACATTAAGACAGATGGAAGAGCAGAGAAGGAGTTTGCTGGGCATGTAACAGAAGATGAGGGATAAAAGGGAATCAAGATAGGTCAGATTTACAACCATGAGGTCCAAGTTGGGTAGGAGGATAAGTGACGAGGGTTCCAATAGACTAGGAGAATATCAAAGGATCGAAAGATTGTCAGTCTCAAAGAAGCATAAAGTCTAAAAAATAAGAATAATGGAATGAGATTTAAAAAATAGCCAATTATGATTAGAGAAAAAAATACTTAAAGATTCCCACAAGCAGTGAAACAAATTCACTTTTGCTCTTCTATTTCCTGATAAAATTTCATTTATATTTTTGTTTTAAATTTTTTTCTGCAACATAAAATATATATATCTTATACATATATATATATATATATATATATATATATATATATATTTTTTTTTTTTTTTTTTTAGTAGGAGTCTCTGTCATACAGGCTGGAGAGCAGTGGCACATTCCCAGCCACTGCAGCCTCGACCTGCTGGGCTCAGGTGATCCTTCTGCCTCAGCCTTCCAAGTAGCTGGAACTATAGGCACACACCACCACACCCAGCTAATTTTTTTATTTATTGTAGAGATGGGGTCTCACCAAGTTGCCCAGGCTGGTCTCGAACCCGTGGGCTCAGACAATCCTCTCACCTCGGCCTCCCAAAGTGCTGGGATTGTAGGCGCGAGCCACTGTGCCCAGCCTATGTATTTTTAATTGACAAAAGATCTGTATAATTTCAAATATTTTCTAAAGCTTCCATATTTTGTTTCTTGCTTCATGGATTCAGTAATGTTCCTTAGGTCTCTTTTGCACTTTTTCCCCCTTCCTACGTGATCTTTGTTTCTACAGAGATTTTTTTGACCTGTTTGTTTTGTTTTCTATTCCATTGAAGACTTTCTTCAAATAACTGGTGATCCTTAGCCCTCTGTTCATGTTTACAAGTGAGGCACTAAAAAGCTGATGGAAAGCTCTGCATGTATAAATAGGACTTGCCAACTGAGAGGTTCACTGATCAAGCCAGGAACCAGGTATTTCCTTCTGGGGCCATGCCGTCATTGCAGAAAGGAATCTCTCAAACTCTTCCTTTCTTGGAAAGTATACAAATGAAAATAACATTCTCAAAACCAAATGGGATTGAAAAAACTCTGCCATGGCCGGGCTGGGTTGCTCAGCCTGTAATCCCAGCGCTTTGGGAGGCTGAGGTGAGTGGATTGCCTGAGCCCGAGGGTTCGAGACCCACCCAGGCAACTTGGAGAGACCTCATCTCTACAATAAATCAGCTGGGTGTGGTAGCTCGCGCCTGTAGTTTCAGCTACTTAGAAGACTGAAGCGGAAGGATCTCGCAGCCCAGCAGGTCGAGGCTGCGGTGGTTGGGAGCGTGCCACTGTACTCCAGCCTGGGCAATGGAGTGAGACTCCAACTCAAAAAGAAAAAAAGACAGAAAGAACTCAGCCTTCAGTATGTGTACATATTCATGTATGTATATGTGTAGACTTTCACTTCATCACTGTTTTCAGTTCAGCAGGTGTTCTTTCACTGGCTCTGGTGTCTTCAAGTTTAGAGCCACCCTAATTAAATATGTCCACAGTATGAGAGGTGCTCACAACTTCTTATGCAAAATTACATGTCCCTTTGTTGCCACTCACTCTCATGCCACATCCCCATCTTCTGTAATACCAACCTCCTGAAATTTCTGTACCTTTCCAGAGTTTTGAGACATAAATTAGCTGATACTGGAATTCTCCCCATAGGCAACTAATACTCACATTTTTCAGCTCTGTTAATTGTTCCATCCCTTCCATTTCCCAAAAATTGTCCAATTAAAGTTGTACCCTCTCCTTTCTCTTAGTCCTTAGGGGTTTATGCCTTCTTTAATTCATTTACTCTCATTTTAGAAGAGTTTTAGGAAGAAGCAAAAAATGTGTTAAATTTAGTTAAATTTTTGTTTAATTTAACTAATTTAGTTAAATCTTTGTTTAACTGAAAGTTCAAACATTACACATTTTAAAGAAGATAAACTTGAAGAAAATATGACATTCATCTGTAATTATATATTTGATATAATGAAATGATATTTTGCAAAGTAAACCATTTTCTTAGTAATGATGTTGAAGAGATATAATTAATAGTGTCCTCCTCAATACAAGAATTGCTTTGGATAATTAAAGAAGAAAAAAATTTCAAGATATTTCCTAATAAAATATACTTTATCCTATAATATTATAAGCATTGTTAAAACACACATATATTACTTGCCCGAAGAACTATGAAATGCAAAGAACATGAAAATAATTGTGCACCTTAACTTTATGTCTTAAGTGTTATTTTAACATCAAACGTTTTTATGACTAGCTAGTCTGCAAATAAAATATAATCTATTTTTATGAACCATTCTCCCAAAAACTGAACATGTGCATATCTTAAGAGGAAATAAATATTAAGACAAAAAATTAATTTTCAAAACTGAAAATCTAAATCAAGCTGAAAAAAATAACAAGAGTAATTAAAAGAAATTATTTTCCATTAGCCAATTTTACATAAGAATTTTAAAAAAGAATACAACTCCAGCTGGAGAACCCAGGCTCTAACCTTTGCTAGTACTTATTTATAATGGTGTAACATATTTGAAAAACACTGAAATTAATCCAGAGCTCATTTACCCCCAATGTGTAAGGTATTCTTCAAAGACCACAGGTGCAGTTCAGTCAAGCAGAAAGACATCTGATGGCAGAAGGAATCGCTGTCCTGTTTAAAAAATAATTAAAAAGAGGTGTCAATTAATTATCTTCTATTGCCAATAAAACCAAGATCTCTTGGAAATAGTAAAAAGAATCATTTTGCCACAACTGATATTTGAGATATGGTCCATTAGAATAAACACACTCTAATGTATCCTTGGTTAACCATCCAGAAATAAACTCTAGAAAGAGGAAAAATACACTTCTTTTCCTGGATTTAGTATGTCATCACATTGAGAAATGTGGTAAGAAGAATATATATAGTATTTAGGTTTTCAATAGCATATGTTTAGTTAAGGCTCTGAGTATATTTAGAATTATTTAGTATTTAAGCATTTTTTTAAAGTTTTATTTTTAAGGAAAGGAAACGTCTGTTAGGTAGTTATTAAGTACAAGTATATTTTGTGGTGCATTTTTAATATGTAAAACAAATATTTACAATCTCCCACATACAAATAAATTAATTAAAGTGGAATTTGCAAGGTAAATGGTATATAGTTACTATTACAAAAAACACAATTACTTAAAAGTAAACTGTGTGAAACCACATTAGCATTCAGATTAGTTTGTTAATCTGGATGTCATGATGAATCCATAAAGTCTATTCTAACTGCATTTTTTTTTAAAAATCAAGATAGTACAAATATACAGCCTATATTTCCTCCCATTTTAATGAGAAGACATTATTAATGCTTTTTTAAAAATAAAGTAGAACCTCATCAATTTGGACTGATTGGGAGAAAGCTAGTTTGCATCAAGAAAAAAGGTCATTATTTTATAAATATTTGAAAGGAATTTATATAACTTTTTTTTTTTTTAATTGGAGTCTTACTCTGTTGCCCAGGCTGGAGTGCCCAGCACTGTCTTGCTGGGCTCCTGCGATCCTGCCGCTTCAGCCTTCCAAGTAGCCAGAACTACAGGCACGTGCTACCATGCTCAGATAATTTTTTATTTATTGTAGAGGTGAAGTCTGGCCAAGTTGCCTGGGCTGGTCTTGAACCAGAAGGCTCAGGCAATCCACTCGCCTTGGCTTCCCAAAGTGCTGGGATTACAGGCTGAGCCACCAAGTCCAGCCAATATAACTTTCAAGTGTTTGCTTGAAAATACATATAGTAGAATATGCCATAGGTATTTTATACTAAATATTCGAAATATATACAGTAATTTAAACTATGGTCATTTTCTTTATAGAAATCATAAAGGAAATGCTCTTTCCAATAAACTTCTGAATAACAAAAAAAAGTTTGAAAAATATTTTAAGACATCTATTAGTGGGGGAAAAAAGTCCTCAGCTTCTTTAACATTACAAGTGACTAAAAATATTTCCATACTATCTATATGGGTGTTAACCCAAAATTTTAGACATAGTAAAACTTTCTTGGCTCTTCTTTCACCTTTACATTTGACCTCAATGCACTCACCATCATCAAGAAACAGATGCATGTTCAACTAACGAGATATGCTGTGCTAATAATTGAAATGGCAGAGTGAAAAATGTGGTATTACAGAAGAGGAGCCTAATCCTGCCTGAACAGCTGGGCTGTGAGAAAGCTACAGAGAAATTGTAAAATATTAGTGAGTCCTCAAAGAAGTAAAGGATTTCACTAGTTAGAAGAAGGAGAAGATGATAACACTTACTAAACCCTTATTTGTTCTAAACATTTTATATATATTAACACATTTAACCTTCATCGCTACTCTTTGAGGTAATACCATCATTACTTCTATAATGAGAAAACTAAGACATACAAGGTCACATAGCCAGCAGGTGGTGAATACAGGCTTTGAATCTACATAGACTAGCTCTAGAATCTGTTCTTGCAATCATAGTGCTCTATTGTAATGGAGAAGACAAAAGGATGGGAAGGAATGTACACAGTTGTTTGAGAAGAAAGACAAGTCCCAAGAATGGCAGTATATTGATGTGGTTGATAGTGATACAAATATAAAGGTAAAAAAGAAAAGAAGGAAACAGATTATAATAATAATAGTTAATTTGGGTTGTTCTGAATGTATCCTCTTCCTTGCATCAAAATCCTTTAAAGGGTAAGACAGAAAAAAAAGGACCCCTTGACCTCCAGATCTGCCCTGCTGTTCCTAGATGCTGGCTGCCACTGTATAAAGGTATGGAGTAGCAGAGCTAGTGGACTGCATTACTCAGAGAGAAGATGCAGTTCATTAACAGCAAGCAATAGAGAAAAAGAGATATTAAACTAGCTACTAATTTTTCAATTCATCTGAGTATTATCTTTCAGAGTTGTCACCCTGGAAGTGATTCTAGTGAGCCTACCATTACACAAAATGTGTCCAAGTCAGAGTTATTTGGAATTGCTTTCATTTAGTTTTATCAGGCTTATTTTGGAATAGTCACTTAAAAAAATAACTAAAATACTTAATGTATTAGAATAAGGAAACTGCAGCATTCTCATGTGGAAGAGATGTGGAATGTCTGTTTTAAAAAAAAAAAAATCAATCCTGAATTGTACCCCACATCTTCAAAATAAAATTTTAAAAATAATAAATAGTAATTATTGATTATATTAACAAAATAATCAGTTGATGAATTAAATAAATACTTATATCTCTTTAGTTTAATGTGTGGGTTCTAGAATCAGACTGCCTATTTTCTTATTCTGGCTTCTCAGTTTACTAGTTAACTTGGACAAATTACCTAACTCCTCTATTTCTATTTTAGTTTTAAAATGTAGGGTACAATTCAGGATTAGGTATACAAATGGTCATTGTACAAGTAAAGTTTGGGCCTCATTTTGGTCCCCACTTCAACTGGTTTGAGACCAGGTACTCTTTTTGATAAAGTATATCCCTCCCAACCCTCCCCTGGCAGTTTCCTACTACTGCCAATCCCTTTCTTGTAGTCTTATGATCATTGTTCTGGGCCCTCTTATGAGTGAGACTCTGTGGTACTCAGTTCTTTGTTTCTGTGATAGATCACTGAGTATTATAGACTGTAAATCCATATTTCTAACATTCTTCCAGCTATAAAATGGGTATAATAAAAGACTGTTTTCAGGATACATTTACTCAAATATCTTAGCATTACAGTTACTGCTATTACTTACTACCACTATGCAAACTTATATGGAAAAAACAAAAGAAGTAATAAATATGACCTCTGACCTTATATGGTAACTTCACACTGTGAAATGAATGAATGAATAAGTACTAAGTGCAATAGGTGGTTTATGAAGGAAAAACAACACATGGAGAAGTTTCTATACAAACTGGTAACTGAATTAGAACATGCAGATGGGTTAATATTTCACTGCAAATAAGAAATAAAGGATGTGATAAAATATGTTCAGAATTCTCCTGATACTGAGCATCAAAAGTAACCAACTTCTAGACTATACTAGAAAATAAAAAAATCACATTCCTCAATTTAGCATTCAGATACCAATAACTGTAATTAATGATAATCTGCACAAAGAAGGGGATAAAGTTAAACTGTTGGTAGCTATATAAAAAGATTTATTCATGTAAATTAAATATAGATAAAAGTTTACAGATGAACCCAAAGGCTGCTTTACTTACATATCAAAAGAGGACAACACTTAAATTCTATTTTTCAGCTTAGGTTAATCCAATAATAATTTGTCAAAACTTTTACCTGACAACAAAAATGGAGAGTAGAGTGTAGGTTTCATTATAATCCACATTAGCTATTTCTAAAAGGCAGAAAAATGTCTTTAACTTGAAAAACTTGGTCCACTCCCCATATCTTTACGAAGTTTGAAAGTCCTAAGCTAAATTAGAAATTAGGGTGTTTGAGGGAGAATACACAAAATGAGTTCTGTGGAGAGCTTCAAATGCCAAGAGTAAAACCGTTAATCCTCTGCATTTGGACACAGGGGGAATTCTGAGAATAGCACAGTATAGACTCTGACCTGGACTTGTCTTCGAGCTCAGCACTCAAGGATTCATATCTAGTTCCAACAGGGTAGGAGGACTGAGAAAAATGTACAAGACATTTCTCAAAATGCTCTGATGAGCCGGGCTCGGTGGCTCAGCCTGTAATCCCGCGCCTTTGGGAGGCTGAGGTGACTGGATTGCCTGAGCCCATGGGTTCGAGACCCGCCTGGGCAGCGAGACCTCATCTCTACAATAAATCAAAAAATTAGCCGGGCGTGGTAGCGCATGCCTGTAATTCCGGCTACTCGGAAGGCTGAGGTGGAAGGATCGCCGGAGCCCAAGAGGTGAGGCTGCCATGGCCGGAAGCGGCCACTGCACTCCAGTCTGGGCGACAGAGTGAGACTCCAACTCAAAAAAAAAAAAAAAAATGCTCTGATGTACAAACAACACTGCTCTAGTTTCCCATTAAAAAGCAAAGGGCAAAAAGGGGAGAGAGAGATTATCCTTCTACTTTACAAAAGATTCTTTTTTAGCCCCACAGGAAACATATGGTATAAGAATGTATATGCGGCCACAGGGGGTGATGCCCAGCAAAATGTAGGCAGCACTGGTAGCCCATTGGATTAATATGCTCAGTGAAAGTGGTGGTGTCCAGACAAAACAGAATTTACACCCAGCAAAAGCAGACATAGTGGTCAAGCAGTGGTCTGCATTACCCAGAAAAAAACAGCAACAATCAGTTGATGGAGATCTGGCAAATAGTGAGTGAGGCATATGACAAGAAAATGGACAACATCCATTGGTAAATGACTGGCTTTATTTAGGAACCCATATCACAACTCCTGCCAACTCCCCAAAACATGTGAGATTAAAGAGGGGGCTCTTTGCAAGTAGTCATGAATTTGCAGGGGAACAAAAGATAGTCAAATGTGGGTTATTTTTTTCTAAATTTCAAATATCTGCCAGGAAGATCACATAAAACTAAAAAGAGTTAATGGAGTAAATAAAACAAATTTGTAAAATTGTATAATACTAACTACATGGGCAGGGTAGAAGGAACCAAATCAATATCCTTTTTAGTCCTCAAGCTTTATTCACTGTGCAGGTTAAAAAAAAAAAACATGCAGTTTCGTGGGTTTTTTAAAAGATCTTTAGATGTCTTGAACCATACTCAAGTGTGCCACCAGTTAAAAAGAATGCTGGTTAATTTCCTGGTTTGAAAAATCTGCCTGGAGGAAGTAGTCAAGACTAAGCTTGTATTATTCAAATATTGTATTAGTGCATAAATAGGTGTTTTGAAGAAGGGAAGAAAAGAATTTCAGAAGAATGCTGGGCTTTGCATTTTCGGAAGGGGCTGTGGGCAGGGATTTAAAAAGGTACTGAAATTGGGCGCACCAGCCAAAGTAAGCTGAGAAATGCTGCCCCATTCAGTGCTCTTGTGCATTTCTCTAGGTGATAAAACCCAATGCACGTGACATAGAACTAGAACTGTATAGAGGGAAATGAATGAAAGAACAAACGAATAAAAAATATAGCAAATTGTTCTACTACTGAATATTGAATAGAAAAAAGAATTATCCAAACAAAAAGAATTATCCAAATGAAAAACCTAGACATATATTCACCCAGAATGTAATTTTTCATTTATCTTTAAAAACCTTTTTTAATTTTCTTTTTTTTTTAGTTACATAAGGTAGCTGATTACAGTCTCAGATGTCTCATATGGCCTTCTGAATCCAAATTTCAGTCTCCATGAAAGAATAAACAGCATGATTTTAATTGAACTTGACATAAATTTAGGATAGGGGAAAATCTATAATTGCCCAAATTTTAAGAACAGAGAGGTGTGAGACTCTATTCACTCTCTACTTACATCCTCAAAAAGTTTCAATATTGAAAGTCTTCCCTCCAGTGAGGGTTACAGTAGAGTAAATGAATATCTGTTTACCTTAAGAATAAGTGTTACTATACTGACTAAATTTTTAGAAAGTAACATGCAAAATAGAAATAGTTCCACTACTATACTGTTGATAATCTTCTTTAGAAAAATAAAAACTGGCCGGGCTTGGTGGCTCAGCCTATAATCCCAGCACTTTGGGAGGACCAGATGAGTGAATTGCCTGAGAATGAGTGAATTGCCACCGGTTCGAGACCCATCCAGGCAATTTGGCGAGACCTCGTCTCTACAATAAATAAAAAATTAGCTGGGCACGGTAGCGCACGCCTATAGTTCCGGCTACTTGAAAGGCTGAGACAGAAGGATCGCCAGAGCCCAGCAGGTAGAGGCTGCGGTGGCCGGGAGCGGCCACTGCACTCCAGTCTGGTCGACAGAGTGAGACTCCAACTTAAAAAAAAGAAAAAGAAAAACTATGTTTTAGAAGTAGAGATTATATATAAATCTGCAAAATACTTGTCTTCTGCCAGGGTAGTTAAGTGCGCAGTTCTCTGGCTGTGAGGCCAGCTATTTGAGCTGTTGTGGGAAGGACAGGAAGCTCAAAGGCAAATAAAACCCTACTGTAAAACATGATAGTGAAGAAAGAATTAAGAAAAGAAGACAGTGTTATAGCTATAACAAAGATAGATGATATCATGGCATCAACAAGAGATTTTAAATGGATGCGTACTGGCAAAAGTCTGCAAAGAGCCTATGGTTATCTTTCTTGGACAAAAATTTCAAACATATACTTACTATTTATTACCATTAAATTTTCTAAGTAGTATCTGTTCATTAATTAAGATTTACAAAAATAAAGACAACTAAAAAGCACGAACATAAGATAAACAACTATTAAATGGTATTAGCTACTCCTAGTCATCATTAGATAATTTGCAAAAAAAGACACCAAAATTCCATATATTGCCTCTCAATCTCTTGATCAATATCATCATAGTATTATATTAATACCTGTTAAGCAAATTCATAAACATTTAATCAAACGCATGCTTCCCAAAAAAAAAGATTTTAAAAAATATTTAACACTAAAGCAAACAACTAAGTAATGATAAAATTCATGTGAAAGTTTCAAAATAAGGAGACTTCAAGCTTGGACTGAACCTATTATACCAGAAGATTGGAGTACTAGGAACACTGGCTCATTTGTACTTCACAGAAAACTATGATATCTAAATAGCAATTAAATATCACAAACACTTTGCATGAGTATGACATTTTACCATGAGTCACAGATACAAAGATTTATAAAACAGGGTCTCTACTACCAAATAGCATATAATCCAGTGTAGTAGATAAAAATAAACCACAAAAACAAAATGAAGTTTGTGTTGAGTGCTAATTTAGTAACAT
This sequence comes from Cephalopachus bancanus, assembly GCA_027257055.1. NCBI lineage: Eukaryota > Metazoa > Chordata > Mammalia > Primates > Tarsiidae > Cephalopachus > Cephalopachus bancanus. The sequence goes on from JAPVLO010000315.1 coordinate 1,039,992, forward strand.
AAACAAAAGGCTAATGGGGTTCAGTAGTGTTGTAGTATGATTAAAAAAATAATCTTATAAAGTAGAGGGCATTTGAGGACTGTTAGATTTTGATAGAGACAGACAGATTTAAAAGGAGGGAACAATACACAAAATCACAAATTAGACAGAAAGATGCAAGGTTTATTTGAGGACTAATAAGCAACCTTGTTTGGTACACAAGTAGAAGAGACATGTCAGGGTCATACTAAGGGTATTTGGATGTCAAACTTAGGAATTAAGTCTATTTATTTGCTAGGTAGCTACCAAGGAATAATGAAAAAAGATATTTTAGAAAGAGTAATCAACAGAGTAGAATTGTTGTTGACCTATTAAAAAGGTAATTAAAGTAACAGATAACACTAATATTCAGTAACAAGAAGTGAATTGAGATAGTGGCAGTCGGAATGTAAGAGATGTAAATGATCTTTTGAAGAAGGAATCAACAACAGCATGTGAGCACTGATGAATTGTGGAAGTAAGGGTGAAGAAAGAATCTGAACTGACCAACAACAGGTGGGGGATCTGGTTACTGAACAGATAGTGACCCTTGCCTTAAACGCGACTCCACTAAGTAGGCATGTCTCCATCATCATATGCCTAGTAAAAGGGTACCGATGCATTCTATCTGCTCACAATGTCTGCCTCAACTACTCAACCCACACATCTCAATTTTCCTCGCCATTGACCGCCTACTTGATTTCCTGTTAAACTTTTGCCTTGCTCCTCAGTTTATAACTCTGGCTCTTCTTCTGCTTAAACTGTGATTCAGCTTTTTCTCCCTGTGAAAGGACCCACAAACACCATTTTTCTTGTCCCCTTACCCAGATTTGTTCCCATCTAGTTTATCCTAGTTTCAAGGGTGGGTTGTGAATCAAAACATACATAAAAACAGGTTAGTCTAGAAGAGGAGCAAGTTTTGCTAATGTTAATAAGTTGAATTTTAGACACAGCAGGAATTGAAGGTATAAGAAAATCATCTAGATGAGAATCATCTGGGTGGATATATCTAGGTGGTTGCTGGAAACACAGAAAAGGGGCTTGGACTATATAAAAACTACTTTAGAATTTTCTAAATAGAGAGGATAGTTAAAGCCACTAAATAAGATCCCAGAAGAAAAATAAAGTCAAGGATAGATATTCCGGTGACTTTCCAACAAAGAGACAATTAAAAAGACAAACTAAAATAATATACTGTCAAGAAAGCCTTGGAAGAAAAATTGGAAAACTGGTGTGTGTGTGTGTGAGTGTGTATGTGTGTGTGTGTTTTAAGTGGTTATATAATGATCAGACTTGTTGGTTTTGAATTTTAATGTAGAGATGATCTCAACGTGGTTTAATGAGAAGTAATGTTTTATCAAGGACATGGAGATTAAGTCTGCTAAAGAAGGTGTGGTTCTACTGTTCTGAATGCAGGGTCTAAGCCAAAAACTCCTTCACTCCAATCCTACTATGACAGACTTAACCAAATCATTTAACCTCTCTGCCTCAATTTCCCCTCCTGCAGAAATGAGTATAATTATATTGACCAACATTTGTAAGGGCACTATAAGGATTAATTAATGTTGTATAATGCTTTGAAGATAAAAATCGTCAAGCATTATTAGTGAATGTTGCATAACTAACTTTTGATAATACCGAAAATTTTATCCTTTCATTTTAGGCAAGCAGCAGCTATCAAATAAACATTCTAGTTCCTGGAGTGATATTTCTAATATTATTAAATTATTTAAAATGTCTCTAGATATTTTTTATGTGTTATCTTACAGCATACAAAGTTCTAAGTCTAGAACACTTTTTCAATTTACATATTAAGTGTAAGTATTTAGACTATATAAGGGGGGACCCAAAAGAAACTGGAATTTATTTATAAAAAATTATGTATTTATTCTTATATGTTTAAATTTCAGTCATTTTCCTGTTTGATGCAATTCACCTATCAAGATGCTTTTCTTTTTTCAACTGCTCAAAATAGTTTTTGAACTCATCAATTTTGATGCCTTTTAGTGGTTCCACTGTTTTTGATTCACCCTTTTCCACATCAGCAAAACATTTCCCTTTAAGAACTTTTTCCAGCCAGGCTTAGTGGCTCAGCCTGAAATCCTAGCACTTTGGGAGGCCAAGGTGAGGGGATTGCCTGAGCCCACGGGTTCGAAAACAATATGAGCAACTTGGAGAAACCTCATCTCTACAATAAATCAAAAATTAGCCAGGAATGGTAGCGCGCGCCTGTAGTTTCAGCTATTTGGAAGTCTGAGGCGGGAGGTTTGCCGGAGCCCAGCAGGTCGAGGTTGTGGTGGCCGGGAGCAGCCACTGCACTCCAGTCTGGGCGACAGAGTGAGGCTCCAACTCAAAAAACAAAAATAAAAAATTACAATAGTAAAACATACTTATTGTTTTTTCAAAAGTGCACATAATACATAAGTACTTGATGTAAAATAAACGTTACCTCCCCACTCTGAAGCAGGCCACTGGATAGTGTGGCACATGGTTTTGCAGACTTTCTCCTTACAACCCATCCATACCCATATGGATTTGTTTTGTTTTGTTGGAAAGATAACATGTTATTATACATACAACTTACTTTTTTTGCTTGGTTACTCTGTTACCACATACAGATCCACCTCACTGTTGTTTAATAGTCACAGGATGTTCCACTGACTTAACCATTCTCTTAATAAACAACAATCTGTGTTTCTAATTTTTGCTTAAAATAATATAACCATGAAAATATACATACACACTTTTCATTTAACAGGTACTGCCAAATTAGCCTCCAAAATGACTGGTAAATTTACATTTCCCTCTATAACATAACTGCCCTTTTCCCTAGAACTTCAACAAATGAAGTGTTAGAGTTTTAAGTTGTTGCCAACCCAGTGGTGAAAAATGGATTCTTGTAATTTTAAATTACATTTTTCTACTTATTAATGAGATCAAACATCTTTTCATGTATTCTTTAAAACTATTTGTTTCCTTTATAAATTACCTGTTCCTATTTTTTGTCCATCATTCTATTACATTCTGTATCCCTCTGTAAATTAATGATATTAATCCTTTGACATCATATACATCAGACATATTTACTAATTTAAAACATTTTTTCATCAACTCTATATATAGAGAAAACAAGAGAGCATAGAATTCACATATTTTTTAACTGGAAATAATGTAACAGAAAGCTCTTTGAACTCGATTCAGCTAGTACTATGCAAAGTGCCAGAGAGCTTCAATCCTTGGCCAGACAGTGGTTCTTCACAGTTGCTAACAATTGGTCAGATGATATTTCTGGATAAAGCAAAAGTGACTATGTTCCCATAGAACCTGTACATCATTCTTACTAAAAGAGATCAGAAGAGAGTATATGCCGGGAAAGAAAAGTGAAGATTTGTACACTCTCCTGAAGTAAATTGTGGCAAAAGTCTTTATAAATCTCCTGTGATACTTAAATGTGGAAAATATTTCTCTAGGGTATTGTTCAAACTGTTTAATTCACTTAGTTAAATAGATCTTGTCAATTTAACATTTTCCATATTGTAAGCAGTTTTGATATTTAGACAATTTATCAATGGCTTCTTCATTGTGGCCTGCTTCCTCTTCTTCTACTACTCATTACATGCAACAAATTAAATTTCACTAATATTTAAAGATCAGTGCTGACCTTTGCATAGCCATTTTCTAGGTTCCTGTTAATACAAACATCTTGTTTGCTGATGCTCATTTTAAATATTTTGCTGCACACAATTTTCCATTATTCCAAAGAGACTTGTATCTAGTTGAAGTGAATTTTTCCATGACCTCACAATTTAATTGCAATAGCTTATATCAGGAATTTGGGGAGGTATGGGGAGATATGTTTCCATAAGCAAATAATAATAACAATAATTGTCTCTAACCACCACCCCCAACACAAGTATCTACTTACCTAATGTTCCAAAATATGGACTTAATTCTTTTTAGGATGTATCTCAATTATAATAATAAAAAGGCAAGGAAAATAGAAATGCTGCCAATGTGATAATGATAAAAATTAATTCTACATTTTAACTCTATAAATATAATTTTTGCAACACTTGAATAGATAGAAAAAACATGACTCTGAAGAGAAAATAAATTGAATTTCAGAAATAATTACTGAATGCCTGAGTTAAAGACAAGAGAACACTGAAATACTCTTATCTAAACCAATGCTTAAATACCAAAATAATTTGTGGATTTAGAGTTACTGTTTTAAAAAGCATATATATCAAGGGTGTTGTGAGGTGAGCAAGAAAGAAATAAAAAAGAAATCCTTTCTCTACAAATAGAAAAGACAGTGAAAATTTTTGAAGTGGCCTGCAGCTATACCATCTCAACCTCGTCAGATTTCACTTGTCAACACTTTGATGACAGATTGCCACCTCTCCTCTAAAACACAAACTCTAGTAACTGTTGAAAGAAATGGCTTCTTATAAAAAGTGAAATATCTCATGCAATTTGATAGTTGTATACTTTAAAATCTTTCTTTTCCAAAAGAGAGTCAAAAAACTTTTTTCTGTGGCTTTTAACAAAACATGGAAGCTAAAGAACTCTCCTAACATGGGGAAGTAAAGGGTGAATAACATTTAAAAATACCTACTAAATGCATTTTATTTTCATTATCTCGCATAATCCTCATGAGTCTTCTGAAATTATGTACTAAATTGTGAGCGTATGCACAAAAGCATTTTTCTGGGCAGGGAACAGCAGTTTCTCGAGTCTATGTGTCTTCTCGCCGCCACATCAACTCTGACAGGCCCTCAAACTCTTAATTTACAAATATAGAAACTGAGGTCTAGCAAGGTAAAGTAATTTGCACAAATTCAATCAGCTTGTTAGGGGAACAATGAGGACTGGAATTTCTGTCCACAGATTATCCGAGTGGTGCACTTTCTTTTTTTTTTTTTTTAGATGTGTATTATATTCTTTATTTTTAAAATGTGGGGTACAATTCAGGGTTAGATATACAAATGTTCATTACGCATGTACCCTTGTTGATGAGCTGTGCCACCCAATCCCCTGCCTATTCCCACTACGGCCAATCCTGCCCCCACCCTCCCCTGGCAGTTTCCCACTACTGCCAACGCTTTTCTTAGAGAATTACAATAATTTTTCAAGGTCCACTTATAAGTGAGAACATGTGGTACTCAAATCTATGGTTTTCTGATAGGTCACTCAGTATTATACATTGTAAGCTCATCCAGGTTACTGTGAACCTCATAATTTTGTTCTTTTTTATGGCTGCATAATATCCCACTGTGTATGTGTACCACATTTTTTTTTAGCCCGTCCTTTTTCGATGGGCAGCATAGTTGGTTCCATATTTTGCTATTATGAACAATGCTGCAATAAACATACGTGTTCAAGTATCTTTTTCATAGAGTGATTTGATTTCATTTGGGTATATTCCCAGTAGAGGGATTGCCGAGTCATATGGAAGGTTGATTTTTACATGTTTTAGGAATCTCCAAACTGTTTTCCACAGAAGTCGTATGCAGAAGTATTCCCTTTTCGCCTCATCCTCTCCAGTATCTGTTGTCTCCTGAGTTACAATGATGACCATTCTGACTCGAGTTTGGTGGTATTTCAGTGTGGTTCTAATTTTCCTTTTCTTTGATGACTAGTGAGGTGAAGCATTTTTTCATGTATCTGTTTGCTACTGGTAAGTCTTCTTTTTTTTTCCATTTTAAACATTTTTTATTTTAAAATTGTGGGGTACAGTTAAGGGTTAGGTTTACAAATATGCATCGTTCAGGCACCATTGTTGATAAGGGTGTCTTCCCATCTCCAGGCAAATATTGACTATCGTTAGTCCCACCTCCCTTCCCCTCCCTACCCCCCCATAGTTTCCCACGCTGTCAGTCCTTTTCTTATAGTATTATGATAGATGTTCAAGGTCCACTATATGAGTGAGAACATGTGATATTCAGATCTTTGTTTCTGGGAGAGATCACTCAGTATTATAGACTCTAGTTCCATTCAAGGCTGTTGCAAAATTCATGATTTTGTTCTTTTTTATGACTGTGTAGTATCCCATCGTGTATATGTACCACATTTTTTTAATCCAGTCCACTCTTGATGGACAGCATGGTTGGTTCCAGGTCCTTGCTATTGTGAACAATGCTGCAATAAACATACATGTGCAGGTATCTTTTTTATAGAGTGATTTGGTGCCCTTTCTACGGTACTTCCCTCTGCCTAAACACAGTGCTAGATAGAGCCTTTTGACACTTGACACTAATATCAGTTTAGACTTCTGTGATTAATCCATGGCAAAATATATAGATGAAAACTATTTTCTGACCAACTATTAATTTATCTTGCTTAGAAAGCTCTTAGAGAAAGTTAAGTGACTATTAAAGGAATATTTATAATTAGTATAACAATAGTTTATAAGTAAATTGATATATTTAAACTATCTGATTAAAAGTGGTATTTCTTAGGTACTACAGAATCTTCCCATTACTTGCTTAGCAAACTTCATAGATAATATAAAAATAAGCTCTAATATGAATTATTAATATTTATGGCTGATTGACAAATAAGGTAATGTCTTCCTATAAAGTTACTGTGTTATACCAAAGAAGTTTTATTTCTATTTTGACTAACCTTATTTGGTAGTGGCTCCTATTAAATTCTCAGCCCTTCAGCTTTTAAAACAGGTTCTTAATGAAATGTAAACAAGCCCTAAATGCTCAGTTTATAAGAATTCTGGAGTGAATTCTTTAATATTGTGAGTAAATCTTCCTTCATACTTTCTTCCCTGATTATTTTCATCTTTACTAACAGTTTGTCACAGCATTCTTTCTTACAGAAAACTTTTAATATTTTATTCCAAAGGTTGAATGGAGAACCAAAGTAGATAATTTAGGAAAGACAGTTTTTCATATTAAAATGAAGGCCTGTGAATAATCACCAAGATCCCAAGATACCTTGAGAAGGGATCAATTTCACCTTAATATATTTAACACAAGCATACATCATCACAGCTTAAAATGATAATAATTCCCTAACACGAGAAATTATTACCTGACATTTTAAAAATCAGTAGAATAAAACAAGGAAGAGTCTAGATTATGATCACATTTTGTCCTAAAGCCCAAACAAATTACAGATTAATAAAAAATGTTTCCTATGCTTTTAAAACTGTAGTACGCATTAAGATATTGAGGAGTAAGCCGGGCTCAGTGGCTCAGCCTGTAATCCCGTGCCTTTGGGAGGCTGAGGTGAGTGGATTGCCTGAGCCCACGGGTTCGAGACCCGCCCGGGCAGCGAGACCTCATCTCTACAATAAATAAAAAAAATAAATTCAGCCGGGTGTTGTAGCGCATGCCTGTAATTACGGCTACTCGGAAGGCTGAGGCAGAAGAATCGCTGGAGCCCAGCAGGCGAGGCTGCAGTGGCCGGAAGCAGCCGAGTGAGACTCCACCTCAAAAAAAAAAATTACTACGCAGTCATAAAAAAGAACAAAATCATGAATTTCGCAGCAACCTGGATGGAACTAGAGTCTATAATACTGAGTGACCTCTCACAGAAACAAAGATCCGAGTATCACATGTTCTCACTCATATAATGGACCTTGAGCATCTGATGTAATACTATAAGAAAATGACTGACAGTACTGGGAAACTATGGGGGGGGGGATGGGATTAATAGTCGCAAATATCTGTCTGGGGATGGGGAAACACCTCTTATCAACAGGGTGCCTGAATGAAACGTAATTGTACACCTAACCCTTAACTGTACCCACAAAATCATAATAAAAAATACTGATTAAAAAAATTTTAAAAAGAAATATTGAGGAGTAAATGGGAAATATATTAATTAATATTAATTAATAAATGTCAGTTTTCCTTTCATGAATATTCAATATTCATAAAATAATGAGTCTGATTTCAATAATACTTAAGGAAAAAAATTCCAATTATTTTAGAGTTTCACTGGATATCATTTCATCTTCTAATTATTTTTAGTTTGGTTTAAGCTACATACATTTATGAAGCATCAACTAAGTGCCAAATATTGGGTCAGGAATCATGCTAGGTATTCAGGATATGAAGAAAAGAAATCCAAGAACTTGTCCTTGAGAAGGTCATAACTTAGTCAAGGGCTTTGGGGCGGGAGGAAAAAAACAATGAATACAATTACATCAGAGTATGGCAAATAAAACAGGAAGAAAGAACAAAGAAGAGAACTATAATTTCTAGCATCTAACACAATTTTAATCACAATAAAAATATAAATCATATTTGCAATTTCAGAATCTGAAACTTTTTCAAAGAAAATAAACACCAAACATATGATCCACATGAATTTACTGTATCTCCTCAATTCTAAATTCTCTATAAATTCATACATGATGGCCTCTGAAATCTTATGTATCCTATAATCGGTGTGTACATTTAATAAATCTCACAAGGAAAAGGAAGTAGAGGTAAGATAACAACAAAACAAATTTTATCAAAATTTTGAAGAGTAAAAACAAATGGACAAGAGGTAACAGACAAGGAATTTGAGAAAGCAGAAAGCCAAGTACCAATGGTGGGGGGAGGTGAATGGCTGAGAGCCAAAAAGCACATGCACTGGAACCCTAGAAAAGCTCACAAACTAGAAACACCAAGTATTTCTGAAGGAATGACCATGTTTAGAACTGAATGCAAGATGAATGCCTATGTAAATAACACTTAGATTTCTAGTGTTCTTCCCTGCTGGGCAATGACCCCTTCCCACCATAGAAGAAAACTAAAAATGGGCTCTTTTGAGAGGCTATATCAGAGCAATGCCTTAAGAAACAAAACATTACTGAGGGTGGGAAAGCTGTACTAAGAACAGGAAGAAAAGTAACTCTTGGAAAAAAAATATGAGAGTCAAAACAAAAAATTCAAAAGAAGACTTGGAAGATACCATTGAGAAAGTCAGAAGGAAAAATGAAGCAGAGAGAGAGCGAGAAGGAATCTGGAGGATCAGTCACACTGAACCTAGTCAGACATCTAAGAAAATTAACAGAGACAATGAAACCAATTATCAAGGAAATAATACAAAAAAATTTCCCAGAACTGAAATACATGACTTTCCATGTTGAAAGAAATAAGTATCCAATACAATGAATTATAAAAAACTCAACCCCCAGGTACATCATTATGAAATCTCAAAACACTAAAAATAAACAAAATATCCTGAAGGTTTTCCAAAGGAGAAAAAAACAGATCACATAAAAAAGGATAAGGGCATCAGATTTCTTAACAGCAACACTGGAAGTTGGGAGACAAGGTGGTTATGCTTTCAATTTCTGAAGAAAAGTTATTTCCATGTATAATTCTGTATCTAGTAAAACTATCACTTAAGTGTGAGGTTAGAAGAAACACATTCAGAGAAGCAGAGACTCAAAAAAGAACGTATGCATTGTTTTTCAGGAAGTTACTGGAGGATGGGTTCCACCAAAGAAATAAATAAACCATGAAAGAAGATGATATGAGATCTAGGAAGTAAGGGCTCCACAGAAGAACACAGAAAAAAGAATTTCCAGGATACCAAAGAAAGGAAATAATACAAGGATATCTGTGTCTTATGAGGAAGGCAGTAAATTCAAATTTAAGCAGGAGAATAAAGAACTCCAGGACAGTATCTCCAAGAAAAAAAAAATTTACAGAGTAATAGAGGCCTGAGGTCTTTGAATTAACTGAAAGACGACTTACAGCTCTGGGGAAGTTAGGAATGAAAAAATAGTAGGTCTATTAAAAAAAAAAAAAGGAAATTTGCCGGACTCGATGGCTCAGCCTGTAATCCCAGCGCTTTGGGAGACGGAGGTGAGTGGATTGTCTGAGCCTGCGGGTTCAAGACCCACCTGGGTAACTTGGCGAGACCTCATCTCTACAGTAAATCAAAAATGAGCCGGGCGTGGTAGTACGCACCTGTAGTTCCAGCTACTTGGAAGGCTGAGGCAGAAAGATCGCCAGAGCCCAGCAGGCGAGGCTGCGGTGGCCGGGAGCATGCCACTGCACTTCAGTCTGGGAGACGGAGTGAGACTCCAACTCAAAAAAAAAATTTTTTAAGTCCAGGCAATTATTTATTGCCAAGAAAACAAAAAATTGTACAAAAAGAAAAATGTAAACAGTACAATACATGATTTCATAAGCTTTGCTTTGAATATTTTCTGTAGAAAAAATGAAATATTGATTAACTAAAAATTGTAGCGTAACTATGTTGGAAGGAAGGAAAAAAGCATGGAGAGGAGAGGTGCTAACATAGGGGTTGTCAGGGCTCAGCTCAAGATATCACAAAGTATGTCATTTTGGTATGCTGAGTATCTTAAGGAGATTGGAAGGCATCTCCTTAGTTTAGTAAGTCTCTCAGAACTTTCATTGCTCACCTGATTCCCCTTTTTCTTCCCCAAAGTAAGTTACAGAAATCAGAATTCCTCTTTCCCAAGGTGGGTCATAGACACTAGAACTACTGTCCCTCAAAGCAAGCCATAAAACCTAGAAATGTTACTCCCTCCTTTCTCCCTTGAAGAACCTCATTGCAGCGAGATCCTGGCTCATACCTGGAAGGAGAAAATGCAGATAGACCTTGATGGGTTTCCCCCTTATTAGGTCATACCCTACATCCAATTCCATTTCTACATTGCTGTCTGTGCTTCATTAAAGCTAGGCATAGAAGCAGACTGCTTTCCCTGGATCTGTGTGGCTTGCTTTCTTTTTCTTTGTTTTTTTTTTCCAGACAGTCTCACTTTGTGCAATCATATCTCACTGTAACCTCTAATTCCTGGACTCAAGTGATCCTCCCACTCCAGTCTCCCAAGTAGCTCGGACTACAGGCGGTATGTACCACCACACCCATACTAATTTGTTTTGGGGAGAGATAGGGTCCCTGCTTGCTGCCCCTCCTTAATTGAGATTAGTCTTGAACTCCTAGCCTTAAGCAATCTTCCCACTTTAGCTTCCTGAGGCTCTGGGATCATAGGTGTGAGCCATCATGCCCAGCCAGATCTTCATTTTTAAGGACCCCCTGTATGTAAGACTGATTAAGTAAGTTTGTTAAGCTTTCTCTAGCTAATCTGTCTTTTGTTAAAGAAATATTGGCCATAACCCTTATGATGAATGAGGAAAAGATTTTTTTCTTTTACCCCTTTCTGCCCCTATAGGGTGAGTTCTCCTCTTCCAAAATAAGAAGTTAATAAGTTAAAAACTGAAGTTTTAAAAATGAAGATATAAGCACAAGCACGTTGTTTATAAATGTGGAGGCAAAATACCAGAAGAAATAACTAAAGAATCGAAAGTGGTTGCCTCTAAAAAGAGCTGAGAAAGACGAATGCTGCTGTTAGTTAAGACCTGACAGAATCTTTTGACTTTGTATACTATATATGTGTGTTATATGGATTTAAAGAAAAATTTCCCACCTCCTACCAAGTTCATTCAGATGAAAACAGCAGTGAATACTGAGTAAATGCTTCATCCCAGGTGCTTCACCCTCTCCTGTGCTATTGCCTTTAATGTCTTGGTAAATATCCTTTATTCTCCTTCAAATTGATGGTCTGTTTAACCACACGGTTGCATGATTGATAAAGCTAATCATATTACCTTGACAGACACTTTCCACGAAAAAATCTTTTCTATTAAAAGTACAACCAGGAATTTTTCCAGAATAATTCACCACTTTGGTTTTGCAACATCCAATGATGTCACTTGGCTTTTAAAAATAGGTGCAAATTTTCTGGACAGTTAGCATTTATTACATAGGAGATATATACTCTGTGGAATGGCAGGCTAACTTATATCTTTAGGTAGACATTAAACACCTAAATACAGATGTAGAGTTCAAACGTTAAATTAAAAAATGAACATATAGATTTAGGAGTTAAATGTAGGTAAAGCCATAGTCATGGATAGACAGTGTGGGAGCTAGAGAATTCTCAAGATGGAGAGAGGATTTATTTTTTAATATATATTAGACATGAACTACCAATTCTTTTTTTTTTTTTTTTTTTTTGGAGTCAGTGTCTCACTCTGTTGCCCAGACCTGAGTACAGTGGCATGCTCATAGCTACTGTGGCCTCGATGTGCTAGGCACAGGGGATCCTTCTGCCTCAACCTTCGAAGTAGCTGGAAATACAAATATGTACTACCATGCATGGTTAATTTTTTAAATTTACTGTAGGGAGAAGGTCTCATCAAGTTGCCCAGGCTGGTCTTGAAATCCTGGGCTCAGGCAATACTCTTGCCTCCACCTACCAAAATGCTGGGATGAGCTATCAATTATTCTTATCACTTCTGTATTTGTAACCTCTCTTCCCATCTCCTCCTTTCAAAAGGAATTAGCCAGGCCCAGGTCTACAGAGCACAGAGTCAGTAATTGATTTTGGTGCCAACTCAAGTCGTCGCTGTGTGTCTGTCAATTGTCAAACATGGTTCCATTCAAGGGAAGATGCCCAAGTATTTAAAAAAGCGTTTGCTATGCCGGGTTCGGTGGCTCAGCCTGTAATCCCGCACCTTTGGGAGGCTGAGGTGAGTGGATTGCCTGAGCCCGCGGGTTCGAGACCCACCTGGGCAGTGAGACCTCATCTCTACAATAAATCAAAAAATTAGCCGGGCGTGGTAGTGCACGCCTGTAGTTCCAGCTACTTGGAAGGCTGAGGCAGAAGGATCGACAGAGCCCGGCAGGTCGAGGCTGCGGTGGCCGGAAGCGGCCACTGCACTCCAGTCTGGGCGACAGAATGAGACTCCAACTCAAAAAAAGAAAGGGTTTGCTATTTTTCTGTAGATAATACTGTATGTCACTTATTTTCTAGTGATAAAATAGATGATATATTTTAATTGCAATCTTTCACATATAACTTAATAATGAGGGTAGGATGGATTTGGTACAAACACTGATAACTATACATCCCCTTTTGAAGAACATTCCAATTTATACTTTGTAAAGTACTTAATTTAACAAATTGATATTTGGACATGACTTAGCAATTTCAAGTAGAAATTCTGTGGTGTGACTCTTGTAAATTATTCAGTATGTAGCACACTCAAAAGTACTTTCTTTTATTTATTTTTTAAATTTTTATTTAAAAAGATGCAGGGTTACAATTCAGGGTTAGGTATATAAATGGCCATTGTACCGTAAAGTTTGGGCCTCACTTTGGTCCCCAAGTCACCTGGTTTGAGATCAGGTACCCTTATTGACGAAGTATGCCCCCCACTCTCTCCCCTGGCAGCTTCTCACTACTGCCAATCCCTTTCTTATAGTATTATGATAATTGTTCAGGGCCCATTTATGAGTGAGAATATGTGACACTCAGTTCTTTGTTTCTGTGATAGATTACTGAGTATTACAGACTCTAAATCCATCCAAGTTGCTGTGAAGTTCATAATTTTGTCCTTCTTTATGGCTGTGTAATATTCCGTTGTGTATATGTACCACCTTTTTGTATCCAGTCTGCCTTCAATGGGCAGCACGGTTGGTTCCATGTTTTTGCTATTGTGACTAGAGCTGCAATAAACATGCATGAGCAGATATCTTTTTTGTAGAATGACTTGAGTTCCTCCAGGTATAGTCCTAGAAGGGGGATTGTGGGGTCATATGGGAAGTCGATTTTTACATCTTTTAGGAATCGCCACACTGCTTTCCACAGAGGATGCATCAGTCTACACTTCCACCAACAGTGTAGAAGTGTTCCCCTTTTCCTGCACCCTCTTCAGCATCTGCTGTTTTTTGAGTTATTGATGATGGCCATCCTGGCTGGAGTTAGGTGGTATCTCAGTGTAGTTTTAATTTGGATTTATTTGATGATTAGTGAGGCTGAGCATTTTTTTCATGCATCTGTTGGCTGTTCATATGTCTTCTTTTGAGAAGTGTCTATTCATATCTTTTGTCCACTTTTTAATAGGGCTGCTTGTTTTTTTCTTTTTGGTATGTTTGAGTTTCTTGTAGATCCTAGATGTTAGGTCTCTGTCAGATATACAGTTGGAAAATATTTTTTCCCAGTCTGTGGGCTGTCTCCCCATTCTCTTGATGGTTTATTTGGCTTTGCAAAAACTTTTCAGTTTGATGAGGTCCCACTTGTCTATCTTATCTCTTATGGCATGGGCACTTGGGGTTTTGATCAGGAATTGGTTGCCAGTTCCAATTTCCATAAGTGTGTCTCCTGCATTTTCTAATGTTCTTATAGTTTGAGGTTTTACCTTTAGGTTCAAAAGTACTTACTATTAAAGATTCTCAATAAAAAGTTTAATACTGCTACAGATAAATGGTCACTTCCTAAAAACCATATTTATGCTGGGTATTGTTAACCACCTACTTAAAAAACAATCACTCATTATACTAATAAAAAAACATGCAATTTGTCTTTAGAAATTGCATTTACTGATTTCTAAGCCTCAACAAATTTGGAAAATTGTCAAAGGTTTTAGTGTTACTCATTTTATATCTGATCAAGGGAAAAAAAGTTCTCTTCTCAACTAATTAGAGAGTGCCTACTGTGTGCTGAGTGCTTCATATGTATTTTCTTATTTAGATTTTATAACAACCATATAAAGTAGTATCTCCCTATTTTATAAAGCAGAAAAGTGATGGAGCTACACTTTTAACACAAATCTAATGCTAAAGCCCATCATTTTGTCACTACATGCTTTTTTCATTTTAGAGTATTAGAAACAATTTTTATTGATACATACTAGGGGCACATGTGATATTTTAATACATTCACATAATGTATAATAACTAAATCAGGGTAACTGGAATATCCATCCTCTTAAACATTCATCTTTTCTGTATGCTGGGAATATTTGGATTATTCTCTACTACTTATTTGAAATATATTACATTATTGTTTATTTTAGTCCCTCTATTGCTTTATTGAAAATCCGATCTTAATTTACTCTACCTACATTTTTTATTTTTTTGAGTTGGAGTCTCACTCTGTCGCCCAGACAGAGTGCAGTGGCATGCTCCCGGCCACCGCAGCCTTGACCTGCTAGGCTTTGGTGATCCTTCCGCCTCAGCCTTTCAAGTAGCCAGAATTACAGGTGCGTTACCATGCCCAGCTAATTTTTTATTTATTGTAGAGATGAGGTCTCGCCAAGTTGCCCAGGCGGGTCTCGAACCCGCAGGCCCAGGTAATCCACTCGCCTCAGCCTCCCAAAGTACTAGGATTACAGGCTGAGCCACCGAACCCGGCCTACCTATGTTTTTTTTAGGTATGACTACTCTACCCCACGATCAGCCTGTTAACAGCCCTCAGTGAAGCTCAGAGCCTTCATTTGTAGATGCCTGTCACCTTCAACCAAAGCGAGAGGAGATAGCCACTGTGTTGGGAAGACACTCAAACACCCTGTGGGAAAGCCCATGTGAAGAGGAAGGGGCAGTATCCTCTGGCCAACAACCAGCGCACCCTTGTCAACCACCTGAGTGAGCCACACTGGACAAAAATCTATCAGCTTCAGGCCAGTCTTCGGATGACTGCAACCTCATGACAAATCCTGAGCCAGAACAATCTATATAACCCACTCCCAAATATCTGATGCACAGAAACTATGAGAGTTATAAATACTTATTTTTTTAAAGTCCTGAGATTATTTTATTAGATTAAAAATATGAGTGATACATTTTGAATGTGAGCAACCTTATCAATCTTGTCACCAACTCTTTTCCCTTTCTTAATAACACGGAGCGCACTATGGTTACACAGAAATGCTCATTGTTTTATTAAAGGGGGTAGAGAAAGATGGGAGAGAGAGAAGGGGAGAGATAGGGGTAGGGGAGAAAGAGAGAGAGGAGGAGGAAAGAAAGGAGGAAGAAAAGAAAAATAAATAAAACTCATCCTTTCGAGTCTTTCTCACTATCACCACTTCATGTCCCCTTTCCTTTTCTGGTTCTGCTTCTTCTAAAATACATCTTAAGCCTGGCATGGTGGCACATACCTATAGTCCCAGCTACTAAGGAATCTGAGGCAGGAGGATTGCTTGAGACCAGGGGAAGGAAGCTGCGGTGAGCAGTGATTATGCCACTCCACTCCGGCCTGGATGACAGAGCAAGACCTCAATTCTAAAAAAAAATAAAAATAAAAATAAAATAATTTATATTCTGATCTTTCTATTTCTTTCCATCTCCACTATTTCCATTCTAGTTTATGCCAACATCTTATCTTTCCTGGTACACTTCAACAGCCTCTGACTAGTCTTCTATTTTGACTTTTGAGGCCTATAAATCATTTTTCATGGAAATGTAAAACTATTTTTAAATGTTAATATATTCTGCATAATATTGATTAGAAAATATATTTTAAATATATAAATTTAGATCATTTTGTTTGTCTAAAGCTCTTCAAATGCTTCTGATTGCTTATGTTTTAAAGTCCTTGCACTGGTTTATAGTGTGAGTTGGCTCCAGCACCTCCTCTACATAATATTTATTGCCCCCAGAAAGGCAAATTTGGGTAAAATTACAAAGAAATTAGGATAAAAATGCAACAAGTCTGAACTTTATTCTATATGTCATAGTTTTCAAACTTTTTTGGTCTGGCAGAACACTTTTTCCTTAACTAAAATATTGCACATAATTTCAATACATAAAAGTTGTTAACGTAGAGATGTTCTGGTGGTTGAAGCAAGGTCTTGGGTCATATTCCAATAACTAAAACCAATAGCTCCCATGGCAGAGAGTAGATGAGGGGTCACCCTTCACTTCTCAATTTCTGGTTGTATTGCATTAACTGGACTGACCTTTCATGTCTCAGCTTTCCTCTTAACATTCTGGCTTTTAGCTTTAAACCTGTAAACATTCTTTGATTTTTATCTTTTATATTTCCATTTCAGTCTACTATGTTGTTTTGCTCTCATACTCTCTCTGTATATACACACATATTTAGCATTATTTTAACTTCATTTTTAAAAACTATATCTTTAATTTTAAGGCTATCTAAATTAAAATATATAAATATAACAAAAATAACTTCAATTGAAATGTTTATTTTTGATTTCAAAGATATCTTTTTCTTTCATTGCTTCTTTTGGATAATAATCTGTTCTTATTCCATTGTCTCCTAGAATCTCTCAAATATTATTGATTAGAATGTATTGTATGTGCTCTTCTATTCTTTGAATTTAATGTTCCATCCAAATCAGTTGTCTGCTTATCTTGGTTCTTCTTTTTTTCTACTACTGATTTTCTTAAGTGTCCTATATTCCTGGACTACCCATTAATATTTAATACTTAAAAATGAAGATCGAAGTGTCGATCATCTAAGTTGATAGCTAGCCCAGGTTTCCTCTGTCAGCATACAGCTCTGCATCCCACATTTGGTCTCTTTTAAAAAAGGAGAGGAGTGAAGGACTGACTGTGGTATGTGAGTGGCCATGGCCACATTAACATGTGTGGGCCCAGGGAGGCAAGGTAGGGGGATCCCAACTGGTATTTTTAAAAAAAGCTTTACTCTGGTGATGGAGTACTTTAACAAATTTTCCGCCAGACTTGGTGGCTCGGCCTGTAATCCCGCGCTGTGGGAGGCTGAGGTGAGTGGATTTTCTGAGACCGCGGGTTCAAGACCCGCCTGGGCAACTTGGCAAGACCACATCTCTACAAATAAATCAAAAAATTAGCTAGGTGTGGTAGCTCACACCTGTAGTTCCAGCTACTTGGAAGGCTGAGGCGGAAGGATCACCAGAGCCCAGCAGGTTGAAGCTGCGGTGGCCGGGAGAGGCCACTGCACTCCAGTCTGGGCAACAGAGTGAGACTCCAACTCAAAAAAAAAAAACAAACATTTTCCCCCTGGGCAGGACTGCCTTTCCCTTTTATTTTCACTCCCACCCATGTCTGTAACAGGGAAGTCCTATGTGGACCAGCTCTACAAGAGATGCTTAAAGGAGTTATAAAAATAGACAAAAGAATAATACCACCCAATACAAAAGCACATGTAAGAGCATAGCTTACAGAGCACAAAATCAACCACAAAGGTTAAAACATAAAGCAACTTCTTAACAATATGATAGGAACAAACCCTCACATATCAATAACTAACTTGAACATTAACAACTTGAACACATCATTTAAAAGGCATAGAGTGGCAAACTGGATTTAAAAAAAAAAAAAACAATTCATTGTGCTACTGCCTTCAGGAAACCCATCTCACCTCAAATACAACCGATAGGCTCAAGACAAAGGGATAGAGAAAGATCTTCCAAATGCAAATAGAAAACAAAAAAGTGCAGGGGATCACTGTTCCTATATCAGATAAAATACACAACCAATAAAAGTCAAAAGGACATTGAAGGGCACTACATGATGATAAAGCAGTCAATTCATCAGTAAGAAATATTCATCTTGAATGCATACATGCTCAATATAGGAACACCCAGATTTATAAAACAATCACTAATTAACCTAAGAGAGGACATAGGCTGTAATACAATAATAGTGAAGGGCTTTAACACCCCACTGTAGACAGATCCTCAAAGCAGAAAACTAACAAAGAAATCAAGGACTTGAATTCAACACTTGAGCAATTAGATCTAATGAACATCTACAAAACATTACACCTCGCAACAAAAGGTTATACATTTTCACCCACACATGGAAGCTACCCTAAGATTCACCACGTAGTCATAAATCAAGCCTGAATAATTTCAAAAAGTTTAAATCACACTAAGCATCTTCTCAGGCAATAGCAAAATAAAAATAAATATCAACACCAAGAAGAACCCACAAAAACATAAATACGAGGGAAGGGGACACCAAAAAATTGAATTTATTTATAAAAAATTGTATATTTATTTTTACATGTTTAAACTTCAGCCACCTTCAAAGTACTCTCCGTTTGATGCAATACACCCACTGAGATGCTTTTTTCTCTGCTCAAAACAGTCTTTGATGCCTTTTAGTGCTTCTGCCATTTTTTGGTTTCACCTCTTCCACACTGGCAAAAAGTCTCCCTTTGAGGACTTTTTTTTTTCCAGAGGAAAAAACAGTCACTTGAGGTGAGATTGGGTGAATATGGAGGATGGGGTGCAGGGGTCACGCCATTTCTGGTCAAAAATTACTGAACACTCAGAGCAGTGTGGGTAGGATGTTGGTATAAAGCACCCATCATGAAATGGGCTAAAATGTTGAAAAGAATTGCAAAAAAAAATTACTGAAACCAAATGCAGCCTCTCACAACAACGCTAGCTGGTACACTGATGTCAATGGATTCCTAGAACACTCACCTAACAGGAGAAGCCTGTACTACAAGAGGCCCATCCTTCAAAACACTGTTCTGTTTTTTGGGGGGGTCCCCCTTGTATATGGAAATTAAACAACATGCTCTTGAACAATTTATGGGTAAACAACAAAATCAAGGCAGAGATTAAAAAGATTCCTAGAAATAAATAAGAATAAAGACACAGCATACCAAAACCTCTGGGATGCCATTAAAGCAATGCTGAGAAGGAATTTTATAACATTAAAAGCCCAATCAAGAAAACAGATTTCAAGTAAACAGTCTAATGTCACACTTAAGGGAAGTGGACAAATAAGCTTCTTATCCACACATGGAACAGCTGGTTCTTTGAAAGAATAAACAAGATTGACAGACCAGTGACACATTAACAAAAAAAGGGGAGCAAGGGAGATAATCCAAATAAATACAATCAGAAATGAAAAAGGCATCATTACAGCAGATCCTGAAGAAATGCAAAAGACTATCAGAGATTATTATAAACATCTGTATACATGTACGATAGAAAATCTAGAGGAAACGACAAATTCCTGGAAACACACAACCAAGATTGAAACTATGTGCAGACCAATAAGAAGTAAAGACACTGATTCGGTAATTAAAAACAAACTAACAAGTAAAGAAAGCCATGATCCAAATGATTGCACAGCTGAATTCTACGAGATATATAAGGAAGAACTGCTACCGATCCTGCAGAAAGTATTCCAAGCGATCAAGAAGGAAAGATTCCTCCCTAACTCATTCTACAAAGCTAATACCATCCTGATACTAAAAAATGGTAAAGACACAACAAAGAAGGAAAACTGTAGATCGATATCCCTGATGAACATAGATGCAAAAATCCTTAACAAATACTAACAAACCACATCTAACAGCATATTATAAGGATCAATCATCATGACCAGGTGGGCTTTATTCCCAGGATAAAAGACTGGTTCAACATAAGCAAGTCAATAAATGTAATCTACCATATAACAGAAGCAAAATCAAGAACCACATGATTACCCAAATAGATGCAGAAAAAGAATTTGATAAAAACCAACATCATTTCATGCTAAAAATCCTCAACCATCTAGGTGTCGAAGAATCATTATTCAAAATAATATGAGCCATCTGTGACAAACTTGCAACCAACGTCATATTTAATGGACATAAGCTGGAAGTATTCCCCCTATGAACCAGAACAAGACAAGGATGTCCACCCTCACCATTCCTATTTAACATAATACTGGAAGTCCTGACCACAGGAATCAGGCAAGAGAAAAAAATAAGAGGTACCAAAGTAGGAAAGAGGAAGTTAAATTAGCTCTCTTTGAAGACAATAAGATTCTATACTTAGAAAACTCTCAGGACACAAAATCAACATTCAAAACTCAGTTGCACTTCTATCCAATAGCAAACAGACTGAGAACCAAATCAAAAACACAATCCCACTGACAATAGCCAGTTGTATAAAATACCTGGAATACATCTCACCAAAGAGTTGCAAGATCTCTACAACAAGAACAGCAAAATGCTGCTGAAAGTAATCAAGGGTGACACAAACAAATGGAAAGAAATCCCAAACTCATGGACTGGAAGAATGAATATTTTTAAGTTGTCCACACTACCCAAAGCAATCTACAGATTCAGCACAATCCCTATCAAACTAGCAATATCAATTTTCACAGGCCTAGAAAATACAATACTTAAATTCATATGGGGGCAAAAAAGAGCTTGAATAACCAGAGAAATCCCAAGCAAAAAGAACAAAGCCAGGGGCATCACACTGCCAGACTTCAAAGTTTACTACAAGCCTACAGTAACCAAAACAGCACGGAACTGGTACAAAGATAGACACATAGACCAATGGAACAGAATAAAGAAAGTACCCAGAAATAAAACTGCTGACCTACAATCAACTATCATTGACAAAGCCAACAAAAACAAATATTGGCAAAAAGACACCATACTCAACAATATGGTGCTGGGGAAACTGGCTATCAGTATGCAGAAGAAAGAAACTGGACCCCACATATCACCACATACAAAAAGTAACTCAAAATGGATAAAAGCAAAAGATTTAAAACTATAAAAATCTTAGAAGAAAACCTAGGAAACATTCTCCTGGACATCAGTCTAGGCAATGAATTCATAACCAAGTCCACAAAAGCAAAGGCAGCAAAAAACTGAAATTGACAAGTAGGACCTTATCAAGTTAAAAAGCTTCTGTACAGAAAAGGGAACCATCAACAGAGTAAAGAGACAACCCACAGAATGAGGAAAATATCTGCAAACTATGCATCTGACAAAGGCCTAATATCTAGACTTTACAAGGAACTCAAATGAACAGACAAAAAATAAATGAATAACTCCATTAAAAATTGGGCAAAAGACAACAAGGAAAGAAAATTGCAGGACAATCTCTTTGATGAATATAGATAAAAAATTCTCAATAAGATTCTAGCAAATTGGATCCAAAACACATCTCAAGAATCATCTACCATGACCAAGCAGGCTTCATTCTTCAGATGCAGGGCTGGTTCAACATCCAGAAGATCATAAATGTAATTCAATACATTAAAAGATACAAAAACAATAACCACATAATTATATCACTAGACACAGAAAAAGCTTTAGACAAAGTCGAGCATCCATTCTTAATAAAAACCCTTAAATAACTAGACATAAAAGGAACATTCCTCAAAAAGGTAAGAGCCATCTATGATAAACCCCAGACAACATATTTCTTAATGGACAGAAGTTGGAAGCATTCCCCCTAAAAACCCGAACAAGACTGCCCACTCTCATCCCTCCTGTTCAACACAGTGCTGGAAATCCTTGCTAGAGCAATCAGGCATAAGAAGGAAATCAAGGGTATCCAAACAGGAAAAGAGAAAGTTAAGCTATCCCTCCTGGTTGGATAATATAATCCTATAGCTTGAAAACCCAGGAAAGTCCATCAAAAACCTCCTTGCACAGATAAAGTACTTTGGTAAAGTTTCGGAGTACAAAATCAAGACAGAAGACAGTGCAGAAGACAGTCACATTTCTATACACCAGTAACAACAGGCAAAAAACCAATTAAAAATCACAATTCCATTCACAATAGCCATAGAAAAATGAAATACCTTGGCATCCACCTAACCAGAGATGTGAAAGATTTTTACAATGAGAACTATAAAATACTCCTAAAAGATATCAAAGAAGACACAAACACATGAAAAAATATCCCTTGCTCATGGATTAGAGGAATTAATATTGTCAAAATCCATCTTATCCAAAGCAATCTATAGATCAATGCAATACCCAACAAATTATGAACATCACTCATCTCAGACCTGGAAATAACAATACAGAAATTCATACAAAGACCAAAAAAAAGAGCACAAATAGCCAAAACAATCCTCAGCAAAAGGAATAAAGTGTGAGGTATCGTACTTCCAGACTTTAAACTTTAGTATAAGGCTACAATAGTTCCAACTACTGGCAAGGCTGAAGTGGAAGGATCACCTGAGCTCAGTAGATCGAATCTATGGTAACATGAGCATGCCACTGAACTTCAGCCTGGGCAACAGAGTGAGACCCCAACTCAAAAAAAATTTTTTTTCAGATAGGCCAAAATAAGGCTAAAATGTCAAAGAACATGATCTGCACACTCATAATGCTGGGAAAGGGACCTCAAGAGTAACATAGTTTAGGCCCCTATCTTTAGTAAACAAAACAGAATCAATATTACTCAATATAAATGTGACATTATAAAATTAGATGTACAAATTCTCAAATAAGATATTAAAATAAAAATTCACTCACTATATATGAATTAACTCATTAATACGCTAGTGAAGAAAAAGAAAAAACACTAAGAAATGTGAATAGCCTATAGAATTAGAATGCTACAATCTACTTCAGTTTAGAACTCTTACAATTTTAAAATATTTTAAGCCATCAAAAAATTTGCCAGCCGGGTTCAGTGGCTCAGCCTGTAATCCCGCAACTTTGGGAGGCTGAGGTGAGTGGATTGCCTGAGCCTGTGGGTTCAAGACCCGCCTGGGCAGCAAGACCTCATCTCTACAATAAATAAATTAAAAAAAAAAAAACCAGCCAGGCATGGTAGCACATGCCTGTAATTCCGTCTACTTGGAAGGCTGAGGCGGAAGGATCGCCGGAGCCCAGCAGGTCGAGGCTGTGGTGGCCGGGAGCGGCCACTGCACTCCAGTCTGGGTGACAGAGTGAGATTCCAACTCAAGAAAAAAAAAAAAAAAAATTTGCCTTTCACAAATTGCTTTGGGCATTCTAAGGGAAAGAAATTTATACAAGCAAGGTTACCTAGTCATGAAAATGATTTCCATAACCCAACAATTTTAGCATGTATTACTAACTTTAAGTCATTTTCTTTAAAGCTTAATATCAACCATAAAAATCGCTAGTGTCAACACCTTCTTTAAAAACATTCATTCATATATCATTCAAGAAAAATATGTTTAAAGCATATATTACTTTGACATGTGTTTTCAAACTGACAAGAACTCAGTAGTTATAAGAGATTATATTTTTAAAAGTAACAAAGTAGCAGAGAAGATGAAACTAGCCTGATAGAATTTCACAGTCTTATGGTTCTCAGAATCAGAATCTTATCATTTCTAATGAAGTAACTTTTTATTTTTTTGAGTTGGAGTCTCACTCTGTCACCCAGACTGGAGTGCAGTGGCACGCACCCGGCCACCACAGCCTTGACCTGCTGGGCTCCAGTGATCCTTCCGCCTCAGCCTTCCAAGTAGCTGGAATTACAGGTGCACACTACCACGCCCAGTTAATTTTTTATTTATCATAGAGATAAGGTCTCGCCAAGTTGCCCAGGTGGGTCTTGAACCCTTGGGCTCAGGCAACCCACTTGCCTCGGCCTCCCAAAGTGCTGGGATTACAGGCTGAGCCACCGAGACCAGCCTGAAGTATTATTTTTTAAAGTAAATTACTTATTCATGGAAATCATTCACTTTTGTTCTGAAAAATTACATAAGGTCAGTTGCAAAATAATTCTATAATTAATGAAAATATTTTCAAAACAATACAGTACCATCATTAGAGTTCATGGCTGATGTCAACTTCTGACTTTTCACAATGTCCCCCTCTCCAACTCTTGAACACAAGTCTCCTAGAACTTTAAAATACTATTGAAAATATTGTTTAAAAAACTGTTGTGAAAATATTTATAGAAAACATATTTTAAGACAACTCTTTCGGGTCTCCTCCCACTGTAGAGTTTTTCTGTTTCCTTAATAAATCCTTCTTTCAAAAAAAAAAGAAAAAAAACATTTTAGCAAAATTATATTTGAGAAATTGAAACTTCCCCCAAATATGGAATTAAGTTAATTTTTAAAAATTAATTTGTATTTTCTAAGACAGCCCACAATTTACACTTATGTGAAAAACTGCTTTATCCCACTGCAGTCTGGCTGATTTTTCTGATAGCTAAAGTCTCCTTTCATTTGAAGTAAAAATTGAACAGATTTAACAAGGTGAAAGCAGACAGAATTATTTTGCATTGCCAAAGCTTCCAAAACATGTAGTTAGAGTAAACCGAGTATGATTAAAACAGTCTCTTTCACAAATGATGATTTTTTAAAAAATTCAAGTAAAATTTTGATTACTCTATGTATTAAATTAATTTTTAGTAGTATATTTCTAGTAATTGAACTACTCTACTATCTACAGGCAATCAAAGAGTGTAAACCAATAATTCTAGTAAGCATTGTCATTTATTTAGATAGATGGGTGGGTAATAGATAATAAGTAATCATTTATTGAATTAGTGAGACATGTCTTGCATTCTTTAGTACTTAAATAGTTTAATGATTTCACCATTCTTATTCTAAATAAAAGCAGGATATTCTATTAAAAGGTTATGCTTCAAGAGCTTTGCAATGATTTTTTCTGAGAATTAATTATTAAAAACAATTACACTCTTACAAACTATGCAGAAACTGTTTTCTGTATGATGACTTAAATGTGACACAGTTGGTCTACACAAAAACAAGTTCTCAGTAAATAAATGGTATTTAGTTTACTAATTATTTTTTAAAAACAACATATTAATATGTTTGGCCTCTGCTAATATTCTTCTAAAACATAAAACTAGGTTATCTACACTCCTAAGAAGTCAGAGTATAAATAACTAGTGCAAATACAATTATTCTAGTGAATTAAAAGAGTTATGGAATTTAAAAAATTCATTACACAAATTGTTCACCTTCAAAGCAAATAATTATATACACACTGTTCAAATAGAACAGCTTGTTGGTACAGAAACCCCCTCTTATGGTTGGTCAAGGAATGGACTTGGTGCTCACCAAAAGGCACCTCTAACTCTTCAGACATAAAGAAATGCTAATGGTGGACCAGAAAATGAATGAGACTGTGTTATATAATACATATGCTTATAATAATATCTCTGTATGTAATCGCTTATGTTAAATGTGAAATGCAGAAAAGCAGCAAGCTAGAACTACATCTGTTATATATCTTTCTAATTAAAACATGATTAAATTCTGTTTCAGTTTTTAATTGGCCCCATTTTGATTTAGTAAGCATTTAGCCCAAATGTTATAATACTTCGTAATGTTTCAAAACTGCATGCAAACAAATTCTTCTTACTATCAGGATTTATAATGTAATACAGTGTATAATAAAGTAAGTTACAATCATGTAGTTTTTCATTTCACATTATTAATGTTGAAATTTATCAGATTACTTTCATAAATACTGTTTTTTCCCCAAAAAATCATCCTTTCTTATATTTATTTATCTATTTTTATTTTTATTTTTGAGTTGGAGTCTCACTCCATCACCCAGGCTGTAGTGCAGTGGCACGCACGCTCACGGCCACCCCAGCGTCGACCTGCTGGGCTCTGGTGATCCTTCACCTCAGCCTTCCAAGTAGCCGGAACTACAGACGCACACTACCACGTCCGGCTATTTTTTTTTTTTATTATTGGGGAGATGAGGTCTCGCCAAGTTGGTTGAGCTGGTCTCAAACCTGCGAGCTCAGGCAATCCACTCGCCTCGGCCTCCCACAATGCTGGGATTACAGGCTGAGCCACCGAGCCAGGCCTTTTTCTTATTTTTAAACACCATTTCTCATCATGAAAAATGGAATAGCAAATATTAAAAAATATACAAGTGTTTTTATTTTGCCTCAGTAGGTACTAAAGCAACAAGTGGTGGATTTCTGCCTTCTCCTTTCTCTGATCAACAAATGCATTATTCAATGTTAAAAGAGAGGGTGTAAGAATCCTGAAAAAAAACAGTGGCATATAACTAGTTAATAGACTCAAACTTAGGAGACCACAGACCAACTTGCTTTTTTACATGACTTTGGGGTAAACTTTTGGTAAGCATGTGAGAACTAACCATAGCAATTGCATAACCTTAAGGAGTATTCTATGTGGAACCCCCAGGCACCAAACATAAGGCTTGCACAGTTTATACACAGACTTGCATAGTTAATCTTCCAATATCTAAATAATTTGTACATATGTAATACAAAATCCAAATATTTATAAAGCCTAAACATACTTAAATAATGTATACGTACATGTACATGTTTATCCATAAATTTTATATACATATATCCACACTCTACCAGTCCTCTATATAGCTAAGAAGTTGCATTATAGTCATTAAAAGGATTATCCAAAATAAGTGCCTGCATAGCAATATCTTGGAAGGGGCTTGAATGAGCTATATATTTAACAGAGCGTGTCAAATGTGAGGATTCCCATTCTTGAGACTGTATGTATTACCTAAATGAAACTATTTGAAGCCTGAATACCACATTCAGTAATACAGGCCTGGGAAGGAAGCATTTTTTTTTCTTCCTAAAGTGAATTTGATGCTTCTGAAAGACTGACAGATTTGGAAGAAAAAGTATAGCTCTAAACTAAATTAAGTATTCACAGAACAACACTGCAGCTGCAAGAGCAATTCAAATTTCCTATCACCAATGTTTCAATCCTCTTTTAAAAGAACGATTTCTGAGGTCAGAGGTTACTCCCATTTTCATGGCTATTCAGCCCCTTGGCTAATGTAGCTACCATGGGTGCCATTAAACAGTGGCAATTGCGATAATGGATATATCTGCAAGAGCAGCAAGTCATTTTATAAAGCCTGCCAACTACTACAAAAATAGTGATTTTTCAATTCCACAAATTGTTTCTGTAACATTTTATCTAAAACTGGCTTGCATGACTCAAATACTACATTTATATTTTTAAAATAAAGTATTAATTACATGTTACATTCTAAAGGTTTCAAAGGGGACTGAAAATAAATTTAAATGAAAATATATATCATCAAATAAGCCATGAGAAATGGTCCAACTGCTTGGATTTATAGTAAACCTGAACAGTCTCATGTGTATGTGTATGTGTGTATGTGCACACAAATATCCATTTCACAAACAGAAGGAAAATAACTTTTCCTTTCAAGACTTCTCTGCTAATTACTAGTATTAATCTAACTAGTAGTATATGTTATAAAGAAGCTTGACTATATTCTGAAATAAATGTGTAATATATAATTTACTCATAAGTAATGAAACATTACCTCAAAATAAAAATATCAAAGATTCAAAAGGAAAAATGAAACATGGTAGTTTTGAAGTATTACAATATTAGAGGGAAGGAGTTTCATAAAACATAAATCTAAACTTCTAAAACTGCTACAATTTTTGAATAGTTGTTTGTACATGAAAAATAAGTTTTAAAATAAAGTCCTATGTTGTTTCACTTCATCAATAAAGTATACAATCAGTTCTGTGTGACTCTGTCTAATACCTGACTCCCAAAAAAATAACATAAAAATATATAGTTTGTGTATCTGTCAGTGATAATAGCCTATGAAGTACTAAAATTGCTCCTGATTTTCTGTGAGTTCTTTAAATGGTAAGATGGTCTCATTTTATGCTTCTAAAATATCAAAAAAAATTAAATGTGTAACAGGAACATTATTCACAAAATCACTAAAAGACGTAAATGACTTTTAATTTTAATTTCCAAAAAAGAATTGTATCTCAAATTTAAAAAGAACTTAAAAGGGGGGAAAAACCCTCTCAAAATTAAGACTTAAGGCTTTATTACCCATACAAATTTTTTTCTTCTTTTTATTTCAACAGACAAGCCAACAATAATTATTTTTCATTTCAGAAACTGACTTTCCAATTTAATAATTTAATAACCTGAACTTACATAGGAACACAGGCTTTTTTTTACTGAAAGAAGACATGACAAAAGGAAAGCTACTTTTCCAGTTTTAACTTATCAACAATTATTTGATAAGATGAAATATAATATTACAAGTAGTTACTCAAATCCCAGGGCATTTTAGAATGTCTTGAAATAGTAAAGAGAAGTTTCTTTAATTGTAGTCAGAGAGTAATTTAATATTCAAATTTTATAGAAAACCCAAATGGATCAGTTCTTGTTGCTGTTGTTTGTTTGTATGTTGCGGAAGGGGTGTGTTTAGTTGAGCTTAAAATGCAATAAAAACAATGTACTACTACCTTGAGATTTCTGTGGTCTAAATCAAATCCCAGACCAACTAAAAGCAAAGAAAGATTCATCCAGTCTATTTTAATATTTGAGAATTCTTATTTCCAAAGAGTTTCTTGAAACCATAATTTTAATTTTATCCTGACACCTTTAAAAAAAAAAAAAAAAATCATACTTCATTATATGGTCCTTGCACAATTGCACCACCTAGTGTTTACTAGGCAATAATTCTACAAGTTTAATAATATTTTTCTCAGTATTTAAAACAAAACAAAAACCACTGCTATCACCACCATAATACCACCACACATCAACCATCTAAGCTTTGTTACCTGTGTTTTACTTATAAAAGACTTATAAATTATCAAGTTTTAGATGCATTAAAATTTTAATTGTAATCTATTTAACATGTTCTAAATGTGCACTGAAATACGTATTTCAAATGTATTCAAACTGATTACACATTATTTCAAAAAGAATCACTTTCTAAAGTCTAGAATGTGTTTCAATGTCAAAATTAACAGACAAAAATAAGAATGATGGTGGCCTCTTTGTGGGCAAAAGCAAGGGTGTATCTTCTCCTTTGACTTCCTGAGAGTAACAGGGCAGGCTCTTGTTCCTAAACCACATATCAGAACCAGAACCACATATCAAAAGCTATTTAGCTGTGTATAAGGAAAGGTATACTACTATAGTTTCTTCAATAAATAGTTGTAAGACTTTAAAATGTTTCTGTTACAGTATTGAGATAACTTTTAAAAATGTACATCCATGTATGATAAACTACCATGATATTAAATTTATAGTATTAGCTTGACACTTATTTAATAACGTACATTATGATTACAAGTCATTATTACTATTCTACATGGTAATCAGAGCTAAGTGATGAACTGTTCACATGAATTACTATAATCCACACTGCCTTTATATAGTTAAAACTGTATATCGTTAAGAATTTATAAAGTAAGCTGGAGGGAGAATAAAGGAAACTCAGGCAGAACAGAAAGGTACTCTAAGGCCTTTCCAAAGACTTTATTATCCATTATCCACACTTGGAAAAGCCAATGCTATTCCTTTTCTAGCAGCAGAGTGCCATGGCCATGGATTACAGAATTCCCTGGCTGGTACGTATACCCAGTTTTCCAACTTGCCAACCTCCAGTGTTGAAAGCCAGGAGAGAGCCAAATACAATTTGGCTTAGAATAGTAGTCCTAAGTGTTAAAGTGTGTGAGTGTGTGAGTGTGTGTGTGTGTGTGTGTGTGTGTGTGTGTGTGTGTGCGCGCGCGCGTGTGTGTGTGTGTGTACATGTGCAAGGATAAGGAGAGACAGAGGGAGAGAAAGGGACAGAGAGAGAAAGAGAGAAAGACAGAGAGAAAGACAGAGACAGAGACAGAGAGAGAGGGAGAGACAGAGGGAGAGGGAGAGACAGAGGGAGAGGGAGAGGGAGAGGGAGGGGGAGAGGGAGAGAGAGAGACAGAGGGAGAGGGAGGGATGGATGGCTTCAATTCAAAATGAAAACAAGTCCAGCTCCCCACTTAAACAGCAGAGAGGTATGCAATCAAATCTTCCTCAGGTTGTGTCTGTTTCCCTTTGTTCTCCAGCATCAGACCTTTATTGCCACACATTTTCTTATCCAACCTTTGATTATCTACCCTTGGCACTTTATTTTTCACCTTCTTACTAGTTAAGGTATGATATTTATACAATTTATCTAAAGTTAGACATAAAAAACAATCCAAGTGATATGCTTGGTGCCATGAGGTCAGGTAGAGCTCAGATCCTCCTAGAAGCATTCACATGTTCACAGATCACGGTGTATTCCCTAGAGGCTAAAGGTACACATGAACATGACACCTTAGCGAAAACCAGAACAATGCTCTACAAAGCCTCCCTCTTCTAAGCTCCTGTAGTCTCTTCTGACAGGTTCATATTACTCATCATGAGAATTGAGGTTTTTAGTGATGTGAGGGACTTGAATAGTAGAGTACTGTGAAAAATGCCCATGATTTGAAAACTTTTCCACTTACATAAAATTTACCAAAACATTCCCTTTGCTAGACTGACAGCAAGGTCTTGCTCCCATGATCTTAGAAGCCAACAGTGACAATACAATTTCCTAAAACCTAAAAGCTGTGCTTCTCAGGATCCTAAGCTTAACCTGGGACCCAAAGACAACATGACTACCAAAATGTTGTGGAATACTATTCACTGAAGCAGAAAGATGACAGCCATTCACAGGAGAGCCTTAGCCTATAATTAGTTCCTCTGATCAGCAAAAGAGTGGTGAGAGTGATATTCACTCCTATTACTCCTGAAGAATAAAATGAAAGTAGAAAATGCTAAAAGAAACCATTTCGTGCATAAACTATGTGGAAATAGATAATTCAGAATCTTGATTACAAACTCAGGGCAAACCAGTAACATAGTTTTTAAATTCAAGAGGAAAGAGGACAGAGTCCAGGCCTGCCAAAGTATCAACCATCTCCTCTATCAAGTCAAGCTCGAATTCTCAACATAAAAACAAAGAGAAGTAAGCTCACCTCATCTGACTACCCCTAGAAGAATCTCAACAAAAGTTGCCGTGACACTTAAAGGGGGCTGGAGAATTCTATTCATGAGAAACTTTACCATGAAGAAAG
Source organism: Cephalopachus bancanus (assembly GCA_027257055.1). Lineage (NCBI taxonomy): Eukaryota > Metazoa > Chordata > Mammalia > Primates > Tarsiidae > Cephalopachus > Cephalopachus bancanus. Next base: position 1,071,398 of record JAPVLO010000315.1, read on the forward strand.
TCATTGCACAGATTTGCAGTCCAAAATCTCTTGACTTAAATAGTCAAAGAATTTTAAATCTTGAATTTAGCCCTGAGTGGTCCCAGACTGGCAAGTGACCTCAAATGCACAGTAGAAGCAAACACAATTCCTTTGGAAATGAATACTTCAAACACAGCAGTTTGCTGTTCATCCTTGATGGAATAGCCTAAGTGAGGTAGGGAGGTGGAGAGCCAAAAAAATTACTAGTTTGGGTAATGATATTGATACTGTCATTCTAAAACCATATTGGTTTTAGTGCAATAAGTTTAATTGTACTGATGTTTACAGTCAAAATTTTCAGCATGAGAAGACATACAAAAAATAAAATCAAAGAAGCAAATACCTTGCATTACTTAATTTGAATTATAAATATCAATAAGAATGCATGACACAGCTTCCCTTTAGAAAAGTATACATTTCCTAGCTCTATTCACAAAGAAGGCCTAGAAACAATGAACAACCTAATAATGGGCAAATTATGCCTAAACTGTGGCCTCTACATACATTTCCCAAAGAACCAAGCATCCTTGAAGAAATGGTCAATTTCAAGTCTGAAATAAGAAATGTACAAGATAGCCTCAATCAACTTTTTATGCTAGAAATATAGTATACACAAATTGTCAAAGGCTACTAGGATTGTGTCAAAAGGACTCAGAAGCCACCTTGAAGGCGCTAACATTATAAAAACAATTGGGTTAGGCATTATCTTCTAAATTGAAAATGTATATACCATATAACCCAGCATTTCTATGTAAAGATATGCATTCCCTTCAAAACCCACACATGTACAAAAGATGTTATGTCTTCAGAATATCAAAAACTTAGAAAACACCTAAATTAACAGAAGAGTAAATGAATAAGCCCTGTACTAGTCAAACAGAATACAGCAGATAAACAAATGAATCACAGTAATGTGCAACAATAGAAACAATATAATATCATAAAGAAAGAAGTAGGTTGCCACCAAAGTCTCGCTGTCACCCAGGCTGAAATGCAGTGGCACACTCACGTCCTCCACAGCCTCAACCTGCTGGGCTCAGGCAATCCTTCCATCTCAGTCTTCCAAGTAGCTGGAATCATAGGCGTGTGCCATCATGCCCAGATAATTTTTTGATTTATTGTAGAGACGAGGTCTCACTAAGCTGCCCAGGCTGGTCTCAAACTCTTGGGCTCATGCAATTCTCTTGTCTCCACCTCCCAAGGTGCTGGGATTACAGGCGTGAGCCACTGCACCTGGCCAAAGTCACTTTTTTTTTCTCCACAGTGTAAGTTTAATATAGATAATTTAATAGGAATACACATTACATTTCAAAAATAATTAATAGCTAAAAGAGAAAAAAGAAGATCCTCATAGTCAAACCTTTATATATTTTTAAAATCTGGCTAGTCAAAAATATAACTCCTAAAATGGCAAGAAAATGTTGGGCATGCTCATTTTAGATAACATGAAAGCAATTAAGACCTCAAATGTACTGAAAGCAAAAAGCTGGCACAAAGTTTTTGTTTCCTAAAACCAAATACACACATGCAAATTATTTGTTCAAATAAAAGGCATCCATCTGAAAAGGGTGATTTTTTAAAATACTCTTTCAGATTTTAAAAGCTGCTCTTTTTTAACCTATCCCAAATATAGTCTTCCCTTCTTAAGTCTTCTTATCCTACTATACACTTAAGCACGAATACTTTTTGCTTCCTTTAAAATAATATTTTATACTCTATATTCTATTAAAAAGACAAGCACTCTATTATAGCACCAAAAGAAATTTGTAAAAAGCTTTTCACCATATCAATATTTAACCTGTGAGTATTTGGACATTCTTAAATCGAGCAAAATAACAACTTGCTTTTAAAAGATAAATGTTCTCTATTTATTTATTTTTATTTTGGTTTTTTTTTCCAGCTATTCCCAGAGAAATAAATATAACTACTCCAATGTATTAAATATGTATTTGAATTTTCAATAGATTCCAGAAAACAATAAAATGCCAATTCTTAAAGATTCTTATCCATACTAGGCAACAAGTGTTTAAAAGATACCTGTACACATAAAAAAGTAATTGAATTTAAAAAACAGGCCAAGCATGGTAGCTTACACCTATAATCCCAGCACTTTGGGAGGCGGATGTGAGAAGATTGCCTGAGCTCAGGGATTTAAGACCAGTCTGGGCAACATGGTGAGATCTCATTTCTACAATCTGTTTCAAAAAAAACTGGGCATGGTGGCATGCTCCTGTGGTTCCAGCTACTTGGAAGGCAGAGGCAGAAGGATTACCTGAGCCCAGCAGGTCAAGGTCATGGTGGCTGTGAGTGTGCCATGGCACTCCAGCCTGGGCAACAGAGTAAGACTCCAACTCAAAAAACAAACAAACAAACAAACAAACAAACAAAAAACCAGCTAGCCACTGTCAGGATAATTGAGGTAAAAAACAAAACAAAACAAAACAAAAAAAACAGTATCTCCCTTTGGAGCTTACAAATTAGTTGAGAAGACAAAAGATACAGACACAAACATTAAAACAAAAATGGAGAATATGTAATAGGAAATGTATGATTAAATGCCAAATAAAAGTCACTAACAAAGAAGCCATAAGATTTCTTAATACAGAGAAATCATCATGGACCAAGAGTAATTAGAAGCAGCTTCCTGGAAAGAAATGGAATCCACAATGTGTTTTATCAGATGAGTAGCAAACATTCAGAAAGTAATAGAAGTGAAAGAATCACATGTAATAAGAATCAAATTTTTTTTCAGCATAAAACGTAAGTGTGTCTAAAGATGATGCCTAGTTACTAAGCAATAAAGTTAGAAAGATAAGTTACCACAAAACTATAGCAGACTCTGACTGCAAAACTAAGAATTATGAAATGAAACCCACACTAGGGGAAAGCAAAGTACGAAAGGGGACCCCAAAAGATCCTAGTATTTATTCTTAAATTGTGTATTCTTAAAAGTTTAAACTTCAGTCACCTCAAATATTATGCAGTCATAAAGAATAAAATCATGAACTTCACAGCAACCTGGATAGATTTAGAGTCTATAATACTAAGTGATCTTTCACAGAAACAAAGAACTGAGTATCACATGTTCTCACTCATAAGTGGACCTCGGACCTTGAACAATTTTTGTAATACTATAAGAAAAGGATTGGCATTAGTAGTAAACTGCCAGGAAGGGGGCGGGGAAGCAGGATTGGCATTAGTGGGAGTCTGCCTGGGGAAGGGGGGGCACACCTCATCAACAAGTGTACCTGCATAATGAACATTTGTATACCTAACCTTGAATTGTACCCCACATCTTTAAAATAAAAAAATTAAAAGTTAAAAAAATTAAAATAAACTTCAATCGTCTCAAAGTACTCGCCATTGAATGCAATACACCTAATCAAGATGCTTTTTCCACTGCTCAAAAGTTTTTGAACACGTCAATTTTGATACCTTTTAGTGCTTCTGCCATTTTTTCTTTCACCTCTTCTACAACAGCAAAGTATTTCCCTTTGAGAACTTTTTTCATCAAGGAAAAACAAAAAGTTACTCGGGGCGAGATCAGGTGAACAGGGAGGATGGGGCATGCGTGTCCTGCCATTTGTGGTCAAAAACTGCTTAACACTTAGCATGGTGTGGGCAGGTGCACTTGTAAATCACTCCTCATGAAACGGGCAAATACACTGAAAGAATCTCCAAAAAAAATTCACTGAAGCCAAGCACAGCCTCTCATAACATTAGCTAGTACACTGATGCCAATGGGTACTGAGAACACTTACTTAGCAAGGGAGGTCGTTCTCTTCAAGGCATGGAAAACACAGATTTTTGCATGCTAGATAAGTGTTCTAGGTAACTTTTTAAAGTAATTGTGTTTTGTTTTTTAAGTAATTGTATTTTTTCTAAGTAATTGTTTTGGGGTTTTTTAGGGTCTCCTCTTACATTTTAAAATGTTTGCTTCTCCCCATACAACTGTAAGGGGAAAGGAGAAAGAATGGATATAAAAATAAGCTTGATTTAATTTTACCAGCTTTTTCCAAGTAACAGTAAAATCACAAATAATGTGAACTCTTCAACTGTTAAATTCCATTTATGAAATATGATGTGACTTTTATTTTGTTCTCTTCTTAAAACTAATCATTTATTTCAAGGTTGTAGGAAGTCTTCCCTCATCTTGGTACATGTCAGAGCCAGTTATTTTTCCAGCTTTGAAGTTGTTTCAAGATCTGTCACTTGGTTAGGTCATGGGATGAATGCCTGGGGGTTTTTTTCCTCCAAGATGCTACTTTTCCTTAATTCATCTCTGTTTAGAAATGATTTATGCATTCTGATGTATATTTTATTAAAAGTTAAAAAAAATCAACAAGTACCATGTCAATCTTGTTATTTTCAAGACATAATTTTCCATTCATCTATTTTGTGTAGATATGTAAACTCACCTTTACATCAATCTGATGCTTTAAAATACTTTTTTCATGGTAGGTAGAGCATTCAGTGTAAATTGAGTCATAGGGATACTCAATTTTAGAGGAAAAGAGGACTTTTGTTCCCTACCTTTAATGTGAAAAATTTCAAATTAACTGAAAAGTTGCAGAATAATAAAAAGAACTCCTACATACCCTTGACCCAGCTTCCCAATGTTAACATTTTACCTCATTAAATTCACCATTCTCTCAAACACATACATTTCTGTCGAAACCATTTGAAATTAAGTTGCAGACATGATGCCCCATTACCCCTTGGTAATTCAGTGTATATATCCTTAAACCAATGACACTCTCCTACATAAGCACAGTACAACAATCACCAAAATCAATAAATTAATATTAACACAAATTTACCATTTATTTAAAGCAGAAACCCAAATCAAATTTCACATGTTGTTCCAATAATGCTCAGGATCCAAACCAGGATCATGCTTTGCATTTATTTCATTGTCAAGTTTCTGATCCACTTTGATCCATTTCACTTGGATCACCACCTGTCTTTTCTTGACTTTGATATTTCTGAAGCATAAAGGCTGGTTACTATGTAGAAATTTCTTCCATTTGAACTTTTCTATGTTATCTTGAGCTGAGATGTGGCTTATGTACTTTTGGCAAGAATACCACAGAACTGATGCTATCTTCTTGTAGGTTCACTAGATCAGGAGGCACACAATGTCAATTTATAATTTACCTGGGATTGGCAACTTCTATCACTTGGTAAGTTGGTGTCCGCCATGATTTCCCTCAGTTAACAAGTATTTTATGTTTATAAAATAGTAAATAATAAGTATTTTGAGAGTAGATATTTTGAAAGCATGCAGATATCCAACTTCTCATTGAATTTTCACCTTCTAGTTATAGAACTCATTGATGATTTTGCCCAAATCAATTATTACTATGAGTTGCCAAAGGCAATTTTCTAATTCCAACATTTTTCTGCATTAATTGGTATTCTATTGTAAGTTCTGTTCGATCCCTTTTATATATTTATTATTTTATGTCAATATGTATTCATGGGTTTCATGTTATTTGATGCATTAAATCTATCATTATTTATTACAACATTCAAAATGTTCCATATTTGGCCAGTGTAAATTCCTTCAAACTTGCTCCTGTGTGCTTTTGACATCGTTTTATCATTCTTTCAATACTTTATTGCTTTCTGGCAAAGCAAGCCATTTCTCTAAAAAATCCCAATTCCTTTTAGTGGAAAATAATAGAGATCCGGGCACTACTGTACTAATTGCTTCTGGGCACACTCAGCTGGGAAATATATGTAAGTATATTCATACATATACATATATAAATATATACATATGGCCCTCTGGTTGTTCAGTGAAAGGATTGCATTTCTAATTGTAATCTGAAGATCATCCAAGAACAAGAATTTGATGCATGTATAATAGTTTCAACCTAACCCCACAAAAAAGTCTAATGGAAACAGAACAGGTGAGACAGAGAAGGGCAAACAAAACTTCTTCTACTAATCCACTAGCTTGAGAAAGTGTCACTTAGAAACTGTCCCACATGCAAAGCATAATATTACCATCTTGTTGAAAAATAGTATTATTTAATAATGTAACCACTGTAATGTAGAGATTTTAAAATTCAAAGCACTGCTAAGTAAAATTCATCACGGAGTCTTCAAAAAGAAAAATTCAACAGATACAACAGGCTACATACTGTATAACTCTGTATATATGACTGTGCAGATAGGGAAAATCCATAGAGATGAAAACAAGAATCATTACAGGGGCTGGAGAGAGGAGAAAATGGGGAGTTACTGCTAATGCATATGGGATTTCTTTTTAGCGTGACGAAAATGTTCTGGCCAGACACAATGGCTCATGCCTGTAATCCCAGCACTTTGGGAAGTGGAGGTGAGAGGACTGCCTGAGCCCACAGGTTTGAGGCCAGTCTGAGCAATATGGCAAGAACTCATCTCTACAATAAATCAAAAAATTAGCTGGGCATGGTGGTGCATTCCAGCTATTCGGAAGACTGAGGTTGAAGGATCGCCTGACCCCAGCAGGTCAAGGATGTCAAAGCTGCGGTGGCCGTGAGCATGCCACTGCATTACAGCTTGGGCAACAGAGTGAGACTTCAACTCAAAAAAAAAAAAAAGAAAGAAAGAAAAGAAAATGTTCTGAATTAGATAATTAGGGAGTAGTTATTATGGTTTGAATGCATCACCCAAAAGTTTATGTTTTGGAAATATAAACCCAAATGGGATTATATCCAGAGGCAGGGTTTTAGGAGATAATTAAGGTTAAATGAGGTCATAAGGGTGAACTCCTAATCCAATAGGATTGTGGCCTTATAAAAAGAGAAAGAAAGAGCCCTCTGACACATTCCCTGTCTCTCACCATATGATGCCTTCCATCGCACAGCAAGAAGGACATCACCAGATGCAGTTCCTTGACCTTGGACTTCCCAACCTCCAGAACTGTAAGAAATAAATTTCTTCTCTTTTTAAATTACTTAGTATCAGATATTCTGTTATATCAGCATAAAATAGACTAAGAAGGTGGTAAACTTTTGGATTTACTAAAAACCACTAAATTGTATACTTTAAAAGAATGCATTTTAGGCCAGACTCAGTGGCTCAGCCTGTAATTCCAGCACTTTGGGAGGCCAAGGCAAGTGGATTGCCTGAACCCTCAGGTTCGAAACCAGCCCAGGCAACTTGGCAAGACCTCATCTGTACAATAAGTCAAAAAATTAGCCAGGCATGGTAGCGTGCACCTGTAGTTTCAGCTACTTGGAAGGCTGAGGTGGAAGGATCGCTGGGGCCCAGAAGGTCGACGCTGGGGTGGCCGTAAGCATGCCACTGCACTCCAGCCTGGGCGATGGAGTGAGCCTCCAACTTGGAAAAAAAGGGGGGGGGGTGCATTTTATGTGAATTATATCTCAATAAAAAAAGGAGAGTCAATAATGCAAAACTCCCTAATGGCCCACCAAAGATTAACCTTTGAGGATTCTCATGTTACCAACCTTTGGTGGCATTTCTGTACACTAAACGCAATAATCCTGACAGACAACATGGCTACTTAGGTGGAAAAGTACTTCATTAGAAAAGGCCAACTTGACCAGGCACGGTGGCTCATGTCTGTAATCCCAGTATTTTGGAAGGCAGAGGTGAGAGGACTGCCTGAGCTCAGGGGGTTCAAGACCAGCCTGAGCAACATGGCAAGGCCCAGTCTCTACAATATTACCAAAAAATTAGCCAGACAGGGTGGCACATGCCTGTGGTTTCAGTTACTTAGAAGGCTGAGATGGAAGGATTGCCTGAGCCTAGCAGGTCGAGGCTGCGGTGACCATGAGTATGCCACTGCACCCCAGCCTGGGCAACAGAGACTCTGACTCAAAAAAAAGAAAAAAAAAGAAAAGGCCAAGTTGTCAAGAGTATCACTGGAATTTTCAATTTTTCACTTCATTAGACAACAGAAGCCAAACTTAACAGGTTAACTTTTTGTAGCACATAAACATGTAGGTGTGCTTTGGAATTTCACTGTTAGACTTCTATAACCTGTGGTTTTAGAATATTTGATTCAGCAAATGTGCAGTTCATACTTTCAGAACTTTGTGCTAACATCATCTTAGTTTCAGTAATAGCTTAATGGTATCTCCCAGATCTAGGTTTGTTGTGAATTAAGCCCAATCCTTGAATTTTCCATTCAATTGTTAATTAAATGTCTGTGGGGAATCTCCTTCTTATAAGAGAAAGTAAATTTTCTTCTTACTGTTGTCATGAACTTGAGTTCAGGTAACAGTTAATTTTACCATTAACAGGGAACACAGTTAACTTTTTTCTTTAATGTTCCCAATCTTCAAGCAAAAGGACTGAATGAAAAAATTAAAGTTAAAATGTTATCAAAATTCACAAAGATAAATAAGTATAAACCAATTAAATAATTAAACTTTCAAATGATGTTTTTCTTCAATCTATGGCACTTATACTTGTGAAGTTATTAAAGCTTACAGGTGCACTTTTTAAAACAGACTTTTGGGACACTTTGTACTTTTAACTTATATAAAATCTCAAATTCTATTAATTATTTAAGAAGAAATAGTAGTTGGAAAATTTAGAAAACCATAACCTACAATAATTTATAGACCCTAAAGATAGAGATGACTGCCTTTTCCAAAAAGAAGAAATAAGAAAAGAAGCAAGAAGTACAATAATTGTTTAGGTAGTAAGTCAAGTACAAATGAGCAAGGGTCTCATTAAAGATGACTTAACTGATTATTTACAAATCTAAAAGTTCACCTAAAAGGCATCCTGCAAGGCTAAAAAGAAATGAATTAATAGTAATCATTCTGAAGAATCCATTTTTTAAAACTAGAGAAGTAGGCCAGGTGTGGTATATAATCCCAGCACTTTGGGAGGCCAAGGTGAGAGAATTGCCTGAGTCCAGGAGATCGAAATCAGCCTGGGCAACTTGGTGAGACCTCGTCTCTACAATGAATCAAAAAAATTAGGCAGGCATACTGGTACACACCTGTAGTTCCAGCTACTTAGAAGGCTGAGGTGGAAGGATCGCCTGAGCCCAGCAGGTTGAGGTTGTGGTGGCCATGAGCGTGCCACACTCCAGCCTGGGCGACAGAGTGACACTCCAACTCAAAAACAAACAAACAAAAAAACTTAGAGAAATAAGTGCCCAGAGATTAGAAAAGCTCCTTTGGGATGTTGGCAGGGACATTAGAGTCAAAGATTCTAAGAATTATAAACCTGTAAACCTAACTTTTACCTCTAGGAAAATGAAGAGAAAAAATAAAATATGCTAAAAACAATAGGATACTAGACAACACACTATTTTAAATAGCCTGATCAAGGAAGGAAAGACAGTTTATGCTGGAGACCAGCTCCAGCCAGGTTCAGAGTACCCCAAAGGTGGAGATGGCGTTGGCGACTGGGGGGAAGAAGAGAGAAAGGAAGAGACTGGACTCCAGTCCAGTGCAGAAGCGATGTGTGTCATTGGGAATTACAACGGGTCTTTTTTTTTTTTTTTTTTTTTACAATGGGTCTTTTATACACAAAGTCAGATGTGGGCGGGGTGTCCCCCACCCACCAGAAACCTTAATCCATGAAAACTTAATCAATGATTGCCCTTAAACCCTTTTCATATGATAATCTTAAAATTCCATAACAAAGGATAACCTAATCTGTGACTGACATATTCTATAAACCTTTTTCATCCTAAGCTGATTGACTTAGGCCAAGTTAAACAATTCTATAGAAGCTTAAGTATTTACTTTACAAACGAAAGTGGCCCAGCCCAGAATGTTTGGAATCTGGCCCAGTCCAAAGTTCACAGTGGGCTACCTGCAAGTAACCCTGCCGCATTCTTTCAACAAAATGGCTGTCTTCTAAAACTATATTCTACAATTTACACCTTCAATAAATCCTAAGATCATGACCCAGAAGCCTGTGACCAATACTAAGGCTCTTAGATGTGACACGAGTTTGAATTATAAGTTGTGTGAAAGCCAAAACTGTAGTTTGCAGAAGAACGGGAGCAATGAGCTTCTAAAGTTAGCTTGTGTTCGTCCCAGTCTCAGAGTTTTTGTGTTTTGAGCTCACAGGAGCTTAATCTGCTTAGTGCTGAGTAGAAAGGGGGAGGAAATGGGGTCACATAGCTCCTGAACACATCCTAGTGGTCTCAGGGTCAACGGCCCTTCCTGATCCCTAACGCTCAGTGGGCCTCCATGGCCGGCTCCCAACAAGTTTAGAAAGTCTTTTAGGTTTCCTTTAACACATCCCTATTAGATGGATACAAACTAAATATACTTTCATTTCGAAGTGTTATCCAAAGGGAAGTAATAAATGCTGTTTTTAAGAAAAAGTGAACTGTTACCAGAACTCAAGTTCATGACAACAGTAAAAAGAAAACAGTTCTAGGTCCAGCACTAGCTAAGTATTTTCTGCCAACCATTAAGTACCTAATAAACAAAACAGGAAATAACATAACCAGTCAAGATTCCTAATTTAAGAGCAGCTAGCCGGGCTTAGCCTGTAATCCCGCGCCTTTGGGAGGCTGAGGTGAGTGGATTGCCTGAGCCCACGGGTTCGAGACCTGCCTGGGCAGGTGAGAACTCATCTCTACAATAAAATCAAAAAATTAGCTGGGTGTGGTAGTGGTAGTAATTCCGGCTACTTGGAAAGCTGAGGTGGAAGGATCGCCATAGTCCAGCAGGTCGAGGCTGCAGTGGCTGGGAGCAGCCACTGCACTCCAGTCTGGGCTACAGAGTGAGACTCCAACTCAAAAAAATAAAAATAAAAATAAAAAATAAAAAATAAAATAACTGGTTTAAATTAGAAAAATGTTAGAAGTCTCTGACTATAATAACTGAGTGAATTCCTAAAGAAATTCTTTCTCTGAAGAGCTTTAAAAATTTCATGACAGCCTCTCATCTATAATGGAGATATTTATAAAATTATATTTAGTAGCAATGTTTGAAATAGTTAAAAATGGAAACAACATAAAATGCACTAGTATGTACAATAGATAGCAAATAAAGTAGACAACACCACAGATAACTCTCAAAAACTATGTTGAACACACAGTACTGGAAGTTCTAGCAAGAGCAGTCAGGAAAGAGAAAGAAATCAAAAGTATCCAAATTGGAAAAGAAGAACTCAAATTATCTCTGTATGCCGACGATATGATCTTTACCTAGGGAATCCTAAAGGCTCTTCCAAAAGACTCCCAAACTTGATAAATGTATTTGGTAAAGTTTTAGAACACAAAATCAACACACACAAATCAGTAGCACTGCTATACACCAATAGCAACCAACTTGAGAACTCAATCAAGAACTTAATTGCATTTACAATAGCAATCAAGAAGCTAAATACCTAGGGATATACTTAACCAAGGAGATGAAAGATCTCTACAAGGAGAACTACAAAACTCTGATAAAAGAAAGAAACTATAGAGGACACAAACAAATGGAGAAACAGCCCATGCTTATGGATTAGACGAATCAACATTGCTAAAATGACCATATTACCCAAAGTAATCTACAGATTGCAATCCCTATCAAACTACCAATGTCATTTTTCACAGAATTAGGAAAATCAATCCTAAATTTCATATCAAAGCAAAAACGAGCCAGGGTAGCCTAAGCAATCCTAAGCAAAAACAACAAAGCTGGAAGCATAACATTACTGAACTTCAAATTAAACTACAAGGCTACAGTTATCAAAACAGCATGGTACTGGTACAACAACAGACACATGGACCAATGGAACAGAACAGAGAATCCAGAAACAAACCCAAATACCTATAATCAACTGATCTTTGACAAAGCACACAAAAAACACACTGGAGAAAGGGCACCCTATTGAATAAATGGTGCTGGGAAAACTGGATAGCCACATGCAGAAAAATGAAACTTGATCCCTATCTCTCCCCATATATAAAAATTAACTCAAGGTAGATTAAAGACTTAAATGTCAGACCTGAAACCATAAAAATCCTAAAAAAAAAACCTAAGAAAAACTCTTCTGGACATTGACCTGGAAAAAGAATTTATGGCTAAAACCCAATAACAAGTGCAACAAAAACAATAACAAATGCAACTTAATTAAACTAAAAAGCTTTGCACAGCAAAAGAAATAATCAACAGAGCAAATAGGCAATCTACAGAATGGGAGAAGGTATTTGTAAACTATACATCTGACAAAGGACTAATATCCAGAACCTCCAAAAAACTCAAATTGGCAAGAACAAGGCAAATAACCTCACTAGAAAGTGGGCAAATGACATGAACAGACATCTTTCAAAAGAAGATATACAAATGGCCAAACATGAAAAATGCTCAACATCACTAAGCATCAGGGAAATGTGAATTAAAACCAGTAAGATAACACCTTACACCAGTTGGAAAAAAAAGTAGAAAATACAGATGCTGGTGCAGATGTGGAGAGAAAGGGGAATGCTTTTACATTATTGGTGGGAGTGTAAACTAGTACAACCTCTATGGAAATCAATATGGAGATTTCTCAAAGAAATGAAAGTAGATCTACCATTTGATCCAGCAATCCCACTACTAGGTATCTACCTAAAGGAACAGAGGTCATTATATAAAAAAGATACTGGTTAGGCACGGTGGCTCAAGTCTGTAATCCCAGCACTTTGGGAAGCCAAGGCAAGAGGATTGGCTGATACCTGGTGTTCGAGACCAGCCTGGGCAACTTGGTGAGACCTTGTCTCTACAATAAACCAAAAAATTAGCCAGGCATGGTAGCTCATACTTGTAGTTCCAGAAACTTGTAAGGCTGAGGCAGAAGGATCGCCTGAGCCCAGTAGGTCAAGGCTGCAGTGGCCATGAGTGTCCCACTGCACTCCAGCCTGGGTGACAGAATGAGACACTAATTCAAAAAAAAGATACCTGCACTAGTATGTTCATTACAGCACAATTCACAATTGTATAGATGTGAAATCAACCTAAATACCCACCAACTGATCAGTGGATAATGAAAATATGAAATATATACACTACAGAATACCATTCAGTCATCAAAAAGAATGAAATAATGTCTTTTGCAGCAACTTGGATGGAACTGGAGAACATCATCCTAAGTGAACTCAGGAACAGAAAACCAAACACGTTCTCCCTTATAAGTGGGAGCTAAACTAAGGATCTTCAAAGGCATAAAGAATGATATAATAACCACTGGAGACCCAGAAGGAAGAGGGAAGAGGGGGAGGGCTAAAAAATATCAGGTACAATGTGCACAGATAGGGATGGTGGGTACCTTAAAGCCCAGACTTCTTTGCTGCTATGCAATGCACTAACATTTGCACCCTAAAAATTAAAACAAGAAAATAATTAAAAAGACAGACTGATCTGTCATCCCTCTGCTGTAATGCCTCAATGATTTCCCACTGCTCTTAGGACAACATGCAAAACAATTTAAAACATGGCCTCAAGGCCCCGCTGGCCGGGCCCCTCCCCACTTCATCAGCTTCTTTGTTACTGCCATACTCTGCCTTCCTCTCTCTGCAATAAGCCTTGGTTCCTCAAACACCATTGAGGACACAGGCAGGGCCTCCATTCACCCCATACTCCTTACTCCTCTTCCCCAAAGTGCCCAGCTCCAGGGCATCTCTTTAGAGGTATTCCCTATGAGAAGGGAAAAAGTAGTTTATGACCCCCTTTGTAGGCCATCATTAAAAAAAGGAAAAAAAAAAACTATGTTGAACAAAGAAGCATGCTGCAGAAAAATGCTTTATTTTTATTTGCATAATATTCAAAAGTGTTCAAAAAATAAACCTACTATTTAGAATATAAATGAGTAATCTATGAAGAAAAACAAAAGAATGATTAACTAAAAACTTGGGACAATGGTAATCTGTGGTAGGGAAGAGGAATGCAATTGGGAAGTTACCTATAAATAGTTTCAAAAGCACTGTTAATGTCCAACTTCGTATGCTGGAGAGCAGGTACACTTGTGTTCATTTTTTCCTTTATGCCTCATATAAATTATGTGTTGTTTCACATATATCTAGTTAGAGGTATACTACATTGCTAATGCAAAAGGAAAGATCCAGTTGGATGGAAAGTTCAAGGAAGCAATGCCATATGCCAAAAAGCCAGATAGAAGGGTTCTAACATCATAAATGCAATCCTAACTGATGATACAGAACATCTGACTTTCTTCTTTCCATTTATCTTTTAATGCTAGGCCCTATACCCAATTTCCTGACTACATACATTTGTTAACTCATGTGGGCAAGGGATAAATGGGTCAGAACTATCAATGGTATGCAGAAGCAAGAAGCCAGTTAACAGTATTGATCAGTACTGCCCCCAAACTCTCCACCTCCATGAAATTTGCTATATCTTAGATGGGGCAGGCAGGCATATTTTCAGTTTAGTACGAGTTCATAAGAGAAGACAGCCTGACTACAGCAGAGAAAGTACCCCTAATGGGCAACTTAAAAAGACCTTTCAGACTCTTTCATATCTCTTGACCCTCAAGTATCCATACTTAATGATAACCACAAAAGACAGCTGAAGAAAAGGGTTTGGGAACATGGGTGAATGACTCCCTGCCTTTCTGTTAGTTGTGTCATTTTCACCACTTATCTCAATTCTGAGTAACTAAAACTACAGAAATCTTTTAGTTACTGGGTGCTGAGTCTAAAATCACAACTGTCATCTATAGCTCTCATTTTCAAATTTTGCTTTTATCAAAACATGATTAATCTCATTGACTTGATGCAAACATAAATGTAAAATTACAAAAACATTTGTATAAATAAAATGTCACTTTTATACATTGTGATAAAATAAAATTTCTAACATGAAAAAAGTTCTTTGCTATTAAAAAAAATGGCCTCAAAACATAACTATGTCAGATATCCTCAAATAGAACAAAATGTGGAAATTTTTATGAATGTTATATCTTTCCCCACCAAACTGTAGCCTGACTTTTCTTTACTCCCTTTAGCCTTTATCTCACCAACTATTCCCTTGGCTTTCCTAATCTAGGCTACAAACTCTTGTTTTCCAGTCACATACATTAAAAGAGGGGCTGTGAGAGCAAAGGAAGTACGCTAAGCAACAAAATAAAGCCAAAAAATAACAAACTTGGGACAAAATCTGCCGCTGGGATTTACCATGGGGATACATTTAGGTAAATCATCATCATCATGTTTCCATAGGAGAAAGTGAGTTTATATATTACATATGGGAAAAAATAGAAGGCCAAGTATACTAGAAATGGGAATTAAAGGTTTTTCACATTTCATATTTCTAACTTAATATTTT
This sequence comes from Cephalopachus bancanus, assembly GCA_027257055.1. NCBI lineage: Eukaryota > Metazoa > Chordata > Mammalia > Primates > Tarsiidae > Cephalopachus > Cephalopachus bancanus. The sequence continues at coordinate 1,086,667 of JAPVLO010000315.1, forward strand.
ACCTTTAATTTAGTTTATTCATATACTACACTTCATTTGCAACATGCTACTCAAGAAATTTAATTCATGTTTCATTTTCTGAGCTGATAGAATATAGTAATTTGTAGCCAGGCTCGGTGGCTCAGCCTGTAATCCCAGCGCTTTGGGAGGCTGAGGTAAGTGGATTGCCTGAGCCCGCGGGTTTGAGACCCGCCTGGGCAACTTGGTGAGACCTCATCTCTACAATAAAAATCAAAAAAATTAGCTGGGCGAGGTAGAGCACGCCTGTAGTTTTCAGCTACTTGGAAGGCTGAGGCGGAAGGATCGCTGGAGTCCAGCAGGTCGAGGCTGCAGTGGCAGGGAGCGTGCCAATGCACTCCAGTCTGGGTGACAGAGTGAGACTCCAACTCAAAATAATAATAATAACAATATAGTAATTTGCAGCATAAGCCCTGAAGTTAGTCACCATGGGTTCAAATCCTTGCTCTGCCATTTACACCTTATGTAAGTCTTGGATAAATTAAACTTAACACTGCCATGCTTCACTCTCCTCAAGTGTAAATTTGACATAATAATAGCAACTGTATCCTAAGGTTGATGTAATGAATAAATGTGTTAATGCATGTAAAGAACTTAATGCATTGCTTGACACATAGTAAGCACTCAGTAATTGTTAGCTATTATACCTTATTTACCAAGAAGTTTCTGCATTATTTCAGTACTTTTATAGGTTGCTATTATCTACTCTACCTTTGAAAACTGAATTGTGAGCCAGGCTCGGTGGCTCAGCCTGTAATCCCTCACCTTTGGGAGGCTGAGGTGAGTGGATTGCCTGAGCCCGCGGGTTCGAGACCCGCCTGGGCAGCAAGACCTCATCTCTACAATAAATCAAAAAATCAGCTGGGCGTGGTAGCACATGCCTGTAACTCCAGCTGCTCGGAAGGCTGAGGCAGAAGGATCACCGGAGCCCAGCAGGCGAGGCTGCGGTGGCCAGGAGCGGCCACTGCACTCCAGTCTGGGCGGCAGAGTGAGACTCCAACTCAAAAAAAAAAAAAAACTGAATTGTGTTTGAATATCTAATCCTTTAAATAATGTTGCAACTCTTCTCTGAAATCTAGATTCAGCTGCATGTCAGCATATTAAAAACTGCTGACCTCATATTTTAACAATATCTCTTTACATTAATTTTTAGTTTAAAGAGAATATTGTTAAAATATGAGGTCAGCAGTTTTCAATAGTAGCCAGGCTCGGTGGCTCAGCCTGTAATCCCACGCCCTGGGAGGCTGAGGTGAGTGGATTGCCTGAGCCCGCAGGTTCGAGATCCGCCTGGGCAACTTGGTGGGATCTCATCTCTACAGTAAAACAAAAAATTAGCCGGGCGTGGTAGCATGTGCCTGTAATTCCAGCTACTTGGAAGGTTGAGCGGAAGGATCACCGGAGCCCAGCAGGTTGAGGCTGCGGTGGCCGGGAGCAGCCACTGCACTCCAGTCTGGGCGACAGAGTGAGACTCCAACTCAAAAAAAAAAAAAAAAATTTTTTTAGTGGTTGCTCTAAGGATAAAAACATACATTTTTATCTTTCCACAGTATACTGAGTTAATATTGTACCACTTCATGTAAAATGTAGGAACTTTCCAGTTCACCTTCTTAAACTTCATCCTGTTATCAGTGTGTTATATTTATATATGCTACAAACCTCACAATACAATGTGGTCATTTTTAACTTCAAGCAGTCATATGTACTTTTAAAAAATTGAGAGACAGCTTGGCGTGGTGGCATGTGCCTGTAGTTCCAGCTGCTTGGAAGGCTGAGGCGTAAGGATCACCTGAGCCCTGCAGATCAAGGCTGTGGTGGCCATTAGCATGCCATTGCCCTCCACCCTGGGTGACAAAGTGATACTCCAACTCAAAAAGAAATAGAGAGAAATAAACATATTTACCCACATACTTACCATTTCTCATTTCTGGTGCTCTCCATTCCTCAGACGATTCAAATTTCCATCTGGTACCATTTCCTTTCTGCCTGAAGAACTCTCTTTAGCATTTCTTGTAGTGCAGGTCTGCTGGCAACAAAATCTCATTTTTGTTTATGCTTATTATTCTCTGTTTCCAAGTATTGACTTGCCTTCAATTTCTGCCTGCTTAAGGTCACTCTCCAATGCCTTCAGAGAGTTGCGAGGTTTTTGTATTTTGTCCAGAATTTATAATGGCTTTTCTGCAGGAGGATTAGTTCAATACGAGCTACTCCACCACTACCAGAGGTGGTTCATATTTTAAGATGCCAGAAAAGTTTTAAATATGCAAATACTCTACTTGGACATGTGACCATAAAGTAGCAGATGGGCTACAATACTTCAAAATGATATATTTATAGCTATAGGTACTTGCCATAAATTAATTCATGTCGTCTATCAGGTTACAATACAGCAACCTAAATTATTTTAGCACTGTTTCTATTTTTCCCACATATAATATATATACTTTATTTTCTCTTATGTAAACTTGATAATGATCATCTACCTAGAAACATAATCATGCCCTTGGTTGTTTCTTCTACTAGAGTTTTGCTTTGTTTTTTATTTGCTTGTTTAATAAACAACAGAAACCAACTCCAGTAAACTTTAGCAGAAAATAAGTTTATTTTAAAGAACTCAGGTAAATCACAGAATCAGTGGAAGTGTAGAGAATCAGGTTTCAGAGGAAACCAAAGGAGGCAAGGCATGATGAAAATCCTAAGCCATACACTCAGGACCCATATCCCTGGGAACCTGCTAATTATTTACCCTTACTCCCTAATGCACTACTATTAGACCGTCAACTACTTCACAGCTGCTTCACCTAATCTAACTAATCTATTATGAATCATTCCCTTAAGAGTCAGTGTTCTGGGCAGGACTATCTGACTAGTTTACACAAATGGTTTACAGTCTAACTGCCAGGGATAGATAAGCGGAACCCACCTCATCTTACGTAGTATTTGCCCCAAATAAGGGTATGCAGCTATAAATTATTTCCAATATGTTGTTATTAATAAATTGGAAAGTATGGATTATTGACAAAAGAGCAAATCACATAATATGAAGAATTCGTAAAAATACCTTATCCTGCTTGCTTCTTTTTTGGTTCAGTGCTTCTGATTATTTTGGAGTTAAAAGTTACACCCAACTTAAAATCTGATATACAAAGCTCTTCTTTGTAAAATAAAGCCAGAAGGAATAATTTCAGTTAGAAGAGGATTCTTGCTTTTGAAAATTATTCAGCAACCTCAATTGTGGGATTCCCTCAAATAAGTGGCTCCCTCATTACAACTACAATAAGATTAGATTCACAAAAACTCTGTTTTACTCTACTTTCTGAATCAGAGCACAGGTTTTAACCAATCAACTTTTGCATTTTCACCAAAAACATTATTTTATTCATTTACAGATTCATGCATTTTAAGGTGCCTGCCCTCACAGAATTTACATCACTCAATTGGGTAGGCATGAAACAATTTATCTCCTTCAACTACTAAAATCAAGCTAATAGAAAGTAACATGGAGGGAAGGAGGAGGGATGACATGTGATAATACACTGGGTACCAGGTCTACTATCAGGGGGAGAGAAGGCCCACTAGAAGTCCATACTTCACTTGCATGCATCTTACTTATATAGTAAATCCTCACTTCTATCCCACAACTCTAAAATAAAATTTTTTTGTTTTTTGTTTTTTGTTTTTGAAAACAACAACTCACTCTGTTGCCCAGACTGGAGTGCAGTGGCCACTCCCGGCCACCACAGCCTCGACCTGCTGGGCTCCGGCGATCCTCCCGCCTCAGCCTTCCGAGTAGCCGGAATTACAGGCATGCGCTACCACGCCCGGCTGATTTTTTGATTTATTGTAGAGATGAGGTCTCGCTGCCCAGGCGGGTCTCGAACCCGCAGGCTCAGGCAATCCACTCACCTCAGCCTCCCAAAGGCGCGGGATTACAGGCTGAGCCCCCGAGCCTGGCTGAAAAATAAAATTTTAAAAATAAATAAAGTAGCAATATTGAATAGTAAGGAAAAATTGTGAAAGACTGAAATGGGTGTTTTGACTAGCTGGTACATTTGTCTGTCATTGACTATGCTATTTCACAACTCTGTAGAGAGAAGTTGTAGAAAATTGATGGTAATACAAATGACTCCTGTCCACAGAAAAGCAAATTGTCCCGTAGAATGCAACTAATTATTGCCCGGTATATATTCATCAGTTTTGCCAATTTTTTGGAATTAATCTCAGCATCCCTTATTTGACTATAAATATGCAGTACTTCAATTGTCAATATTGTCATCAATGAGTTAAATAAAATATTTGGCACATGATTGCTTTATATTTGTATGAGAATTATGATCATATTCAGTTTTAGAATTTATCCTTTAAAAATAGTCTGCCTGACAGAAGGTTAAAATGAAAAAGTAAATACACATAGCTGACACTAATAATTCTATAATCTATAATACAAACACAAAAAACATAGCAAAGGCGGGCTACCGGAAGATAGTTACTGTAACTAATCAGACTTGAAATCACTGATACAATGATTACTTCTCTAGATTACACAATAGAAATCACCTAGGAATGTACTGTTCTCTACTGTAGAAAGTATGTCTAACTCACACACTATATATAAATAAAGATAGGACAAATCAAAGAGTTCTTCTTATCCCCACACATCACTCAGCACAACACTTCTGACACCATATCTGTGTGGGTTTCTCCCCACACTGCAAGCAAATCCCCTACAGATACCAACTGAGTGTCCCATAATGTAATTCAATTCTGACATTATCTACCAGGAGACAGTATCAGATCCCAAAGGTTAAGGGTTCAGTTCCACAAGACTGTGGTCCAGTCCCCCCACTTCTGATGCCAATCATAAGCCCCAATTTGTGACCTATGATGCTTCTGATCAACTAACTATAAATCAGAGTTCTCACAATCCCCTTTTCTCAGGTTCAATTAATTTGCTAGAGTGGCTCACTCAGGGCAACACTTTATTTATGTTTACACACTCATTGTAAAGAATATTACAAAGCATACAGATGGCCAGCTAGATAAAAGATGATGTAAGCCGGGCTCGGTGGCTCAGCCTGTAATCCCGCGCCTTTGGGAGGCTGAGGTGAGTGGATTGCCTGAGCCCGTGGGTTCGAGACCCGCCTGGGCAGCGAGACCTCATCTCTACAATAAATCAAAAAATCAGCCGGGCGTGGTAGCGCGCGCCTGTAATTCCGGCTACTCGGAAGGCTGAGGCAGAAGGATCGCCGGAGCCCAGCAGGTCGAGGCTGCGGTGGCCGGGAGTGAACACTGCACTCCAGTCTGGGCGAAAGAGTGACACTCCAACTCAAAAAAAAAAAAAAAGATGTATAAGGCAAGGCATGCATAGGACAACAGGGAGCTGCCATGTTCTCTCTGGGCACGCCACCCTCCAGGTACCACTATATGTTTAACTATCCAGAAATTCTCTGAACCTAGTCCTTTTGGGTTTTTAATGGAGGTTTCCTTCTGTAGGCATGATTAATTACATCAATGGAAACGGGTGGTCAACTTACCCTCTCTCCCTCCCTGGAAGTTGTGATTGTGGGATAGAGTTTAAAGTGCCAACCCTCTGATCACAAGGTTAGACCCCCTGGCAACCCGCCTCCCCATCCTGTGGCTACCCAGGAGCCTCCAGCTACCAGTCATCTCATTAGCATACACAAAACCACTTATCACTTTGGAAATTCCAACTTTGGATGTTGTATGCCAGGAAGCAGGGCAGAGGCCAAATACATATTTCTTATTATATCATAATATCACACATTGATTAAATACCCACTAGTTAATAGGGTTTTTTTTCATAGTCAATTTATAATTAACATCAGATTTTGGCCAAGCACGGTGGCTCAAGTCTGTAATCCCAGTACTTTGGGAGGCCGAGGCAGGAAGATTGCCTGAGCCCAGGAGTTTGAGACCAGCCTGGGCCTCATGGTGAGACCTCGTCTGTACAATAAATCAAAAGAATTCGCCAGGTATGGTAGCGTGCGCCTGTAGTTCCAATTACTTGGAAGGCTGAGGCAGAAGGATCACCTGAGTCCAGCAGGTCGATGCTGTGGTGGTTGTGAGCATGCCACTGCATTCCAGCCTGGGCAAAAGTGTAAGACTCTGACTCCAAAAAAAAAAAAAAAAATCAGATTTTCGTAGCCAGAAAAGACCATGTTCTTTTGAAGTCTTCACTATAGGGTAGTTCCACTTAATGTAATTTCAAATAATAGTAACCAAAATGCTTTTTAAAATCCCTTCAATAAGCTCTATTCAGTATGGTAACCTAATTCATTTTAGATGCATATTTCAAATTTTTATATTTGATCTTACCTAAAGAGTAATTTCCAAAGTGATATTTACTGAAACCAAAACCCAGACTTCATGTCTCTAGAGTAATCTTGTCTTATAGTAGTTTTCACTTCAGTAAGTCTATATCACCTTACCAAAGTAAGGCTGGCCTGGGCTTGTTGTAAATAGTTGGTTGAGTCAGACAGCTTTTCAAAAGTCAACACCCTTAACAATTCACACAATGTACAAGGAAAGTATTGTACTTTAAAAATGTGTTTCCCCTTATAAAATAAAGTTTATTATCTGAGAAAGTCTGCTTAAAGGAAATGAGATAGTTTGTGTTTTCTAGAAAAGAACTGAAAGGGCATCTCATCTCTCTCTTCCCTTCCTTTATCCCATTTCAAGCAAGACCCAGATATTAAATGTTTTATGTATGACAGGAAAAATAACATATCATTAAAGGATGCAAGTCTGCAAAATCTAACAGTCATGCAAGCCTGTGAGATTCCCAAAAACTGCTCGGCATTTTTAATATCTGAAAATAGTCAAATAATTTTATGTCAAATACAAATTTTCCAAGCTCCCTAGCATATCCCCTCTAAAATTTTAAACAAATATACTTGATATAAAAAACAGCATTTTATCCAAATATCAAATATTATACTGAGTATTTGAACAGCAAACACAAACAGTCCTAATCCCAATCATACACTATGTTGTGAAATGTTAATGTATTTAAATTTTTTAATTATACATGGAATTAACTTAAATACTGTACTTTAAACAATTAGTTATTAACATTTCATTCACATTAAATAACAAGAACACATGAACAAATGATACCCAAGGCAGGAAATTTTCAAAGGCAAATTGTACATCGTGGGAAGTCTAGTTTTGGCTTCTGGAAATTGTTAACTGCAAACAATCTACAGTCTACACAGATATTCAAAGAAACACTGAATAACTCTTTTAAGGAAAATACTAAATAAAGATGCTGTAATAACAGAAAAGTAAAAAGAAATACACTGAGTTATATTTTTACCTCTTAATCAGGCCAAATTAATGAGGAAGACTTAATTACCAGTCACAGTTTCACAATACTTTTAGTAAATAATACAAGGTCTCAAATTACTGAAAATCTTTGTCTCAATTTTATACAAATTTTCAGCATTATCATTATTTGGAACAAATTAAAATAAATACCAAGCGATAATATTTTGAAAATATCTCGGAAAGTAAACAGTTTATACTATCTACAGAGTAGGGGTCTGTTCTGACAGGAGAAAGAACAGGATGCAAACACATATTGACAATTATATCCATAGTAACCACTTAGGGAAGTTGCCCTCTCCACCATCCCTATTTTTTTTTTTTTTTTTTTTTTGGAGTTAGAGTCTCACTCTGTCGCCCAGACTGGAGTTCAGTGGCCGCTCCCGGCCACTGCAGCCTCGACCTGCTGCGCTCAGGCAATCCTTTCACCTCAGCCTTCCAAGTAGCTGGAACTACAGACACATGCTACCATGCCCGGCTGATTTTTGATTTATTGTAGAGATGAGGTCTCGCCAAGTTGCCCAGGCGGGTCTCCAACCTGCGGGCTCAGGCAATCCACTCACCTCAGCCTCCCCAAGCAAGGGATTACAGGCTGAACCACCAAGCCGGGCTTCCACCATCCCTATTACAAGGAGAGCCACAGGATGGATAGTCCATGAAAAGAAATATATGTTCTAAACGTTGTGATTTTTCTCCAACTGTACCCCACACATATACCTGAGTGAGCCGGGAATGGGCACCTCACGTGATCTGCAGGTTGGTAGGCAGAACAGGACAGACCTTGTAGGAGACACTCTGCCCAAACAATAGCACTGATACCTCCCAGGCCAATCTAACTCTGTCTCCTTCTAAGGAATTATGAACACCCACACAAAGAAAAGCAAGAAAAAAGCAGATCGAATTCAAAAAGAAGTTAGGTTACTGATGTAATACTAGAATAACATCCATGAACTCCTAAAGCTAGAAACACAGATAGAAACACAAAACTTTCTGAGATTCTAGAATAGTCTATCATCTCTATTCTCCAAGAGGCTCACATAATTACCCTGTTTGTTCCTGTTTGGGAGAAGGGAGATTGGGACTGAAATCTGTTTGCCTTCTCCTCAGTTCTCCTGAGGTCTTGCCAAGTGGCCAAGATTTGTCTTTTCTTATTATCATATGTATCCTTATACATATATAAATACTTACTTTATGTATACAGTAAGTCCCCTAAATACAAACCTTCAAGTTATGAACTTTCAAAGATTAGATCGTACGTTTGCATGTCCAATCATGTGAGTTAATTCAAGTGTCTGGCATACACTGTCACATGAAAGAAACTTTGCCTGCAGTTTGTTCACAATTTCCATGGATTTGAGGAGGTGAATGAGGAGTCCAAAGAGGTCTTCAGCAATTTAGTGACCCTCGACAAGAAACTGGAGCTAGATCTGCAAGAGAGCTATTTCATTGAACTCCTTGCTGTGCAACAAGAAGCTTACTAATGAAGAACTGTTGGAATTGGAGGCCCAGAGAAAGGACGAAGAAAGACAAGAGGAAAAGAAACAAGTGAAGAACCGAAGGGATTAACAATGCAGGAAATGGCAAGGGGATTTTCTTTGAGGAAGCACTGTTAGTTTTTGAGGCACAGGATCAGAATGCAGAACAATACACGAAGGTTACACAGTCATTCAGAATGCAATCCAGTGCTACCATGTCATCCATGACAAGAAAAAAAGAGCTACTACCCAGACATCTCTGAATCATTTTTTTCAAAAGGGTAGATAGAATTGAATCCAGCAAGGAAACAGAACCTGTGCCATCAACACCAGGCATGATTGAAATTGCAGCTTACACGCCATCTCCTATTGCTGACAATCCTTCAGCACTACCATTTCCAGTCAGTAACTTTTCTTGCCTGCTCATTCTATGCCAGCCCCTGTATGTCAGCTGTTGCTCTGTACTATACTACTGTACTTATCAAGGTACCATCCTGTAAGATCTAAAACTTTTTATTTTTGTATGTATTATTTCTGTGAAAAGTATTATAAACCTATTACAGTACAGTACTAAATAGCTGATTGTGTTAGTTGGGTACCTAGTCTAACTCTGTCAGAATCTGAGTAGTGCTCAGTCTAAGGCTAAAAATTTCCTATTCCTGAGCCAAGACTTTTATTGGAACAAATTGGACTTACAAACGGCTGTCGTAACCTTTGTGTATTGTTCTGTATTCTTAGAACAGAACTCATCTGTTTGTAGGGAACTTACTATAGTTTCCTGTGACAAAACATCTGAGATGGTCTCTGTTCCTAAAATCCAAAAGAATGCTAAATAAAAGATCATGTCTTGATATTTAGCTAATTTCCTCTTACTAAGTCATGCCAAATTTTTTAAAAAGTTATAACTTCCACTTAAAGAAAAACAAAGCCTTTAGTACTGATGTAAGCCACTGAATAAAATAAGCCATGAATTCATACTGATCAGATAGATTAGGCAGGTGATAGATGACATAGAGATAGATAGGTTTGAATATCTCTGCCAAAATTCACGCTAAATTAAATTGCCATTGAAACAGTATTAAAAAGTGGGGTCTTTAAGAGGAAATTAGGTCATGAGGGCTCTGCCCTCATTAATTGGTTAATGCTATCATCATATAAGTGTGTTATTGAAAGAATGGGTTTCTGTAAGTTTGACCCCTTCCTCTCTCTGTCTCTCACATTCACTTACCGTGCAATGCCTTCTGCTATGGGACGACCTTCACCAGAAGCCAATCCCATGCTCTTGGACTTCTCAGCATCCAGAACCATGAGCCAAATAACCATCCTTTATTGAAAAATTACCCAGTCTGTGGTATTGTATTATAGCAGCAGAAAACAGACTTACAGTAGAATGTCATCTAATAAGTGCTAAAGAAATAATACACTCTGAAAACTATTTCACAACCATAATAATAATTGACTCAGGTAAAAATCATCAATGAGTGCTCAAGCAACAGGTAAAAGTTTCATGAGAAAGAGAATATTAATGTACCCTCAAATTATGACCTAAGATTACTTATTAATTACAAAGGGAAAAGTGATAATCTTATAGTAAAGAAGTCTTGTAGTTATGTCTTAACCAAATGATTAAAATTAAAATCACAAATAATAAAACAAACTGATATATGCCCTGATAAGGCCATAACATCATCTATGTATTTTTCCTGCCAAAAATGCATAACCTGAAATTACTCATGAAAACACAAAACAAACCCAAATTGAGGGCTGTTCCACAAAAAGAACTAGCCTATACTCTTCAAAAATATCAACATCATGAAAGACAACGAGGCTGATGAACTGTTCCAGATTATAGGAGAATAAAGTGACATGACACCTAACTTAATGCATGATTCTATATTGGTGAATAAAAGTTATGGGGCATTACTGAAACAACTAGAAGAATGTGAACATGAGTGTATTAGATAATAGTATATATCAACGTTAAGTTTCCTGAATTTTATAACTGCATGGTGTTTAGGTAAGAAAACACCTTTATTCTTGGAAAATATTCACTGAAGAATACAAGAGTATAAAAGGGCATGATGTCTGTAACTTACTTTCTTTTTGGTTTTTTTTTGTTTTAGAAAGTAGGATTTATTGAAAGGGCAGAAAAGCTCCCAGAGTGGGAGGGGACCCTAGGGAGTTGCCCTGTAGCTTACTTGCAAATGATTCAGAAAAAAATAACGTGTAGTGAGGGAAAGGGGGATGGAAGGAGCATGTGTGATAACACAAATGTGGCAGGATATTAACAACTGGTAAATCTGTCTGAGGGGGCCTTAGACGTTCTTTTACTATTTTTACAACTCTTCAGTAAATGTTGTTATTTCCAATTAAAAAAAAATTTTTTTAATTACTGAACTTGGAAGAAAGGGACAGCACTCCTGTCTGCCAAAAAGTAAGAACTAAAAACCATACAATGCTGTGTTCGAAGAGGAAAAGCACAGTGCTGGAAAAGGAAACCAGGAGTAGCCCAGCAAACAACTTGAGTTAAGAAGACAGAACTAGCCGGGCTCGGTGGCTCAGCCTGTAATCCTGTGCCTTTGGGAGGATGAGGTAAGTGGATTGCCTGAGCCCGAGGGTTCAAGACCCGCCTGGGCAGCGAGACCTCATCTCTACAATAAATCAAAAAATCAGCTGGGCGTGGTAGCGCATGCCTGTAATTCCGGCTACTTGGAAGGCTGAGGCGGAAGGATCACCGGAGCCCAGGAGGTCCAGGCTGCGGTGGCTGGGAGCAGCCACTGCACTCCAGTCTGGGTGACAGAGTGAGACTCCAACTCAAAAAAAAAAAAAAGAAGACAGAACTGAAAGACTGGGAAAAACAAGGTGGTTAGTTCTCTGGAGAGGAGAGAGCTGCAGAGAGAGAATGCCAGAAAGCTTCAGAAGGTTCCCCTTGAGAATTCAGTTGAGTACTGACAGCACATGCATATGATAAAACCATAAGGCTGGAGAAAGAACAACCAGAAATGATTACAGATAAGAGTGCCTGGCATTCATATGCGGCTGGGAATAGTGCCTATTCCCACCAACCTAACAGAAAAACTTTGTGATTCACAGTCATTGGGTAGAGTATACAGAAAAGTCTTGGCTCAGGAGTAGGAAATTATTAGCCCTACACTGAGCACTACTCAAATTCTGACTAAAAAATCTTAAGAGCAAGTTCTGAAAGAATCAAGCTATTTTCAAATAACTGCATCTCAGAATAAAGCTCAAAATTATCTATAGAAAGATAAAAATATTCAGCACCTAAAAATGTAATATTCACAATGTCTAGCATTTAATAAAAAATTATCAGGCATCCAAGGAAACAAAAAAATATGACCCATAATAGGAAAAAAGTTCATCAAAACCAACCCAGCACTGACAGAAATGTTATAATTAGGAGACTAGAATATTAAAACAATTATTATATCTATGTTCAATATATTAAACAAATGTAGTAGACATGAAAGGTATTTTTTTAAAGACCCTAATCAAGCTTCTGGAGATAAAAACAATATGAGATGAAAAATTTACTAGATGGAGTTAATAGCATATTAGACATTGCAAAATAAAAGATTAGCGGCCTTGAAAACATAGCAATAAAAACTTCACAAAATGAAACCTAGTTAAAAAAAAAGAAGAGCTTAAAAAAATAAACAGAGCATAATTGAGCTGTGGGACAACTTCAATAAGCTTTCTATACATATAAGTGAAATCCCCAAAACAAAGACAGGATGGGAGACAGACAGAAAAAATATTTGAAGAAAAAATGGCCAAAATTATCCCAAATTTGTTGAAAACTACAAACTCACAAATCCAAGAAATTCAATGAATCCCTAGAACAAGAAACATGAAAAAGACTATATACCAAGGCACATCACAATCAGGTTACTTAAAACCAGTGATAAAGAGAAAAAGGTTAAAAGCATCCAGAGAAAAACAGACCCTTAAGTACAAAAAAAGATAATAATGAAAGCAGTAGCCAAGCATGGTGGCTCATGCCTGTAATCCCAGCATTTTAGGAGGCTGAGGTGGGAAGATCATTTGAGCCCAGGAATTCAAGACCAGCCTAGGCAACACAGCAAGACCTCATCTCTACCAAAAATCACAAAATTAGCTGGGCATGGTGATATGCACCTATACTCTCAGCTTCTCAGGAGGCTGAGGTAGAAGCACCTCTTGTGCCCAGGAGTTTGAAGCTGCAGTGAGCAGTGCTTGTAATTCAGTCTGAGCAACAGAGGGAAACCCTGAATCAAAATTTTAATAAGATGAAAGCAGATTCCTTATCAAAAACAAGGCAATGAGACCACGGGTTCAAGGCCAGACTGGGCAACATGGAGAGACCTCGTCTCTACAATAAATCAAAAAATTAACTGGGCATGGTAGCCCGTGCATGTAGTTCTGGCTTACTTGGAAGGCTGAGGCAGAAGGATCGCCTGAGTCTAGCAGGTCGAGACGGTGGTGGCCATGAGCGTGCCACTGCACTCCAGACTGGGTGCCAGAGTGACTCTAACTCAAAAAAGAAAAAAAGGCAAATGAAAAGAGAGTGGACAAACACTTTTAAAGTATTAAAGGAAAAAAAACTATCAGTCTAGAATTCTATACCTAGTGAAAACATCATTCAAAATCAAAAACAAAACACAGACATTTTGGGACATACAAAAGCTGAGAGAATTTTTCACCAGCCAGTTCATTCCACAAGAAATACTTTTGAAAAGAGACTACTTTAGGCAGAAGGAAAAATCACACCATACTAGAAATATGTACTACACAAAGAAATGAAAAGGACTGAAAATAGTTACTACATAGGTAAATATTTCAAGATATTTTATCATTATTTAAATCTCTTTAAAAGATAATTAACAATTTAAACAAAAATAACAACAGTGTAGGTTAGGGCTCATAACTTATGCAAAAGTAAAATGCATGTGAACCATAGCACAATTGTCGGGAGAAAAGTAATAGAAGTAAATCATTAGAAGGTTCCTAACATAAAGTGGTATAATATCACTTAAAAGTACACTGATATAAAAGGATATATACTATAAACCCTAAAGCAGTCATTCTGTTAACCAGTTATTACTGTTAAGCCAATAAAGGAGATAAAATGGAATCCTAAAAAATTAAACTAATCAAAAAGAAGGAAGAAAAAGAGGAAAGGATGAACAAATAACAAATGGAACAAATAGAAAACAAATAGCAAGATTATAGACTTAAGTCTAACCTTGAAAATCTGGACTGGATTTGCAAAAATGAAAATTCTTCTGTTAGGGCAAAAGACTCGAGTGACTTTTTATTCTTTCTCAAATTTGTTGTTCAATAATAAGATAAAGCTCTAAAGTCACCTGTGTTATATAAAGCATCATACACAGAAGAGTGATCAGTGCCTACAGTCCCAGTTACTTGGAAGGCTGAGTTGATAGGATTGCTTGAGTCTAGGAGTTCCAGATCAGCCTGAGCAACCTAGCAAAAAAAGTTTTGTTTTTTTTTTAAAGTGGGCAGATGTATATTTGGAATGTTAAAAAAAAAAAAAAAATACCCCTGCATCTACACAGTTTAAGAAGCAGATTATCAATACGTTGAGGATGCCAGTGTAGCCTCTCCTACTCTCTACCCTAGGCAATTGTTATCCTGAATTCAGAATTAATCCTTTCCCTGCTCTTCTTTATGGTATACCACATGTGTAAGAAATCCTGAATAAGCCGGACTCAGTGGCTCAGCCTGTAATCCCGTGCCTTGGGAGGCTGAGGTGAGTGGATCGCCTGAGCCCGCAGGTTCGAGACCCGCCTGGGCAACTTAGCGAGACCTCATCTCTACAATAAATCAAAAACTAGCCGGGTGTGGTAGCGCGTGCCTGTAGTTCCAGCTGCTTGGAAGGCTGAGGCAGAAGGATCGCTGGAGCCCAGCAAGTTGAGGCTGCGGTGGCCGGGAGCAGCCACTGCACTCCAGTCTGGGCAACAGAGTGAGACTCCAACTCAAAAAAAAAAAAAAGAAATCCTAAATAATAGTATTTGTTACACATTTTTCATATGCATAAAAATAGAAATATATATTTTTATGTGATTGTTTTCATTGTTATATTTTTTAGTCATCCATGTTGACGTGTAGCATTTCCTTTATATTTATTAATTTTCCTAACAATGGACACATGAGTTATTTCCAGAGTTTTTCTCCTAGAACCAGTGCTTATGAACATCTTGCACATCTTTTAATTTAAATGGATATATATAGGAATGGAATTACTACATTCTGTTTCCAGACTTTATGGTCACTCCACTTTGTTAACAAATGGAGGCTTACAGAGACCAAGAAATATGTTTAAGGTCATAGGTAGTAGAGTTAAAATTAATAAATTCTACCCTTTCCACTTTAAAGAAAAAACTCAAGGTTACGTAGCTCATACTTCTGGAAACATGCAATTATCAAAAAGAATCCTGATGAATGTTTTATCTTGTTTAACCTAAAGTTAAAAGAGGAGGTCCTAGCAACTGGCTCCACACAATCCTACCACTTGACGACTCACAACACTTTGGTAACAAGATCACATGATTAAAATTTTCATCTGATTAAAATAGCCTGCACTTCACCATTCCTGAAAACTATAGTCAAATGTTAAATATGTATATAAATTGCATATGTATAAAATTATTTTTAAAAACAGTAATAAAGTAACTCACATTGTGACTACAATGTTAAATTACAAGCACTTTCATTTTTGCCATGACTAAATCTGGATTACTATAAAGACTCACTTGAAGTGAATGTAATAATCATTTTTAAAATTCTACATATTCATTTTAGAAACTACTTGAAAATGCTTTCAAAAATGTTCTATATTTCAGATGGATGTGGTGGCATGCACCTGTATTCCAGTTACTTGAAAGGCTGAGGCAGAAGGATCGCCTGAGCCCAGCAGGTAGAGGCTGCAGTGGCCATGAGCGTGACACTGCTTTCCAGCCTGGGCAACAGAGTGAAACTCCAACTCAAAAAAAAAAAAAGAGTTCTATATTTTATCTAAACCAACCAAATAACTTCCAAATTACCTACCATTATACTTATGTTTCAAAAAGAATGCAAAGCTAAACTTTTTTTTCAGCTAAGTCAACTATTTAGTCCCATAGTCTTTTATTTTAAAAATATTTGTAATAATTTGGTATCTGATTTCACAATCTTAATTTTGCTTTTATTTCATTTATTTATTTGTTTGTTTGTTTGTTTATTTATTTTGAGTTGGAGTCTCACTCTCACCCAGACTGGAGTGCAGTGGCCGCTCCCGGCCACCGCAGCCTCGCCCTGCTGGGCTCCAGCGATCCTTCCGCCTCAGCCTTCTGAGTAGCTGAACTACAGGCGCTACCACGCCCCACTGATTTTTTTGATTTATTGTAGAGATGAGGTCTCGCCAAGTGGCCCAGGTGGGTCTCGAACTAGGCAGTCCACTCACCTCAGCCTCCCAAAGGCGTGGGATTACAGGCTGAGCCACCAAGCCCGGCAATTTTGCTTTTAAAGTGTCCTATTTTTAGGGCGGGCACGGTGGCTCACGCCTATAATCCCAGCACTTTGGGAGACTGAGGTGAGAAGACTGCCTGAGCCCACTGGTTCGAGACCAGCCTGGGCAACTTGGCAAGACCTCATCTCTACAATAAATCAGAAAAACTAGCCAGGCATGGTGGCTATGCCTGTAGTTCCAGCTACTTACTTGGAAGACTGAGGCAGAAGGATCGCCTGAGCCCAGCAGGTCGAGGCTGCGGTGGCCAGGAGAGTGCCACTGCCCTTCAACCTGAGTGACAGAGTGAGATTCCAACTCAAAAAAAAAAAAGTGTGATAATTTGGTATCTGATTTCACAATCTTAATTTTGCTTTTTAAATACCCTACTTTTAATCACACTCTATCAAACATGGCTGTTTTTTTTAAAGTCACTTACCTTAATATTTTCTTTAATGAAGTACAACTAAACTTTTAAGCTCTTTTAGGTATCAATGCTGTTCTGATTCCCGTTCATTAGAAATATGAGGTTAAATAATGTTACACGGCCCGCGCGTCGCCGCCACCCCTCCCACCCCCTCCCCGCCTGGTTCCCTCAGCCCAGCCCCGTCCAGCCCGGTTCCTGGGAGGATGAAGTTCGTGTACAAAAAGAAGGAACCGATCAGGAAGCGCCACCCTGAGGGCGAGAAGATCCGAAAAAAGTACCCCTGACAGGATCCCGGTGATAGTAGAAGCTCCCAAAATTCGGATAGGCGACCTGGACAAAAAGAAATACCTGGTGCCTTCTGATCTTACAGTTGGTCACTTCTGCTTCTTGATCCGGAAGCGAATTCATCTCCGAGCTGAGGATGCCTTGCTTTTCTTTGTCAACAATGTCGTTCCACCCACCAGTGCCACAATGGGTCAACTATACCAGGAACACCATGACGAGACTTCTATATATCGAAGACACTGATGAACGTGTCTACGGTCTGTGAAGCTGCTGCCCCTGAGGTGGTGGTGGGGTCTCATTCTACCAAGAGAGAGGTGGCCCCCTTCTTTGACCTCCTCCTCTTCCACCTCCTCCAGGTTCAAACACCATCTCCTCTCTTCAGGACTTGCACTTCTTAATGTTTGAGGCTTTCCCTCTAGCTCCTCTTAGCAGGAGGGGTAATGGTAGAGATGGCATCTTGTACCTTTCCTTTCTCCTTTCTTCCCCTTTCTTTGCCTACCTTTCCCATTCTGCTTTAGACTTCTTGATTGTCCATCTCTGTTACAACCAGTGATTGTTTTGGTTTCTGTTCCCTTTCTAACTGCCCAAGAGGCTCAGAATCCTAGCAGTCCCTTCCTTTTGCTACCTTCTTTTTTGGAGGTAGTTGGAAGGGACTGAAATTGGGGGAAGAAGGTAGGAGGCACCATCAATAAAGAGGAAACCACCACGCTGAACTAAATAATAATGATAAGGCTGGACTCAGTGGCTCAGCCTGTAATCCCGCACCTTGGGAGGCTGAGGTGAGTGGATTGCCTGAGCCCGCAGGTTCGAGACCCGCCTGGGCAACTTGGCGAGACCTCATCTCTACAATAAATCAAAAACTAACCGGGTGTGGTAGCGCGTGCCTGTAGTTCCAGCTGCTTGGAAGGCTGAGGCGGAAGGATCGCCGGAGCCCAGCGGGTCGAGGCTGCGGTGGCCGGGAGCAGCCACTGCACTCCAGTCTGGGTGACAGAGTGAGACTCCAACTAAAAATAATAATAATAATAATAACAATGATGATGATGATGATAATAATAATTTTATTTTTTTTTTTAGTGTTATAACGATTTTTATTTTTCCTTATAAACTGGGGTTTGCTTTTATTTTCTTGGCACCAAAGCAATTTGTTCATGCATTCCTTCTTACACATCTGATCCAGATCATGGTAAAGTTTTCCAATTCGCTTTACTAAGCTAGCAAAACTTTCATACCCAAAAAAGTAAAATAAGTAATAAAATAAATCCTCCCCTAACCCGTTTATAACTGAAAATCTGGAACCAAACAACATCCTATTAAAAGAACACAACTTTGCAAACACATCTTAAAGGTACATACACTTAAGCGTTACAGAAATATGCTCCCTGGGCCCCCCTTCTCCAATCCCTCAGCATTGTTCATTCGGGTCTCAGACCCCAGTCCCAGGAGTCCCTGTGCATTCATCTCAGATTTCAAGAAGATGGGGCTGGGCCACTAGGTTCAGGTTTGGCCCTACTCTCCTCGTCTGCCAGAGCTTCACAGTACTGCGCCGGCCAGTCCTTGGGGTCTTGGTTGTGGATTTTGGCCACAAACTTCAGAACTTTCATCTTGCTGGCTTCCAGGTTGGTTCGCGAGCCCCACTGGAGTTCATAGTCCACAGGATCAGTGTGGGGTATCCGCCAGTACTCCAGATAACGCTGGCGCACAAAGTCCTCAGTTATGAGTTTCTCTGGCTCCCCAAAGATTAAATGCTTCTTGGTGGGGTACACCCCTAAACGCCGCAGGAAGTCCCAGACCTCCGTCTCCTTGATGGCGTTGCCCTTCGTAAAGATGAGCCCCAAGACAATCATCAGAAGACCCGTGGTGGGCGTCCCCTGGTCGCCTCTCACCTCGGCATCCTCTTCCACGGGGTCCAGGGTGTTAACCAGGATGTAGGTGATGCTCTTGGGCTCCAGCTCCACCAGCTTGTACCCGAAGACGTACTGGAGGCGCTCGGCGGCCAGCTTGAGCAGGTCCGGGAAGATGTCCTTGTAGTCCCCAACGACGTGCTTCAGGATGTCGGTCCGCTTGATCGGAATCTTCCTCTGGTCCTGGATCAGCAAGAACTGCACCAGCTCTGCCACCTTCAGCTCCAGCTGCTTCTGGGTCCTGGGTCCCATGGAGAGGGTGGTCTGGGACTGGCGGGGGCCCTGAGACGAGGCGCCCAGGGCCTCCTGTGTGCCGCTCGTCCCACGGGACGTGCTCGAGGCCTCCTCGGCAATGCTGTCTCTTGGGGTCCGGGAATCTCCGTCACGGCTCCAGCCTCTGTCCCTGCCGCCTTGGGCGCTGGAGCGGTACCGACTCTGTTTTTGCAACATGTCGCCGGGCAGCGAGAGCCGGAGGCTGGCACGGACTCTCCCCGCGATAATAATAATTTTATATTATAAAAGCATAAGATCTTATGAGCTCCGGAATGTTAGAGCCAGCATTCTATTTCAGGGACTTGAAACTTAACATTCCTTTAATACTGCTGCTGGATGCAGCTAAACTGATATTCCAAATATTTTCTATAATTTGAATTAAGTACTACTGACATAATGCTAAGCTGGGCAAAAAATAAATAAATAAAAGGTTAAGTATATCTCCAAATCTGGCATATCAGTCTTATTGTCTGTTGCCTTAATTTAAAAAATGGATGTTTGCCACACATTCAGAAATCACCTGGAGATTCAAACTCACAATGAAATTACAATGATAAATTGTGCTACTCAACATTAGTTACTACCAAAAATGGTTTTCCAAGAAGGCAGAAAACACAGACAACCTTATTAATAGTATAATTGAAAATATGCTGATATACCCACCTGATCAAACATCTTTTCTACCAGTGTATTATAGGACAGGGAGCCCCCCAAAAAACTAATGTATTTTTTTTTAAAAACGTGTATTTATTCTTACATGTTTAAACTTCAGTTACCTTCAAAGTACTCTCCACTGAAGCACTATAGCTATCAAAACACTTTTTCCACTGTGCAAGTCTTTTGTTTCACCTCTTCCACATCAGCAAAACATGTCCCCCTGAGGACTTTTTTCATCCAGGGAAGCAAGGTCACTTGGGGCAAGATTGAGTGAATAGGGAGGGTAGAGCATGGGGGTCATGCCATTTTTGGTCAAAAACATTTGGTGTGGTGTGCGCAGGTTAGTTGTCATGGTGGAAGAACCAGTCACCTGTTTGCCACAACTCAGGATGTTTCTTCTGTAAATCATGACACAAACTTCTTGACCTTCCAGATAAAAACTTTGGTGGACCATTTGATCCAGAGGAGCAAATTCCAAGTGTACTACAAGGAGCCTGCCCTCCAAAAGATAATTCTAGGTTTTTGGGGGGGTTCTCCCTCGTATTACCTATAAAGGGTAACATAAAATCCGCACTACTGTGCTCCTTAGGAGAACAAAGTCCATGTTTTGTTTGATTCTGCATATTTGAGTAGGGCAGGGGTTTAGGGGTGTACGTGTTTGTGGCCTTCTTGAAGTGTAGGAATATCCTGTCATGTCGCAGGACTCAGTGAGAATTCTGGTTATGAAAACTCTACCTTCTAAAATTCACTGTAAATCAAAGATAAAAGTCATGAAATTTTAAGAATAATAACAACATGGTAAAGCCTCCTTCTCTTAGCAGCAGTAGAAGCATTTATTTAGGAGGTCAAAGGGGGAAAATTTTGTTAACTACTCAAGGTAAAAGTAAAACTTCAAGAACCTAGGCTTTGAGAATACTGCACACTTACTCTATTATGACAAAAGAGGAGCAATCTGTTTTGCTCCTTAGAAAGAGGCAGGAAAGGAGGAGAGCTAGAGGGAGCATGCTGTGAGTCATGCCATGAAAAGACATGCAAGCACTCCAAGACCAATCTTTAGTAAAGAATTAAGTGCGAGTCACATATTTTCTAAAGCTAATTATGAAGGGTGCAGGAAGCAACCAGAGGGGTGGCTCCCAGAATGGCACCGAGCATGGTGAGGACACACCAGACAACAAAGGCCCTAGGTCCCGGCTTCTGTGTGCACAATTCCCCACGCCGCGAAGTTCAAACCTGCAAGCCTCCAATACTTAGCCAGCTTTGTTAGGCGTCAAATAGGACTATAACACGGCACCCGCCCCACCCTGCTCCCATGCCGCTCCTCCAATAAAAACCTAGCACAGCCCCTTCCAGCCCCTGTCAGGCTAGTAAATACAGCCCTCTCCCTGCATATCGCTCTCTCTCGGTCTCTCTTTCTCTCTCTCGGTCTCTCTTTCTCTCTCTCTCTGTCGCTCTCTCCCTCTCTGCAGCTCTCTCCCCACCTCTCTCCCACTTCCTCTCTCTCTCTCTCCACAGACCCTTTCCCTTTTTCCCTTGTAACCGCCGCTTTAATAAATCTCTTGGCCTTAAACAGGTGAGGAGTCGTTACTGGCGCCGAACTTCTTTCAAATTACATAATAAAATATTTGTTCCAAAGATAGACAAGTGGGACCTTATTAAACTGACAAGCTTCTGCAAGGCCAAAGAAACCATCAAGAGAGCAGGGAGACAGCCTACAGACTGGGAAAAAGTATTTGCCAACACCAGGTCTGACAAAGGCTTAACATCCTGGATCTACAAGGAACTCAAATGTGCTGAAAAGAATAAAACAAACGACCCCATTATAAAATGGGCAAAAGATATGAACAGACATTTCACAAAAGAGGACATCTGAGCAGCCAACAAACACATGAAGAAATGTTCAACCTCACTAATCATCAGGGAGATGCAAATCAAAACCACACTGAGATACCCCCTAACTCCAGTCAGAATGGCAATTATCAACAACTCAAAAAATAACAGCTGCTGGAGAGGGTGTAGCGAAAAGTGAACACTTCTACACTGTTGGTGGGAGTGTAAACTAGTGCAACCTCTGTGGAAAGCAGTGTGGCAATTCCTAAAAGCCCTAAATATCAACCTCCCATATGACCCCGCAAATCCCCCTACTGGGAGTATACCCTGAAGAACTCAAATCACTCTATAAAAAAGATACCTGCACACGTATGTTTATCGCAGCGTTGTTCACAATAGCAAGAACCTGGAAACAACCATGCTGCCCATCAAAAGAGGACTGGATTAAAAAAATGTGGTACATATATACGATGGAATACTACGCAGCCATAAAAAAGAATAAAATCATGAATTTCGCAGCAACCTGGATGGAAGTGGAGTCTATAATACTGAGTGACCTCTCACAGAAACAAAGATACGAGTATCACATGTTCTCACTCATATAATGGACCTTGAACATCCAATGTAATACTATAAGAAAATGACTGACGGTACTGGGAAACTATGGGGGGGGAGATGGGATTAACAGTAGCAAATATCTGTCTGGGGATGGGGAAACACGTCTTATCAACAGAGTGCCTGAATGAAACGTAATTGTACACCTAACCCTTAACTGTAACCCACAAAATCATAATAAAAAATATTGAAAAAAATTAAAATTAAAATTAAAAAAATAAATAAACAAATAAATAAAATAAAATATTTGTTCCAATTATGGTGAATCCTGGTCTTCAAAATTTTTTAATTTTCTACCCTATTAATAAAAAAAAATTGTATGCTAACTGCCAAATCAATTCATTTTTAGTAATTCATACTTTCTTCCTTCATTAAATATATAGGAAAAGTATGATTGTGAGTTGTAAAAAATCTAACAAAATTAATGTATTTATGTGTAATTTGTATACATGATTCTTACATTCTCACTATCTTTGACATCCATTTATTAAAAGAACACCATATATTTTACTATATTCCTCATTTCATAAATCACTAATCATCTGAGGCCTACTTTATATCACTCTATTATAAATAATGAGAAATAGTATCATAATTTTAATGTTATTTAAAAAATTGATATTTTATTATCTCTGCATCATTTTAATCTTGATTTGTTTTAATACACTCTCTTACAAATGCTTCAAAATTTATTTCTCAGTTTTTTAAAATAATACTCCTCTGAGTATTAATAGTTTTGGGGGGTTTTTTTGAGTCAGGGTCTCACTGTGTCGTCCAGGCTGGAGTATAGTGTCGCCCAGGCTGGAGTGTAGTGTCACCCAGGCTGGAGTGTAGTGTCATGATCACAATGATCACAGCTTATAGCAGCCTCGACCTCCTGGGCTCAGGCAATCTTTTCACCTCAGCATCCTGAGTAGCTGGGTCCACAGGTATATGACACCACACTCAGCTAATTTTTTGTTGTTTTTTTTTTCTTTTTGTAGACGAGGTTTCACTATGTTGCCCAAGCTGGTCTTGAACTCCTGGGCTCAAGCAATCCACCTGCCTCGGCCTCCCAATGTGCTGGGATTACAGGCATGAGACACCGCACCTGGCCAATATATTTTTTAATGAAGCCATACTTTTCTTTTGACAGAAAGTGAGTCAATCTACTTGACTGGTTTCATCAATGAGATTATATGACAATATGTTATCTAAAATTGAAAACTCAATGAGCAAATAAGCCACCTCAAGGTTTCAGGGCAAAAAAAACCATATTTAAAGCATAGGATAAAATGAAAGCATTTTTCATTAAAAAATATTGTTTTAGGAAGATAGTATTAAAATATTTCAGGCCAGGCACGGTGACTCATGCCTATAATCTCAGCACTTTGGGAGGCCATGGAAAGATGACAGCTTAAGCCCAGAAGTTCAAAACCAGCCTGGGCAATATAGTGAGGCCTCGCCTCTACAAAAATCAAAACTTAGCTGGGCATGGTGGTACACACCTATAGTCCCAGCTACTCAAGAGGCTGAGGCAGGAGGTTTACCTGAGCCTAGAAGTTCAGGCTGTGGCGAGCTGTGTCCAGGCCACCACACTCCAGTCTGGGTAACAGAGTGAGACGTTGCCTCAAAAAAGTAAATTAAGTAAAATAATAATTCAATTTTTCCTTGTATTTTCAGAGCACACTGAATTAAGTGAACTCTAAATGAAAAAGGAACTACACAATTTCAGAAAAATTTCAGTAAAATTTTGAATGACTAATAAATCCTTTTGCAAGACAAGTATTTTTTAATTCTTTGCTATCAGTCAAGTTGAAGGAGGTAGTAAATGAGTTACCAATTGACAGATCATTGAAACCAACTTTTGATGATAGATCACCATGTGATTTTGTTTTGCAAATAACATGACAATAAAAAAAACCTCCCACCTTCTTATTTATGTGAATTAAGTTTCAACCTTTACAAGTATATAAACATGACACATTTTAGATATTAATTCCAAAGTGTGCAAGGGGATTATGCAATTTTTCAAAAAGAAAATGAATAAGATCATCTTAGTTTTATAAACTTATCTCTGAAAAAAGGAATGAATTTAAAGCCGAATCCAGTCTCCTTCTAACCATATGTAATATTCATCCACAGATATATGAACTAATCAGGAGTAGGGGAGGAGGTCCCATCTATTAAGAGATAGGTTCCCATTAAAATATTACTTTTTAAAAAAATTTTTTCCCTCTATTTTATTTTAAAGATGTGGGGTACAAGTCAAGCAAATTTTACTTTTATTTTTAATAGTTATTCATCTAAATTTGTAATATATTTGTTTTGCCCAATTATGTACCACTAATAATTACATTGGTAATAAGTTTATTAAACTTTCAGCCATAGTGACAGATGAAAAAAAATCAAATTTGTTTCAATTTATATTCATATTTTTGTGATAAAGAAATAACAATATGATTTTTAAAAGACTTCAGCATTAAAATACAGTAAAATAAGGTAAAATTATTTCAAGGATGTATATTGGAAATTTGAAATTAAAGGTATAGAAACCTCAACTTTTGACTGTCAAAGAAGAGTCATTTACCTATTTTTTATTTTATTATTGCTTTCTTTTTTGTATAGATGTCACTATGTTGCCTGGGCTAGTCCTGAACTCCTGGGCTCATTCAATACCCCAACCTCTGCTGCACAAAGTGCTAGGATTATAGGCATAAACAACTGCGCCCAGCCTCTCACCCATTTTTTAAATGGACAATGGTAGATATTAAATTGCTAGAATACTTAGATTCCATTGGATACATGTGAAACAATGATATAACAGTTTTGTTTAAAAGTCAATATTTATAATATGTTAGAAACTATAACTTTTACAAGTATATAAACATGACATATTTGAGATGTTAATTTGAAAGTATACAAGGGGATATACAGTGTTTCAAAAATAAATTATGAGTAAGAAGATCTTAGCTTTAAAAATATGGCTAGAAGACCTTGGACAAGTCACAACCTTTGAAAGGGAGTTTCTTAAACTGTAAATTGAGGACAAGATTCATTGTAATTCAGGATCAAATTGTACATAAATAATACATAATATGTAATAGTTATATATCATATTCTAATATATGTGTGTATACATATTTTATAAACTGGAAAAAAATAAAAGTTGAGTACATCATAACAATTGCATCAAGAAATTGTTATGAGTACATCATAACAATTGCATCAAGAAAATATCAAATGTATAAGGGACTGAAAAAATAACACCCCCGCCTAAATTTCGAGTCCTTTCATGTGAACCGGACAGAACAAGAAAGATATTACATGATAAATCCCAGCTGTAAATCATTAAAACTTGATTCATTTCCAGGAGCTATAGATTAAATTGAATATATAAATAACGAATTATTCATGTGCCATAATTTTTAAAAATTAAACTTAGCTAAATGTGGAAGGGTATCAAAGAACTAGATTTGGGAACCAAGACATTAAAATGGTCAATAAAAAGAGTAACAGCAGCCTGGGCAACATAGTGAGACTTCATCTCTACCAAAAAATTAGCCAGATAGGGTGGCATGCACCTATAGTATCAGGTACTCGGGAAGCTGAGGCAAAAGGATAGCCTGAGCCCAGAAGCTGAGATCATGCCACTGCACTGCAGCCTGGGTGACAGAGAGAGACTCCAACCAATAATAATAATAACAATAATTAATAACGGGACAAAGATTTATTTAAAAATTCTATGGAAGGCCACCCTTACCCAGGTAATCTTATCCTTTTGAGGCTAGCTGTTATGCAAATTCCTACCTTCATAATGAGCATTTGGCAACATAAATTGTAAGGCCTGAAGCAAGATCATGAAACTAGCAAGAGTGATACACGCCCATTTTCTGGGTCTACTATACTCCATCTATGGCTCCCAGCAGTTCTAGTTCACTAAGGCTAACTATATCCCCCAGAAAAATCAAGCATACTAGATAGTAAAAACTGTATTAGAACAAAAGATAATTTCACTAAGTATATATTTTATAGTTTCAACTGTTCATAATTCTACCAATAGTTAACCTGATCACTTAGCTAAATGATTTTATAAAAATTAATAAGCTATTTTTAATAAATTTTATTATATATAAATTTTTTTACAAAAGCGTCAAATTATATCTATGAAATTTCAGATCTACTCAATGTTTCACCACTTTTTCTAATCATTTCCCCAATACAATTTGCATGTACAAAAATTCTGCTTAGC
The DNA here is from genome assembly GCA_027257055.1 of Cephalopachus bancanus. Lineage (NCBI taxonomy): Eukaryota > Metazoa > Chordata > Mammalia > Primates > Tarsiidae > Cephalopachus > Cephalopachus bancanus. The sequence continues at coordinate 1,113,218 of JAPVLO010000315.1, forward strand.
TAGAAAAGTTTGAAGCTGATTTCGTTCAATCAGCCTTCCTGATGGTGAAGACATTGTGTTATGTTCTGAGAGATATACAGATGTACAAGACACAGTATCTGAATTCTAGGAAATTATTAGTCTAATAACAGATATAAAAAAGTTGGTACACACAAGTTGAATATATACAGTTGGTATTTACAGTATCACCCAAATTCAATAATTAACATTATATTATACAGTATTTCCTCACCTTACTTTATCTGCACTGTAATTTTTATGAATAAAACCATTCATCCCTCTAAACATCCATCAATCCATCTTATTCTTTTAATATTTCAAAGAGAGTTGCAAGCATAAGCATGCTTTCTCCCTAAACATTTCAACACATGTATCATTAAAGTTTAATAATTTTTACAATTTTTAATGTTAATTTTATATAACATGAAATGCACAAATCGTAAGTGTTCCAACTGCAGATTTTTGACAAATGCACACACCTTTGAAACCAAAACCCCTATCAAGACATAGAACATGCCAGGCGCAGTGGCTCACACCTGTAACACCAGCACTTTGGGAGGTGGAGGTGAAAAGATGGTCTGAATTCAGGAGTTTGAGATCAGCCTGGGCAACTTGGTGAGACCTCATCTCTACAATAAATAAAAAAATTAGCCGCGGGTGGTGGAACACACCTATAGTTCCAGCTACTTGGAAGGCTGAGGCAGAAGGGCTGCCTGAGTGCAACAGGTCAAGGCTGCAGTGGCTGTAAGTGTGCTACGGCACTCCAGTCTGGGCAACAGAGTGAGACTCCAACTCAAAAAAAGTTAAAAAAATTTTTAAAAGTAAAAAAGAAAGGATTCATAAAGGCCAAAGCATTTGAAGACACCTAGGTGGAATGGATTTTAACAGGCAAAAATGGAAGAGGAGGAAACTGTAATTGAGGAAATAAACATACATAAAATAGGGAGGCAGCTGGGCATAGTGGCTCACGCCTATAATCCCAGCACTTTGGGAGGCAGAGGCGAGAGAACTGCCCTAAGCTCAGGGGTTGGAGACCAACCTGGGCAACTTGGCAAGATCTCGTCTCTACACTAAATCAAAAAATTAGCTACGCACAGTGGCACATACTTGTAGTTCCAGCTACTTGGAAGGCTGAGGCGAAAGGATAGCCTTAGACTACCAGGTCAAGGCTGCGATGGCCACAAGCATGCCACTGCACTCCAGTTAGATAACAGAATGAGACTCCAACTCACAAAAAAAAAAAAAAAAAAATACGAAGGCAGAAAACTGAGAACATGTTTGAGCAACACAAAGTTTGGCTAAAGTGTGAGATGTGTCAGGCAAATTGAAAGGACATAACATAGATTTAATATACCCAATGAGCAACCATTTTAAGAGTGCCTAAATCTCACGTTTTTCTAGCAGTTCACTTCCAACACCTGAAATCAGTACTTGTATGTACCTGCCCTTCATGCTGAAGTGGAACAGACCACTACACCCAACCACCTTAACAACCTGCCCCCATCAAGGGGAATGTTTAAAAGCATTCAACCTCGAGCAGCCATTTGCCATTGCTTTGCTAAACTCTGGAGTGTCCACGTGGCTCTCAGAGTTACTGCCACCATGTTTCTTAGCTTTGGCCCCCTCTCCTACTTTGGGGAGGTGAGTCTCTCTCTCTCTATCTCTTCTCTCTTCTTCCTAATTTACTTTCTAAATAAACTGTATTTTCCAATCTAACTTCTGTGCAATTCTTTGCATCTTTCTCACAGTACCAGAAGGAACACCAGACACCCACACCCCCAGTGGGCCTGACTGGGAGTATGACCTAATACAAATGAATAATATTTGGTGAATACTTTCCCCCCTTTGTTATACAAAAATTATGGAACTATTGTTTTGGACCAAGCTCTTGCACTAGGCTCCAATAGATCAGATCAAACCAAATTGCAGTCACTCAGGTTAAATACTACATAATCAAACTGAAGCCTTAAGGAAGCAGATAGATTTCAAAACAGACCAGTTTTTCCAGGAAACAAACAAACCAACCAGGAGATTCCAGTCTACCTGAGTGAGCATAATAAGGAAGTCTCCTCTGCTTTAACCCTAACAAAAAAAAAAGAAACATTTTTTTAAAAACAGAAAAGGCATATAAAATTTATTTTAACATACATAGCCTGTAGATATCATAACAGAATGATTACTCAATCACCCAGTAGGATACAGATGCTTTCATACCCTTCTTTTAAAGGGAAAATGGGAACATGTGTATAATTTAAGATGATGGTAAATTATTCTAGCGGTGGAACATGAGACCCTAAACCAGCATAAATTGGGTACGCTATTTTAAGAAAGAAATTCTCAGAATGAGATTACAAGAATTATAAAAGCTGAATTAGCCAGCTGGGGAACATTTGCTGTTTGTTAAGAAGTCAACAAAAAGGCACTCAACTATTGCAGTTTAAAAGAAAACCCTACAATCAAGAAGCTGCAAACCTCCTGCAACGCATGTAGGCAATTTACAAAACTTTTTCATGCCCTGTAGGCAGTTCCCTGGGCCCAAACTGAATCCCAACACAATAATATAAATGCTTCTGTTAGCTACTGCCTCTATGCAGGTAGCAAACATTCCTGCTGCTTGTCCTGCCTGTTGTGCCCTTTAAGGTATCTTACCTTAAATAAATCTACCTTAATTCGTAACTGTCTTAGCGAATACTTTCATCCCCCAGGACTCTGGCCATACCTAGCCTGCCACACACGGCAATTTTTAGGGAAATTCAATAGGCTTGGAGAATACACAACGTCCTGGGATAAAGTCTTTCCAGATGTATTGACAGACTTATGACTTCCTTTCTGAAATATGAGTTATGTTAATGAAAATTCAGTTTTTTCCTATTGTTCTTTAACCTTGTTCTCACCTGACAAACCCACTGTTTCCATTACTCAACGGGAGCTCTCATGCTATTTGAAGACTGCCCCTATTTATGAACGGCAATAAAAGCCAGTTAGATCTATATAACTAAATTTGCTGTAATTCTATCTTTTGGCACCTTTAAACATCATTTCAGTATATTAGTTCTTCACACTCGACGGCTTTTTTTTCCCCCTTACCCTCCTGTCCCTGCCTCAGCCTATACTTCTGTTACTGGCCAAGTCTATTTCTTCCCACTCTTCCCCATCTCTCATGAACCATAAATTGATCCATTTCAGATTATTTTTTGTATATCTTAGCTTTTTTTAAACAATGGGCATCATTATGTCTGCCTTTGAACACATTTATAAGAAAATGACAGATAAGTTTGTGCATACATAGCAGTATCGTTTACATGTAAAGCAATTACCAGTAATACAAATTTTCATATTATCTAATTAGAAGGGCATAAGAGTAGGCACTATCTTATTTTTTAATTATTTAATAACTCGTGTAACTTTCTTTTTATAATAAAACCACAAAACATATCTATACTCATAAGAGTGAGTGTATATTATATATTTATCTGCACAGTATCTCCAGGAGGGGATTGGTAGGATTCTTTCTTAAGCTGGGTGGTGAGTACAGTTGAACAATAAAATGAACACACATTTTCTCCACCCACCCATACATTTGAAGCCTCCTTAAGACCCCCTCCAGTGACATCTCTCTTTTTCCTCCTTCTTCAGTCATGAAAAGTCATGTGACTCCATGAAAATTACTGTGAAATCAGATTTATTAAAAAAGTATTTAATTCCAACTGAAAATATTAGTATAAAATCAACCAAATATTTAGGAGGAAGAAATTATAATAAAGATAAGGACACAGAAATCCAATATAGAAAAATAAAGCACAGCACTATGGACTGTTTTCATCCCCCCCCTAAAATTCATATGTTGAGGATACAAAAAGAAGACAGCATTCTGTGAACAGGGATGAGTGCCCTCACCAAGAACCAACCAGATTCCAGAACTGTGACAAATAAATGTGTGCTGTTCAACCCACCCAGTGTATAGTATTTTGTTATAGCAACCTGGAACAAAGACAGAAATACTATCACAATTTATAAGCTGGAACTCAAATCACACATGTATCTATGTATGAATCAGAAATGTTAAACACGTATATATTTTCTTACTGCCAATCCAAACCCTATCTGCAACACTGCAAATGTGGTATACCTCCCACTTTTTCAACCTAGCAGAGACATCCATTTGTCTTCATTCAGGCAGCACCTCCGTTTTGAAGCCCTCACAGCCCAGAGTTACTAACTCTTTAACTATTACTAACCAGATCACACTCTGTTGTCATTATGGATTTACATATCTGTGACCCCAGCTATACTAGGGGCTTCAAAAAGGCAGCAACTGTGTTATATTCATTTCTGAATCCCCAGAGTCTAACGAATTGCCACATGCTAAAATACTTGTCCTACATTCCCCTGGCCAATTAATTAAGCCAGTCTGCATCTAACCAGTCCCAGTTCTTCAATTTGAAATCTCATAATCTCATTCACAACCAATATCTTGGAAGTGGTGGCAGGTCATGTTATTTGTATCAAAGAGTATTATATTTCTATATACAATTGTTCAGCAGAAAATACTAGAAACAGTAGAAATGATGCTTATTAGAAAATCAACTGAGTAGTGATTCACACTGTAATCCCAGCACTTTGAGAGGCCGAGGCGAGAGGATTGTCTGAGCCCTAAGGGTCAAGACCAGCATGGGCCACTTGGCAAGTCCTCGTAACTACAACTAAAAAAAAATAAATAAATTAGCCACGCTGGTGATGCACGCCTGTGGTTCCAGCTACTTGTAAGGCTGAGACAGAAGCATCGCCTGAGCCCAGCAGGTTGAGGTTGCAGTGGCCGTGAGAGCGTCATTGCACTCCAGTCTAGGTGACAGAATGAGATTTCCAACTCAAAAAAAAAAAAAAAATCAAGTGGAAATAACAAGTAAGTAGTTAGACACAGGAGTCTGGAATTCAGGACTAGACACATAAATTTGAGAGTTTTTGACAAAGAGGTAGCATTTGAAGTGATGCAACTCTTGACTTGGTCACTTAAGGACTGAGTGTAGACACAGATGAATACAGACACCACAATGTTAAGAGAGCACAACTAGAAAAAGAACTTGAAGGACTGAAAGAGGCAACCAGTGACAAAAAGAGAAAAACTAGGCAAGTATGTTGTCTGAGAACCAAACGAACAAAGTGGTTCAAGGAGGAGAAAGTATGATAAACGCTATTGTTTTTGTTTGTTTGTTTGTTTGTTTTTGAGTTGGAGTCTCACCCTGTCACCCAGACTGGAGTGCAGTGGCCGTTCCCGGCCACCGCAGCCTCGACCTGCTGGGCTCCGGCGATCCTTCCACCTCAGTCTTCCAAGTAGCTAGAACTACAGGCGCGCGCTACCACACCCGGCTAATTTTTTGATTTATTGTAGAGATGAGGTCTCGCCACCCGCAGGCTCAGGCAATCCACTCACCCTCAGACTCCCTAAGCGCGGGATTACAGACTGAGCCACCGAGCCCGGCTACTATTGTTAAATCAAATAGGAAAGAAGACATTTATGTCTTTCCCCAAATAGCAAATCCTCCAAAACCGAAATGGGGGGAAAAAACCGAGAGATACTACGTGGCATCCATTTACCAGTGACTAAAAAAAAAAAAAAAAAAAACCTAGAAGTTATAACAACGTTATCTAATGCGGATATTTCATTCATTTTCATGATGTGTATGGTATTCCAGAGCATCGCATCTTCCTCTTAACATCCACATGAAACAAGTTTCCAAAGAGCACGGCAATTATTTTGGGCAGCGTTAATTTTAAATGAAAACATCTGACGTTGTTTCACCAGCTGAGACAGACTGAAATACCAGTACCTCCCATTCAGCTGCCACTCTTTCCTCCGAAAGATTAGGTATAACTTTAAGAGTCAAGATGATTTAAAGAGCATTCAGTTTCCAAAAGAGAATGGGCAAAAGTATCAACAATCACTGAGGGCTTAGAGAAAGATCCGTACACTGTGAGTTCCTGGAAGGAAGGCGCGCACCTCCCACAAAGTAGATACTCCATAAGTATTTCTGACTGAACTTTGGATTCAACATTTTAAGTATTTCTGACTTAACATTTTACGGCGGGGGAGGGGGTCGAACTCCAGGGCGCTACGTCCTCCAGAACACTGTGGCGTCCCCACGCCCTAATAAGTCTGCGCGGCAAAGGGGCCGGCGATCCGCACCGCGGTGGATAAAGGCAAAGAGGGACGGCGCACCACCGCATTCCTGACCCTAAAGTTGAAAGAAAACCCCTTGCCCTCGGGCCAGGGCTCACCTGCCTCCGGAGTGGAGTAGAAGAGCGGCTCCCAGCCGCCTCGGAGGGGGTGTCCCCGCAAGCCACTCGCCCCGTCACCGGACACTATCTGGGGCAGAGGGCTTCCTGCGCTAGGGAGGGAGGATCTGGGAGGGCTTGCTCGGTCTCCTGAATCTCGGAAACGCTGCCACCACAGTTCCCTCAGGTGCTCCCCAGCGGCCTGGGCGTGCGCGCGCTCCCGCCTCGTCGCTTAGCAACCTGAGAAGCCGTCAGGTCTTCCCCACACAGCAATTCCCTCCGCCCCTCCAGACAGAATAGTTTTTTAAAGATTTTGCTTCCGGGTCGAGCCAGCTTTACGCAGCGGAAGGTCTCTTTACCTCCCACGTTTACTCTCGGGGGAGGATGAAGTCTCCGTTGCACGAGTGTGGGTGCTGTTGCTAAGGCTCCGTCTCTCCTTCCGCAAGTTACACACGTGTTCCCTTCGCCAATTGCTGGGCGCCATCAGGCAGGACCTTTCCTCCTGAGCTTAAACCATCCGCTTGACTACGTCCTCCAATCACAGCGGCTCGTCCTGGGACTACTTTGCAACCGGCGAAGAGCGCAGGGAGAAGGGCGTGAGAAGACACTGAGAACTCGGGAAGTGTAGTACAACACTTGAAGGAACTCCTTTGGAGTCTGTGCCAGACCAGGACAGCGTAAACTACAGTTCCCAGAGGGCGCCGCGTTCTGGAGCCGAGCCTTTTCTAGCTAACACCACTCGCCCTCCCAGAGTCGGTTCCGCGGTAGAGGTGACCTAGGTCTTTGAGGCTCATTTTCCAGGTCCTGAAATTGTCCGCGCAGTTCCCAATCATGGTGAGTGTGGGCCCCAGGCTCCTGCTCACCTCCAGCCTTCGCGTCCTTGTGCGAGGTTTTTTGCGCTTGAGGGATTTTTGGGAGGTGTCTATGCAAAGCGCTGTCCTTCGCGCCCTTTGGAAAGACCCAACTCATCTAGGGATTGTCGCAGTAACCCAGTAATTGGGAAAAGGCTGCTTTTGACCTTGGGTGGGGGGAGTTCTCTTAGAAGGATTCTGAAGGAGTAACTGTCCCTGGAGAGTTGAGAATGGCGGGGAGACAAAATACGAGACTGGGGATTTTCTCCAAAAGACAGTATAGGATTTGATTAGGACTATCAGGTTTGATAAGGGAGAGGAGGGTTGTTTCCTAACCCCTTTTTCTCCTTATAAATCGACAGTGTTTTTAAGGGTTTTGGTCATGGAGCACTTGAAAGCAAAAGGCTGTAAAGGTATATATTTACCAGGTGCCCCAAATTAAGGTCTCCATTCTCAAGAAACGTGTTTCCGCCATATCTGATTTCACAAAATGTTATTTAGAACCTGTTCATTGATCTCCTTTTGTAATGCAGGACATGTTGAAGCGACGCCATCACTACCCGCATAACTACTGCAGATGTTCTTTACTGATCTGTATATTATGAATTTCAGAAGCACTACTTTTAAATGTAACCATCTTTTTCATCGAAGGCCGGGATACCTAGATCTCCGTATCTTGTCTCTGCTGAAAGGGAGAAGGGAGGGAGGGTTGGTGGAGGATCTCTGACGTTGGAATTATCTGCGTAGTGTTTGAAGGTGACATTTGTCATCAGGCTGAGAGAAATCGCTCAGTACTTGTATTTATAGTTCAGACTATTTTTCCTCCTTTATCTCAAAAATACTAAAATGGGTGGGGAGTGTGGGGAAATGTTTGAATGAATTTGGAAATTTCTCAGAATTTGACACGTTTTCAAGGCAGGGCCTTTATAAGGGGGCCAGTGGAAACAGCTACTAATTCCCAGTTAAATCCGGGTTTCCTATTTATTTTGTCAGATAACATGATTAATCATTTAGATTATAGTTTCAATGGTTTCTGTCCTAATAATCTTAGCAAGACAGCAGAGGAACTTATTATCAGATGACTTTGGACTTTATCATTTTAGAATTGGATGGAATCTTTTAAAGGTCATTTCGACAAGCCTCCCCACTTTAAATTTTAAAATAGAGTTTATTGAGACCCAGAGAGAAATGTAATTTCCTCAAGGTTACACAACGGTTTGCTCCAAAGGTCTCACACTCTTTTACCATAATGTGTCTTATACTGAGCAAGTCATTCTGGAAATTTATTTATTTTTATAATAAGGAAACAACAGTTTACCCCAAGAGTCTCTCACACTCTTTTACCATATTGTGTCTGATACTTTTCACGTCATTCTGTAAATTTATTTGTTTATTTTATTTTATTTTTTTTGAGTTGGAGTCTCACTCTGTCGCCCAGACTGGAGTGCAGTGGCCACTCCCAGCCACCGCAGCCTCGACCTGCTGGGCTCCGGCGATCCTTCCGCCTCAGCCTTCCGAGTAGCCGGAATTACAGGCATGCGCCACCACGCCCGGCTGATTTTTTGATTTATTGTAGAGATGAGGTCTCGCCGCCCAGGCGGGTCTCGAACCCGCGGGCTCAGGCAATCCACTCACCTCAGCCTCCCAAAGGCGCGGAATTACAGGCTGAGCCACCGAGCCCAGCTTATTTATTTTTTTAAATAGGGACCACTACTGTCTTGTGGGGGAGGGGATGGACTCAACTCCCTGAAGGTGTATTTTTAGTAGCTGAGGTTCTAGAGGAAGATACCAGTTCATACTGCATATACAAACTCAGCTTTGTTCTCAGCATATAGATTACCCGATAGCTTTATTCCCTACAATTCAAAATACTGGAATTCTAGAATTGGCAATTTGGAGATTATTTTATATACTATTAAAATGTAGCCGGACTCGGTGGCTCAGTCTGTAATCCCATGCCTTTGGGAGGCTGAGGTGAGTGAATTGCCTGAGCTCGCGGGTTCGAGACCCACCTGGGCAGGCGAGACCTCATCTCTACAATAAATCAAAAAATTAGCCAGGCGTGGTAGCGGGCGCCTGTAGTTCCAGCTACTTGGAAGGCTGAGGTGGAAGGATCACCGGAGCCCAGCAGGTCAAGGCTGCAGTGGCCAGGAGCGGCCACTGCACTCCAGTCTGGGCGACAGAGTGAGACTCCAACTCAAAAAAAAAAAAATGTAGCCTAGTGAGGTCAAAGATTTTCCAAGGTTGCAGAGAGATGCTCTAGGCCCCAGATTCTTAGGTTTTTTTGCTACACTGTAGACCGAGCCAGGCCTCACTTCTAGAAGGTCAGTGGGATGCCAGATAACACTGGGACAGTCCATGAGAAAGAATACTTATGTCAGTTTGCTGGAACTGACAGCAGACTCACACATAACTCAATTTCCCTGCTTCCTCAGGAGGGTGAGTGAACAACCACTGAGTTAGGAAAAAGCCATCTCTACAAGCCCATTCAAAGGCAAGAATTCTTTGCATAAGAATGAGAGCATAATAACCTGTAGGAAGGAATCTGAATGACTAGGTGTTTTTTGTTTTTTGTATTACAGAAATACATGTAATTTAGATGTGCATGTAAATTATAAAGTAAAAAAGAAATACATGGGTCTGTCTTTGGAATAACAGAGGGAACACTTAATCTTCGAAACAGAGAAGTTAGCACATTCTCAATGCAGAGCCTGCATCTGCAGGAAGGTCATTAGTGCCCTGCCAGCAGCAAAGGCATTCCTTCTCTGGATTTTGGCAGACTGCCCAGGTATCTGAGCAAAGAATAGTAACCTGTGTTCACACTGTAACATTGTGAAAAGTCAGCAGGACTCACCCACCCTCTTGCTTTTCAAATGCAATGTTGCAAAAGAGCAGAAAGAGCGAGATGTACACTTTATTTCCCTTTCATCCTCAAACGTTTAAACACTAACTAGTCCTCATACTACTCTTTAACAAGATGGAATTACTTACCTGTGAAAGATAATTTCCCCAAAGACACAGAAGGAAACTTGCTGGGGTGGAATTAATAGCTGTTCATTAGTTGACCACAGCCCTTCACTAATAACTAATAATACTGTGAACACATTTTTAGTAGATAAAATTGACTGCGTTATTCTAACCATGTAGGTGACTTTCTGGGAGGTTAAGCATCGTAGGTAATGATACTCACTCTCCCCCACTCCACCCCTTTTCTTTCTGTTTTATTAGGTACATTTGTAGAGACGAAGGGTCTTGCTAAGTTGCCTAGCCTGGTCTCAGACTCCTGGCCTCAAGTGATTCTTCCACCTCAGTGCCTAGGCCTCCCAAAACACTGGAATTGCAGGCCTGCACCGTCACACTGAGGTTTCTTACCCCTGTTTTCTTTTCCCAGCTTGCTGTACATTAAAGTAGCATGTGTTCATATTTGTTGAACACTATATGGGACTGCAAATTTGAGTCAAAGGCAGTCCGCTCTCAAGGGGTGTTCATGGTCTAGTACAGAGTAGTAGACATGTAAATAGAAAACCACAGGCTGATAGAGTCCTTAGAGGAAAATTCTGTGGTGATAATCATATGCAATACTTACTACGTACTATTTTTAGTACTTTAATGTTAACTTTTAATCCTTAAAACTACCCTGTTAGATAGCTGCTACTATTATCTCCACTTTACTATGGGGAGATAATACAGAGAGGTTAAGTAACTTAACTTCTTCAAGAGCATACAATTAATGAGTTATGGAGCCAAGACTTGAACCCAGAAAGGCTGGCTCCAGAAGCCAGCTCTTTACCACTCTCTGCTGCCTCTTTAGCTCCCTGTTTTAGAGAATTAGCTAATCCCCCTTGTTTCCTTCATATAGTTCACTAATGGCCTAAAATAGTACCAAGTACATGATAGGAATTATAGAAATTCGATGGTATATTGTTTTGGGGTTTTTTTTTTAGTTAGTTTGATTTGTTTTGTTTTGTCTTTTGAGTCAGAGTCTCACTCTGTTGCCAGGCTGGAGAGCAGTGGCAAGCTCACGGCCACCGCCACCTTGACCTGCTGGGCTCAGGCGATCCTTCTGTCTCAGCCTTCTAAGTAGCTAGAACCACAGGTGTGCACCACTGTGCCCGGCTAATTTTGTTAGAGATGAGGTCTTGTCAAGCTTTCCAGGTTGGTCTCGAACCACTGGGCTCAGGCAGTCCTCTCGCCTCTGTCTCCCAAAGTGCTGGCATTACAGGCATGAGCCACCCTGCCTGGCTGGTATGTTGTTTAATGATTTAATTGAATTAAATAAGACAATACTAGTGCATTAGAACTAATGATGGTTTTGTCAACTATAGATGAAACTATTATGGTCACTAAGCTGCCAACTTAATACAAGCATATATGAATAAAATACATTAAAATGTTTTTTAACCATGTTTTGTATGCTTCCAAACAGTTCTTATACATTGCCATCTTTTTGGTGGTAGTTTTTACAACACCTAGCTATTCCTTCAAGCAAATATCTGAGTTCCAACTACATGCCAGCTATTGTTCTAGGCATATGGGATACTGCAGTAAGTAAAGTAGACAAAGCCTTGGACTTAAGGAGCTTGCATTCTAAAAGGGAAGGAATAAATTTTCCTCTATTCCCTTTTAAGTCACCAACTCCAAGGAAATGGGAAAATAATAGAATAAAACACATGTATAGGCCATTAACAATTATTGTATAATAGAAATGACTCCTGGTAATGATAAATTAGAACATAAATATTGTATAGTTTTATATGTGATAGACTCTCTATATATATATATGCACACACACATACACAATAACTTGAAGTGCTTTTTACAAATCTCAAATCCATTTTGAAATGTAAAGATATACTTTATTTGACTCATTTGGAAAATTATATATTTAGAGATAAGGCATGGGGGAAGAATTTGGTGAATAAGAAGGGGGAGAAATCCAGAAGGTCAGGGAGAAACTTTCTCCATAGTTTTCTCTTTTTTTCCCCAGTCTTATCCTGGTCACATCTCTGAGGAAGAAATATATGTACAGCTATGATCAGATGCATCCCTCTACAACACTTGCTACTTCTTTTTTGAGGATATTTTTTCCTTTGACTTCTATGAGTACCAAACTGCTGATTGCTGCTGACTTTCAGAGCTTAGAGTTAGGAGGTTAAAAGGAGCTTCTAAGGTCTTTCATCTTTCTTGCATCAGAGACATGACTCATTTGGAAGAGGGAATTCTAAATAAGAAGATATCAACAAAACACTTCTATACCCAGTCAGTTGATTGGGCCTTGCAGGGACGGATAGAGGTGACACATTGAAAGTACATTTACCCAGCATTGTCAGGGAAAGGGATGGTTTACTTTGGTTGGATTTTCTAACTAAACTTACCTATTAAATTTCTGAACATTATTGTTTTGATTTTTTTTTTTCTTTTTAAATAGAGATGAGGTCTTGCTATGTTGCCTAGGCTGGTCTCAAACTCCTGGGCTCAAGCAGTCCTCCCACCTCAGCTTCCCAAAGTGCCGGAATTACAGGCGTAAGCCACCATACCTGGCCTGTTTCACTCTTTTTAATAGGGATAGTTCTAGTTTTTAAATTCCCTGAGCTTAATTTAACCTTTTTTTAATGGCTCAAAGTCATCACCTTGAATATCAGTTATTTTTGTCTGTATATCTGTATTTTGTTCAGGATCTGTTGAAATCTATAAGACTACTTCTCTTTTGTAATCTTTTGTATGTCTCCCCCCTCCTCCCTTTTAAAAATAATTTTCCCTTGGAATTCGATCTGTCACCACATGTCGTTGCTATTATTGTTTATTATACTCAATTTTATTGTAATCCAGATATTATCATTTTCTCATTTTTATTTCTCCCTAAATGGAAAAAAGGCTATTCTTCCTCCAAGTAAAGTTGAAGTGTGATTACTTGTCTTATTAAAATGTTTTAGCTCATTGTTAATGGAAAGTTCTAACCTCTGTTGCTTCTCTTCTTGGTGTGAAAGATTCTATTGAACCTATGGGAGTGGAGGATTTGCATAAGAAGGATTTGTGAGACTCTAGTGCCCATTAGGGTTTGCATCACCATATACTGAACACATCAACATTGTTAAGCCTATTCCAATATTCCAAAAAAGGTGGATAAGATTATGTAAGTAAATCCAAGATAACACTTTTAACTCCCTACACACAGTGAGAGTTAAATAACTATGCAGCAAGTTCATTGTCTACTAAGCCAAAAGAGAAGAAACTTTAAAATTTACATTCACTTTTAAATTGTATGGTTGTCTTTTATAGATAAAATACTGAATATTTTCAGGGTACGGTAGCATTGTTAATAAGATGTTAATGGATCTTTTTCTACAGTCTGAGCCAATCAGAGTCCTTGTGACTGGAGCAGCTGGTCAAATTGCATATTCACTGCTATACAGTATTGGAAATGGATCTGTCTTTGGTAAAGACCAGGTAGGGTCAAGTGTCTATAAATTTCAAGTCATTAGAGTAAGAATAATAAAACCCTGTATTTAGTTGGAAACAAATTATAAGATGGAATGGCTTGTCCCAATAAATGTAGTAACCACATTGCTGTAAATGGAAGCTAGCAAGGTATTTATATGTACCTCTCCAGGCATTGAAAACACTGCAGATCAGAACTCTTCCATATACTCTATTTCATTGATTTGGTGCAACCAGCAGGTGTCAATCAATGGAAGGTATCACTGTTGACAGTAATTGTTAGTCATGTGAGAAAGAAAGTTGCTCAGTCAGCACTTCTTGTTCATAAATGGTCTTTAGAACCCAAAAAGATACGAAATTTGCTTCCCAATTGGAAACAGGCACTCCTACTTATAACAAGTCTGATTAATATACACTAAAATCCTTTTCTAAAGTATTCATTTTCTTGACTTGTGGATATCAAGTTCTTCTGTCATGTCAAATACTCTGCTTACCTGTCCATGAACTGAAGTCAAATGTACAGCTACTAACAATAAAAGCAAGCTGTCACTTCAGTCTGATGTTTTCTTCACATACTCTTAAAATTTAACAATGATTCCTCTTATTCTATCTGCAAGCAAACCATTGCTAATATTATAGCATTCCTTTGTCTGAAAGTAGCATTGTGGTAGATACCTGACCTCCCAAAGAAATTATATGACTAATTAATAGGAATTATATACATGTACATATCAAATAAAAACTATGTGAAAGGACTTTTTTGTGACTAACAAACACCGACAGATGCTGTCTTTGCAATTTGGCAGCCTATAATTCTTGTGTTGTTGGATATCACTCCCATGATGGGTGTCCTGGATGGTGTTCTAATGGAACTGCAAGACTGTGCCCTTCCCCTCCTAAAAGGTAAGTTGAGGAGTGAAAAACAGGATTTTATAGTATTTTATATCTTACAAAAAATAGGTTTTCTATTTTTGCTCTTAAGTTCAAAAATTATTTCATAAGCAGATTTTATTTTTGTCTTTTGAACTATTTAATTACTTATGTTTAGCAAGAATAAATAACAGTAAAAACAAGAAACAACTAGTGTCAAGTAAAGGACTATATATTTTGTCCCCCTGCATGTCTGTATATAATTTAGCATACTATTTAAGTATAATATTGCACAAGGGTTATACTCTTGAGATTGTCTGCACACTCACACATTATAGGCAATATAGGCACAGTTGTCTTCATTTTGTTATTTCAAGTCTATTTAAATGGTAATAATAGCATACTTAATGGATACATAAACACTTGATACAAGTGAAAAAAATGTATGGGTAGATTCAATATGAAAAAGAAAACTTCAAACTTTGGTGTTTAAGTAGTCCCATGTGTTTATTGCAATTTCCACAGATGTTATTGCAACAGATAAAGAAGAGATTGCCTTCAAAGACCTGGATGTGGCCATTCTGGTGGGCTCCATGCCAAGAAGGGAAGGCATGGAGAGGAAAGATTTACTGAAAGCAAATGTGAAAATATTCAAAATCCAGGGTGCAGCTTTGGAGAAATATGCCAAAAAGTCAGTTAAGGTAACCAACGCTGTATTTGATGGTATTTCTCATTACTGGCATTTGAAACTTGTACTTTTAACTTTTTTTTTTTTTTTTTTTTTTGAGTTGGAGTCTCACACTGTCGCCCAGACTGGAGTGCAGTGGCCGCTCCTGGCCACCGCAGCCTCGACCAGCTGGGCTCCAATGATTCTTCCGCCTCAGCCTTCCAAGTAGCTGGAACTACAGGCGCGCGCTACCACACCCGGCTAATTTTTGATTTATTGTAGAGATGAGGTCTCGTCACCCATGGGCTCAGGCAATCCACTCACCTCAGCCTCCCAAAGCACTGGGATTGCAGGCTGAGCCATCCAGCCCGGCTGTACTTTTAACTTTTAAGCTAAAAAATTGTTTGCCCTTTTTTTTCCCAGTTCTGTGCAGTCATCAGTAAAGACAGATAACGGTGTTTTGCTTGATCAGCTCTCCCTTTCTGGGTTTTTTCTTATAGTGTTGAAATCTATATTCAGAGTGCTCAAAAATTTTTTGCCTATTACTGGGATATGGAATTTTAATATTAACCTATAAAGAAGGTTACAGAACCTATAAAGAAGGTAGAGAACTTTCTGGTGTTGTTATGCTGTGTGGGAGTATCTGTTTAGACATTTGGATTTGTGTGTGATTGTGGAGGGAGATGGCTGTAAGAGGTGTTTATTCTCAGCAGTGGGAAATGGTGGCTTCTGAATGCTCAGATTTTCTCAGTGCAGAATTTTATTATGTTTGTGCCTTAAGGAATTGAGTTGGTGTGACATCCCATTCTGTCTCTTCATGTTCAACCTATTTCGTTTCTAAATTTTTCTTAATAATACAATAAAGGACCATTGCCCTGCCAAGCCATCGTCTGACCATGTGGCTCCTTGAGCCACGGTCACCATGTTTCCTAAGCTTTGACTCCCTCCACTACCTTGGAGGGGTGAATCAATATCTCTCTCTATGTCTTTCTCTCTCTCTCATTTACTTTCTAAATAAACTATATTTTCTAATCTAAAAAAAATTACAATAAGCCTTTTATCAATGAACTGTCAATTAACTGGAACCTAATTGTCACAGCATATAGGTTTTACTGATTTCCGTATACTTTCCTATCTTGACTTTCAAAAAAGATAAATTTTATAAGATTTTTAAAGTTGTCAAGTATAATGTTCCATCTATGGTACTTCATAGATATCTGCATTTTTGCTTTCTGTAGACTTCATTTTAAATAGTTAACTTTTATTTTCTGTAATCGCTAATAGAAAGCAATAGAAAGGAGTTGAATAGAAACCCACAGGTCTCTTAGTAAAAGATTACAAGGTTGTTTAGACTGTTAAAAATCCAGGCTGTTTTGGAATTGTAGTACTGCTTACACAGGAATCTCACCTCTGCAAAGTGTCCTTTTGGGGAGAAAGATTCACTAGCACTGGAGTATTTAGGGACAATGAAGTATTTTGTCTGAAGCTTGCTCTCAAAAGAGGTTAAAAAAAAAGAATACAGATACGGTGTGTGTGGAAAAAGTCAGGGAGAGAGATGGAAGCAATTGGAGACTCTGGGTAAAAGAGATATGAGAGCCAGTCTTTGTAATATGCTAGAAGCTTTTATGTAAATTTGATCTATTTCAAAATGTTTTTTATTATCATTTTATCAAAGATTTGTATAACTTCAAGAAAGTCTAGTTATACATTTTTCTATGCTGTATTGTATTTGGTGTCTCCCAAACTTTCCTAGTACAAAGGCTACTTGTTATACACTTTTCAGTCAAATTCTAATACAGCTTAGTTAATTAATAAGTATATGACCTATAACGCTCTGTGTCTTCCATCCATCCTAGGTTATTGTTGTGGGAAACCCAGCCAATACCAACTGCCTGACTGCCTCCAAGTCAGCTCCATCCATTCCCAAGGAGAACTTCAGTTGCTTGACTCGTTTGGATCATAACCGAGCTAAAGCTCAAGTAAGAAAAATGCCTTTTAAATCCTACTCATGTTCTGATTTTAAACCTTTTTCTCTCACTTTTTTTTTTAATTTTATTTTTTTATTTTTTATTTTTTTTTGAGTTGAGTTGAAGTTTCACTCTGTCGCACAGACTGGAGTGCAGTGGCCGCTCCTGGCCACCGCAGCCTCGACCTGCTGGGCTCCGGCAATCCTTCCGCCTCAGCCTTCCAAGCAGCTGGAATTACAGGTGTGCGCTACCACGCCCCGCTAATTTTTTGATTTATTGTAGAGATGAGGTCTCGCCAAGTTGCCCAGGCGGGTCTCGAACCCCGGAGCTCAGGCAATCCACTCACCTCAGCCTCCCAAAAGTACGGGATTACAGGCTGAGCCACTGTGCCTGGATAGTAACTAATTTTTAGCCACTGTAGCAAGAGAACATTAGCAATTTCATTTAATCATAGTTAGCAATTGAAACATAGTTGAAGATAAAATTAAGTAGGAAGTTCAGCCTCTGGTCCTTAAAAATTCCCTAATAAATTTAAAAATAATTTGCTGTTAATTTAATAATAGTTTCCTACCACACGAAAGCAACAAAAAAGCACACACCTAAGATTCAGTTTTTGTTTTTGTTTTTTTTGGGTTGGAGCCTCACTCCTTCACCCAGACTGGAATGCAGTGGCCGCTCCCAGCCACCGCAGCCTCGACCTGCTGGGCTCCAACAATCCTTCCGCCTCAGCCTGCCAAGTAGCTGGAACTACAGGCGCGCGCTACCACACCCAGCTATAATCCCAGCACTTTGGGAGATGGAGGTGAGAATGAGCCTGAGCCCAGGGGTTCCAGACCAACCTGGGCAACTCAACCTCATCTCTACAACAAATCAAAAAATTAGCTGGGTATGGTGGCACGTGCCTGTGGTTCCAGCTACTTGGAAGGCTAAAGTGGAAGGATCGCCTATGCCCAGCAGGTCGAGGCTGCAGTGGCCGTGAGCATGCCACTGCATTCCAGTCTGGGCAACAGAGTGAGACTCCAACTCAAAATAATAATAATAATAATAATAATAATAGTTATTATTGTAAATACTTCACACAGTGGTACATAATTTAGTTTAATTTTGACAGAAATATGGGAAACTATAAAAACAAAGACTTCAGGTTTGTGTGTGATTCTGCTTCCTTTTTTCCTGTAGCTGAACAATGAAATTC
Organism: Cephalopachus bancanus; assembly: GCA_027257055.1. Taxonomy (NCBI): domain Eukaryota; kingdom Metazoa; phylum Chordata; class Mammalia; order Primates; family Tarsiidae; genus Cephalopachus; species Cephalopachus bancanus. The sequence continues at coordinate 1,131,479 of JAPVLO010000315.1, forward strand.
AAATTTTAATTTCAAATTTTAGTTTTCAGTTTTATATCTTTTTAATAGTCTATATGTGTGTCTATTTTGTAAATTTTTCTACTTTCACTGCTTAAGAGCTAAACCTTGTTGTTAATTTCCTTTATCTATTGGAGCCTTAGATAAATATACTAAGGAGCCAGTGAACAAGAGATTAACAATAGCTTTTTAAAAAATTGGAAGCCAGACCACTTATCCAAGCTAGCTTCCTTGGCTTTCTCAAATCTGAATGGTGCCCTTGGAAGTCATGATAAAGTTCTCATTCTTGGACATAATCTCTTTCCTATGCCCTAGATTTTTCTGGCCATCCCTCTTCATCCATAAGTCATCATTGCAAAATAGGTCTATGAGTTTAGTGTTTTTTCTTCTAGCGAAGACTATTTAGGGACAAGAAAACTTCTTAGACAGAAGATGGTGTGAGGTCTAAGTTGAAAAACCACGACCTTGAACTAAGAATTGATCATAGGTTCTGGAATACCTAGTGAAAGAAAAGAATGTGCATTTGTTAAGCTGCTACTATAATTTTCCATTTAACTTTTATATTAATCATATGAGATATTTCTTATTATCCCTGTTTTATAGGTAAGAAACCTGAGGCCAGAGAAGCTAGGGAAACTGCTTAGTGTCATACAGCTAGTAAATGATAGAACCTCTAGATTTGCCCAACCCCAAACCCTGTGTATGTTCTTATCTAATGATATCAAATGACCTTAGTCCACTTACTAACTCTGTGACCTTGAGAAAGTATATTCAAGCTATAAAATAAAATAAAAATTATATCTACCTCAGAGGGTTATTAAGAGGATTAAATGAGATCAAATCCATTTTAAGCCCTTAACATGGTACCTGCATGTAGTAAAATGCATTAAAAGTTGGCTGCTATTATTGTTGTTGATTTTGTTTTTATTATTAAGAGGAATACAGTCTAAACATTCTAGTTAATTTAGAGGGTCATTAGATAACAAGCTTAAAACACAAATATTCCCTAAGAGGCTTTAGGCTTTGGTACTGGTGCTGGTGGTAGGTTGGGAAAGCATGGAAGTTTGTTTAAATGACTAGAGGCAGGAGATTTGGGTACTGTGGGGCAGTTATAAAGGAAAAGATAATTATACATGTTGCAGTTGTAGGCTCTGGGTTCCCACATGGTTACTTATTTAGTTCCTACAGAGAGAAAGAGGTAAAATGATGACACTGGCATACCTTCTTTGCTGTTTCACCTGAGACCTTGGTGGAGGCAGGCATTGGAATATTCTGCTTCCAAGGATACTACTAAATGACACTTTGTCCCAGTGCCTGGAACAGTTTTCTTTGTTGCGGCACAAGTCTGAATGAGTGAAGAAGGAAGAAAGAAGCTATCTTGTCATACATGAACCATCACTTTGGCAAATATTTTTTGTTACTCACGGGCCCTTGGCTAGGCACTGTTTCTGCATGTCACTCTGGCACAGGGAGAGCGTTTAGGAAGTTTTTAAAGAAGCAGTTTCTTCCTCTAACAGAAGTTGTTTATCCAGTGAGAAAAGTAACAAACCCAAAGAAAGTTTTTCTTACATAAATGATTACCAGTGTTACATAATTTATTTTGAAATTCAGAGGCCTTAGCTACCAACTGACTGCCTGTCACCTACAAAACGCCCCTGTGTATTTGCAACCAGAGCTGTATTTTTATCTGCTGACAAGATAATTTGACAGTGATAACCAGTTAGCTGGTATTCAGGGGAAGAAAATTACTAGGGCTAGAATTAGTCAAAAAACAGTTCTATATGACAGACATGAGTGTCTAAGAGAGCAAGGAACTTACCCTGGATGTGTGTTAACTTAGACTGGCTCTGACATGAATAATATTCAGAGATTATATCTGCTGGGTGCAAAGTGCGGGTCTTTGCTGTTCAGACAAAACTGGATTAGCTCTAAAGATCAAAGGAGCAAGAGGAGGTGGGCGAAAGGAACAAAGGAAGTAAGTGGGGGAGCCAAGGAGGCCTGAGGCAGGAGAGTCCTAGAGGCATTCTGTCTTCAGTGTGCTTTGGAGCAGTTGAAGCTGACTTTCAGCAGAGTTATGAGCTGTAAGTTCTTGGTAATATATATCTTGGGTTATTTGCTTAAGGCATAAGTTTTCCTTTTCTCTACAGTGTCAGCTAAATATAAATGTACATATAAGGGCAATTCTTTCCAACTCTTTTCAGGTCGTAGCACACACAGAAAATGGTACTCATGGAACAGCATGCCACTCTACCCCATAGCCAAGCAGATCAATAGCTGGATACCCCAGAACCAACTATCGGTTAATTTGTGGAGACTGATATTGTAGTTAATAATTGTGTACTTACAAGACTCTGTATGAAGCAGGGATTAGGTCAGAAGTGTATGTCTTTGTGAATGAGTCTATGACATTGAAGATTCCTATAGCCAACACTATAGTCAGGGTACAGAATTTCTTCATCACCCACAAAAGAACTCTTTTATGCTCTCCCTTTGTATTCATACCTCTCTCTCATCCCTAACCCTTACAGACATTTATCTGCTTTCCATATTTACACTTTTGACATTTAGAGAATGTTATAAAAATGAAATCATGCAGTAAGAAATTTTTTGAAATTGGCTTTTTTTTTCATTCAACTTAATGCCTTTAACATCCAACGAAGTTGTTGCTTCTATCCATAGGTCATTCCTCCTTTGTTTTTCTACTCATCCCATTTATTTATTCCACTGTATATAAGGTGTACCATGGTTTGTGTATCCATTCTTGAAGGACATTTGGGTTGTTTCCAGTTTTGGGCTATTACTGTCCTTGTTTTTTGGGGGTTTTTTTTGAGTTGGAGTTTTACTCTGTCGCCCAGATTGGAGTGCAGTGGCCGCTCCCGGCCACCACAGCCTCGACCTGCTGGGCTCCGGCGATCCTTCCACCTCAGCCTTCCGAGTAGCCGGAATTACAGGCACGCACTACCACGCCCGGCTGATTTTTGATTTATTGTAGAGATGAGGTCTCGCCAAGTTGCCCAGGCGGGTCTGGAACCCACAGGCTCAGGAATCCACTCACCTCAGCCTCCCAAAGGCGTGGGATTACAGGCTGAGGCACCGAGACCAGCTTACTGTCCTTGTTTTTAAATTTTCCTTAACACAGTGTATCCCCTTTGATATATGGTAAATGCTGAAATAAAACTTTGATGCAGTACTGCTTTATTTTTGTGTGCCGAAGCAGCAGACTCTGGCACAACTAATTTTCTCTACCATTCTTATTGTTGTGCAGAGAAAAGAAAAATGACCCACAATGTCACCCTAACAGATGAACTTTTCAAAATTTTTTTCCACATTCCCTTCTGGTTCATCATAAATTCTGCTGTCGAATGAGGAACAAATTATTCATGCACCTAACCATAATTTATTTTATGCACATAAACTTCCGTCAAATAACAAAATAAGCAAGATGATTTTATTTTATTTACATTTTCAAGACATAACATTCTAACTTTTTTGTGGCTACTGTACCACAATATGATTACAAAGCATTGTGGAACCCTAGTGCTTTCTGAACTTCCAGCTAAAGATTTTACACCTGTTACAATTTGTGTGTGTGTGTGTGTGTGTGTGTGTGTGTGTGATATTTCTTTCCTTCAGTTTCCTAATCTATAAAATTAGGACAGTCATACCTTGGTAATCTGAGTCCCACTCCAAAATCTCATATTTAGAATTATTTGAAAATTAATTTGTATATGGCATATAATAAAAATTTCACCTAAATATGGAGAAAGTACCTAAATACCTGATTTCTCAGAAGTGCTGAGGAGACATCTCCAGGTAAATATTAACAGTAAACAGAAGATCACATTTACATATTCAAGAAATATTAACCTCTTGGTTGATGTTTCATATTTGATAAAGCTACTGTACTAATAAATCGCAAACTATAGGATGTGTTCTACTTAAATATTCTACCCCATAATGTTTCAGGTTCATATTTGTTACCACTGTCAAGCTATTTTAGGAAATTGCAAAGCAATAAAATTGTCATTTTTTACAAATCAGTATAATTCTTGTGTTCTCTGGAAGTTCCAGATGCTTTTTATCTTTACTTAAGAGCATTTGTCAAAACAGGTCACAATATGAAATAAAAAACATTTGCCTAAGTAATGTATTTGTTTTAAATTAACTAGATTGCTCTTAAACTTGGCGTGACTGCTGATGATGTAAAGAATGTCATTATCTGGGGAAACCATTCCTCAACTCAGTATCCAGATGTCAACCATGCCAAGGTGACATTGCAAGGAAAGGAAGTTGGTGTTTATGAAGCTATAAAGGATGACAACTGGCTCAAGGGAGAATTCATCACGGTAAGAAAAATGAGCCTTATTAACAGCAAAATGTGAACCTTATTAAGAGCAGAGCATAAAAAAACTCTTGAGAGAAATTTACCACTGCTGACCTAAGTGTCTCCCCAAAGAGTAAGGGAGAATTCTCTCAAGGAGAGCTAGTCTTTCACTGTTGCTCTAATGACTGCACACTTTCTTTTGGGATTGTACTAAACTAGTCACGATCAAATTTCATCTGATCTGGTTTGTTGTACAGTAGTTGGAATTTGCTGCCAAGACGGGAAGAAAAATAAGAGTTCCCTCTAGTCATTTGGTTATCTTTATAGTAAGATTTATGTCTTTGTATGAATTATGGTAAGATTTATGTCTTTGTATGAATTATAGTAAACATGAATTATGGGATTTGTAGTTTTTTCTAAAAGACTGGTAAGGCTAACGTTGGGTAAATGTGTGATTTTGGAGGCGACCTATTAAGCTATGGTCACAGCCTTTCACCCCAGGGTTGGCTTGGAATTGATGAAAATATTGCTACCATGATAAAGTAACACTGCTGCCTTTGCTTGCCCCCATTCCAGACTGTGCAGCAACGTGGTGCTGATGTTATCAAGGCTCGAAAACTATCCAGTGCAATGTCTGCAGCAAAAGCCATCGCTGACCACGTTAGAAACATCTGGTTTGGAACCCCAGAGGTAAGAACTCAGTGACTTGCATGGGCAACTCTATTTTATTTTTGTCCCCTGGTGCTATAATGTAAAAAGAGCCTTAGCAGTCAGGCAGGTTAGGTTCATTTCTCAGCTCAGCTGCCTGTTAGCTGAGTAACTTTAAGTTTCTCAACCTTAACCTTTCTGAGCTGTTTCATCATCTTACTTGATGTTTATCATACCGGGTTGTGAATTAAATGAGATTTTATATGGAAAACACCAAGCACAATGCCTGACACATGGCAGGGGTGATTTTTTTTCTTTCTAAGACATTGGGCCACAGCTTCTTAATCTATAAAATGAGAATTATGTTTATTTGGCTTACATCATACATGGTATGGAAGAGTGGAATGGCATGATATCCCTGAAAGTTATCTTGTCATGGAAATGCCTGGTGCTAGTGATGGTTCCTTATATAGTAATGAATTTATGTACATAGTAAGAAAGGTCACCCAGTTTAATTTTGTTCATGTGTCAGTTGTGTAAACTATCCCTATGCACCACAAGAATGTAAAATGTTATTTTCAGGGAGAGTTTGTGTCCATGGGCGTTATCTCTGATGGCAATTCCTATGGGATTCCCGATGATCTACTCTACTCATTCCCTGTTACCATCAAGGTAAGGTATTTTGGAGTTATCTTCCTTCCATAAGGGAGAAGTCATAGGTTGTTCTTAAGAATGGTATAACTTAGTCTTGAAAATTGTTTCTTTACTAAATTAGACATTTTTAACAGCTTTAAAATTGTGTGTATTACAACTTTAAGTCATTAATCTGGAAAGAAAAATTTAACTCTTCCCATTAGACATAAGCTATTATGCTTCTAGTATTGGAGACCTACAAATAATAGGTTATTTCTAAATGAAGCAATGGTTTTCGGTATTGTTGCTCTTTATTATAACCATGATAAACTCAATAGTTTTTAAATATTTTTTTCTAGATTCAATGAGTTTTAAATCCAAGTGTTGAGTTTTTATCAGAATTATCTGTTAACAAATATCAGGATTTTTATTTACTTCTTTAAAATCAGACTATTCAGCCCAGGTTGTTGCTTGCTGGAAGATAAGTTCTAGTTTAAATCTCTTATTTGCAATTATTTTCAAACAGAATAAGACCTGGAAGTTTGTTGAAGGTCTCCCTATTAATGATTTCTCACGCGAGAAAATGGATCTTACTGCGAAGGAACTGGCCGAAGAAAAAGAAACAGCTTTTGAATTTCTTTCCTCTGCCTGACTAGACAATCATGTTGAAGTTACTAAATGCCCCAAAGCTAAAGAATCTAAATGTCGTCTTTGACTGTATTACCAAATAATAATAATGCTATACTTAAATCACTTGTGAAAAAAAAGTTTTAAGATTATGTGCTTCTTGGTACAGATTTGTGAATGACAGTTTATCATCATGCCATTAGTGCTGCATTCTAAATAAATATATATATTCAAATGAAAGTGACTCTGGCTCTAATTTCTAGCTAATGTTTAGTGTCTATTAAGAAAAAAACTTGCGTGCTCGCTTCGGCAGCACATATACTAAAATTAGAACGATACAGAGAAGATTAGCATGGCCCCTGCACAAGGATGACACGCAAATTCATGAAGCGTTCCATATTTTTGAACATCCAATGTAATACTATAAGAAAATGACTGACGGTACTGGGAAATTATGGGGGGGATGGGATTAACAGTAGCAAATATCTGTCTGGGACTGGGAAAACACCTCTTATCAACAGGGTGCCCGAATGAAACGTAATTGTACACCTAACCCTTAACTGTACCCCACAAAATCATAATAAAAAAATACTGATTAATTATAAAAAAATAAAATAAAATAAAGAAAGAAAGAAAAAAGCTTGCATGTTTCCCAGCTTGCCTAAAGTATTGTGATTTTTTTTTTAAACCAGGGAAAGGCAATAAAGCTAGGAAATGTTAGAAATAATAAAACATAAATCTTTTATATTTAAATAGAATAGGAAACCCACCTTGTGACAATGGGTCAATCTATTTCAGAATATATTTTTAAACGCTAACTACATTAGGTAAATACTTATCACATTTTAAAAATCCTAGATGTTAGTTTGTGCTTTGTAGATACTTTGCAGATAATACCGTTAACAGTTTTATACCATTGGATGAAATTAAGTCTTCCCTTGAGGTATTCCTCTTTAGCAGCTAAGGAATCATTTACTTTTTTTTTTAGAAAGCAGGATTTATTGAGAGGACAGAAAAGCTCCCACAGTGGGAGGAGACCCGAGGGGGTTGCCCTATTTACATTTTATAACCAGTAAATCACAAAAATTTATAATTTATTAATAGTTCTCAATCTTTGGGAAGCCGAGGTGAGAGGATTGCCTGAGCCCAGAGTTTCGAGACCAGCCTAGACAATGCAGACCTCATCTCTACAAAAAGTTAGTTCGGCGTCATATAGAATTAATAAAATTTTGTATAAAGAAAATATAAATCTAAGCCAGTTATTTTCATTCAATGCCAAACATACCCTTCTATATTTTCCTTATGACACTGGGACTGGAATGCTACAAACCACATTTCCTTTCCAGCTATTCCTTGTTAAAAATCTGCCAATAAGTTGGGCACAGTGGCTCACACCTGTAATCCCAGCACTTCGGGAGGCAGAGGTGAGAAGATTGCCAGGGCTTCGAGACCACCCAGGGCAATTTGGCAAGACCTCGTCTCTACAAAAATCAAAAAATTAGCCAGGCATGGTGGCTGGGATTCCAGCTACTTGAAAAGGATCATCTGAGCCCAGCAGGTCAAGGCTGCAGTGGCTGTGAACATGGCACTGTACTCCAGCCTGGGCAAGTGTAGGACTCCAATTCAAAAAAAAAGTCTGCCAAGAAAGGGTACTAGAGAGAAGAAGCCTTAGGAGGAAGAAAACATGCTCTTGCTCCTTCCTGTTGACTTCCTCTGTCATTACCTTCTCTCTATTTTATATAAGCTAGAAAAGAAAACTAATCAAACATATCTTTTGGCTGGGTGCAGTGGCTCGTGCCTGTAATCCCAGCAATTTGGAAGGCCAAGTAGGAAGATTGCTTGAGCCCAGGAGTTTGAGACCAGCCTGGACAATAGAGAGAGACCTTATCTCTACATAAAAGTTGTCTTGGAGCCGGGCTCGGTGGCTCAGCCTGTAATCCCGCGCCTTTGGGAGGCTGAGGTGAGTGGATTGCCTGAGCCCGCAGTTCGAGACCCGCCTGGGCAGCGAGACCTCATCTCTACAATAAATCAAAAATCAGCTGGCGTGGTGGCGCATGCCTGTAATTCTGGCTACTTGGAAGGCTGAGGCGGAAGGATGGAGAGCTGAGCCAGGAGTTTGAGACCAGCCTGGACAATAGAGAGAGACCTTAACTCTACAAAAGTTGTCTTGGTGTTATGGTGCACACCTGTAGTTCTAGCTACTTGGGAGCCTGAGACGGGAGGATCACCTGAGCCCAGGAATTTGAGGTTGTGCTGAGCTGTGATTGTGCCACTCCACTCCAGCTGTGGCCACAGAGTAAGACCTACTAAAAAAAAAATTAGACAAGCAATTAGTTGGTAGCATGAAAACTAATTTCATGTAGAATTAAAAGGAAAATGTTATATGAATTAAGTGTGTACCAATGAAAGTTATTGGCGAGATCTAGACTACTTGTAGAAACAAGTAATTTCTCACCAAGTGTGCCTGTGAAGCATGGTATTGTATTTGAATTGTCACAATGTGAAATTGACTTTCTTTTTATGATTTTTTTTGTGCTATTCAATTTCCTCACCTTTACCAAGAAAACAAAGCATTTTATAGTGGACACAGTCCAGGCCCAGAATATTGTCCCTTTAAGCAGCATGATAATTTGTGAAAAGTCTGTTCTTTCCTAAGCATTTTACTACAACTTGAAAGGACATGTGGGTGCATTACAGGGCAAAAGGCATTGCAATTTAAGCCAATAAAGTTGGATATAAAAACTTTCCAAAAGAGGTATAATCTATATAAACATAAAGGAGGGAATCCCTAAAATCCCACTGCCCATTAAATCATTTTAAATAAAAGTAATGCATGTTAGAAAATCAATGAAATGGCATTAAGTGACAAAAGCCCTCTCCTTCCTTCCCCAAGGATAAACTCTTGAAAAAAGTTTTTATAGCCGGGCTCGGTGGCTCAGCCTGTAAACCCACGCCTTTGGGAGGCTGAGGTGAGTGGATTGCCTGAGCCCGCGGGTTCGAGACCCGCCTGGGCAGGCGAGACCTCATCTCTACAATAAATCAAAAAATTAGCTGGGCGTGGTAGCGCACGTCTGTAGTTCCAGCTATGTGGAAGGCTGAGGCAGAAGGATCGCCGGAGCCCAGCAGGTCGAGGCTGCGGTGGCCGGGAGCGGCCACTGCACTCCAGGCTGGGCGACAGAGTGAGACTCCAACTCAAAAAAAAAAAAAAAAAAAAATTAGCCGGGCATGGTAGCGCATGCCTGTAGTTCCAGCTCTTTGGAAGGCTGAGGTGGAAGGATCGCCGGAGCCCAGCAGTTCAAGGCTGTAGTGGCTGGGAATAGCCACTGTACTCCAGTCTGAGTGACAGAGTGAGACTCCAACTAAAAAAAAAAAAAAGTTTTTGTTTATCTTTACAGGAATATGTATATATACATATATTTATTTATTTATTTATTTTTTCTTTTGAGAGCAAAAAAGCAAAGGGATATGTAGTGAAAAGAAATGTCCTTTACTCTCTAGACTCCCACTCACTTAAATCCATTTTTGTCTCACAGCCCATAATTTAGGAGCAATCACTGCATCACTCAAATATGTATGTAAATATGTGTGTGTATGTACTCATTTTCGTATGTAAATTATACACTGTTCTGCACTTTGTGTTTTTTCTTCAATACTTTGTGTTAGAACTATATTGAGACATCACATTTATTTTAACTGCTGTGTAGTAGTAGTTCACTGAAAAGATACTCCAAACTTTGTTTAGCCAGTTTGATGGACTTTTAGATTCTTTTCAATCTTTTACTACTGTCAAGATGCTGCAATGCTTTTGTAAGTTGGTAATTTTCATACATGTGCAATAATATCTGTGGGATAAATTCCTAACAGAAAGCACAGTAGATTTTTTTTAAATCTGTTTTTTAAAACTGTTGAAAGTGGTTTGTTTTGAGAGCAGCAGCCTCTGAATCCTATAGTGATAAGTACATTTAATACCATCTTGATTTTTTTAAACTCCTTTTTTTTTTTAACAATACCTTGATTAAACCAACCACAGTATTTCTCAAGGAATGTTGACCAGGAATAAAGTCTATTAGAGGGACCTTTTGGTATATAAGCTTAAGAATCTGACTGTTAAAAACGAAAAGCAACAGAAATAGGTTCTTAGCAGTCCCTATGAAATTGGTATAAGGACTCATGATGTTTGTGGCTTTAATAATCTTAATAAAACAAATATTTCCATGTTTGGTTTCTGAATATTGATGAATTCTAATACAACCTAAAAAGGTTACTGACTCAGTAGGAATATATAGGCTTTTGTTCCAATAGTGTCACTGAATTGGTTTCACTCAGCACAGTTCCTGTAACATAGTGAGTTCAATAAACATTGCTGAATAAATGAACAATTTGCATTCTAACTCTGCTGGGAATATGCTTGCATTCTAAATCAAATTCATAGCCTGGCCTGAGTAGTGCAATTGAGAAAAACAGTATTAAGCAGAATGAACATCTCTAAATCCATACAGTTTTCTCTTATCCTTACCACCACTGCCCTGGTCCAGGTCATCATCTCTTCAAAAAAGACAACTTCAATCACAATGGGAAAGTGAACTTAGTTTAGAATCTGCCTTCCCTTTCTCTGTAGTCCAATCCAGACTTGCACCAGAGTTATTGGTAGACCAACTCATGGACTTGGAAGTTAGACAAGTTTGGATTCCAGCTCTGACTCTTTTTAGGTGTCCTTAAACAACCTTTTTAATGTTGATTCCCATAGATACAAAATGGGGATAATAATAGTATCTTCTATAAAGTTTTCATGAAGATTAAGTGGAAGGGCTCAATTTATTTGTTGAGTTGGTAGAGGATCAAAATATACCACTCCAAAATATGCCACCTTGGTATAAGGATTATTTTGAGCTGAAATCGAGAGTAAACAGATACAGAAGCCTTCCCAAAACTTCCCTTATCTGACTAAAAGCAGAAATTTCTGAGAATGAAAACTGCCATAAACCCTCTCTGCTGGGGAAGTTAAAGCCATGAAGAAGACAGAAAGTTAGCCATGAGATGAACCTACACAAACAAATCTTACTCCATTTGTTTCCCCCCATATACTTACCTTTCCACAGTTTGCCACCTTATAAGCCTAAAATCTTTTCCTTTGTCTTGTCACTTCTCTAAATGTACTGTGTGTTTGTGTGTTGTGTGTGTGTGTGTGTGTGTGTGTGAAGATGCTATGTAAACCCAAATTCTAATCATCTTTTTGAGTTACTCATCACGGAGTTTCTCCCACATGCATATGTGCTATATGTGTTAAAAGCTGTTTGTTTCTCTTGTTACTTTGTCTTTTGTCAGTTAAATTTTGGGGGCCCACATGGAGGCTAAAATCTAGACGCATAGAGGAAAAAGTTTTCTTGTTTTGCTTAATTCCTTAGCATCACTTCAAAGTCCATTATAATCTAGACTCAAGTGTCACTTCCCAGTCCCATCTGATTATTATTCTGTATCCCATGTACTTTCCATGCTACCCATATTAAAAATAACTGAAGATAGTTATTCAATTGTATGGTTCCATGCCTTTTGTTTGTTCTCTCTGCTTAGAATGCTCTTTTCTGCTTCTCTAGAGTACCTTGGCAGCCCATATGTGTATATTGATTAAGGGGAGAAAAATCCCAAGAACCTCTGTCCCACTGTCTAAAGAAGTTCTCCAGAAGTAGACCCTAAGATGAAGTTTTTGAGGATTCAAGTGCATGTGATTTCTTAAGGTGATGCTCCCAAGAGAATTCTAAAGAAACGGAAGAGCAGGAGTAGGAAAGAGAAGGAAGTCAAGAAATGGTACATCCAGCCAAGAATGATTCCATCCTAATGAAGTCAGAAAACTCCTGTTCTGAGGCAAGGAGCCTGAGTCATTTCACACTCCCAAACCCCTCAATCATGGGGTGGGGGTGGAGAATGTAATTCCCAGCTACCTCCTGCATTCTGTATTGCCAACAAAGCAGGCTCTAGCAACACAGGCACAATCCTCCAGAAAGAATCCCAGCCACTGGCTGTTGGAAGCAAAGGAAAATCTCTAAGGGGATGAATGCTAAGAGGGATCTGGGCAGAAGCACCAACATTATTCGCTATTCCCGCTGTCGGGGTGTAGAGAATAACACCCCAGAATAAGATGCTTTAGCATGCTGAGAACTTTTGAATTAAAGGAACTTGGAAAGCCCTAGAAACTGCCTCAGAATCAAGGACTTTCTAAACTTTTCTCATTTCTTTCCACCACCCCCCACTCCCCCACCCCCCCAAGCACAGAGAAGGGCTCTCTCTGGAAGTTCCCTTATGGGATTGAGGAACACTTCGAAAAGAGATGTAATTGTCTTAAGACCCCTTCCCTAAAAATCTCATCAAATAAACAGAAAAGATCAACCACTAGAGAAAAGACTAAAAGTTATCCCTCTGCCCAGATAGACTTTTTATTCATTTCTCTGAAGGCAGCTCCAAAAGATTACTTGGGAGACTTTATTTGCATAATAAGGGAACCTTTGTTCAAAGTGAAGTTCTGCCTCTCACCTTCCCCCAGAGCTCAGAAGACTTGTTCCAGGTCATTGTTCTTTGGGCTCATTCAGTTCCCCTGAAAATCATTTACTAACCCCTCAAAATTGCCAACATCCCTCATTTTCTCTCCCCTATTAAGAAGGTATTTAAGCCTCAACCATTTGGTCTTTCTTTGAGTTTTGTATTTTGTATGGCTCCTGGGCACACTTGCGTGTCAAGAAATATGTATGCCTTTTTCTCCAATCTATTGTCAGTTCATTTCTACAAACCTTCAGAGGGTAAAGGGCAAACTTTCCCTTCACCCCTACATCTACTCACTCAATCTTACTGACTCATGAAGCCTAGATGAACTCTGTCATTTTATGCCCAAAGGGAAATGACATTGTTAGGACTCAGAACATGGTGCTCCAAAATATTTATGACACACTAAATATTTTAAATTGAAGGAGATTGAAGAACTTCAGAAGCAAAGTCTTTCTCTGCCCTTCTCTGATCTTCCTGTCTCCTACTCCTCTTTTTCCCTCAAAGCAGGCCTAAAAACCAGAATTTCTTTTCCCTATGTAGGTCACAAAAGCCAGTCCATGCTAGACCCTCTCCCGTGAAGCAAACCATTAACCTAGAAATATTATTCTCCTTTCTCCCTTGAAGATTCTCATTCCAGAAGAATCCTACCTCATACCTGGAAGGAAGAAATGCTATACAGAGAGGCCAAGAAGAATCTGGACAGGCCTTACTGAGTTCTCCTCCTCATTCTATTTTCCATTATTAGATCCTACCCTTTGGTCCAATCACATTTCTACACTGCTACACATTCTTCACGAACCTAAGCATAAAAATAGACTGTTTTCCCTAGGGCTTTCAGTCTTTGTTTCTGTAGGTTCCCATGTCATATAAAACTTGGACTAAATAAATGTATTATGTTTTCCTCTTGTTAATCTGTCTCACCAAGACCTTTATGATGGGTGAAGAAAGGTATCACCTCTTTCCACCTCTACAGAATTAAACTTAGGTTCTGCACATAACTTATGTCTGCATGATTTTCCACTAATGTTTCTTTTCTTACTTTGTCACTCTGAAAATAAGCTTTCTTGTTTCACCATAGAGCTAAATTCATAGCACTAACTTCTTATTCTGGTTGGAAACTGCTTTGACAATATAGTCTCAGGCCTGAGCTGGGACATATCCAGAAAAAAGTTGCTAAAAGCAATACTCCTCCTGTTCATTTGTTTATTTGAGATTTAAGGATAAGACCTGAAGAATATAAAGGGGAAGAGGGAGTTCCTTCCTCATCCCACAAAGGGAATAACAAATGGAAAAGCCATGAGCCTGGAAAAAGTTTCTCTTATTCCAAAAGAGAAAAGGCCAGTAGGCCTAAAACAAATTGGAAGGTTTTTGGGGAGAAAGGATTTAAAGGGGCTCAGTGGAATTAGAGAGTAAGGCAGGCAGGAGCCAGTCAATGCTAGACCATCAGCCCGACAGGTTAGATTTCTTTTTAACACGCAGAAGGAAGTCTAATGTGCACATTTGAGTCTTTTATATAATCTTTACTCTATAGCTTATAATAAGAAACATAAAAGAAAAATAGAGATAATTGTAAGGTTTTAGTAACTTTGGTATTGAGGTAATATTGATTAATGACAAGTTTGCTTGAGTGGAAAGAGAACATATTACTCCTTTCCTCCTGTAGCAGAATGCAAATATGGTAGCACTGCTTAAATATAGCATCCCATGTGTAGAAGGAAAAAGATGATCATTTTAAAAAGTATATGTAAATAAGGATATTAGTGATAATTTGAAAAGAACTAAATAAAATTACAATCCATAGAAATATCTTAAAGCTAGAAGAAACTTTTCAGATTGTCTAGTAAAACACTTTTGCATTTTTAAAAAAGAATTAAGCAAATGACAAGATTCTTTAAAGCTTAAGCACTTTTTGTTTGTTTGTAAAAACAAAATGCCTTTCTCCAACACCTCCAAAAGTAAAAATGGGGCTGAAGCAAACAGAAGAAACAAATACGTTTGAAATTGATGCAAACTAGGAGCTTTTGCCTTGCCTCTGCTCTGGCAACAGGTCTTCTGGGGCACAACTGAGCACTCATATTAGCACCTCACCAGAGGAGAAATTTGTAAAATCTCTCAACTAAGCCATTCAAGACATAGAATAAATTCTTACATATTAGGGGAGGAAAATTCTACATTGACCATGCTCCTACAACCTCAAGGGCTACTAATTAACCATGTTTTAATGTATTTGTTGGAATGATAATGTAAGGCAACTACCTTTCAATTCAGTTATAAAACTCAAGATAAAATTTTTCAGAATTACCTTGAATTTAAAGACAAGTTTGTTACAGCCTGATCAGGTTCTTGAGCCCACTGCACAGGAAAGAGCCAATGTGCTGAGACAGCAGTGTTGCAGTAGAGGAAGATAATAATTGCAAAGAAGTTGAGTGGAAAGGATAGGAGATATTTCTCAGATCTTCCTCCCTAAGAATTTTAAGCTAGGAATTTTTTTTTTTTTTTTGAGTTGGAGTCTCACTCTGTCACCCAAGCTGGAGTGCAGTGGCACACTCATGGCCACCCCAGCATCGACCTGCTGAGTTCCACGCCTGGCTAATTTTTGATTTATTGTAGAAACGCTGTCTTGCCAAGTTACCCAGGCTGGTCTTGAACCTGTGGGCTCTGGCAATTCACTCGCCTCTGCCTTCCAAAGTGCTGGAATTACAGGCCAATTGACCACCAAACCCGGCTTAGGCTGGGATTTTTATTTTTTTATTTTTTTATATTATTTTATTTTATTTTTTTGAGTTGGAGTCTCACTCTGTCGCCCAGACTGGAGTGCAGTGGCCGCTCCCGGCCACCGCAGCCTCGACCTGCTGGGCTCCAGCGATCCTTCCGCCTCAGCCTTCCAAGTAGCGGGAACTACAGGCGCGCTACCACGCCCGGCTCATTTTGATTTATTGTAGAGATGAGGTCTCGCCGAGTTGCCCAGGTGGGTCTCGAACCCACGGGCTCAGGCAATCCACTCACCTCAGCCTCCTAAAGGTGCGGGATTACAGGCTGAGCCACCAAGCCCAGCTGGGCTAGGATTTTTAATGGGTAATTTGGCAGGCAGCGGGCTAGGGAACAGGTGGTACTAATTGGCTGGGGATGAAGTCAGAGAGGTGTTGAGGCTGTTTTTTCGCACAGAGTAAGTTTGGGGCTGGGAACTGCTCACAGGACTAGTTGAGTCAGTTCTTTGGTATGAGTCACACAGGTTTGGGTGGGATCTGTTTGTCCACTAGAATGCAACATCTGAAAACTATCTCAAACATCAAACTTAGGTTTTACAATGTGATGTTATCTGTAGGTCAAGTTCTGTGACTGATAGTAAGCCATCATAGGGAAGTAAACTAGGGAGCAACGGCTGGCTATCATTTACCAGTCTATAGTTTACCAGAAAGGTATGCAGGAGGTGAGATTCACTGAGACTAAAGCTGCTCACAACCTTGGCCAATCGTACTTCTGGATATCATCAAGGAGATTGGCAGGACCTACACTATCGTTCTTCAAGGGAAGAGCAAGTTATTTAATCATAGAGGCAGCATCGGGAGCTAGGATATGCAAGAAAGGGAAGATGATCAAAGAGGACCTTATAAATTA
Organism: Cephalopachus bancanus; assembly: GCA_027257055.1. Taxonomy (NCBI): domain Eukaryota; kingdom Metazoa; phylum Chordata; class Mammalia; order Primates; family Tarsiidae; genus Cephalopachus; species Cephalopachus bancanus. The sequence goes on from JAPVLO010000315.1 coordinate 1,147,863, forward strand.
GCTATGGTTATATCCTAACAGAATTCAGGCCCTTTTCACAATTCTAACCCTGTGGCCCTTTTATTAATTTTATACAAATGGTCTTTACAAAGGCAATTTCAGGTTGAAAGTAAGGTTAAAATGATTACATTGTACATTCAGATGAAATAACCTTATTTTGTTATGTGTTTTGGAGGAAAAATGTTTTCTTCTATCCTTCCAGGTTCTGTGACTGGTCTAAGAATAAAAATTTACATAGATTAACATGAGAAAAACAATCATGTACATACACATAAGAGTCCCACAAAAATATGAGACTAAAGGAAGCAGCCACATGATTGAGATGTATATATTATCCTGAGTTGCAGAAAGGAATAGCAATTTGAGGCTTCCGGTGGGGGGGGGTACAGGCAAATTATGGAAAGGTGAAGGGAGAAAATGTTTAGTGAATAAATGTTGTCTTGCTATGCAGATGAGTCTCAGATGATAACGGTTGTCCTACTAATGAAAACTTCCTTTATAAATGTAAATTTCCTTTACAAAAGGGGACATTTACACTTTATTTTAGATAGTTGAGGTAAAGAGCTAGTTTTAGCTCAAAATAATCAACATGCCAAAGCAACATATTTTGAAATGACATGTTCTGAACTCCTTCATATGTATATATGTACACATTTTTACTTCAACCTCTACAGGAGAATACAAACAAATATCTTGAAACCACACTGCTTATAGGTAAGACAAACATAAAATTAAAATGAAAGATGATTTTTAAAAGGTCTTCATCTGTACTGTTTGTTTTCTCTTATGGTTTTTTTTTTTCATTTATAAAAAATGCATTTTCATCTCAACTACTAAATCCTTGAGGATTAAGACAGATTTAAATGAAACAGGAGCTTATGTAAATACACCACCTTTGAGTTGGAAATAGAACCAATTTTCTTCTCTGCTCAAATACCAATGTCCTGTTGAGAAGAAGATTCCCCAAAATGCTCAAGCAAGTGCTTAGAATGAAAACTCAGCCAGCACAGAGTAGAGCGGAGAACTCAGAAGGCTTTATCTGGAAGGCTTTGTTTCCTGGGGGGAAACTACATCTTTGAACTTAATATCTTAAGGGGAGGTACAATCTGCAACTTAGGTAGAAATGGACTTCATTGTGTTCCTTCAACACAGGCAGCACGGTTGAGCGTGATCGCCAATTCATTAAGAATTTAATTGCCCAGGTGTTAGGCCTTCCCCCCCCCCCTTTCCTGAATCCATTTACTGCAATTGTCAAACAATTAGTGATTATCTTCTGTCTTCATCCCTTGGATGCTGATACCACCATACTGGTCCAATTTCTTTTTCTTTTCTTTTTTTTTTTTTTTTTTTTGAGTTGGAGTTTCACTCCGACGCCCAGACTGGAGTGCAGTGGCCGCTCCCAGCCTGGGCTCCAGCGATCCTTCCACCTCAGCCTTCCGAGTAGCCGTAATTACAGGCGCGCACTACCTCGCCCAGCTGATTTTTGATTCATTGTATAGATGAGGTCTCGCCAAGTTGCCCAGGCGGGTCGAACCCGTGGGCTCAGGCAATCCACTCACCTCAGCCTCCCAAAGGCGTGGGGTTACAGGCTGAGCCACGGAGCTCGGCTGTCTTTTCTTTTTTTGAGTTGGAGTCTCACTCTGTCGCCCAGACTGGAGTGCAGTGGCCACTCCCGGCCACCGCAGCCTTGACTTGCTGGGCTCCGGCGATCCTTCCACCTCAAGCTTCCAAGTAGCTGGAACTACAGGTGCGCACTACCACGCCCGGCTAATTTTTGATTTATTGTAGAGATGAGGTCTCACCAAGTTGCCCAGGCGGGTCTCAAACCCACGGGCTCAGGCAACTCACTCACCTTGGCCTCCCAAGGCGTGGGATTACAAACTGAGCCACCTAGCCCGGCTTGGACAAATTTCTTATTCAATATCCTCGGGCTCTCATTGACACAATTCTGCATACCCTTGGTTCTCTTTGTAAAGCATGGGTACTGCAGCCCTTTTAAAATGTGTTACTCTTGATAGAAGGATAGAAGTGAGTTAATCATTGTGTTTTAAATTGGTTGTAAATTGTATGATGTGAGGAGGGTCTGCTTCATCTTGATCCATGTTAAGATGTAAAATTAAACAAACTACTATCAGGTCTCTCAGGAGTATTTTCTCTATTCTATCATCCTCCTTACACTTATTGACCACCACTCTCTTCCCCCAACCCATATCAGTTGGCTGGCCACTTAGGAAGCATGAAAAACAATGAAAGGCAGAGAAGAGTTTTAAGCTGGTATCAGTATGTTGGGTCATGAGTAACTCAGATCATCCAAGGAAATTACCCAGCTTCCTTTAAAGAAATTCTAGCAGAGGAAATTTCAAGGTTTGGAATACCCATCCTCTTTCACCTGTATCTACCCACATCCCTCCTATCCTTGATGACTTGACTAAATTGTCACCATCTCTATAAAGTTCAACCTAAAGTGATTCTACCTCTTTAAAACTCCCATAGAAATTTTTTGTGGAATTAATCCATTTGGCCAATATTCATCATGCCTCCCTTTGATCTTAAACAGCTGCATGCCTCCCTTTGAACTTAAAAGGCTGTTGTAAACTGCTTTTCCACAAATCTATGTCCTATTCCACTAGATTGTAAGCACCTGAAGAGCAGGATCTACATCTTATATTATGTAACAGTCCCTGGCACCATGTTTTGTATCTAGTGGACTTTCAGCAATTATTGTTGATTTAAAAAATAAACATCATGCAACCAGTTCACAAAAAATCCAAAGGATTAGTGAAATTGCACATTTGGTGACTACTTCCATAAAAGGATACATTTCCTGTTTTAATCTTGATTGGTCCATTTTGTTTTCTAAAACGTTAATCTCAAATGGTGTAATTTTTTGTTTTCCAAAACAGGATTACTAACAGACAACCTTTAGTTCAAACACAAAGCTTATTTATTCTCAACTTTCCCCAAGATTGTCATGATCTGGATTTATGATATTCAAGAAGCAAAAAAAAATTTTTTTAAGTCAGAATCTCACTCTGTTGTCCAGGCTGGAGTGCAGAGGCACCTTCACTGCAGCCTAGACCTGGAGTGCAGTGACACGCTCACCGCAGTCTAGACCTGCTGGGCTCAGGTGATCTTTCCATCTCAGCCTTCCAAATAGCTGGGATTATAAGCATGCGCCACCATGCCTGGCTAATTTTTTTACTTTTTTGATTTATTGTAGAGATGAGGTCTTGCCAAGTTGCCCAAGCTTGAATGCTCTCACCTAGGCCTTTCAAAGTGCTGGGATTATAGGTGTGAACCACTGCACCTGGCCTCACTGACAATTTTTACATCCTAGCAAATACCTAGATTAAAGAAACACAGATAAGCTTCTCTTTGTACTTTTAATATACTGAAAATCACAGCTGTAATGTTATCATATAGTCTATATACTAGCTTCCTGCTCTATAAAATAGGAAGTTGATACCTGCTCTTTTTCTGTTTTATAACAGTAAAAGACTGGTACTGAAGTTTTTTCCAACTCAATAGAAAAAATGTTATTTTCTACTTTTTTAGTTTCAAAACAAAATTAATACCATATAGACAATTATATTTAATCACTGAGAGAGGAAAATAATATACATATTGATGCTATCCTTTTTGTATAATATCAAATGCAATATAAAATATTTTGACAGTGAACATACATTATGACAATTTCGTTTATAACTTTATAGACAGAAATCACAACAGAGCTTATCTTAATATGTTTTAAAAGCATAAATTTCAACTAAGGAAAAACTAAGAATGGTGTTAAAATGAGGAAAGAGATTTCAGATTAAGATTCAAAAAAGAAAATTTTGTAAGCTTCTGTTCTGCTAGGAAATTCAGAGCTGTGAGTTTAGACACCATCTGGTTTGGGGGACCTAAGTTTTTCCATACAGAGAAACGACTTCCAATTAACATCTGACTATGTGGCCTAAAGGAATTGGTAACAATGCCATAAGCAATTTCCAATCTTCTCAACAGAAAATCACAGAGGTTAGAAAAGAGAGCACATCCTATGAAAATTGGTTTATGAATCAATTGGCCTAATGGCCTGCAAAGTGTCATTTAAAGAGCTCAGATTTCCAGGAACGTGATACAGAAAACTGCGTCTCAGAACTGGAGTGGACTTCACAGTTGCCTAGTCTGGTGGTCCCACACTTGGACTCCATGAACTTCCGATAAACAAACAAACAAACAAATAAAACACATGGCTTTAGCCTCTAGAGAGGTGGAGTAGAAATTTTTTTCTCTAATATTTTCTCTGCATTCCTCCCCCTAAGTGCAACTAAACACCCTAGATGTTATATATAAAATAAATGTAAAAAGGCTCTGTGAAAGGTGGAGAGATGATGGCAAGCTGACTAGAGACTTCAGGACCTAAAGGAAGTGGTGAGGACCTTGGATTTTTTTTTAACTCATATATCCTAGAAGCCAGCACCCTGGAAATACCAACAGAAGCAGAAAAAAATAATAAATAAATAAAGCCCCTATGTAATCCTGCTCTATCTAGCCAAAGAAGCAAGAAAGGAACAGCCTATCAAGAGAAAAACTTCTAAGCAATAACTGCTAACTCCAGCCAAATACCACAGAAAAGAACTGTAACCTCCATTCCACATACACCAGCAAATGCTAAATGGGGAGCCCAAAATTCCACTCAGGTTGTGCTGTAAAAGATATAATAAACTCACCAATGGATTAATATCAGAGAAGGTTGAGTAGAATTCTAGGACTTTCATTTCCACTTTGAGGAAATCTTCAAGGTGTCAGTAGAGACTACATGGGAAGCCAACAAACTTCTACCCAACCTAGCATTAATGAGGCACCCCCCCACACACACATTTATGCTATGTGGTGTCAGAGGAGGTGGGTGGTAAGGACTTGTATCATCAACAGAAGGCCACCTCTCTTGGAGACAGTGGAGGCCATGTGGGAAGCAATAATGACACACTCCTACCCCTTTCAGCCAGGGAAGTATCAGTAAAGGCTTAGAGGATATTTGGGGCTTCCATTCCCACTCAGCAGTAACATGGAGCCCTTACCTCACTTGGGCGTCAATGGAGACTGAGGGACCTAGATGTCTACCCCTAGCTGAAAATAAAGAGGTGGTACCCACACCTTTCCTGTCACAACAGGGAAGATAGAGAAAACCAGTGAAAACAGAGGTTTAAGTGAGATCTGAAGTCTTGTAATGTAATACTCAACATGCTCAGATTTTAACTGAAAATTACTTGTCACATCATGAACCAAAAGATCTCAAATTCAGTGAGAAAAAATCAATTGATGCCAACATTGATATGAAAGAATTCTCTGACAAGGATTTTAAGACAGTTTTATAAAATGTTTCAATAAGAAATTATGAGCATGCTTGAAACAAATGAAAATATAGAAAGTCTCAGTATAATAATGTATATATAATGTAACATCAAGAGCAAACACTAAAAATTGTAACAAAGAGATATACTCAAACAACTATAACTAAATAAAATGGAATTTTAAAATATATCCAAGCAACCCACAGGAAAGGAGGAAAAAGAAAACAGAAAAAGAAAAAAAAAACAGAGAAATTAAATAAAAAATAAAAATGAAGCGGCAGACTTAACCCCTAATATACTTATAATTATATTAACTGAGGTCTAAATGCACCAATTAAAATACAGAGATTGCCAGAATGGCTTAAAAAGATGACCCAACTATATATTGTCTAATAAAACACTTCAAATATAATGATAGAAACAGGCTGAAAGTAAAATACTGAAAAAAGATATATCATGCAAATATTAATCAGAAAGTGAGAGTGTCTATATTAACATCAGATAAAGTGACTTTAGAGTAAAAATACATCAAGGACAGAGAGGATTTACATAATGATAAGGCAATCATTCCACCAAAAGACATAGCAATCCTGGATGTGTATGCACCACATAACAGAGCTGCTAAATATGTGAAAAAAACTGAAAAAAATTTATGAAAAACTAATACATAATTATAGTTGAAGAGTTGGAGACTTCAATACCTCTATCTCAACAACTGATAGAGCAACTAGAAAGAAAATCAGCAGGCTATAGAAGAACTCAATAATATCAAACAACAGGATCTAACTGACATTTACAAAACATTTAACAGCAGCAGAATATGCACTATTTTCAAGTATTCCTGAACATGTACCATGATAGACCGTATTCTGGGCAATAAAAGAGACCTTAACAAATTTAGAAGAATTGAAATCATACAGAGAATGTTCTCTGACCACAATGGAATCAAATTAGAAATTAATAATTGGCAGCAGGAACATCTCTAAACATTTGAAAACTAAAGAAATAATGAAAATACAATATATCAAAAATTGTGAGACACAGATAAAGTAGTGTTGAGATTTAAAAAGCATACCACTAACTGCATACATTAGAAAAGGAGGGTCAAATCAATGATCTAAGTTTCCAACTCAAGAAGTTAGAAAAAGTTTTTTTAAAAGCAAGCAAAATAAAATAATAAAGATTGCTGGAGACCAGCTCCAGCTGGGTTCAGGGTACCCCAAAGGTAGAGACGGTGTTGGCGATTGGGGGGAAGAAGAAAGAGAGAGAGAGAGAGAGAGAGAGATAAAGAAAGAGACTGGACTCCAGTCTAGTGCAGAAGCAATGTATGTTATTGGGAATTACAACGGGTCTTTTATACACAAAGTCAGATGTGGGAGAGGTGTCCCCCACCCACCAGAAACCTTAATCCATGAAAACTTAATCAATGATTGCCTTTTAACCCTTTTCATATGATAATCTTAAAATCCCATAACAAAGGATAACCTAATCCGTGACTGACATATTCTATAAACCTTTTTCATCCTAAGCTGATTGATTTATGCCAAGTTAAACAATTCTATAGAAGCTTACATATTTACTTTACAAACGAAAGTGGCCCATCCCAGAATGTTTGGAATGTGGCCCAGTCCAAAGTTCACAGTGGGCTACCTGCAAGTAACCCAGCTGCATTCTTTCAACAAAATGGCTGTCTTCTAAAACTATATTCTACAATTTACACCTTCAATAAATCCTAAGATCATGACCCAGAAGCCTGTGACCAATACTAAGGCTCTTAGATGTGACACGAGTTTGAATTATAAGTTGTGTGCAGTTTGTGGAAGAATACAGTTTGCGGAAGAATGGGAGCAATGAGCTTCTAAAGTTAGCTTGTGTTCATCCCAGTCTCAGAGTTTTTATGTTTTGAGCTCACAGGAGCTTAATCTGGTTAGTGCTGAGTAGAAAGGGGGAGGAAATGGGGTCAATAGCTCCCAAACGCATCCTAGTGGTCTCGGGGTCAATGGCCCTTCCTGATCCCTAACGCTCAGTGAACCTCTGTGGCCAGCTTCCAACAAAAGATAAAAGCATAATCAATAAAATAAAAATAGAACAACAGAGAGGAGTGATGTCCACAAGAGTAGGAGATAGCACTTCCTCCCCTGACAAAAAAAAAAATGAGATATTTATTCATGAATGAAAATAGCCCTGGGAGGGCTCAAAAGTCCAATTAAAAATTATAGCAACAAAGTGGAGCAAAAAAGAAAACTAACCACACAGAATGGATTGCTAGGCACATTGGCTTGGTAGAGACATCCAGGAATAAAAATGAAGAATGAAAGCTATCTTTATTTTTATTTTTATTTTTTTTGAGTTGGAGTCTCACTCTGTTGCCCAGACTGGAGTACAGTGGCACACTCCCAGCCACCACAACCTCGACCTGCTGGGCTCCGGCGATCCTTCCGCCTCAGCCTTCCAAGTAGTTGGAACTACAGGCATGTGCTACCACGCCCAGCTAATTTTTTTTAATTTATTGTACAGATGAGGTCTTGTCAAGTTGCCCAGGTGGGTCTTGATCCCACAGGCTCAGGCAATCCACTCACCTCAGCCACCTGAGCCACCGAGCCCAGCGAAAGTTATCTTTATGAGCCAATGCCTTGGGTGCCATTGCAGTCCCCAGTGGCCTGCTGAGCAGAGGACTCTAGCAGTCTTTGCTGCTGAGGACTTAATAGCCTCTATAACAGCCACAGACTCCCCACAGCTTGCACAGTGGAGAACCTTTTGGTGTTCATTGGTACCAACCCCAAAGGCCTGTTCTGCAGAAGACACTGGCAGCTTTTATAACTGAGATAACCAACAGTCATTGTGACCACAGACCTCCCAGAGAGGGAGATGCTGCTGTGCCCCACCCCCCACAAAAAAGGATAAGCTGTTGTGCTGTCCAAGGACCAGGACTTCCACATACCTTACAACCACATGCATGCTGAGGATCCCTGTCATCTTTATAATGATTACCTCAGCTAACAGAGCCACACATATATTATGCCATTAGGACTTCCTCAGAACTGAAACCATCACCCTATCTAACCAGTGCCCTTGTATCAGCCCCCTCCCCCTCATACCATGTTAAAAATCTCTTCCCATCAAAACCAGTCTGTTAAATCTGTAAGAGATGAATACTTCATTAAATGCACTGACATCAACACAAGGCTACAAGAAAAAAAAATTTGATGAAACATAAAACCACCAAAAGAACCCCAATAATTTTTCCCAAAGAAATTAAGATCTAAAAATTGCTGAACAAGGAATGTAAAATAATTGTTTTAAGGATATTCCATGAGCTACAATAGAACACAGATAGACAATGAATGAGGAAAATAGTACAGTAAGCAAAATGCAAAATTCAACAGAGGAATCGGAATTATTAAAAAGAAAAGTTCTGGATCTAAAGAATACAATGAACAAAATGAAAAATACAATAAAGAGCATTAACAGCAGACTTGAACAAGGTGAGGAAAGATTAAGTAAACTCAAAGACAGATCATTTGAAATTATCCAGTCAGAGAAGAAAAAAGAAAAAAAAGTATAAAAATGAGTTAAGAAAGGCTTTGTGAATTATAGAACATCAGAAAGCAGCCCAATATATGTGTTATGGGAGTTTCAGAGGAAGAAGAAGAGAGAGAGAAACAGGCAGTTTGTCTAAAGTCTAAAGTTTGTCTAAAGAAATAATATCTGGGCCAGGCTGGGTGGCTAAACCTGTAATCCTGCACTTTGGGAGGCTGAGGTGAGTGGACTGACTGAGCCCGCGGGTTCGAGACCCACCTGGGCAACTTGGTGAGACCTCATCTCTACAATAAATAAATAAAAAATTAGCCAGGTGTGGTAGTGCATGCCTGTAGTTCCAGCTACTTGGAAGGCTGAGGTGGAAGGATCACTGGAGCCAAGCAGGTTGAGCCTGCAGTGGCCAGGAGCGTGCCACTGCACTCCAGTCTGGGTGACAGAGTGAGACTCCAAATCAAAAAAAAAAAAGAATATCTGAAAACTTTCCAAATCAGAGGATAGATTCAGATATCCAGGTATATGAAGCTCATACAGATTCAACCCAAAGAGAATGTTGCAAAAAGACATTATAATGAAACTGTCAAAATTCAAAGACAAAATTTTTGAATGCAACAAGAGAGATTCATCTCATACAAGGGAATTTTCATAAGGCTATTAGCAGATGTCTCAGCAGAAACTATAGACCGGGAGTGAGATATATATTTAAAGTAATAAAAAAACAAAAAACTGTCCACCAAAAAATATTACCCAGAAATTATGTCCTTCAGATATGAAAAAGAGAAACATTCCCAAAGAAAAGCTGAGAGAATTCATCACCACTAAAACTTCCTTACAAAAAAATATTAACAGAATTTCTTCAAGCTAAAAGGACACTAAATAAAAACATGAAAATGTAAGAAAGTATAAAACTCACTGGTAAAGGTAAATCTATAGTCAAATTAAGAATACACAAATACTGTAGTAGTGTTGCATAAATCCCTTAATTATAGTATAAAATTTAAAGGTGAAAATTCAAGATAACTATAGCTAAAATAATTTGTTAATGGATACATAATATTTTTTAAAAAGATATAAATTGTGCCGGGCTCGGTGCCTCAGCCTGTAATCCCGCACCTTTGGGAGGCTGAGGTGAGTGGATTGCCTGAGCCCGTGGGTTTGAGACCCGCCTGGGCAGCAAGACCTCATCTCTACAATAAATAAAAAAATCAGCCGGGCATGGTAATTCCGGATACTTGGAAGGCTGAGGCGGAAGGATCGCCGGAGCCCAGCAGGTCGAGGCTGCGGTGGCCGGGAGTGTCACTGCACTCCAGTCTGGGTGACAGAGTGAGACTCCAACTCAAAAAAAAAAAAAAAAAGATATAAATTGTGACATCAAAAACATAAAATGGGGTGGAGGAGTAAAAGGGTAGAGATTTTTCTGTGCAATCAAAGTTAAGATTTTATCAACTTAAAATAGACTTATAATTATAGCATATTATATGTAAGACTCATGGTAACCACAAAGTAAAAACCCGTATTATATAAGCAAAAAGACAAACAGAGGCTGGGCACGGCCTACAATCCTAGCACTTGGGGAGGCTAAGGTGAGAGGATTGCCTGAGTCCATGGGCTCAAGACCAGCCTGAACAACTTGGCGAGACCTCATCTCTACAATAAATTTTTAAAAATTAGCCAGGTATTGTGACAAGTGCCTGTCGTTCCAGCTACTTGGAAGGCTGAAGTGGAAGGGTCACATGAGCCTAGCAGGTTGAGGCTGCAGTGGCCATGAGCATGCCACTGCACTCCAGCCTGGGTGACAGAGTGAGACTCTAACTAAAAAAAAAAAAAAAAAGATAAACAGAAAGGAAGAAAGGAATCAAAGCATACCACTATGGGAGACCACTGAACCACAAAGGAAGACAGGAAGGGAAGAACAAAGTAACTACTAAATAGTCACATAACAATTAACAAAATGGCAAAAATCAATACCTTACCTAAAATATTTCTTTTAAATGTAAATGTATTAAATTCCTCATAAAAGGACATAAAGTGACTGAATGGGGAAAAAGCCCCCAAGACTCAACTATATGATGCCTACAAAAGACTCACTTCACCTTTAAGGACACACACATAGACTGAAAATGCAGGAATTGAAAAAGATCTTCCATGCAAATGGAAAACAAAAGAGAGCAGGAGTAGCTATATTCATATTAGATAAACTAAACCTTAAGTCAAAAACTTTAACAATAGACAAAGAAAGGTAATTATATAATGATATAGAAGTCAATCATCAAGAGGAGTAATATGTCTGCACCCAGCATTGAATCACATATATCAAAGTAAATATTAAAGATCTAAAGGAAGAAATAGACAGCAATGCAATAATAGTATAATCCTTAATGTTTCACTTTCAACAATGAACAGATAATCACACAGGCAGAAAATCAATAAGGAAATATTTGATTTGAACTACACTTTACACAAAACCAACCTAACACTTATCCAGAGCATTACATCCAATAGCAGAATACACATCCTTCCCAAGCACATATGGAACATTTTCCAGGATAGATCATATGTTAGACTCCAAAAAAGTTAACAAATTTAAAAAGATTAAAATCATATCAAATGTCTTTTCTGACCATAATGATTGAAACTAGAAATCAATAATAAGAGGAAAATCCACAATTATGTGAAAATTAAACAACACACTCTAGAACAATCAATGAAAGAAGAAATCAGAAGGGACATCTAAAAATATCTTGAGACAAGTAAAAATAAAAACATATCAAAATGTATGGGATGTAGCAAAACTAGTTCTAAGAGGAAAGCTTATAGAGTTAAATACCTACATTAAGAAAAAACAAAGATCTCAAATAACCTAATGTCAAACTTCAAGAAATGAGAAAAAGAGCAAACTAGCCCAAAGTAAGCAGACAAAAGAAATAATATCAGAGAAGAAATAAATAAAATGGAGACTAGAAAAACAATAGAAAAGATCAACAAAAATAAGAGCTGTTTTTTCTTTTTTGAGAAGACAAAATTGACAAAACTTTAGCTAGACTAAATAAGAAAAACACAAAGTAGACTCAAAAAATAAAATCTGAAGTGAAAGAGCAGACATTAAAACTGCTATGGTAGAAATGCAAAGGATAATAAGAGGCTACTATAAATAATTATACATAAATAAACTGCGTAAACTGGAAGAAATGTACATCTCTAGAAACATGCAACCTACCAAGATTGAATTATGTTTAAACTGAACATCTGAACAGACTTATAACTAGTAAGGAGGTTGAATCAATAATCAAAAATCTTTCAACAACAACAACAATAATTCACCAGTAAAGATGGCTTTGCTGGTGAATTTTACCAAACATTTATAGAATTAATGCCAATTTTTCTCAAACTCTTTCATAAAATTGAAGAGGAGACAACCCTTCCAACTCCACTTTACAAAGCCTGCATTAAAAATGGCAGGTTAGCTGGGCTCAGTGGCTCAGCCTGTAATCCCACACCTTTGGGAGGCTGAGGTGAGTGGATTGCCTGATCCTGCGGATTCGAGACCCGCCTGGGCAGCGAGACCTCATGTGTACAATAAATCAAAAAATCAGCCGGGTGTGGTGGCGCATGCCTGTAATTCTGACTACTTGGAAGGCTGAGGTGGAAGGATCGCCAGAGCCCAGCAGGTCGAGGCTGCGGTGGCCGGGAGCGGCCACTGCACTCTAGTCTGGACAACAGAGTGAGACTCCAACTCAAAAAAAAAAAAAAAAAAAAAGGCAGGTTAATGTCCCTGATAAACATAGGTGAAAAAATTATCAGCAAAATACTAGAAACAGAATTCAATAGCACATTGAAAGGATCATAAACCATGATCAAGTGAGGTTTATCCCTGGGATGCAAGGATGGTTCAACATACAAAAATCAATACATGTGATACACTAACAGGATATAAGATTAAAATTATGTGATTATCCCTATAAATGCAGAAAAAGTATTTGAAAAATATTAATGTTTCATAATTAAAAACCTCTAAACAAATTATGTATACAAGAAATATAGCTCAACATAATAAAAGTCTTCTATGATAAGCTCATAGCTAACATCATACTCAATGGTGAAAAGCTGAACAGTTATCCTCTAAGAACTGGAATAAGACAAGGATGACCATTCTTGCCACACTTAGTCAACATAGTACTAGAAGTCCTTCTCAAAGCAATTAGACAAGAAAAAGAGAAAAAAAGGCATCTAAACTAGAAAGGAAAAAGTAAAATTTCTCTTCTTGTAGATGACATGATTTTATATATAGGACTCCTAAAGGCTACAGGAAAAACTGTTAGTACTAATAAAATTGGTAATGCTTCCAGACACAATATCAACATATTAAAATCAGTTGTATTCCTACACACTAATAATGAACTATCCAAAAAAACAAATCAAGAAAACAATCCCATATATAATAGCATTTAAAAAATACTTAGGAACATTAACCAGAGGTGAAAATCTCTACACTGAAACTATAAAACATTGATGAAAGAGATTGAAGAAGGCACCAATAAATGGAAAGATTGCATGTTCATAGATTAGAAGAAAATTGTTTAAAATGCCCATACTACCCAAAGCAATCAATAGATTTAATGTAATCCTTATCAGAATTCCATTATAAGTTTTCACATATTGAACAAAAAATCTTAAAATTTGTGTGGAACCACAAACAATCCCTAAACATCCCAAACAATCCTGAGATGGAAGAATAAAGCTAGTGGTATCACACTTCCTGAAATTAAACTATATTACAAATATATAGTAATCAAAACAATATTGTACCGGCATAAAAACAGACACACAAACCAACAGAATAGACAGCCCAGAAATAAACCCACACATACACAGTTAACCAGTCTTTAACAGGGTCTTCAAGAATACACAATAGGAAAAGATAATTTCTTCAAAAAAAATGGTGTAGGGAAACTAAATGTCCACATGCAAGAAAATGAAATTAGATCCCTGCTTTATACAACTTCCAAAAACTAACTAAAAATGGATTAAAGATTTAAATGTAAGACCTGTAGAACTCCTAGAGCAAAAGGGAGAAGCTCCTTGACAATGGTCTTGGCAATGATTTTTTGGCTATGACACAAAAGGCATAAGCCACAAAAGAAAAATAGACAAGAAAGACTTTAAACTAAAAAACATTAGCACAGCAAAAGAAAAGTCAGCAAAATGGAAAGGTAACCTACTGAATGGGAAAAATATATATCTGATTGGGGCAAAAATCTAAAAGGTACAAATATTCATGCAGCTCAATAGCAAAACAAACAAAACAGCAAACACAAAAACAAAAACAAATAATCTGCTTATAAAATGGGCAAAAGACCTAAATGGACATTTTTCTAAAGATACACAAGTGGCCAAAAGGTATAGGAAAAGGCACTCAACACCACTAATTGTCAGTGAAATGCAAATCAAAGCCACAATGAGGTATGTTCTCAAACTTAAGATGTTTCTAATCAAAAAATCAAAAGATATCAAGTGTTTGCAAGAATGTTGATAAAATGAAACCTTTACACACTTTTGGTGGGAATGTAAATTTGTACAGCCACTATGGAAAACAGTATAGAGATACCTTTAAAAATTAAAAACAAAACTACCATATATACATAGTATTGTATACTTCTCTTTCTCACACACACACAAGGTAACTATGTGGGGTGATAATTGTGTTAATTAACTTGATTGTGGTAATCATTTCAAAATGTATATGTGTATCTAATTATCAGTTTGTACACTTTCAATACATACAATTTTGCCCATTATGCTTCAATAATGCTTTAAAAAATTGAGAACATCAATGAAACAAAGAACTGGTTCTTTGAAAATATCAGTAAAATTGATATACCTCTAGCATTACTGAAAAGAAAAAACAGAAGACACAAATTACTATTTTCAGGAATTAAACAGGAATATCATTATAGACCCTACAGGCACTAAAATAATAATAAGGAAAAATAAAATACAACTCTACATTCAGAAATTTGGCAACTTAGGTGAAATGAGTCAATTTTTTTTTTTAATTAATTACTTTTATTTTTATTTATTTTTTTGTTTTTTATTATTAAACATTTTTTATTATAAAATTGTGGGGTACAGTTAAGGGTTAGGTATACAAATGTGCATCGTTCAGGCACATTGTTAATAAGGGGTGTTTCCCCATTCCCGAACAGATATTGACTACCGTTAGTCCCACCTCCCTTCCCCTCCCTACCCCCCCATAGTTTCCCACCCTGTCAGTCCTTTTTTTTTTTTAAAGTATTATGGTAGATGATCAAGGTCCACTACATGAGTGAGAACATGTGATACTCAGATCATTGTTTCTGTGTGAGATCACTCAGTATTATAGACTCTAGCTCCATCCAGGTTGCTGCAAAATTCATGATTTTGTTCTTTTTTATGGCTGCGTAGTATTCCATCGTGCATATGTACCACATTTTTTTAAATCCAGTCCTCTTTTGATGGACAGCATGGTTGGTTCCAGGTTCTTGCTATTTTGAACAAAGTTATGATAAATATTCATGTGCAGGTATCTTTTTGATAGAGTGATTTGAGTTCTTCAGGGTATATTCCCAGCAGGGGGATTACAGGGTCATATGGGAGGTCAATATTTAGAACTTTTAGGAATCACCACACTGCTTTCCACAGAAGTTGCACTAGTTTGCACTCCCACCAACAGTGTAGAAGTGTTCCCTTTTCTCCACACCCTCTCCAGCAACTGTTATTTTTTGAGTTATTGATAATTGCCATTCTGACTGGAGTTAGGTGGTATCTCAGTGTGGTTTTGATTTGCATCTCCCTGATGATTAGTGAGGTTAAACATTTCTTCATGTGTCTGTTGGCTGCTCGGATGTCTTCCATTGAGAAGTGTCTGTTCATATCTTTTGCCCACTTTATAATGGGGTTGTTAGTTTTTTCCTCTCAGCATGTTTGAGTTCCTTGTAGATCCAAGATGTTAAACCTTTGTCGGACCTGGAGTTAGCAAATACTTTTTCCCAGTCTGTAGGCTGTCTCCCTGTTCTCTTGATGGTTTCTTTGGCTTTGCAGAAGCTTGTCAGTTTAATGAGGTCCCACTTGTCTATCTTATCACTTATGGCCTGTGGGTTTGGGGTTTTGTTCAGGAACTGGATGCCAGTTCCAATTTCCATGAGGGTATGTCCTTCATTTTCTAAGGTTCTTATGGTTTGAGGTTTTACATTTAGGTCTTTGCTCCATTTAGAGTTAATTTTTGTGTATGGGGATAGATAGGGATCCTGTTTCAATCTTTGCATGTGGTCAGCCAGTTTTCCCAGCACCATTTGCTGAATAGGTTCTCCTCTCCCCAGTGGTAGATGGTGGAGGCTTTGTCGAAGATGAGTTGGTTGAGAAATTGAGGTTTAGCTTCTGGAATCTCAGTTCTATTCCATTGGTCTATATGCCTGTTTTTGTACCAATACCAAGCTGTTTTGATTATTGTAGCTTTATAGTAAATTTTGAAGTCTGGTAATGTGATACCGCCTGCTTTGTTTTTTTTGCTGAGGATTGTTCTGGCTATTCTTGGTCATTTGTGTTTCCATATGAATTCCTATATTGTTTTTTCTAGGTCTGAGAAGAATGTTGCTGGTAATTTGATGGATATTGCATTAAATCTGTAGATTGCCTTAGGTAGGATGAACATCTTCACAATGTTGATTCTTCCAATCCATGAGCATGGGATATTTTTCCACTTGTTTGTGTCATCTTTGATTTCTTTGAGCAGTGTTTTGTAATTTTCATTGTAAAGGTCTTTCACGTCTCTGGTTAGAAAGATGTCAAGGTATTTCATTTTTTTGTGGCTATTGTGAATGGAATTGTGCTTTTTACTTGGGTTTCTGTTTGTTTATTATTGATGTAAAGAAATGTGATTGTCTTTTGTACATTTATTTTATATCCTGAGACTTTGCCAAAGTCCTTTATCAGTGTAAGGAGGTTTTTGACAGATTCTCTTGGGTTTTCAAGGTACATGATCATTTCATCTGCAAAGAGAGATAACTTGACTTCCTCTTCTCCTATTTGGATACCCCTGATTGCCTTCTCTTCTCTGATTGCTCGAGCCAGGACTTCCAATACTATATTGAACAGGAGGGGTGAGAGTGGGCATCCTTGTCTTGTTCCAGTTTTCAGGGGAAATGGTTCCAATTTTTACCCATTTAGGAGTATGCTGGCCGTGGGTTTCTCGTAGATGGCTTTTACTATTTTGAGGTATGTTTCCCGTATGCCTAGATGCTCGAGGGTTTTTATCAAGAAGGGGTGCTGGATTTTGTCAAAAGCTTTTTCTGCATCTAATGATATAATCATGTGGTTTTTGTTTTGACATCTGTTAATGTATTTAGTTACATTTATGGTTTTACGAATGTTGAACCAGCCTTGCATCCCAGGGATGAAGCCTACTTGGTCATGATGGATGATTTTTGAGATGTGTTGTTGAATCCGATTTGCTAGGATCTTATTGAGAATTTTAGCATCTATGTTCATCAAAGATATTGGCCTGTAGTTCTCCTTCTTGGTTGGGTCTTTACCTGGCTTGGGTATCAATGTGATGTTAGCTTTGTAAAATGATGTGGGGAGAGTTCCATCTTTTTCAATTGTCTGGAATACCTTCAGTAGGATTGGTATCAGCTCCTCCTTAAATGTCTTGTAGAATCCTGCTGGAAAGCCATCTGGACCAAGGCTTTTTTTTGTAGGTAGTTTTCTTATTACATAGTTAATTTCCTTGATTGTTATTGGTCTATTTAGGGGAGCCAATTTCTTAAAAAAGCAATTCTTACCATGTAAAATAGATAATTTGAATTACCTTATAACCATTAAGTAATTTGAATTTCTAATTTAAAAGCTCCCAAAATAGAAATCTCCAAGCCCAGAAGGCTTTATCAGATAATTCTAACAGACATTTAAAGAATTTATGCTAGTTCCACATAATCTCTTCCAGAAAAATAAAAGAGGAGGGAAACACTTCTCAATTCATGTGGGAGCTAATATTACTCAATAGCAAAACAAGACAAAGACTGACAAAAACAAAAAGAAAACTGTAAACCAGCATGAATCTAGATGAGAAAATACTTTTAAAATAATAGAAAATAGAATTCAGTAATGTTTTAAAAGAAGTCACAATATGACCAAATGGAGTTTATTCTAGGGATTCAAGGATGGTTCAATATTTGAATATAATTGTGTACTCTATCATATTAACAAGCTAAAAGTGAAAAACCAGTGATCATACCAATTTGTCCAGATAAAACATTTGACAAAATTCAACACTCATTTACAATAAAAGCTCTCAGGAAAACAGAAATAAAAGAAAAATTCCTCAATTTTATGAAGAACAAATACAAAAGCCCCATAGTTAACATTATACTCAATGGTGAAATAATTATTATTTTCTGTTATGGGTTGATTTTTTTTGTCGCCAAACTCATAAGTTGAAGACCTAACCCCCGGTACCTCAGAATGTGACTGTATTTGGAGATAGGGCTTTAAAGAGGTAATTAATTTAAAATGAAGCTGTTAAGGTAGGTCCTAATCCAATCTTACTGGTGTCTGTATAAGCAGAGGAGATTGGGACCCAGAGAGATATCATGGGTGCAGAGCAAAGATCATGTGAAGAGATTCCAAGATGGCAGCCATCTGCAGGCAAAGGAGAAAAGCCTCAAAAGAAATCAAACTTGACAACAGCTTGGCCTTGAACTTTTAGCCTCCAAAACTGTGAAAAAGAAAATTTTTGTTGTTTAAGCAATTCAGTCTATGTCATTTTGTTATGGCAGCCCTCGTAAATGAATACACTTTTCCACTAACATCAGGAACAACACAGGGTTGTCTCCACTCTTATGCAACATAGTTCTGGAAGTTCTAGCCAGTGCAAAAAAAAGCAAGAAAAGGAAAGAAAATGCATATAGATTGGAAAGGGAGAAATAAGTTTTCCTATTTGCAGATGACATGAATGTTTATATAGAAAATCCCAAGGAATTTGTAAAATATATTCTAGAATTAATATATGAGTTCAATAAGGTGGCAGTATATAAAGTCATCATATAATTTAAAAATTAATAATTAAAAAAATTAAAAATTAACTGCATTTATATATACAAGAACACGTAGATATGAAAATTAAAAATTTAATACCATTCAGGTGCAGTGGCTCATGTCTGTAATCCCAGGGCTTTGTGAGGCCAAGGGAGGAGGATCACTTGAGGCTAGGAGTTTGAGCCCAGCCTAGGTAATATAGCAAGACATAATCTCTTTTTTAAAAAAAGAATAGCATTTACTATCCATAAAAAAAAAAGATATTTAAGTGTAAATCTAACTAGGTATAAATCTAACAAAACGTGTACAGGACTTGTAGGCTGAAAACTATTCAATGAAAGGAATCAAAGAATATCTAAATAAGTGGAGAGATATACTGTGTCATGGATTAGAAAGTATGAAATAAATAAGATGTTAATTCTCCCCAAATTGGTAAACAGGCTTAACACGATTCCTATCAAAATCCCAGCAGAATTTTTTGTAGATATAGACATTATTCTAAAATCTACAAATAAAGCCAAAAGAACTAGAATAACTAACAAGAATAAAGTAGGATGAATTATTCTACATGATTACAAGACTTATTTTATAGCTACAGTAATCAAGACTGAGTAGTACCGGCAGATAGTAAACACATATAAAAATGGAATAGAAAACACATAAATAAACTGACACAAAAATGCCAACAGATTTCTGTCAAACTTTCAACAGCAATTAAATGGAGGAGAGATGGTCTTTTTGACATTGGTGCTGAAACAATTAAATACCCAGAGGCAACAAAATGAACTGCAGCCTAATACTCATATCTATATAAAAGTTTAACTCATAATGGATCACAAAATTAAATGTAAGACATAAAACTCTAAAAGTTTTTGGAAACAATAGGAGAAAATCCTCAGTATCTACAGTAAAACCTTCTTAGATTTGACATCAAAAACATGAGCCATAAGAGGAAAAATTGATAAATTGAACTTTATCAAAGTTGAAAATTTTTTTTCTCCATGTAAAACCTTGTTATGAAGATAAAAGACAAGCTACAGACTAGGAGAAAATATATGTAAATCACCTATTCATTAAAACCTTGTATCTAGAATATATAAAGAACTCTCAAAATACA
Source organism: Cephalopachus bancanus (assembly GCA_027257055.1). Classification (NCBI taxonomy): domain Eukaryota; kingdom Metazoa; phylum Chordata; class Mammalia; order Primates; family Tarsiidae; genus Cephalopachus; species Cephalopachus bancanus. Next base: position 1,167,924 of record JAPVLO010000315.1, read on the forward strand.
ACAACAAAAAACTAATAATCCAATTAGAAAATGGGCAAAAAGATTTGAACAGGGCCAGGCGAGGTGGCTCAAGCCAGTAATCCCAGCACTTTGAGAGGCCAAGGAGAGAGGATTGCGTGAGCCTGGGCAACTTGGTGAGACCTCGTCTCTACAATATATCAAAAAACTAGCCGGGCGTGGTAGCACACGCCTGTAGTTCTGGCTACTTGGAAGGCTGAAGTAGAAGGATAGCCTGAGCCCGGCAGGTCAACACTGGGGTGGCCATGAGCATGTCACTGCCCTCCTGCCTGGGTGATGGAGTGAGATTCAAAAAAAAAAAAAAGGAAACAGAGGCAGGATCCAGTGGAAAGTTTGATTCAGAAACCAGAGACATAACAGACAAAGCAAGCGATCCAGAGAGGCCCAAACCAAGCCCAAGACAGAGGGGTTCTGACTAGGGTCAGGACTGAGAAGGGCAATAAGAGAAGATCAGTAGGTGTGATCCAGAGAGATTCCTTGAGGCACTGATATGTACGGTCATGACTCCAGTAGAGGAGCTTCTTCTACAGGTCTGGAATGAGGTATCAAGATAACCAGTTTGGGTGTTATCTCCAAGATCTTTGTACTCAAGGTGGAATGGTATGGAGTTTCCCTGGATTTGTTTACTACAGTAGTTCTCAAGCTTTAGCTTGAGTCAGTCACCTGGAGGGCTTATTAATACACATACTGCAAGACTAGGTGTGGTGGCTCATACTTATAATCCAAGGACTTTGGAGGCCAAGGAAGGAGGATTGCTTGAGGCCAGGAGTTAAGAGACTGACCTAGGCAACATAGCAAGATTTCATCTCTACAAACAAAAAATTAGCTGGGTGTGTTGGTGAGTGCCTGTAGTCCCAGCTACTAAGGCGGCTGAGGTGGAAGGAACACCTGAGCCCAGGAGTTGGAGGCTGCCCTAAACCATGATTGTGCAACTACATTCCAGTCTGGTGACAGAGTGAGACCTCGACTCAAACAAACAAACAAATAAACAACAACAAAAAAACCCCATTCTCCTAAGTTTATGATTCAATTGGTCTGTGCTGGGGTCTGAGTATTGGCATTTCTAACAAGTTTCCCAGTGACGCTCATGCTGCTGGTCCAGGGGCCACACACACTTTGAGAACTTCCTCCTTAGTGAATGGCTTTATCCCATTGAAAAGCATTTTGAAGAAGGAAGGTGATTGCATCACTCCTTTACGACTTGCTCTGCCCAGTAATTTTAGTACTGGTTTACCATGGCTTCTTCCCTTGTCTTATACAATGCTTATGTTCCTTTTACTTAGATTTTAGGGAGATAACTGGAATAAAGAGGAAAGAATAGTCTCAATATGGCTGATGTGAGTAAAAAATGAGAGGAAGGTAAGTGAAGTGAGAAGGACCCTGAATTGTTGCTTTTACTTCTTATAGCGATACTTGGCCAGTCTGAGGTAATCATCAATCAGTTTTCTTAGCACTGGCCAGCTGGTATGGTCTTCTCGGCATTGAAGGGTAAGAGAAAAGAGCAGGAGCCATCTTTCACATGCAATGAGAGATGCAGTGCATTGGAGTTTCAAATTCTGTGATGGAAAGATAGATGATTCCAACTGTAGTATTGTTGTAGGAGGTAAAGCAACACAAGTACTTTTAAAATACATTGCCAAGAGGGCTGAAAGATGGAGTGTGGGCAACTAGCAGTAGTCCAGTAGACTTGGATGTACAGGGCTTTGGAAATTTGTCTTTCTCAAATACCAGGAGACAAACTTGAGACCATCATCAGCTAAAGACAACACTCTAGAAGGCGACAGAACAACAATATGGATCCTAAGTTGCTTTCTGACCATGTGGAGCAGAACCACCCTGTCAGCTTGGACTGCTCACCCTCCCAAATGTTTAGAGAAATAAATTCTTTCTTTTAAGTCACTGAATTTTAAATCTCATAATTATAGCAGCTTAGTCTGTCCTTTAACAAGTATGGGCATATTATAAATACATACCATAAATATTTGGGGATCGAAGACATGAAATCACAAAAATAAAGGTAGTGTATGGTTAAGTGCTAAATCAGAGGAAGGAGAAATCACTCTGGGCTAGAGATGTCAGAAAAGGCTCCTGAATCTGTCAGGGTTTTCCAGAGAAACAAACTCAATTTTACACACACACGCGTACACGCACACAGCATACACACATATTCAGAGACTTATTTTAAGAAATTGGCTCATGCAATGTGCGATATGGGGGCTGGCAAGTCTGAAATCCACAGGGCAGACAGGCAAGCAGGCAGGCTGGAAACTCAGGCTAGAGTTAATGTTGCAGGTTTGAGACAGAATTTCTTCTTTGGTAAACCACAGTTTTTGCTCCTAATGCCTTCAACTGATTGGATGAGGTTCACATTACTGGTCATAATAATGATCACTACTGATCATAAAGTCAACTGATCATAGAAGTTACCACACCTACAAAATACCTTCACAGTAACATCTAGATTAGTGCTTGATTAAATAACTCAGAACTATAGCCTAGCTCAGTTGATATGTAAAACTAACCTTTACAACGTCTCTTAGGAAGTGGTATTTGAGCTTAGCCTTGAAGAATGGACACAATTTCAATAAGCACATGGCTTACATCAGGCTGATTTTTTACATGCTTATTATCTGGCCATGTGTTCCTGGAACTATAACTTTGTTCATAGATACAAACTGCCTAATTTAAGCCATGGCTCCATATGGAGATAGAGAGAATTCAAACCCCCAGTCTGGTTCAATCAGTGAGTTAAATGTTGCAATTCTGGGGGGGGGCATTTGTTCTGACAATGCAATATTAAATGGTACAAGTGGCCCCACTGGTTTCATACATGGACACTGGCATGACATTTGCAAAACAGAGTTGTTTCTGTGAATGTCTGGCAAGGCCAGAACATTAACCCAGTAGAAGTTACACACACACACACACACACACACACACACACACACACAAAGCACACACGCAAAATGTCCAGTTAACTTTGGAGGCTTGCATATGGAATCCAGCACCTTGGCTGGCACAACCTCTGGGCGAAGGTGGGTCACAGGATTTATGCAATTCATAAATCATTGTGTAATTCAAGTATTTAAACTTTTACTGACAAACAGTAAAAGCCCTCATCTGAAGCAGATCTCAATTCAAGCAAAGGTGTGTTTTTATTTGACAAGAGAAGGAAGGAATTAATTTGCTTGAAATCAGGACTGTCGCTGGGTCTACAAGTAGGCAACTGTGTAGAAGGATCCCACCAGATGGCTTCCTCGCCTGCCTCAAAGTCTCTACCATCTGCTGCAATTTATCAGCACTGGGACTTCATTTTCTTCTGTTAAGGTTTGATCACTTCTAAATTGTTTTAGACCTTCTGAGAAAAAGATGTTGCTAGAAAGAATAGAGACTGCAGGAACCTAAGGATAAAAAGACAAAATGAAGTTGGTTCTGAAGATAAACTTTGTCAATGTGTTGCAAGCAAAAATGTTCTTAGTACCTGGTTGGAAAACTTAAGTCCAATTCGGCATGGACTATTGATCATGGTCCTATTTGTTCTCAGCCAAAATGCGGAGTACACAGATGGATATCATCCCTGATAAGGGAGTTTCGAATGTGTAAGACTGTGGCCCTTAAAGGAATGACTACTATAAATCTGCATGCTTCCTTAACTCCCATTAAAAAAAAAAAAACCCTAGATAACTGGACAAAAAAAGAAACAACTCTTCTCAAATATTGGATAATAGGCAATACAGCCTATGATGGCAAAGAGAAGGAAATAAAACAAGATGAAACCTACAATTGCCCTGGCATTCTTCCTGGGAGCAATTTCTTGGCAGTGTCTCAAGAAGAGGAAGCCCAAATAGAGCTTTGTGGACTTGCTGAGTGGAGACAGAGATCATAAATAATAGATAGTAGTAGATAGATAAAACTAGGACAGTGATTTACAGAGAAAAGATATACTGCAGTCCTTCTGAGACATTGGCTAACAATGTGTACATGCAAAGGGTGAAATTCTGAGACTGAACAAAGAACTAGGAAAGAGTAATTATTGGGGCACCGTAAGACAATAGTTCGCAAAACTCACACAGTATTGAGATTGAATCAGGTTCCCTCCAGTCAGAGTGGAAAGACTTTGCTGACATGGAAAATTCACTAGAGACCCTAGATAGGTCAAACTTGAATAGCGCGACTAAACTAGACTTACAGGAAGGCTACTCCAGATATACCAAAAACAAAAACTTAAAAGCAAGCCTGGAAAAGAATAAGCTAATCTGCAAATAATTTCTTCCAGAACAACATCAAGTAATTTTTAAAGGAGTACAGCAACATCCAGTACTCAGGAATGTGAAATTTAAGCCCAACAGCCAATAAAAATTACTTGACATGCTTAGATACAAGAAAGTGCAAGTCATACCCAGAAAAAAATCACACGATAGATACAGTCCCAGAAATGACAGATGATGGAATTAAACAAGAATTTTAAGAGAACTATCAGAAATAATATATGTTCAAGGGTTTAAAAGAATACATGAACACAATGAGAAGATAAAAGGAAACAAAAACCTTGGAGGGGAAAGCAAAAGAAATTTGTATAGACAAAAAGTACATTGTCTGACATGAAATATCACTATACAGAATAAACAACAGATTAGATACTACAAAAGAAAGGTTCAATGAACCTGAAGAGAAGGAAACAGAAACTAATGTGAGGCACAGAGAGAAAACAGATGATAAGATTACAGCACAAGCAGTGGCAAAATAGAGGTCCTTGGGGCTAGAATAGTTACAATTCTTTACCTCCTCTTGAAAAATGACCATAGGTCTAGATGGGTGGGGAAGTTGCTGTTGGAGGCATTTGTCACCAATGATCAGATTAAACTGTGGACAATCACAGAGATATCCACTTCATGTGGCTAGATATAAGGTTGCTGGCTTTATTCTTCACTCTTATATGTCTATTCCTTTCAGAGGAGGAGCTTGGTCTGAAAGGACAGACTCTGCATGATTAGGAACATGTTCTTTAGCCATGTATATACAGTCATCCCTCAGTATCCATGGGAGATTGATTCTCTGACACCCTGCAGATACCAAAATTCATGGATGGTAAAGTCCTTTATATAAAATTGTGTAGTACTTACACATAACCCATGAACATCCTCCTGTATGCTTTAAATCATTTCTAGATTACTTATAATACCTCATAAATGTAAATGCTATATAAATAATTGTTATAGCCGGGCTCGGTGGCTCAGCCTGTAATCCCGTGCTTTGGGAGGCTGAGGTGAGTGGATTGCCTGAGTCCGCAGGTTCGAGACCCACCTGGGCAACTTGGCAAGACCTCATCTCTACAATAAATCAAAAATTAGCCGGGCATGGTAGTGCACGCCTGTAGTTCCAGCTACTTGGAAGGCTGAGGTGGAAGGATTGCTGGAGCCCAGAAAGTCGAGGCTGCAGTGGCCGGGATCGTGCCACTGCACTCCAGTCTGGGCTACAGAGTAAGACTCCAATTCAAAATAAAAAATAAAATAAAATAAATAAATAACTGTTAGCCATATTGGGGTTGTTTTTTTTTTACTTGTATTGTTTTAGTTGTATTTTCCCCCAAAACACTTCCTATCCACAGTTGGTTGAATCTGTGAATGTGGAAACCACAGATCTGGAGGGCTTACTATACTGGTACTGGCCCTGCCTTCATTCTCAACTCCTCATGCCTGAGCCTACTCTTCCCCCACAGAATATTCAGCCCCATTCTAGTTACTAGACCAAACCAGAAGTGAGATACTAGAGAATCACTCATAGACTTTTCACCAACTCAGCTCAAAAGTGGCGCCTGCCTTTTGTACTCATATTTCATTGGCCAAAACCAGACATGAGGTCCTATCCAATTGCAAAGGGGCCAGGAAATGTTAAGAAGCAAATGGGAAATTGGTGAGCACTGCTGTCTCTTCATTTTCTTCCTTCCCTGTCTCCGGTCATCTGATTTTCTTTTCCAGAGGTAAGCCTATCCTAATGCCATTGTATTCTGTCACAGAAGTTCTGCTATTACAAACAAACACACGTATACCCGCTACACACACACACACACACACACACACACACATACACACACACGAGGTCTGCAAATTGCCACCATGCACTTACATTGGCAGCACTGTACAAACAACTCAGTAAGGTTTCATAGCCTTGGTATATCAGTGTCTCACAGCTGTGTTCATGTTGACATGTGGCAGTGTCTTGCTGAGTGGCATTCATTATTGTTGTTGCATGTTTTTGCGTGCCATTGTGAGAATGGCAGAGCTTAAATTAGAACAAAGAAAAAGCATTAAATTTCTTGTTAAACTTGGCAAGAGTGGAGGTGAAATCAGGGACATGTTAGTCTAAGTTTATAGGGATAATGCCATGAAGAAAATGGGCAGTGTACAAATGGATTAAGCATTTTTCTGAGGGGAGAGAAAGCATCACTGAAGAGAGGTCAGCACGGCCAGTAATGAGTAGAACTGATGAAAACAGGGCAAAAATTTGTCAAAATCATTAGCTGACTGTGAGATGCATAGCAGATCAAATAAATATTGATAGAGAAAAAGGAAAGTCTTGGTCTGAGAAAGGTGTGTGCGAAATGGTCCTGAAGGAGCTCTTGCATCACAACAAGGCCCCAGCTCACACAGCACTGTTTGTGAGGGAGGTTTTAGACAGTAAACAAATAATTTGTATTGAAACACCCTCCCTACTCACCCCCAATGACTTCCTTCCTCATCTGAAGATTAAGGAAAGATTGACAGGAATACATTTTGATGACATTCAGGACATCGAGGCAACACAATGACAGCTCTTACGGCCATTTCAGAAAAAGAGTTCCAAAATTGCTTTGATGGGTGGACTGGGCACTGGTGTCAGTGTATAGCTTCCCAGGAGAGTACTTTGAAGGTGACTGTAGATATTCAGCAATGAGGTATATAGCATTTTTCCTAGGATAAGTTTGTGACCTTAATTGTTGACCTTGTATATACATATATGTGTGTATACTTAAATAACACATGCTACACATTCTTCTATACTTTTTTCACTTAATCATACGTCTAAGAGATCTTTCCATATCAATACATGACAATTTACTTATTTTTCATTTTTTAATGAGGAGTTAATTTTTAAAATAGGAAATACATTCATGTGGCTCAAAAGAGAATTTAAAAATATGCAGTGAAAGGTCTCCACTACCTCTGTTCTCTAACTCTTCACAAACCTGACTCTTAGGTGATCCCTGTTATCAATTTTTATGCTTCCCTTGAGAGATTCTTTTTTTTTTTTAATTGTACAGTCGAGAGCTCCTAAATTGTCTGGGCAGGTCTCGAACCCATGAACTGAGGCAATCCACTTGCCTCGGCCTCCCAAAGGGCTGGAATTACAGGCTGAGCTACCGAGCCCGGCCGAGAGATTCTTGATGTATATAGGAGGAATAAATACATATATGTCCCTGTTTTCCACCTTTTTACACAAAAAGTATCATACTATACATGCTGCTATAAACTTTTTAAAAATTTTAACAATGTATCTTGGAGATAGTTTCCTATTAATACATGGAAAACTCTCTCATTCATTCTTTACAGTGTACAGCATCCCATTGTATGTAGGTGCCATAATTTATTTACCTAATTTCTTATGAATTGCAATGTGTAACCTTGTATATACATCAATTCACATGGATGCAAATGACTTTGCAGAATGTGTTCTCAGAAATGGAATTTCCTACCCTTCTATATAAATTAGGCTGACAGAGGACATGGGATTGTTGTGTTAGTTCTAATGAAAAGAACCTCTTAGTAAGCCTTGCAAGGAAATGATTGGCACTACAGCTCCTATTTCTCTAAACTTAGAATGTTAGTACTTTGTGCTTTTTGATTTCAACTGTGAGCTCCAGTTGCCAATCCTGGGAAAACAGGAAGATTGTAAGTGGTGTCTTTGACCACTGTGTATCACTATTCAAAGATGTTGCTCCAACAACCTGCTTCCCCAACTCCAGTGAGGGGCTCTTGCTTTGCTTGCCTTCCTCCCCTAGACCTAGAGCCTTATAGTGAACCAGACTTGGTTAGACCCAGATACAGGCTGGGTCAGAGGGTTGGAAATCACAGAAATGCAAGATCCTTGAGATTCATATAGAATGGGTGGCACCAGCACCAGGAAGTGCCAAGGCTAAATACTTTTGATACCAGAGGGCTGAGGGGCTACGGAACCTGACTGGAAGCCAGAAATGGACCAAAGCCAAAGAGATTCATAGACCCTGGGGTGTATTTCAAGAGCTAAGAGCGGCTGGCCAAAAATGAGTCAGGAGCCTGTGATCAGACCTAGAATGAAGACTGAGTAGACAAAGTCAGGATTATGAGCTGACTTGAGCAACTAGAACAGCAACATTAAAAACATTTTCCTAAGTACCTACTATGTGTCAAGCATTATTTAAGGTGCTAAAGACAGAGCAGTGAACAAAACAGGCTGTGTAACTGCCTTCATAGATGTACATTCGGCGGGGGGCAGACAATAGAACAATAAATAAAAACTACCAAGTAGTATAAATACAATGAGGGAAAGTAAAGCAGAGTAAGGAAGTTGAGGGATGAAAGCTGTCTTCTTTTTAAGACAGAGTGATCGGGAAAAGCTTCTACAAGAAAGTGGCATTTGGTGAAATGCATGAAGTGAACTATGAGACTAGCTGAGGAAGGGAATTCCAAGTAAGCACCAAAGACCTGAGCTTGAAGAATGCTTCACAAAGTAAAGTAAAAGCTGGGAAGCCAGGTTGACTGGAGTGGAGTTAGCGACAGAGTACTAAGAGATGAAGCTGGGGAGGTCAATAGGGGCTAGGTTGTGTGGAACTTCCAAGCTATGGTAAGTGCCATTTAATTTTAAGTATGGTTGGGAATCTTGAGTAGGAATGAGATAGGTTCTGAGTTACACTTTTTAAAAAGTCACTCTGGTTGTTCTGTGGAGAAGAGACTGGGGGGAGAGGAAGACAGGAGTGGAAATTTAAAGAATATTTAAGAGCAATAGCAATAGTCTAGGCAAGAAATGATACTTGGACAAGATTGATGGTAGTGCAGGTGGTGCTAAGGGGCAGATTTGGGATATACCGGCATTCCCCATTTACTGTCATTAATTTGTTCTTGAAAGTGTTCTGTGCAAAACCACTATGAGTTTATTTTCTATTGCTTGCAAGTAGGAAAAAGTTATAAAAGTGTTGTGAAAGTAGCTACTCTTGGAGACCACAACCCCAGCCTTAAAGAAGAGTACCTTAGTCTAGTTCACTGCTTGGTCCATCTGGCCTCTGCTTGGCAGAGACCTCTTCACCTCTCACCATCTGAAATAGGTTTCTCTAGATTGTGGAGCACAAACTTTGCTTTATATTTGCTTTATTAAAAGGGCCCATCAAATTTGCCTTCCTAAGCGGTCTGTCCTGAAGACAAATTCTAGTTTCTATTCTAGAAAATATAGAATTGCCACTTTTTAAAAGGGAATTTTTCAACTTTAAAAAACTTAAGATCCAGTTTCCATGGGCCTGCCATTGTTCTCTATGGGTCTGAAAAGTGTTCTACAATCCACTGCCCTAATCTTACTTTGCATTATAACTTTTATTCTGATTTTTGGTTGTTTTTATTCATAAGTCTGTGTATATTTTAAATGGCTTGAATAGAATTGTTTCATATATACCCTGCAACAGTGTCATGAGAGTACACAAAGTCCAGATAATCTCTGCTCTAGATAATCTCTGTCTAAAGTCAAAATGCATTCATGGAAAAAGATATAGTAAATGGTTTAAGAAAGTCCTTCCTGGGTTGTGTCAGCTGTTTTGCAGCCATGTACTTTTCCGCTCCGTTTCTGTGATTGGGTAATCAGTCCTATGTACCAATTATGCAGAAAGGTCATTTGGATTCAGTAGTGAGTGAAAGTAGCACTGAATTATGGACAGCAGAGAATAAAAAAGAAGAAGCCACTCAAAAAAGAACTGAGTGTAGCATTTCAAACAAATGAGACCTTCAAAGTAATGCTTATACTTATTTATTATAAAATCAAAACATGGGAAATTTAGGAAATACATGTAACCTAGTAGTTCCCAAAGTTGTGGGTTATCCTGCCTTTTAATGTCTAAATAACAGTAATTTGCACTTTGTGTAATGACAGGAAGTTCCATGATTTATTGAATTCCCTGATCCGACTGTTTCTGGGAATCCCTGGCAAAATGCTAACATGTTCCACAGGTTTGAACCACTTTTTGTTGATCATCTTAGCCAGCCAGCTCACTCTAGGCCTTTGTTTTCACCTCCTCAGTCTTCTCTCCCTAATATTAATATTCAGTTGGACAGCTGCTGACAACTTCAAGTGAATGAGCCCCTCTGTCAAAAGAAGACTAGATCTAACTACACCTGACTGAAAGTTTCAGGATATCAGAAAGCAATTACAAGCTCAAGATAAAAAAAAAATTAAAAATAAAATTAGCTGGACGTGGTAGCGCGTGCCTGTTGTTCCAGCTACTTGGAAAGCTGAGGCGGAAGGATCGCTGGAGCCCAGCAGGTCGAGGCTGTGGTGGCCGGGAGCGGCCACTGCACTCCAGTCTGGGTGACAGAGTGAGACTCCAACTCAAAAACAAAAACAAAAACAAAAACAAATTAGATGTAGTGGACTCCACAGTAGCCCCCTAAAAAGACATGTCCTAATCCCTGGAAACTGAATGCTACCTTATTTGAAAAAAGGGTCTTTATAGATGTGATTTTAAATTAAGAATCTTGAATGGAGGAGCATATCCTGGATTATCTAGGTGGACCCTAAATACGATCACATGTATCCTTAAAAGAGAAAGGGAGATTATACCCCCAAACCCAGGGGAGATAGATATACAAAGAAGAGGACAAGGCAATGTGACCATGGAGGCAGAGATTAGAGCACTGCAGTCACAATCCAAAGAAAGCCTGTCGCCACTAGAAGCTGGAAGAGACAAGCTACAGATTTTCCTCTAGAGCCTGGGGAGGGAGGACACCTTGACTCTGGACTTTTGGCCTCTAAAACTGTGAGACAATTCACTTCCGTTTGTGGTAATTTGTTAGACAGCTCTAGGAAACTAATACAGTAGGTACTACTGAATTTGGGCCCAAAAGCTCCCATGGAGAGTACTCAAATGACCACCTTCACTCCTCATCTGTGGTCAGGTTGTAGGACCAGCTTACTTTCTCATGGTCTAGGACCCCAGCTTCCCTTTCACTCTGAAGAACAGAGAAAACCCTCCATTTTAATAATTCAATCATTTTAATAATCTCTGCATGACCACAATTTAGCTCTTAAATAATATATTGTATGCTACAAGGGGGGACCCCAAAAACCTGGAGTTTATTTATTAAGAAATTGTGTATTTATTCTTACATGTTTAAAATTTAGTCACCTTCCAAGTATCCTCCGTTTGATGTAATATGCCTACTGAGATGCTTTATCCACGGCTCAAAACAGTTTTTTTTTTTGAGTTGGAATCTCACTCTGTTGCCCAGGCTGGAGTGCAGTGGCCGCTCCCAGCCACCGCAGCCTCGACCTGCTGGGCTCCGACGATCCTTCTGCCTCAGCCTTCCAAGTAGCTGGAACTACAGGTGCACGCTACCACGCCGGCTAATTTCTGATTTATTGTAGAGATGAGGTCTCACCAAGTTGCCCAGGCGGGTCTCGAACCCACAGGCTCAGGCAATCCACTCACTTCGGCCTCCCAAAGTGTGGGATTACAGGCTGAGCCACCGAGCCTGGCTTCAAAACAGTTTTTGAACTTGTCAATTTTGATGTCTTTCAGCGCATCTACCAGTTTTTTTGTTTCACCTCTTCCTTTGGTAAAAACATTTCCTTTTGAGGATGTTTTTCATCCAGAGAAACAAACAAAAAAGTCACGTAGGGTAAGATTGGGTGAATTGGGGGGAGGTGGGGTATGGGAGTCATGCCACTGTTGATCAAAAACTGCTGAGCACTCAGTGCAGTGTGGGCAGGTACACTCATAAATCACCCATCATGAAATAGGTAAATGCACTGAAAGAATCTCCAAAAAAAAATTAAGTTCACCGAAGTCAAATGCAACCTCTCACAATAATGCTAGCTGGCACACTGATGACGATGGGTTCCTAGAACACTTACCTGGTGGGGGAAACCTGTACTACAAAGGACCCACCCTTAAAATATTTACAGGTTTTTTGGGGTCCTCCTCATATATTTACCCTGTCTCCTTTTAGATTTACTTTTTCATAGCCAGAGTTCCACTAAAGTGTGCTTCACAAAATAAGAATTTTGGCTCCCAAAGACAAATATAGCCCTTTTTCTCCAGCAATATGATAATAAGCTGTAGTTTAGATATTTTTGGAGTTGATTTGCTTCCCCCAACCCCTGCTTTTTTTTTTTTTAATCAAAACTACAAAAATCCTAGGTAAATTTCTTTTTTTTTTTTTCACTCTGTCGCCCAGGCTGGAGTACAGTGGCACAGTCACGGCCATCCCAGCATCGACCTGCTAGGCTCAGGTGATCCTTCTGCCTCAGTCTTCCAGGTAGCTGGAACTGCAGACACACCCTACCATGCACAGCTAATTTTTCATTTATTGTAGAGATGAGGTCTCAACAAGTTCCTCAGGCTGGTCTCGAACCCACAGGCTCAGGCAATTCACTCACCTTGGCCTCCCAAAGTGCTGGGATTACAAGCTGAGCCACCGAACCTGGCCAATAAATTTCTAAGTTAGAGCTTGAGGTCAAAGTCTCCGGGATGTTCCTACTTCCACACTGGTAAATCTGAGTTTCATAACTACAGTTCACAAACCGAAGAGAAAGAATAAAAATTTCTTTCCCCATTTCAGGGTAAAAATTCCAGGGAAAGAGTCTCTGATAAGTCTAGCTTGAATTATGCCCTGAGAGGAAGAAAATAGGGTCTTGTGATTGGTAGCTTCAGCAGAATTGCAGGGAATATGAAAAGTAGTTCTCCCAAGAACATGGATGTGAAACCATTGTAAGTAAAGGAGAGGAATATAGGCAGAGGAAAACAGAAGTGCTCATTCCAACATACTTCTTGTCTTCTAGTTCAGTTTCTTTCCTCTGCCCTATATTCTGATATCTCAAAAAAACTAAAGCTCCTGTAAGTAGTCCCAAAATGAAATATCAAATTTGCTTCTGTGTTGCAGTGACATATAAATTTCAGGTAGGATGTGGTGGCTCATACTTGTAATCCCAGCACTTCTGAGAGGCTGAGGCAGGAGGATTGCTTGAGTACAGAATTCAAGATCAGCTAGGCAACATAGTGAGACTTCGTCTCTACAAAAAAACAAAGTAAAAAAATCAGCTGGGTGTGGCGGTGTACACGTGTGGTTCCAGCTACTCCAGAGGCTGAGGCAGGAGGATCACCTGAGCCCAGGAATTCAAGGCTATGGTGAGCCATGGTGGTGCCATTGTGTTCCAGCCCAGGTGACAGAGTGAGATTCTGATTTAAAAAAAAAAAGAAGAAGAAGTGGGCTGGGCATAGTGGCTCAAGCCTGTAATCCCAGCACTTTGGGAGGCCAAGTTGAGAGGATTGCCTGAGCCCACGGGTTCCAGATCAACCTGGGCAACTTGGTGAGACCTCACCTCTACAATAAGTTAAAAAATTAGCTGGGTGTGGTGGTGTGTGCCTGTAGTTCCAGCTACTTGGAAGGCTGAGGTGGAAGGATCTCTTGAGCCCATGATCGATGCTGGAGTGGTCTTGAGTGTGCCGCTGTACTCCAGCCTGGGCAATGGAGTGAGACTCCAACTCAAAAAAAAAAAAAAAAGTAGAAAAGTTCAGAGACACAAAAATGTCTTTAAATAACATTTTAGTAATGGTATTGCTTTTTAAAATACCTAGTAGCTGAGTTTATAGATAATGGTACACAGCATAAGAAGGCATAGGCTAAGGCAGAAAAATATGGGATCAAAAAATAATAAAGCCAACCTAGGTCTAGAAAAGAAATAAGGCAGCAGTTGTGTGACAGAACTGGGTATAGCAGGAAAATCTTTAAAGTGGATATAATGGTGAAGCAAAAGCTACAGAAAGAAAATGAGGCAAGCATAAAAACAAAAGCTAACAATTAACTCAAAAAACCCCAAAGCTGTATTACAAAGGAAATCTTATCACAATACATCTAGCTTTCTAAAGAAGCTGAGAAAATAAAGAAGCACAATATATATCTACAACTTTTGTGACATTAATCTTCATATTCCCCATTTCTGGTTATCTTAATTTGTTCAAGTATATTTGTGTTATTATCTGGAGATACTTATCTATTCCAAAGGAGTTTTCTTCTCACTCACCTTCTTTGTCTTGTTGTTGGAGAATACATTATACTTACATTTACATCAGGCCTATCAATACAAATACATTTATATTTCTATACAGTTGTGATTTTTAGATGAGTTAAGAAAGAAAAAATATGCATTCATACTATCTTTTTTAATGACCTGATTATCTTTGCTTGTGTACTTTGTCATTTTATGTGAATTAATCTTATCTGTGATTCCTTAACTTTAGCCTAAAAAAGCTTCCTTTAAGTGTTTTTTTCATCCAGCCCCAAATATCAGTGCTTCCTTAGATATTTCCTGTCTGGTGTGTCTGCTAGGAATAAATTTTCTGTTTTTGTTCATCTGAAAAAAATTAAAAATAAAAATATTTAGTAGCTGAGTTTAGTGAGAATTCTTCACATAAGAATATGTTTGCTGGACATGGTGGCTCACACCTGTAAGTCCAGCCCTGCGGGAGGTGGCGGCAAGAGAATTGCGTGAGTCTAGGGGTTTGAGACCAGCCTGGGCAACCTGGTGATACCTTGTCTCTACAATAAATCAAAAAATTAGCTGGATGTGACGGCAAATGCCTGTAGTTCCAGTTACTTGGAAGGCTGAGGTGGAAGGCTTGCCTGAGCCCAGCAAGTCGAGGCTGTGGTAGCTTTGAGCAAGCCACTGCACTCCATCCAGGGCAATAGAGTGAGACTGATAAAAAAAAAAAAAAAAGAATACAAGAATACATTCAAGTATAAATTATTATTGTGGATGTTTTCTTCAACATCACCAAAAAGGATAATCTAATGATATTTACTTAATGAAATTTAATTCCACTTAGTGGAAGAAATCGAAATCTAAATTTAAATTAGGAAACCCTGTTATAATCTTTCATTCTATTCTTTGCTTTTATTTCATAGCACTTAACTTCATCAGTAAGTTATGTGTTCATTCATGTGAGTGTATGTGTTATTTATTGCTGTGTAACGAATCTCCCCGAAACTTAGTGGTTTAAAACACACATATATTATCTCACAGTTTCTATGGTTCAGTTTCTAAAAGTACAACTTAGCTAGGTCTTTTGTTTCAGGGTCTCTCACGAGGCTGTACTCAAGGTATCATCTGGGGATGTCTCAACCAAGGACTCAACTAGGGAGGATTTATTTCTTTGAAGACTCAACTAGGGAAACTAGGGAGAATTTGCTTCTAAGCTCACTCGCATGGTTGTTGGTAGTACTCACTTTGCAGACTGTCGAATGAAAACTTCAGTCCCTTATGAACTGTTGGCTTCTTGCCACATGGTCCCTTCCATAGATAGTCTCCCAACATAGAAGTAAGTAAGGGGTCAAGAGAGACAGGACCATTAAGTGAGAGTTAACAAGACACAGTCTTTTGTAATCTAACCACAGATGTAATAGTCAATCACTTTTGCTGTATTCTATTCATCAGAAGCAAGTCACTAAGTTCAGTCCACACACAGTGGGAAGATAGTACATAAGATATTACATATGTAAAAGGAGGCAAGGATTCTCAGGGGTTATCTTAGAAACCTGTCTACCACAGTGAGTATTCAGTTAATGTCTATTTTCCCTACCTCCCCATTAGACAGTAAAAAAATTTTAAGGCCAGGATCACATCTGTTTTTCATGACTATTTTCCTATCACCTAGTACAATGAGTGGCAAAAAGTGGGACTTAATACATGCTTGTTGAAATAATGACAGAATAAACACATTACAGTTATTGATGCTTAAACAAGATAAAGGGATATTTCTATGATCATTTATGATATATATTGTCTGATTTACCTTTAATTCACACACACACACACACACACACACACACACACACACATATAATGTTTTTCTGTTACAACTTTTGCTGTCAACCTAAGTATCTATTCAAATGTATGATACCATGGTGATAAACAGTTACACATTGATGTAGCATTTTTTAATATTTGTGTAAGGCTGTGTACCTTATACCTGCTTTCATGTGCATTGTCTCTTTTTATTTTTTGAGGTGAAGTCTCACTCTGTTGCTCAGGCTGGAGTGCAGTGGCACACTCACTGCCACTCCAGCATCGACCTGCTGGGCTCCAACAATCTCTCTGCCTCAGCCTTCCAAGTAGCCAGAGCTACAGGTGTGCGCTACCACACTTGGCTAATTTTTGATTTATTGTAGAGATGAGGTCCTGCCAAATTGCTCAGGCTGGTCTCGAACCCGTGGGCTGAGGCAATCTACTCGCTTCGGCCTCCCAAAGTGCTGAGATTGCAGGCTGAGCCACGGAGCCTGGCCCGTTGTCTCATTTTTAAGAAAAATTTTTATTTTTGTTTTTTAGATTCAAGAGGTACTTGTGCAGGTTTGTTTTATGAATATATTGAGTGATGATGAGGTTTGGGCTTCTATTGAGCATGGTACCCAATGGATGGTTTTTCAACCCTTATTCCTTCCCCTCCCTCTCGCGCTTTGAGTCCCCAATATCTGTTGTTCCCATCCTTATGCCTGTGTGTATTCAGTGTTTATCTCCCACTTATAACCGAGATCATGTGGTATTCAGTTTTCTGTTTCAGTGATAATTTGCTTAGAATGATGTCTCCAGCTACATCCATGTTGCTGCAAAGGACATGATTTTGCTCTCTCTTTTTTTTACAGCTGTGTATATGGTGTATATGTACATTTTCTTTATCCAGTTCACCGTTGATGGGCACCTAAGTTGGTTCCATGTTTTTGCTATTGTGAATAGTGCTGCAGCAAACATATGTGTAGAATGTTTTATGCTCCTTTTAGTAGAATGACTCATGCTTCTTTGGGTATATTGATGTTGTATTTTGGAGTTATCTATGAAACAAAACAATACTATGTGAAGTAATAGCTGCCAAATACAATATAGCAAAAATGATTATTGCAGACAGTGGGTACTGTGGATGAGAGCCATCACCAATGCTCTCTTTATGATTCCTGTGCTTTAATAGATGAACAGGACCTTGGTGAGTAGAAGTCAGTAAAGAAAGCTTCCAGGTGGGAAAAAAACCACCCAAGCAAAGACTTGAAGACAAAGGTGTCTATGTAGTGCACAGGAATACATAGCAGAACAGTTGGCAAGATAGAAGTATGCTTCTAGGGAGAACCTGGAGACAAGGTAGGAGGGGAATCATAAAGTCTTAAAATGATGGAATTGGAATGGATCATAGTGGTCATCTAATCTACTCCTTTCCTGTTACATACGGGGAAACTGGGGCATAAAGAGATCAAAAGGCTTGTCCTATGTACCACGACAAGTCAATTGCAGAGTAGGAGGTATTAGAGTACTATGAACACATTCTTTAGTGTTAAATAGCTGGATTTGAAACCCAGATACCTCTCTAAACTTTAGTTTTCTTGTCTATAAAATGGTAGCAATAGTTTATACTAGCGGTTCTCAACCTTTTTGACATCAGTCACCAGTTTTGTGGAAGACAATTTTTCTATGGACCAGGGGTAGGGGGTGGTTTTGGAAAGATTCAGGCATATAACATTTATTGTGTGCTTTATTTCTATTATTATTACATTGTAATATATAATGAAATAATTATACAACTCACCATTTAAAAAAAAGAGGTATGGATGGAAGTGGTAAATTAAAAAATGGGCAGACCATGTGCAGACTAAAATAATTGTTGGATTCTGACTCAAAGTCTGCTACCAAATGCAACTGTACAATTGAAGTACATTAACTCATTTGCCAATTACTGATAGGGTTTTGATATGAGTCTGCAAGCAAGTGATTTATTATGGTCTCTGGGAAGTCAAACCTCACTGCTAATGTGAATCTGTATTTGTAGCTACTCCCCAGTGCTAGTATTACCACCTCAGCTCCACGTCAGATCATCAGGCATTAGATTATCCTAAGGAGAGTCTAACCTAGTTCCCTCACATGCACAGTTCACAATAGGGTTTGCATTCCTTGAGAATCTAGTGCCACCACTGATTTGATAGCAGGCAGAGCTCGGTGGTAATGAGAGCGATGAGGAGCAGCTGTAAATACATATGAAACTTTGTTCACTCGCTTGCCACTCACCTCCTGCTGTGTGGCCCAATTCCTAACAGACCATGGACCAGTCCAGGGGCTGGGGACTCCTGGTTCATACCACTTGAGGTTTTTTTGAAGATTAAGTTAGAGAGTGCTAGGTGTGCTACATGGTCTATGGGTGTATATATGTATGTGAATGTGTGTGTATCTATATCTGTATCTAGTATATCTTCATATTCTAAAAGGAAACACGAGCTCTCTGGATCAGAGAACATACCATTATTACCCACAGAGCATCTAGCACTGGTTCTTCAAGCATCAAGCTCTATAAGGCAATATGGTAAGAGCCTGATGCTACTGCATGTGCAACTGAGTTGTGCCAGGAGAGGAACACCAAAAATATAAGACTTGGAACTTATATAAGGGCTGCTGACACACCTGCCCATCATCCTTTCCAGAAGGAGAGAGAAAGGGAAAGGGAGAGAGAGAGGGAAAGAGAAAGATACTTTATTTTTTACTATGGAATGTGAGCAAATGCCCTTGAAGAGAGAGAACAAATGGCTCCAGGAGAGTAAAGCCTTTAAATCTCTCCAGAGCAATACTATATCTCTAATTTCCTAGGCATGTTTGCCATTCAATCATCCTTTAACTAAGTTTGCTGGTGCTCTTGCTCAGAAAGACCAGATAATGCAGAAATGTGAAAATATACATGGAGAATTGCAAACCAACAATAGGTACTCAGTAAATGTTATCTCCCTTCAAGAGTCCAAAACAGTGCTCTTTACTTTAAAACTTTCCCCGCAGATGCCACCGTTGTTGAGAGACCAAAGGCTCTCATGAGATACCCTAGGGTGAAGAGCCCCAATGACTATACTATGTCATATATACCTTTTATTTGGTCATTTTTCTTGCTTACAGCTCAACCCAGCAATCTGTTGGTTGCTTCCGTGGGGTTTTTTCACACATGTAATTTCTGGAGATCAGAAATTCTGGAGAGTATTTTGTGTGCAGTGGGCTAGACATTTTAACTATTAACTGGTAAGTTGACCTACGCCCTGCCTTCCCCTACTCTTGGCAGTTACAGTGTGAGGTTACTATTTGGGAAATTTTATTATAAGGGAACCAGAAAACAAAGACGTCAACTTCTTTAAGGGCTCTGGTTACATATTTGAAACGACATGATCTTATGAAACCAGTTCCATAATGCACTCCTTCCTTATCTAAGGACTAGATACAGATAACTGGAAGGGAATATCAGAGAGGAGAGCAATAGTGAATACTGGTATGGGTAAGCTGCCAGCCTGGCTCAGATTGAGTAAGTACGGAGGACGAGAAATAGAATTGCCTGGAAAGTGGCAATTGCACATTACAGATTAGAGATGATTGTCTGAACCATGACAATAGAAATGGAGAAAGAACACAGGGGTGAACTTGGGAGGCTTTACAGTTTGGTAGGTGGGACTTGTAAAACTCGGTGACTGAATATAGTTTAAGAAAGAGGGTAGAGTTCAGGGTGAATTAGGTTTCTAAGCTGGGTTTTGTGTGACCAAAACATTTTAACGGAGGTTACAGATAACTAGATGTTGTATTGTTGGGCTTTTACTTTCTTTCTTCTTTTTTTTTTTTTTGAGCCGGAGTCTCACTCTGTCGTCCAGGATGGAGTGCAGTGACACACTGCTCACGACCACTGCAGCTTCGACCTACTGGGTTCAGGTGATCCTTCTGCCTCAGCCTTCCATGTAGCTGAAAATACAGGCACGTGCCACCATGCCCGGCTAATTTTTGGACATATATATATATATATAATTGACTTGTTAGAACAACTCTCTCAAATAGGAACTATTGGTTTGCAGGTGGAAAAGCAGAATCAACAGAGTGATCAAACATATTGTCCAAAGTCACAATGTTCAAGAAAATCTGACTCTGAAACTTATGTTTTTACTACTATACTATACTGTCTCCGTGGGCTTGGTGGCTCAGCCTGTAATCCTGCACCTTTGGGAGGCTGAGGTGAGTGGATTGCCTGAGCCCGCAAGTTCGAGACCCGCCTGGGCAACTTGGCGAGACCTCATCTCTACAATAAATCAGAAAATCAGCCGGGCGTGGTAGCGCATGCCTGTAATTCCAGCTACTCGGAAGGCTGAGGCGGAAGGATCGCCAGAGCCCAGCAGATAGAGGCTGCAGTGGCTGGGAGCAGCCACTGCACTCCAGTCTGGGCGACAGAGTGAGACTCCAACTCAAAAAAAAAAAAAAAGATGGAATTCCAGGAAATGCAGACATTTGAGGAGTAGATAGAGGAAATAAAATGGACTGAGAAGAAATAAATGATCAGAGAGCTAGAGGAATCAGAGCACTAGCACCCTCAAGTAGAGAGCGTTCTTTATCAGAAATAGATAAGAAAAGGATAAGAGAGTTTCAAAGAATGGTGGTTTTATTTGTTCACTAGGGTTGCTGTAACAAAGTATCACAAACTGGGTGGCTTAACTGAAATTTATTGTCTCACAGTTCTAGAGGTTAGAAACCCCAGATCAAGGTGTTGGTAAAGTTGGTAGTCTCTGAGGGCTGTGAGGAAAGCATCTGCTCTGGGCTTCTTTTTCTAGCTTCTGATGGTTTGCTGGCAATCTGGTGTTCCTTGGCTTGTAGATGCATCATACAGTCTCTGCCTTCACATGGAATTCTCCCTGTGTCTCTCCCCACAGTCTTCACTTTGCTTGAGTCTGTCTCAAAATTCCCCCTTTTTATAAGGACAGTAGTCATATTGAATTAGGGGCCTCCAGTATGAACTCTTAACTAATTACATCTGCAATGGCCCTACTTCCAAATAAGATCATGTGCTGAGATGCTGGGGGTTAGGGCTTCAACATATGAATTTTGGGGGACACAGTTCAGCCCATAGCAATGGTCAAGTGCACAAATGTGACAGAGAGGTCAAGAAGTTGCAAATAAACTTGATTTGACAATATGAGCTGGGGTACACGTATATTATGGAAGCTGACATGGGAAAGGGGCTTAGGTGAGGATATAAGGTAATATGCATAGACAATTCTCTAATAGGAAAGGTAGAGTTCTTCATATGCAGTAACGCAGAACTCTGTGTAGCTTTTACGAAGATACCTGATAGTGTAAACAGACATTTTATGGTTTGATGATGCTATTTCTTATGTGTGAAGCCAAATCTTTGGGAATTGTGATTTTGGTTTTGGGTAAACATCT
Organism: Cephalopachus bancanus; assembly: GCA_027257055.1. NCBI lineage: Eukaryota > Metazoa > Chordata > Mammalia > Primates > Tarsiidae > Cephalopachus > Cephalopachus bancanus. The sequence goes on from JAPVLO010000315.1 coordinate 1,189,425, forward strand.
GCACCACATGTGGTAATGTTGCCATAGTGATTGCTACTCTAAGGAATTCAGGATAGCATATTTACACTGAAGCGTCTGTGTTCCAAAATGCAGGCATAATTCTGAATACTAAGGACCTTTACATACATCCCTTTTGAATGCTAATGTTATTCAAATGAGTAATAGAATACTTCAGACACTTTTTTATTCCTTGAAAATGAAATGCCTTTCATTTCCTGAAAATGAAATATCTTTTCTGTCTGGAGATACTCTTCTAAAATGCAAGAACTCAAATAACTGCAAATTCAAATAGAGTTTTTGAACTGTACAGCAGGAAGGAGTTAGGATTTGGAAGGCTGATTTCAGTGCCTGCTGTGTGTTTTCACTTCTCTTTGCTAGGGCCAGTTGCTGTATTTCAGAAACAGGGAAGCTCTGAAAGCAGAGATGCATGACTGAGAATATGGAATTGGTTCCCTATGTATGTTTAAAACTCCAGTTTGAAAGAAATGCCTTATTCCTCTTCAAACTTCCCTACTGTTCTGGTGAATTCATTTCCTCAAATGATCCCACAGGACTGAATTTTGTGGTCCTGCCTTCAAGCTAGTAATAGTTTAGTCCTGTGTGTTAATGACTGATTTTCCCAGAGCATTACTGCCTGGCTGTCAGGGTCTTTTGAAGTTCCTGCTACAGCCAAGCTTGCCCAGTGCTGGACATTTTCCACTTCCTTCTGTTTCTACCCTACTACTTTCATCAGCTTAACATTATGAGTACTCATGCTGAGCATGTTGGAACTTTACCATGAATCCTACCCCATGCGAATATGTCCACACTCTTAATTCTACAGACACTCTCTGCTGGAGAATCAAAAAAATTAACACTGGAATCTTGTCAAATTCCCTACTTGTTTGATAGAGCCCAACAAACCCACAAAAAGAGCATCTTAGATAATCATAATGCAGATGCTTTTTGATTAAAATTTCTGGGAAGTTTAATTCATTTGATGAGATATTTGGCTAACAGAAATCTTCTGGAAACACCCATAAATGTGTATTAAAGTGGTGAGCTCCTACCTTGATTGTAGTGATGATTTCAGGGGTGCATACATGTGTTGAAACTTAAATTGTATGCATTAAATACATGCAGTTTATGTCAAGTATACATCAAGAAAGCTGTTATGAAAATGTGTGAGCCCCTGAGCAAACTTGTCTGTTATTTTTGTGTGTGGTCTCTTACTGACATGGTTGTATCTCAGAATTGGCCAACACTTTCACACCCTCATTTATTTACTATGAGGTGGGGCTGGCATGGATTTGCCCTCTAGGGCAGAACAGGGCTGGCAGAGGTGCTAGGGATAGGCGTGCATTTCACACTGCAAGCAAAGTTATTGGAAAAACCTGAATAGTGACTTCTGGAGCTCTGGAATAATGTTTTGCTAACATTTTAATATTAATAGTCAATTTTTGTGGGTTTGGTTGTTTTTGTTGTTGCTGTGTTTTATCTGGTCACTTTTCAAGGGGAAGTTAGATTACGTACATCCAAAAGCAGTTCAGAACCTTTCTGGTGTTTTTCTTCCTGTTATTATGTTTTCTTATTTTTATTTATTCTTCTAGTGCTAAATTAAACTTTATTTTCATCCGTAAGTATATTTTGCAGGGTAGAGAAGGCAGGGGAACAGGGAAAATGTATAGAGAGAGGGTCCCAGGATACTTCTGCAGAAGAGCTGCTGGTTTCAGCTAATATTTACTACATCCTATGCATTCTGGTGGGTGAACTCAAATTGTCTTCACATTCTCCACATTTCCATGGAGCCCCATGCTTTAGTCCCTTTCTACATGTTGTGTTAGGGCTTCCATGGGGTGTTCGCACATTCTAGACTCTTTCCTACTCCCCATTTTCCTCTAACTGATTAGTGATTGTCCAGGATGCTGAACTCTCTCTCTCTCTCTCTCTGGTTCTCTTTGTTCCAAACCTGAATTCTCTAAAGCAGTGAGTGCTAATCCAAGTCTGATGCTAAATTGTGATGATCAACAAAAGCTTTTTAAAGAGTTTTGATGGAGGGAAAGGCAACAACTAGGTGACCATTATAGGACAGAACAGGACATAAAGTGAGATATCAGGTATCTCTCTTCCTAGAGCCCACTGGCTATCCCATTTTGCAAAGAGTCCCTGGCCACCTCTCCCTATCTGGGGTCATCTCTCACTCTCTCCTGCATCCCTTCTTTCACCATTCCCCAAGCCTCGAAATTGCAGTTTCCATGTTCCCAGGAAAACTGAAAAGACAACACAAAAATAATCTCTCTGCCAAAAGAAACCAATCTTTTCATAGTAACCAGCAGGAAAGTTTTGGCTCACAACGTTCTGTACCTGGTTTTTCTGCATTTGGCTTTTGCACAACTAAAGAACCATTCAAAGTACCCACACCTTAACCCCAAAAGAACAGCTGTCTATCTCAAAAGAAAATCCAGATCTGTATTTTTAGAAAAACAGGGTGCTGATCAAAACTGTGAAATTACATTTAAAAATTTATAATGTAGGTACATATTCTTGGGAGGACTCAGGATCAAGGTATCTGTGCTTCCCTATCCTGCTGGCAATCCCACAGATGGGGTGAGGATGAGATGGTAGAAGATTTATCATACACCCTGCCCACCCCCTTCTTTCCAGGGTAAACTGAGGAGTTTGACTCTTTCTTTCCTCTTCTCTTTCTATGCTTCTTCCTCCTACTTTCCTCTCCTCCTTTCTATATACGCCTGTCTCTCTCCTACATTTGTATCTTTTCTAATTTTGTGGCAGATTCTTATAGACAGAAATTAGATCTAAATCTGATTTTGGTATATCGCCCATAAATAGTGCTTTGTGTAATTTTAAGGACACCAATTGCTTTCTATAATAACCCTCCCTTTTTCAGGAGAGAAAGCATAGGCTTTGGAAACTGCTGCCAGTATGCTTTTGGTTAGATCCTGGTAAACAGCACCTAGGTCCCCAAAAAGTTCCAAACTTGGCAGTTAGGTAAACTTCTCCAGGATGCATAGGTCAGCAATACATTTGTTCTTTTCTGGTATGAAATAGATAATGATGTCCCAAGATCAGGCAAAACATTAAGGGTAAAGATCTGCCATTAACTTCTCTGAACTCTACCCATTCCCTTTGAAAATCCAGAAGATAAAACTATGAAATCTGGCAGGATATAAATAGCAGCTAAAATCTGCACAGTACAAGTAGTGAAAAGTCTAAGCACAACATGGATATGTGCTCAACTGCAATCTAAGCACTCTGATTCTTCTACAATGTTTATTTTTTAATTTAAAGTATGCATTCTCTAGTTACATACATTTAAAAGTCTCTTCTCTTGTTACATAAATTTGTTCAAAAGTCCAGTGATGTTCTTAATCACTCTGACTTTGTCAGGGCTACTGCACTAGACAACTCCAGAAAGTGTCATTCACACCAGGGTCTCTGAATAGCTATCCCAGGAGTTGTCTAGTGCACAGCTTGCATGACAGTACATATAGCCCCTGGTTTGAATCCTGGTCTACTACTTACTAGTGTAAATTCAGGGAAGCTTTTATCTTCTCTAAGTCTCATACTCTTCAACTATTAAAAAGGGGGTGATAACTGATAAAATTGGGGTATCTATCCTTTAGTTGCTATGAGGATTCAATAATTAAACACATAATTAATTTGCTGTGAGGTAAAGTAATTAAGGAAATGGTAATAATTGTTCAGTATTATTGATTTTAAAAAATAACAAATAAGCCAGGCTCGGTGGCTCAGCCTGTAATCCCAACACTTTGAGAGGCTGAGGTGAGTGGATTGCCTGAGCCCGCGGGTTCGAGACCCACCTGGGCAACTTGGCGAGACCTCATCTCTACAATAAATCAAAAATTAGCTTGGCATGGTAGCGTGTGCCTGTAGTTCCGGCTACTTGGAAGGCTGAGACAGAAGGATCGCCAGAGCCCAGCAGGCCGAGGTTGTGGAGTCCGTGTGTGTGTCACTGCACTCCAGTCTGGGCGACAGAGTGAGACTCTGACTCAAACAAAACAAAACAAAGCAAAACAATAACAAATAAATTTTGACAGTTCCTATTTCTCTAATATCTTGGCCTCAGAGAATACAATCTGTAACGGTGGTAAAATGAGCATTTGCATAGGGTAGGAGCATATTGCTATCACATAGAAACATAGTTTTTCAAAGGCTCTAACTTGATATAATTTTATTAAATTTGACTCCCAGAGAGCTCTTTCAGTGTGCCAGGCTTTTATGTTACCAGATTTTCTCCCTCAGTCTTGCTGCATATCCAGTGCTGTCTGGCCTGCCTTGGCTCTGGCCACAAGGCCCCCTTCCCTCTGTTCTGCCATCCCAGTGACTGCCTGCCATGGATTTCCATGAATCTTAAACAGAATTCTATGAATTCCATGGAATTCCATGGAATTCCATGGAATTCAGAATTTCCATGAATCTTAAACAGAGCTAGACCCAGGAAAAGTGGGTTACTGGAATCTAGTATAGGGAGCTATAAGCTTCAGGGTCAAGTACACTGGAAAAAGTAGTTTATGAATTCCTTTCCTTCTTGCTCTTGAATGTCAGGTCTGATTTCATGGAAAGAAACTACAGAGATAGCAAAATAGTGCAGCAGGAAGATTATAGAAATGTGAATGCCAAGAGGTGAGTGTATATAGGGCTGAGGGGAAGTGGTATAAAAAATAGGAAAGAAGAGAGAAAAAGAGATGGAGGAAAGAAGTGATGAGAGTCTACAGTTGTTGGAGACCATGTTGCCATCTGCCCTTTGCCAACCTATGTCAAGGTTTAGGGCCTGGTCAGAAATGGCATCTGAGCTTATTAATCACAATCACCTTTGGACTGAGTTAACACTGTATAAATAACAAGGGTCAACAACCTTCTATCACCTGGGATAGTGGGAACAAATCTGAGGCACAAGTGTGAAATGAGAAAGAAAAAAAATGGTAGAGTATAGGAAAAAGAAAGCTAGAGAAAAGGAAAGGGGGAAAGGAAGGCGAAAAAATAGAGCTCTTGGAGAACCGGTAACAAGCATGTTTGCCACTGACACACATTAAGTAGTGCGTACAGAAGGGAATGAAAGAGGTGAACTCTAAATACTGTCCCCATTCAGGCTCAGCTTTGAGATATTTTGAAAGACTAAAGCAGTCTCAGAGTGCACAGGAGAGCAGCAAGTATCCTCTTCCTTCTGCTTGCAAAATTATCTCCCATCCCTGACATTGCCATTAAGAATGTGCTTACCAGACCTCCAACTACATGGAATGCAATTGATCAAGGGTCCAGTTTCTGTGCTCTGAAATTCATCATTTGTTCCAAAGCCATGCTTCCCTCATGCTACTTCTAGTCAATGACAGGGTGCAGCAGAGATATCAATGCAGTCCCATTTGGGGGAGACAGAATCTTCTGGTGGCTACTTTGGCTTCAAGACTCCAAACAGCCTAGTGGAACCTTTCTTAGACTCCAATTATCTAGGACTCTTCCACCTAAATTTTCTTCCCTCTTTCTTTCACCTGAGGTCAGACTTGCTTGATGAACTGATGGCTGTCCTAGCCTTGTATGGCTCCTTCCTCATTTTCTTTCACAGGAGGTCACCCTAATATAATCCTTGCAAATTTAATCCCAAATTGGCATCTGCTTCTCAGACTAACATAATCTTCAAGCACCAACAGACACATGAAATCCCAGCTCTCAATATTCATCATACACACGGCAGTGCCCTAAATCAGTGCTTGCTCAGTTATACTTAGAGAATCTTCAGTGTGCTCAGGGTGTGATGTAAAACTTTGATGTCTTGACTGTTCATTCCCATGCTCAATTAAGCCCAATTTTCAGGGGAGAAGTTCTAGCTTTGTCAGTTGGCACATCCTCAGTCTATCTCTGTGGGAAGGTGGGATGTCCACTTTTCCAGGCAAAAGGTTTTTCCAGGCTTTTATTCTTCAAATTCTATTAGAAGACGTCAACTGCAGCATCAACGTGTTTGATTTCTACATAATAGGGAATCTAACTAAGCAAGATATGGAGTACCTGCTCTCTAGTGCTTCTCAGAGGCCTTGACATTGGACAGCCCCATTCAAGTGAAGAAGTTTATTTGGAGTGACATGTGGGGAGTCTTATTTGTCCAGCCATTCTTGCAGGTTCTGAATTTTGTCATTAGGACCATCAGAAAACTGGATACTTGTACAGCTCATCTTGGATGAACAAAGGAAACATTGAGTTCAGGCTAGGGTTATGTCCTTAGTTTTGTTTTTTTGGGGGAAGTATTACTTTGATGCACTTAAAATTTCTTTATTTACTCTCTTATTACTCTCATTACTTTAATGCACTTATAATTTCTTTATAAATTAGAGTGTGTGAACACAATGAACACATATTTGGGGATGTTGAAATAGAAATATTTGGCACAGGAAATATGCAAACGATAGTATTTTCTCTTGTTTAAAGAAGCTTACCAACAATGCAGCCTCTAAACAAGAAGGTTTATTTTATTCCTTTGAGACACTAAGATTTTCTAATTTTTAATATTGTGGTAACATATATGTAACCTAAAATTTAAGATTTTAACTGTTTTATTATTTTTAATTTTAACTATTTTAAATTGTGCACTTCTTTGCAAGGATTCAATGCAATGATGAATGTGAATTAATTCACATATAGTGAATTACAATATAGTGATTTGCAAGGATTCAATCCTTTGCAAGGATTCAATGCAATGATGAGTGTGAATTAATTCACATATAGTGAATACAATAGTACCTGGCACATAATAAAGTGCTTGGTTAGTGCATATGTATGCAGTTATATGTGGGTGGAGGTAGGGTACAGATACTAACATGGTATCTCATGTTAAGATACCAAACCACTTGAACTATTATGTCATACTGAGTCCTCCAAGAAAAGGCCAAGATGGAATTAGATGTGCAAGAGAGTTATTGGGAAAATGCCATTGAAGGGATAAAGTGGGAGGAAGCAGGAATAGGTAGGTCACCTTCAGACCACAATGTTGGTCTGACATATACGAAAGGAGAAAGAGAAGAAAGGAAGAGTCTTAAATGCTTCAGTTCAGTAATCCCAGCTACTTGGAAGACTGAGGCAGAAGGATTGCCTGAGCCCAGCAGGTCAAGGCTGCTGTGGCTGTGAATGTGCCACTGCACTCCAGCATGTGTAACAGAGTGAGACTCATTGTTCACAATAGCAAGAACCTGGAACCAACCACGCTGCCCATCAAAAGAGGACTGGATTAAAAAAATGTGGTACATATATACGATGGAATACTATGCAGCCATAAAAAAGAACAAAATCATGAATTTTGCAGCAACCTGGATGGAGCTAGAGTCTATAATACTGAATGACCTCTCACAGCAACAAAGATCTGAGTATCACATGCTCTCACTCATATAGTGGACCTTGATCATCCAACGCACTACCATAAGAAAATGACTGACAGTGGTGGGAAACTATGGGGTGGGGGGATGGGACTAATGGTAGTAAACATCTGTCTGGGGATGGGGAGACACCTGTTATCAACAAGGGGGCCTGAATGAAGCATATTTGTATACCTAATCCTTAACTGTACCCCACAATATCAAAATAAAAAATATTGATTAAAAAAAAATTAATGAGTTCAAAACTGTTTTGAACAGTGGGAAAAAAAAGAATACTGCAGTTCTGAGCAACCTTTTGCAAGGTTGATGAGAATACCTGAGACAAAGTTGCCCATTAAAGGAATCCCCATCAGGCAGGAATGACTTGACTTGAGTACCCTCAGTGTGCCCAGTCATTGGATGGGGGGGGCCTGGAGGCTGTTGGTCAGCTATGCTCTCCATAACAGGCTTTTTAAACAGGGCATATGAAGAGCATATCTCCTTGCCTCCACTCTCAACAATAGCCCATCAAAACCCATTACTCATTGACTGAGTTTGCTGTGAGGATTAAAAAACTCCTTTCGCCATGTATGTGTACCTCCTATAGAAAGCCTTGTTTGAGAGTCTTCCTGAATATCTCAACAAACTTGGTCCTGTGACAACTTCTTCCCCAAACACAGGTGAAATACCATAAGGACCTGACATTCTTCATTCACATCTGAGGTTATCTTACCAAATATCCTTCTAATTGCCCTTGTGAAACTTTCCCATTTTTCTAATTCCAATGGGATTTGCCTTTTTACCTAGTTCCTATTGGATGCGAGACTGGGTCTGCGTTATTGGTTCCTAAGTTTGACTTTTCCCTGGAGTACTTCCCTTGCTTCTGTCTCATATTCCTGAAGCCTCAGGCCAGCCTTGCCCTATTCCTGAGTCCAACTCTGGTTTCCAAGAAACCAGACCCATTTTAGAGTCCCAGGGCCCCATTGGTCTGAATCCAGTTACCAAGAAACAAATGTCTTCTCTTCATGGATATGAAAAGCAATATGACTGACTTTATATGTTTCCTTTTTCTTTGGTTGCAACTTTAACAGGTTAAAAATGTATTTTATTTTGGCTGGGTGTGGTGTCTCATGCCTATAATCTCAGCACTTTGGGAAGCTTAGGTGAAAAGACTGCCTGAGCCCATGGGTTGGAGACCAGCCTGGGCAACTTGACGAGACCTCATTTCTACAATAAATCAAAAAATTAGCCGGGCGTCATGGCACCCACTTGTAGTTCCAGCTACTTAGAAAGCTGAGGTGGAAGGATCACCTGAGCCCAGCAGGTCAAGGTTGCTGTGGCCATGAGAGTGCCACTGCATTCCAGTCTGGGCAACAGAGTGAGACTCTAACTAAAAAAAAAAAATTATTTAAAAAAGAAATTTCCCCAGGATACTATATAGACTTAAATATAGTAATCATAGCTCCCCATGGGATTTTGGGAAATTTAACAAAGTGGTTCAAAGTTTTTTAGGTGGAATGAAAAAGGTGGAAGATTAAACACTTCTGAAAAAGAAGAGCTACAGAATGGCCCTTCCTTGCATGATATAAAAATATATTGTAAATAGTGCTCCAATGTGGCTAAAGAAAATGTAGGATATGTATTCAATGGAATATTATTCAGTCTTTTTTATTTTTTTAAAGAGAATCCTGCAAGTTTCATCTTGCAACTACATGGATGAAACTTGAGGACATTATGCTAAGTTAAATAAGCCAGTCACAGAAAAAACAAACACAGCATGATCTCACTCATGTGAGGAATATAAAACAGCCAAACTCATAAGAAGCAGAAAGTAGAATGGTAATTGCCAGGGTTTGGGGAAAAGGAGAATGGGGAGATGCTGTTCAACAGGTATAAAGTTTCAGTTATGAAAAATAAATAAGTTCTAGAACATCGTGCCTATAGTTAACAATACTGTACTGTACCCTTACAAATTTGTTAAGGTGTAGATCTTGTGTTAAGTATTCTTACGACCAAAAAAAAAAAAATTAAAATAAAACAACATTCCAACAGTTTAAAATTTACAGAACAGGTGCATTATAATTGAATTCAGTGTAGCTTTTGGACTCTCATTTTCTTTGATGGTGAACAATACTCAATCTTGCCTCTTCATTTTAATTCAGTAAGTTTGGTTTAAAATGTAGTTCCTTGTGAGTAAATATTTGATCAACTCTAACATCTGAGGTTACCCGCCTTCTTGACAGGTATGTACGTGATCTAAGTTACCCTGGGGACATAGATATCCTGGCATGGGGTAGCAGCATCTTGTTCTTGTGCCAGCCTCTGTCTACGTGAAAGTATAACTTGTTCTCACTCATCCTAGTCTTGAGGATCTTTCTGAACCCCATTCCAAGTCTCCTTTTGTCCTCCAGTTCTCTCATCACTTTTTTATATCCATAAGGAGCCCAGGATTATGAGACTGTGCCAACCGCCTCTTCGGCCCATCTGCCTGCACACCTTTTCAGTGGAGCTCTTCTACCACCCAAGCAGTGAGTTTCTCAGAATCCTGACTGAACTCACTGGACTCTGGGCTTCCCTATGAGTTCTCTCCTTGGCTGGGATCCCTTCAAAGCTCCCTCAGTGTTTCTATCACACTCTCTCCATCTGGGCTTTATTTAACTCCAGGTGGGTGGCATGTATCTAATGGAACAGGTCGGGGGAGGGTTCTAAAGCAAAGAGTCTATGTAAACTTTATTCAGTTCCCTCTAAAATATCCTATCTGTAACTGCTGTTCAAACTCTCATTTCCTTTTCTGGGGGGAGGGGTGGCTAGGGCAGAAAAAATAGCTGATATATATTGTCATGAACTCCTTTCTACTCTGGTTTTTAGTGTAAACTACACTTACTCCTCCAACTTTGGTGTTTTATATTTAAATCTAGTGTGGAATTACAAGAAAACTTTTCTTTTTTAACAAAGACTGAGTCTTGCAAATCAAAAGGCTTTTAGCCTATGGTTTCTACTATCTATTTAAGATTTCATTTAGGAATTCCATTGCCATTTTTTTTTTGGTCTTAGTAGATAGCCATCTTCCTCTTGTTTAAGTGTAATGTGGTGAGAAAATGAATGAAAACTATAATTTAATGTCAAAACATTGCCCAATATAGCATAGACAGATTTATGGTTTAGTTATAGTAAATATTAAAACTTTGTGATTAGATACTCTATTACTAATCCTTCCTCATGGTTTACAATCACTTTCCCTTTGGTCTATACATTTTTTTCTAGGCCCAGTTTTACTTAAATATTATTCAGTAGAGTTCTATCTATTTTTGACCAATTCTTGTAATGATAAGAATCACATAAAATGGACAAAATAGAAAAGAAACATCTGTTCAAAGGCATCAGAAAGCTACTGAGTCAGTGAGAATTTATAGGGCCAAGAATCCAAAAGAAGAAAGAAGCCTAAAGAGGGGAGTTTAGAATTTGATCTACTTTTTTCTCAAGGCAATTGCTGATTCTAAAAGTGAAAGGTATAGTTGAGTGCATGAGAAGTTGAGCAGAACTTTTGGCAATATTCTTGGGCTAGGAAAAGCCCATCAAGGAGGGGATGGCCCTGGAAAACACTCAGCCTTTTGTTTGGGACTTTTAAAGGCTATGCTCTAAGAGTAACAGTGAATCAGAAACAGACCCCTTGTAGCAGTGGTTCTCAATCATGGATGCACAGTAGAATCACCTGGGAAGTTTAACAATATATACCAATGCCCCATAGAGTAAAAATATCTATAAAATCATGCTGAGTAAAAAGAGCCAATCTCAAAGGAAACATACTGTATGATTCCTCTTGTATAACAATCATAGAACAATTACAGGGATGGAGAACATATCAGGGGTTGCTAGCGGTTAGGAATGGAAGGAAGGAAGGAAATAGGTGTGGTCAAAAAGGAGGAACACAGGGAGTGATGAGTATCTCCATTTTAGTGGTTTTTATAGAAGCCTACAATTACATAGAGCTACACACACACCTACATGAGTCCACATATAACTGGTAAAATCTGAATAAGCTCTGTAGATTATGCCAATGTCAATTTCTTGGTTTTGATATTGTGCTGTAGTTGTGTGAAATGTTTGCATTTGGTGGAAAGCTTTGGGGAAGGGGTACATTAATTTTGCAGTACATTTCTTTGCAACTTCCTATGAATCTATAATTATTTTAAAATAAAAAATTTGAAAATCGGGGCAACCCCTTTGGGTCCCCTCCCACTGTGGGAGCTTTTCTGTCCTCTCAATAAATCCTGCTTTTAAAAAAAAGAAGAAAGAAAAAAAGAAAATCTAACCCCTCCCCAAATTAATGCTTCACTCCAGACCAGTTGAATTGGATCTCTGAAGTGAAGTCCAGGCACATTTTTTTAAAAGCTTCCTACGTAATTCTAATGTGCATCCAGGGTTGAGAATCACTGCCTTACAGGGACTGAAGCTGCTTTTAGTAATTTGAATACTTGGTTGGATTAAGGTTATCTACCACTAGCTTTGTTCCCTCCAGAGCAAAAGTAATCCTCTATGGAAGAAGATAACATCATTCAGGGTCACAAAATATCTCTACAGTTTTCGTACTCAGTGTCCATCAAGAAGATAAGACTTGATTCAAATTGAGGAATAAATGCAGATAATATAAATATTCCACAGGAGATACAGAAATTGAAATTATAAGCCAAAGATTTTAAAATAACCCTACTTAAAAATAGCTTTACAAACAGAAAAACCACAAAGAAAAGCATTCAAAGCAAAAATAATACAAAGAAAACCATGCCTATGCACATAATAACAAAAGTACTAAAAATCAAAGACAAAACGTTTTGAAAGCAGTCAGAGAATAAAAGCTATGAAGGAACAGCAATAAGACTAAACTGCAGAGGAGGTGCCACCACCCCCCTCCGAGGCAGTGGAGGCACCGCCGCGCGCCCTGAGGCAGCGGAGGCGCCGCCGTGCCCCCTGAGGCAGCAGAGCCGCTGCCACCCCCCCCAAGGCAGCCGAGCCTCCGCCTCCTCCGAGGCAGCCAAGCAGCCACTTCCTCCGAGGCAGCTGCCACACAGAGGCGGCCATTACACATTACACATTACACATGCCAGTGGCCCAGCTGCCACCACTGCCACCATTGCTGCTGCTGCCGCCACTGCCACCGAGGCAGGCATTCCACATTGCACCGTCAGTGCCTGAGGGGTGGGCAAGCAACTGAGATAAAGACCATCTGGAGTGAGGGATAACACCACCTGCTGGCGATTCAAGCCCACCACCAGCAAGCACTGGTCCGAGGCTTGGGTCCCTTGGTCCCACGCAGGGCCGGATACTGCGGCCTTCTGCTGCTGCTGTTCCACCACGTGCGTGGGAGTCTCGGGTCTCAGCTAGCTCCCTGGCTACATCGTCTCTCATCCTCACCAAGCTGCTGGTCACTCAGGGAGGCTCTGGACACTGGCTCCTCAGAGACACTGGTCCCATTCCTGGTTGAAGTACCCTGTGGGGGGCCCAGAGCCACTCTCGCCACTCACTGCCTGCCCATTGGAGCTTTGGAACTCTGGATCCCCGGGCCCACCCTCGCTGAGGCACTCAGCCCGTGACTCCAAGCTTAGGGACCCAGACAAGCAGAGAGAAAGGGATCTACGAAAGAGAATCTGCCTCTGCCTCTCTCCAGGCAGAGATTTCCACTGCCCTGCCCACCTATCAACAAACTCCACTTTGGTTCCTAAGGAACCAAGACTACATACTGCTGAATGGACAGATTGTAAGGCAGAGGGAAATAGGTTCCAGTGTGCTCATACACCTGTTTGTGGATGCTAGAATCAGCATATACACTCTGAACCACAGCTTCCCTCTCAATTAAACCTCAAAACTGCAAAAAGTACAGATTGCAGCCTACACTCCAACTTCAAAAGTGAACAAAGCCAGAAGACCCTCATAAGGAAGAACAGGATATTGCAGAAGAAAAATAAAAGCAGCCCCACCTTCCCCCAAAAACAGAATTAAAGAAGGGGAGGGAAGGGGGAGAGAGGAAAAAAATCTACAAAAATGAAGAAAAACCAAAAGAAGAGTATGGGTCTCTCCCAGACCCCTGGGCGGACAGACACTGAGAAAACTGACTTTGGAATGCAAACAATGAAGAGCCCACGGAACGAAGGGTCTCGAACTACAAACGTTGATATCAAGACAATAATGGAGAGATTAAAAAGGACTGAGGAGACACAAGAAGAAACTAGGAAGGAGTTGATATCTGAGATAACAGTAATAAAGAATGCTGTGAAGGAAATAAATAACAAACTGATAAGCATGGAAAGCAGAATTACCCAAGCAGAAGAAAGAATCTCAGAGTTTGAGGACCAAAATACAGAACTAACCCAAACTCTTAAAAACACAGAAAACAAGTTCAAAAAGACAGAACAAAACCTTCAAGAGATGAGCGATTACTTCAAGAGACCAAACCTAAGAGTAATTGGCATACCTGAGGCAGAAAGAGAGACAGAGACCACACAAGAACAAACTTTCCATGAGATCATTCAAGAAAACTTCCCTTATCTAATCAGTGATGCAAAAATTCAAACACAAGAGATTCAGAGAACCCCTGCAAGACAACAAATGAGAAGACCAACTCCTAGACACATAATAATTTGCCTAAACAAAGTAGGCATAAAAGAAAAAATCCTAAAGGCAGCAAGAGAAAAAGGCCAGATCACCTACCATGGAAGGCAATCAGAATAGCGCAGATTTATCTACAGAAACCCTTCAGGCTAGGAGAGTTTGGAGCCCTATCTTCAAAGTCCTAAAAGATAAACAATTTCAACCAAGAATAACTTACCCTGCCAAGCTAAGCTTCATCAGCGAGGGAGAATTAAAATCATTCTCAGATATCCAATCCCTATGAACTTATGCTGACACCAAACCACCTCTACGTGAAACACTTAAGAAAGTATTAAGCACAGAAGAAAAGGAAAAAAGAACAACGTTCTTCAAAAGAGTACAGGGAAAAGAATAAAATATACATGAACCAACCCCAAAACCAAAAGAAAGACAAAAAAGAACCAAGTGGAAGAACAACAACTCCATAAGAACTCTATGATAGGGATGAACTCTCACATTTCAATAATTAGCCTGAATGTGAATGGACTAAACGCACCACTGAAAAGACATAGAATGGCAAAATGGATAAAATATCACCAGGCAACAATGTACTGCCTTCAAGAGACCCATCTCACTAGAAAGGTCATAAACAGATTCAAAGTAAAAGGATAGGAAACAAACTTTCAGGCGAATGGAACACAAAAGAAAGGAGGAGTCACGATCCTAATTTCAAACAAAATACCATTTAAGCTATCAAAAATTAAAAAAGATACAGAAGGCCACTACATAATGATAAAAGGTTCAGTCCATCAACAGGAAATATCTGTCCTAAACATATATGCACTCAACATAGGTGTGCCAACTTTCATAAAGTAACTTCTAGGAAGACTAAAGAAAGATATTGCCTCTAACACCATCATAACTTGGGACTTTAATACCCCACTCACAACCCTAGACAGATCATCAGGACAAAAAATCAGCAAGGAGATCCGGAACCTCAATATGACTCTGGACCAAATGGACTTAATTGATATCTACAGAACACTCCATCCAAAGACCACAGAATACACATTCTACTCATCACCGCATGGAACGTATTCTAAGATCGACCACATAATTGGCCATAAATCAAGCATAAGCAAATTTAAAAGGACCAAAATTCTACCATGCACCTTCTCGGACCACAGTGGAATAAAAATAAACATTGACACCAACAAAGTCCCCCCAAAACCCACAAAGACATGGACTCTAAACAGCATGATGCTAAACAACTCCAGGGTCAATGAAGAAATCAAAACAGGGATCAAAAGATAACTGGAAACAAATGAAAATGAAGAAACATCTTACCAAAATCTCTGGGATGTCTTAAAAACTGTAGTAAGAGGGGAATTTATATCCCTAAAAACACACATGAAGAAAATGGAAGGAACACAAACTAACAGCCTAACAAGCCACCTAAGGAAGCTGGAAAAGCAAGTCCACAAAAACCCTAATTTCAGCAGAAGACTCCAGATCACCAAAATAAAAGCCCAAATCCAGGACATAGAAGACAAAAAGATAATACAAAAAATCAATGAGACAAAAAGCTGGTTCTTCAAAAGGATAAACAAGATAGACTGATCAAGAAAAAACAAGAAAAAACCCAAATAAGCACAATTAGAAACACAAAAGATGAAGTCACATCTGACCCTGAAGAAATACAAAAGATCATTAGAGACTACTACATACACTTGTATGGAAACAAACTTGAAAACATTAAGGAAATGGAGGACTTTCTGACATCACACAATCTATCTAGTTTGGAACCAGAAGAAATTGAGACCCTAAATAGACCAATAACAATCAAGGAAATAGACTACATAATAAGAAAACTACCTACAAAGAAAAGCC
The DNA here is from genome assembly GCA_027257055.1 of Cephalopachus bancanus. Lineage (NCBI taxonomy): Eukaryota > Metazoa > Chordata > Mammalia > Primates > Tarsiidae > Cephalopachus > Cephalopachus bancanus. The sequence goes on from JAPVLO010000315.1 coordinate 1,205,258, forward strand.
CTGGTCCAGATGGCTTCCCAGCAGGATTCTACAAGATATTTAAGGAGGAGCTGATACCAATCCTACTGAAGGTATTCCAGGCAATTGAGAAAGATGGAACCCTCCCCAAATCATTTTACGAAGCCAACATCACATTGATACCCAAGCCAGGTAAAGATTCAACAAAGAAAGAGAACTATAGGCCAATATCGTTGATGAACATAGATGCTAAAATTCTCAACAAGATCCTAGCAAACCGGATTCAACAACACATCTCAAAAATCATCCACCATGACCAAGTAGGCTTCATCCCTGGGATGCAAGGCTGGTTCAACATTCGTAAAACCATAAATGTAATTAAATACATCAACAGATGTCAAAACAAAAACCACATGATTATATCATTAGATGCAGAGAAAGCTTTTGACAAAATCCAGCACCCCTCTTGATAAAAACCCTCGGACATCTAGGCATATGGGGAATATACCTCAAAATAGTAAAAGCCATCTATGAGAAACCCACAGACAACATACTCCTAAACAGACAAAAATTGGAACCATTTCCCCTGAAAACTGGAACAAGACAAGGATGCCCACTCTCACCCCTCCTGTTCAACATAGTATTGGAAGTCCTGGCTAGAGCAATCAGAGAAGAGAAGGCAATCAGGGGTATCCAAATAGGAAAAGAGGAAGTCAAATTATCTCTCTTTGCAGATGATATGATTGTGTACCTTGAAAACCCAAGAGAATTTGTCAAAAACCTCCTTACACTGATAAAGGCCTTTTGCAAAGTCTCAGGATATAAAATAAATGTGCAAAAGACAATGGCATTTCTTTACACCAATAATAAAAAAACAGAAACCCAAATAAAAACCACAATTCCATTCACAATAGCCACAAAAAAATGAAATACCTTGGCATCTTCGTAACCAGAGACGTGAAAGACCTTTACAATGAAAATTACAAAACACTGCCCAAAGAAATCAAAGATGACACAAACAAGTGGAAAAATATCCCATGCTCATGGATCGGAAGAATCAACATTGTGAAGATGTCCATCTTACCTAAGGCAATCTACAAATTCAATGCAATACCCATCAAATTACCAGCAACATTCTTCTCAGACCTAGAAAAAACAACACAGGAATTCATATGGAAACACAAACGTCCAAGAATAGCCAGAACAATTCTCAGCAAAAAAAACAAAGCAGGTGGTATCACATTACCAGACTTCAAACTCTACTATAAAGCTACAATCCTCAAAACAGCTTGGTATTGGTATAGGAATAGGAATATAGATCAATGGAATAGAATTGAGATTCCAGAAGCAAAACCTCAATTTCTCAACCAACTCATCTTCGACAAAGCCTCTACCACCTACCAATGGGGAGAGGAGAACCTGTTCAGTAAATGGTGCTGGGAAAACTGGCTGACCATATGCAGAAGATTGAAACAGGACCCCTACCTATCCCCATGCACAAAGGTTGACTCCAAATGGATCAGAGACCTCAATGTAAAACCTCAAACCATAAGAACCTTAGAAAATGAAGAACATACCCTCATGGAAATCGGAACTGGCTTCCAATTCCTGAACAAAACCCCAAACCCACAGGCCATAAGAGAGAGGATAGACAAGTGGGACTTTATTAAACTGATAAGCTTCTGCAAAGCCAAAGAAACCATCAAGAGAACAGGGAGACAGCCCACAGACTGGGAAAAAGTATTTGCCAACACCAGGTCAGACAAAGGTTAACATCATGGATCTACAAGGAACTCAAACATGCTGAGAGGAAAAAACAAACAACCCCATTATAAAGTAGGCAAAAGATATGAACAGCCACTTCTCAACAGAAGACATCCAAGCAGCCAACAGACACATGAAGAAATGTTCAATCTCACTAATCATCAGGGAGATGCAAATCAAAACCACACTGAGATACCACCTAACCCCAGTCAGAATGGCAATTATCAACAACTCAAAGAATAACAGCTGCTGGAGAGGGTGTGGAGAAAAGGGAACACTTCTACACTGTTGGTGGGAGTGTAAACTAGTGCAACCTCTGTGGAAAGCAGTGTGGCGATTCCTAAAAGCCTTAAATATCAACCTCCCATACGACCCCGCAATCCCCCTGCTGGGAATATATCTGGAAGAACACAAATTACTCTATAAAAAAGATACCTGCACACGTATGTTTATCGCAGCATTGTTCACAATAGCAAGAACCTGGAAGCAACCATGCTGCCCATCAAAAGAGGACTGGATTAAAAAAATGTGGTACATATACACGATGAAATACTACGCAGCCATAAAAAAGAACAAAATCATGAATTTCACAGCAACCTGGATGGAACTAGAGTCTATAATACTGAGTGACCTCTCACAGAAACAAAGGTCCGAGTATCACATGTTCTCACTCATATAATGGACCTTGAACATCCAACCTAATACTATAAGAAAATGACTGACAGTAGTGGGAAACTATGGGTGGGGAGATGGGATTAACGAGCAAATATCTGTCTGGGGATGGGGAAGCACCTCTTATCAATAGGGTGCCTGAATGAAACGTATCTGTATACCTAACCCTTCACTGTACCCCACAACATCATAATAAAAAATATTGATTATTTTAAAAAAGACTAACCTGACAGATGAATTCTCAACAGAAAAATGAAAATCTGAGTAAACACAGTGACATCATCAAAATGCTAAAAGAAATTTACTACCAACCTAGAATTCTATGCCCAATGAACATATCACTCAGAAATGAAGTAAAATAAGGGCATTTTCAGGCTGCTAGAAATTGAGAGATTTTGCCACTAAGGGAAATATGAAAGCATGTTCTCCAGGAGAAGGGAAATAATCCTAGGTGAAAGTTGGAGATACAAAGATTGAAAAGCAATGGATGGAGTAAATATGTGGGTAATTCTACATGAATATTGCCTGTATAGATTTTATTGAATATATTTATTGGTAGATGTTTCAAAATATATAACATTTGCCACTTTGAAAAAGTATTCTCACATAAGGTATATTATTTGATTTTCTATATAACCTTTCTACAACAGAAAAGTCTGTATCATTTAGGAATGTTGGTTGCAAGTATTTGAAAACAATAAAACTTAAATACAGTTTTATTTTTCTCACATAACATGAAATTTAAGGAAAGTAATCTGTGGTATTTGCATTTGCTGAATGTAATAATAATAAAAAAAACTGAGGCTTTTTCTTTCTGCTCCATCATTCTTAGTTTATTGGCTTTCAAGCTTATGGTGAACAGATGACTGTACCTCCTGGCATCACATTCCCATCCCAAGCAGGGAGAAAAGGGAAGGACAAAAGCCTGCATTGCTTTCCATTTATGGGAAAAACAATACTTCTCAAAAACCACTTATCAAACTTCTACTTACATCCTATTGGCCAGAACTGCTTCACAAGGGCACCTCTAGTTGCAAAAGAGGCTGGGGAATTGATTAAGCATCTTCCCAATCCCTAATGTAGAGGAAGGCAAAAGGGAAGGGTGCTGGAACTGAATGTGAAGTAAGCCAACCTACAGTACCTACATGGAATATAAGGCCGAGTGACTCACTAAATATTTACTGTACCCTTCTTTTAGTGTACCTTTTTGTAACTGCAGAGGTTAGAAAGCTAAAAACTCTTCCCAATGAGGATCCTATATGATTTAGCTTTTGCTAATCAGATGCACTTGTGCACGATTTAGAAATGAAAGTAATAGAGGTGAAAGCTCTTCTGCTGATTCTTTTGATTCTTTCTGATGGCTAGCACAGTCAGGCAGGGAAGCACTGGCTTTTTCAGTGCCAGCATTTCAGTGGCAAGTTACCAGCTTCATGGGGAGTGATGAGTCTGATGTAGAGTAGGCACATCTAGGAGAGTCTGAAAAGAGGCCATTTTGGTTATGTCAAAACAGTCATTTAGAAAAGACTTAAAAATTTGTGTTTGAGACCAGAAATAGCTTAATGATGCTAAACTCAGAAGTTTAATTAATGAGGAAAGCAGTCCTCATTAATACTTAGACATTCTACTTAGTGTCTACTAAGACATTAATACTTAGACATTAATGTTCTTAGACATTCTCACTCCATCCCAAGGAGACACTTGCACCATTATACACACTGAATGCTGCACCTTCATCCCAGACGAATCTTGGAAATAATAACAATGCTGGACCAAATGAAGTACTAATACTAATACTAGTACTAATACTAGTACTAATACCTTAGATAATTCAAATGCTTACAGTAAGGAGGTACTTATTGTAAGGTTTCAGATTGGTTTTCAAGCATTTTTTCCTAGATCCTGCCAGGTCCTAGAGGTGTTCTATCTGGTATAGGAAAGTTCCTCATAACTACGTTAATAATAGGGGTCTAATATATATCTCCTTCAAACTTTGCATGGGATGTACTGCCAAGATTCCAAAGCATGTAACCAAGTCTCTAACTCACAAAAATTGTCAGGGGAAAGAAGCCATACATATGTTTAAGCTGAAATGGCAGAACATAAATAACTTCATGATAGATATCATGGTTTTAACTGACCGTGGGGGAAATGATGAAGAGACCTTCTTAAAGTAACCCTCTATTACTAATAATGTTGGATTATTTAGGGTTACTGCTCAGCACACACCTGCATTCCTTCAAATCATAAGATTGTCTTAACCCCTTCCTGAAACAGAATAAGTCATAGACCTTATGGTTTTAGTCACATAGTGAAATAGGTTGTTATTAATCCCTGTGATCAATAGTTAAAGTTTGAAATATAATTATATTAATCGTGTAACTGTAACCAGTACACTTTTGTTTTGCTGTACTCATTGATTAATGGTGCATGCTCCACTTTATAGTAAACTCCACTAGCCCTTTTACTTAGAGCTACTGATAAACTAAATTATAGGCTCTCGGTAGTAGGTATCGAAAATATGCAGAAAATGAAAGTTATAATTGATGGAACATGATTGAAACTGTACTTTTACAGAATGCTTTGTAAATCACATAGTTTGATGTTAATCAATAGCAAACCTTGAGGTTTGCTATTGATTAACATCAAACTATGTGATACATAGAGACTGTAAAACCGAGGAGCTGAGCTGGCCTTGATATCTATATTGGTTTGTCTCCCTGAATTCCAAATTCAGAAATAAACTTATTTCCTTCCAGTTCCCTGCCTCTTGGATTTTACTGGTGAGCGAGAGAGTAGCCGTATGTTCCACAGACTATATCAGTGCAGCATGGCTCTGGAGTTAGCAGTGGTGATGGTTGTGGTAGCAGCGACCTGATTCCTGGTATGTGCTTCTGAAGCCAACAGTTCCAATGATGGCCTCCTGCTGGTGGCAGAAGTGACATCTACCCTGGCGGCTAGTTCTGCAGAGTTGTTCTGGGAGTTATTTTTGAAGGCCTAGCCTTGAGCTAGCACCTACCTACAATTTTGTTACGTTTCTGATCCCATGTATTAAATATCATTGCTTACAATAGCCAGTTTCTGTTTTCCAAAGTTGACCCTGACCTATATAATGTGTCTCAATCCACCTCTTTAGGCTCCCAGCACCCATACTCAATCCTTTTAATCAAATATATACTTGGTTTGGAGGGAGTCATTCTTTCCCACAAATTTCAATTAGTTCTTGTATTCAGGAAAGCTTAAGTGATTTCTATTCCCATCTGGTTCATATAGGGGCTCCTCAAGTTGGCCATGACATTAATCTGTCTTCAATATTCCCAATGTATAGTACATGGAGAAGAAACAGGATGACTGCACTATGAACATGACACATGGAGCTGTCAATAGTCATTGCACAGAATCCTGTTGAGTAGGCATGGACAGGACTCCTTCTGCTGACAGTGAAGTCATTTCCTTGGTTGAGCTATGTGTCTGTCAGTCCTGGTTCTACCTTCTGGGAGAATCTTCTCATTACCCTTCATTGCCCGTCTTATTTAGGCAGTGGAGAACATTCAGATTTTGCAAGTCACTTCCTTTTGAAACGTATTCAGGAGTCTGAGGATTGACTGCCATAGGCGCTGAATAGTCAGTCATTGGCTATTGGCCAGACAGGCCCAACATTTCCTTGCAGTTTCCATGAACCTGCTGAGAAAGTTTCTATTCAGTTGGATTCTTGTCAATCCCAGATGTAACCATAGTCAAAGATTTATTTTGAAATAGACCACAAACCTGAAGTTTGGTTTTTCCCGCAGCCCTGTGTTCTCAGTTCTCTATAGCCCTAATCTTCTTGGGCACTACATGGGGCAACCTGAATAGCCTTCTTTGGAAAGACACCACTCTTTTATCTGTATTATTTTACTTTATTTTAATTGTGGAGTACATGTGAGGATTTACTACATAAGTAAATTATGAGCAGGTGAGATTTGGGCTTCTAGTGAGTCCTCTCTCTCTTGATAGTGAACCTGGTAGTGTGGTTGTGTGCACCTTATCCCTCCTCCCTCCTTCCCTCTCTTCTTCAGTGATGTCCAGCTTCTGTTGTTCCCACTTTTGTGCTCGTGTGACCAATTATCAAGGCCTGCTTATGAGAGGACATGTGGTATTCAGTTTTTTGTTTCTGTGATAGTTCACTTAGAAAGAGGGTCTCCAACTGCATCCATATTGCTCCAAAGGATGTGATTTTTTTCTTCTTTATGGTTTCATAATATTCCATAGTGTATGTATACATACCATATTTTTTTATCCAGTTCACTTTTGATGAGCATCAGGGTTGGCTCCATGTTTTTGCTATTATGAACAGTGCTGCAATGAACATACATGTGCAGATGTCTTTTAGGTCGAGAGATTATGTTCCTCTGGGTATATTCCCAGATGTGGGATTGCAAGATCATATGGTAGCTCAATTTTTAGTTATTTGAGAAAATGCCACACTGCTTTCCACAAATACCGAACTAGCTTATATTCTCACTAACAGCATAGAAGTGTGACTTTTTCTCTGGAGCCTTGCCAACACCTGTTTTGTTTTGTTTTGTTACTTTTTAATGATATTCATCTTTACCAGTGTTAGGTGGTATTTCATTGTAATTTTGACTTGTATTTCTCTGATGATTAATGAGGTTGAGCATTTTTTCATATGTTTGTCAGCTGCTTGAATATCTTCCTTTGAGAAGAAGATACCACCTTTAATTAATTTTATTCCCTAGGAGTTGGCCCTCTCCCTCTTCTCTCTGGTAGAGAACTTTTAAGGGAAAATGCTTAGAGCCCTAATTTTGTCAGCCAAAGCTACTCCTTCCTTGCCCCTTAGATTAGTTTCCATACCAGTTATAGAACTTGGTTTTATTTTTACCCTTACAGGGTTCCAAATGGTGACATTTTCAAGCAATTTTGAGTGCAGGCAGCAGGCAGAAACTACTGCTCCCAGCAATTTGATTGCCAATGTAACAATGTTGGGAGATGAGGTCTTGAAAAGGTGATTACGTCATGAAGGCCTAGTCCTCATGGATGGACTAATGCTGTTATTGTGGGAGTGGGTTAGTTTTCACAGAAGTTTGGCCCCTTTTCCCATCTGTCTGTGTGCTCTTGCCCTCTCTTTTTTGCCATGTGATGCTTTCTGCCATTGGATGACCCTTGCCAGATGCTGATGCCAGATTCTTGAGCTTCCCAGCCTCCAGAACTGTGAGCCAAGTAAACTTCTGTTCTTTATAAATTACCCAGTCTGTAGTATTCTGTTATAGCAGCAGAAAGTGGACTAAGACATCCCCTCTTGCAGGACTTTGTGGAAAGTGGCAAAGCATTCTTAATAGGATGTATGTTGAAATGGAGAGGGGGAGCATTATTTAAATGGATCAAATTGTTTTTTAAAAAAATTATCCAGGGTATTTCATAAATTTTTCTTCAAGATGCAGAAGCATTCATGAATTTAGATAATCTGGTCAAATCCTCTAACTTCAGAAAAGAAACTAGGCACCAGAATCAATAATGCTGTCTTCTCCACTGAAAAGCATTTTTAAAAGTAAGATTTGACCCAACATTTTCCCATCATTCTCTCTTATTTTTTCAAAAATAAGATTTTTGAAGCAGAACTACATTTCATTCTTATTTATTCCAAGTTAATAGCTCAGCTGTTCAATGTCATACAAAATAAAGACTTCCAGAAACTGTCAGGTTCTGTTTAACCTTCCTTACTATGGAGTCAACTTGACGCTATTAGCATACTGTACTACACAGGATCAAAGATAAAAGTCATAAAACATGATTGCAAAGCAACTAGCATGGACTTCAAAGAGGCGCTAAGACAGATGTGAGCAATATCCTATTACTGTATGTACTTATCACTGTTGCATACAGACGGTGGTGGATACCCCAGAATGGGTGCTTAAAGAGTTCAAGAATGGGGGCACGAAGGGAAACCAGGCAGGTTTGGCTAAGTAGAACCATGCACAAAGGACACTTGGGAGGCGAACCATCTGTCCCTTCCATTCGTATAGTCTGTTCTACCTTGTTCAAAGTATTTCTAATAGGTTATTTTAATTGACCTTTCAAACAATTTGCTGTGAAGTAGACTGGAGAGAAATTATTGTAAAAGTTTATTTAAAATTGTTAAGTTCATCTGCAAAGGCTAATCATTATTATCATACTTTTACGAATGAAGAAACTGAGACACAATGAGGTTAAGTGATTTATGCAGAGCTGGGTTCTTAATCCCTACTTAACTCCTGGCTCTGTGCTCTTTTCACACCATCCCAATAACTCCCTCTCAGGAACACTCCGGCTTCTGCATTTCCGCAGTACACATCAAAAACTTCAAGCAGATTGCTCTGAGGTAATAATTATGAATGTGTGTAAAACTTACCTGTAATGATTCCATTATCCCATTGTTAAAAGCAAAATATTGAAATATTACCAAATGTCTACCAAAGATGGCACATTAAATAACACAGGGAAACATCATAATGGTAGAAAGACGACACATAATTCAAGAAAAGTAGGTCCAGAAACATAACACTATATCAATGAGGGAAAAAAAATCAATGTGTATGCATAACCTTAAAACATGTATTTATCTAGCTCTGTTATAACCAACAGTAACAGCAACAATAGCATTTTTGCCCACAGTTAAATCTCATGTGGGCACCCTTAGCAACCAGCTATTAGTCTCTAATCCTATTATCCATTAAAATGGACTAGGATTCTTGGAGGATAGTTGACTGCATAATTTGGGGGCAGGAAAAAATTATGTTGGATCTGAAATAACAGTTTGTTTGGATAGAATGCAAGGACAGAAGTGCTTAGAAGACAAATGACACTATATAAGGGAGTTTCCCCTGAACAAGTTATGAACATTTGAGTATCAAAAAAGAAGTAATAACAATAATAACTGTTACAAGATTATTAGTAATTGGAACAAGATGAGACTATAAAAGGAATGAGTTCATATTAATGCTAAAGGAGAAATGCCAGTCATAAGGGATAAAAATGTAATTGCCTTGCAAAAGAAAAATAAATATAAAGTTTTGACTTACTTCGTTAATTTTAGTAAGTAAAAAGGCATTGATCTATACAAGATTTTTAAAATTACATACTACAAAGTATATATAATTGTGTGCGTGTTTCTATTTTATTAGCAGGAAGAATTTTGCAAAAATTTATTGGATAAATGAAACAATTATCCAAAATCTAAGATCTATGCATTTTCTAAACATGATTGTTTTCTCCATAACACTATTATCAAGTTACTATAATTATTTATTTCTGGAAGGACATTTTCTTCAGGTTTTGTTTGGGCCACAAATTCCCTTATGGGAAGTACCTGATCTTCTCAGAGCCCGAAAACATTCAGAGAAAAACTTTTACACAGGTATATAAAACACATCACTGACCAGCAGATGGCTCCACAGAGCAACAACAACAAAAAAACCTCACTTGACATGATATAAGGCCGATATACGTGTAACTCATTACGGCAGGAAATCTATTTTACATTCTCTGTGTGTAAGATAAATTTGAATAGTATAAAAAAAATATTTAGGCAAGATAAACATTTTGATAAAATTTTAGAAGTCATCATGAAGTTGTTATTTGTCAAATTCCACTTCAAAACTTACCTATATATATGAAAAAAAGATTAACATAGATATCAAGAGCAAATTGTCTGGAATCAATTGCTGCTTTTAAGTACCACCATCTAAACCAGCGGTTCCCAACCTTTTTGATATCAGGGACCCGTTTGGCGGAAGACAATTATTCCACAGACCTGGGTGGGGGGGCGGAAGAGAGTGTGGGGAAATGCAGTCAAACCTCACTGCTAATCACCGCCTCAGCTCCACCTCAGATCATCAGGCATTAGATTCTCATAAGGACTGTGCAACTTAACTCCCTCAGATGCGCAGTTCACAACAGGGTTCAGGCTCCTCCGAAAACCGAATGCAGCCGCTGGTCGGACAGTAGGAGGAGCTCTGCTCACCAGCCGCTCGCCTACTGCTGTGCAGCCCTGTTCCTACCAGGCCACGGACCGGTGGCATCGGGGTTGGTCCGTGGCCTGGGGATTGAGGACCCCAGATCTAAACAATGTAAACTAAGGTCAGGAATATTCAGCAACTGTTATTTATTCAGATCTAAAAGTAATGTGATGTTTAGAAAAATAAGTGTACTAAAATCCTTTTTAGATAGGTCTTATGTAATTTTTGAATTGAAAATACAAATTAAGTAATACAGAATATAAGCTTCATTCTGAAAAATATCTCTAGGAATAATATATACATAATGGCTTATATCTTAAAGAGATATACTAATTTCCCTTAACATTCTTGTGTACTACATATTATTTTATAATCACTGTTCCAGGGATAACAAAAGGTGACATCATTTTTTTCTAGATTTTAATTGAAATCCATTCTGTCTCATTCATTCATTCATTCAACTAGCTAGCATTTATTGAGCACTTGCTATGTATTAAGCAAGCTGTTTTAGGCACTTTACATGTATAAATTCCTTTAATTCTCAACCCTATGAAGTTAATAACATTATTATCTCCATTTTATAGACAAGAAAACTGAGGCACAGATATTAAATAACTAGTCCAATGTCAGATAGGTGATAAGTGGCAAATGCAAACTCGGGTGGTTTCACTGTAATTCCAGCAGTCTTCCATGCATTCATTTGTCAGAAAGTATTTATTGAGGGACCACATAGTACACACTGTTCTCCTAAATGTCATATAAAAATGTATAAGCAATCCCCATTCCAAGGGGCTATAATCTAGTTAATGGAGACAATGATATATTTACACTGGTAGGATGCTTTATAGTTTACAAAAGTATGCTATTCTGCTCACGAATACTAAATAACTCTACAGGAAAACAATGCAGAAGATAGTATAATCTGGTATGTAATAAAATACCCCATTAGTGGTACAGAAAATAATGTAATAATATAACCAGGCAAAAGAAAAGAGATCTGATCAGAATAGACCCCAAAGCAGGTTCTGGAAGATAAAGTTGGGAAAGTAAGCAGCAACAGATTTTGGGGACTAGTGAATGTTAGAAATGTTAGGGACTACAAAAGCAAGTAATCGCTAACAACCCAGAACATTCTTGCGAGCTTATCTAGTTGCTAAAGGTCACTATTGCATTTGTCAGAGAACATTAGTGTTACTATTAGAGTTGTTAAGGTTTCTGCAATTGTATAAATTATGTATTGATTAATGGATCTTTCACTAATGCTTATGAAGTGTTCTGAAAAATCCATAGCTACTAGATTTAATGTATCTATGCTAATACTGTTTCATAAAAATTAATGCTGCTTTTCTACCTCATTATGATGCTTTCATGCTAATTTTTCTTTTGCGTATTTTTAAATTCTTTTTGTACATATTAAAACTTTATCATTCTGCCTCTTTTTCCCCCCTCTCTTTGAACAAAGGCATTTTTAAAAATATATATTTTTTATTTTAAAGTTGTGGGGTACAGTTAAGGGTTAGGTATACAAATATTCATTGTGCAAATATCCTTGTTGATGAGGTGTGCCCCCCTTTCCCCAGACAGATATTGACTACCGTTAATCCCACCTCCCTTCCCCTCTCTGCCCTGTCCCCCCCTCCACCCGGCCACAGTGAAACTTGTTAACACAAGGACTAAGGTTATATACGTCTCTTTTATGGCTTAGAAAAAGAGTTGTCTCCATAACATGATAACCAATTAATTCAATGAACTGTGAGAAAAATAATTAGGGAGAAGTGTTGCCTGAAGTCATTTAGAGGAGATCAGTGATTGGTATAATGATTCAATCAGAAATATAGTTTAGTTGACAACATCGCAGAAAACCACTAAACTGAAAAGATTAGGATGGTTAGCCTTTAAAGCAGTGGCTCCAAATGTGGGTTGTTGAAAGACACATTATAATCTTACCTCTATGTGGATTCAATGTTCTTTTCCCCTTTTTCCTTTCTGCAAGTGTGGCAGCACATGTAGTTATTGTTAAAACAAAAGAACATTTAAAAAAAATTATTTTTAACTTGAGAATTTTACTCTAAAGTGAAGGATACTCTTGGCAACAAAATCACAATTTGGATGCCTTGGAAAAAGCAGGAAATAGTTTCATTTTATTACCAATCCTTCTCTATGTCCTGAAAATGTATCAAAGCACATGGACTCAATTCATGTACTAACAGAGCCTAGTCATACTAAATAATTTATACCAGAACTTCTTCACCTTGAAGAGTGGGAAGCATAAAAACGGAAATGAGATGAAATTTTAAAGCTTTGGTTGAAATCCACCAATTGTTTAAGAAATATGATTGAAACGTGCCAGATATGTGTTAGTTAATATAGTTGAAGAGGGAACCTTTCTGGGATCAATAACAGATTTTTTTTGCATTTCGTTTATGAGACCAAAAGGTAAGGAGAGACAGGAAAAACACTGATTATACTGAGAAGTGTTGGTTATAGGCCAAGTTCTAAAAGAGTAAAAGAGAGAAGAAATAGTTCAGTGAAAAATAAGAAACAAAAACACAGACAAATGCAGAAACAATATTTTCAGAAATACCAATCAACAGAATTAAAGATTCAAATTTACTAAATGAAAATGTGAAGTATTTTAGCATTATTTATTATTATTATTATTTTACTTATCCTATCTCCCCTCTTTTCTTTTATCTTTTCTTTGATATAAATGTGGAAAATGAGAAACCAAGGAACAACAGAAGAGAGGTATTGTTAGGTCACACTCCCAGTGGGGGCCTCCTGAATGTTAGATCAGAACTGCTCAGGTTATGGGTGTCTGGTGTGCGATCCAGTGTCATGTGAAAGATGCAAAGAATTGTACAGAAGTTAGATTGGAAAATATAGTTTATTTAGAAAGTAAATTAGAGAGAGAGAGAGAGAGATTGATTCACCTCTCCAAAGTAGAACGGGCCAAAGCTTAGGAAACATGGTGGCGGCCATAGCTCAAAGAGCACATGGCCACACTAGAGTCTAGTAAAGCAATGGCTGCTGGCTGCTCCTGTTTGAATCCTTTTAATCCTTCCCTTTAATGGGGGGATGTCATTAAGGTGATTGTCATTAAGGTGATTGGTGGTCTGCTCCACATCATCACGAAGGGGCAGATAAGCACTGGTACTGACATCAGGTGATGGACAGCAGGCAGATGGGTGGGTTAATCACATGATTGCTACCACGGTGGTGGGGTCTGTCTGTCATGAAGGCCACAGAGGGCTTATTAGCCTAACTTGAATCTTATGGGTGGAGGCAAATACTTGAAATAGAAAAGTTAATTAGTACAAAAACTGGGAAGGGGAGTGTAAAACAATCACCAATAGCTACCTCTGAGAAACCGGTTTTTTCTTGGCTAGTGATTAGAGGGTAAATTAAGTGAAATGCTAGAAAGACATGAGATTTAGGCAATGTTAAAACGGCTGCTCTTTGGATATATTAAATTCATGTTATGCCTTTCAGGTATGAAATAAAAGAAGAATGGAGAAAATGGAAAACTAGAACATTTATTTCTCCTTTCTCTGTCTCTTATACTTCATACATTTCAGTGTTCCCTTTCAAGACTATATATTCTTAGTATATATCATTCACTACATATACTTTTTTCACTTTGTTATATTGATGATGATATTTCGAAGATTTAAGATTAGTTACCAGATCAAATCCTTCCATGCGGGATGACCAGCTAAATTTGAATTTCAGATAAACAATGAATACCTTTTTAGTATAAACATGTTCCATGTGTGGCATGGGACATACTTAAACTAAATTATTTATTGTTTATCTGAAATTCAAATTTCACTGCCTGTCTTGTGTTTTTATTTGCTAAATCTCGTAGCCCTACTAGAAAAGAGCCACTAGTCTTAACAGAGGTAGATTTTCTTAGTCTCTTTATTTTAATGCACTTAATCTGGTTTATCAATGTTCCCACTTAAAATTTTTTTAATTGAAGTACAACACATACAGAAAAGTACACTTACCATGAGTGCGTAGTTCATAGAGCTTTCACAAACTGAACACTGAGTATATGCATGTAATCAGCACTCAGGTCAAAACTCAGAATGCTACCAGCCCCCTAGAAACCTCCCCCTTTGTACCCCCTTTCTACTCACCAAGGGTAACTGCCATCCTGACTTCTAACAGTAGAGACTAATTTTTCCCATTTCACCACTATTTTTACCAAGTGCCAGTGGCCTCATCCTTGCATTCTAAAATAATATCCACCTACTTGGCAGAAAAACAGACCCCCTTGCACTAGGTTAAATGACCAGTTAATTGGAGACGTTTGAAGTTGAGGGAGAGCTCTCCTGTCTCCACGTGTTAAGTGAATTCTCTAGGCAGCACACTTATTGAGAACCCCACAGGGAGCAGCAGGTGAGTAGAACTTTTCAGAGGACCTAAGAGATAATAAAGGCAGAAATCTAGATGTAGTGGGTTTTCCAGGTTATGGTCAGGCTTTGAAATTTTGGCTGGGAGAGGCTGAGAACCAAGCAGGTGGTTTGGTCATGGACACCTGAAAGACATTAAGAACTAGGCATTTGAAGAAATCCCCATTCACAGCTTGTGAAGATGATCTGATCAGTTGCTGTTCCCCAAGCAAGGGTCTCCTACTGGCAGTGTTCATCTGCAATGGCACAGCTTTGTTGCATAAAGTTGTTCCATGAAACCATGAAATTTCTTATTCCCTCAGTTTGTAGATAGAATACTGTTCCTGTTCTACCAGAATGCATCATATTCATTCTCATAACTAAGGACAGGGGATTAGAACCCAGAAGAGTCTCCTTCTCCTTCTCCTTCTCCCCAGCAGCACTGAGGTGGAGGGCCACAGGAATACAGCTCTAAGAGAGAGCAGAACATCACCAATGGGACCTCATCCCCTCCAGATAGAGGCTCCAGAGATTCATTACAGTTCACTGAGTAGCCATCAATGCTTCTCTGGAGCTCAGCCCACAGGGCTAAGTCATTCCATGGCAGCAACTGGATAAACAACCAGAAGTATATGCCATAGTTGGTAAAGGAACCTTCTCTGATCAGAACCTGAGGATAGGATTGCTGGTGATTCAATTTAGAAAGGACCATCATAATATTTAACTGGGTAGTGCCAGAATAGTTTCTGAGCAGCAGCCTTTCAGGCAAAATGAGGTACTGACATCCTTTCTGCCTCTCCAACCAAGCTCAAAACCAGGAAAGTAAAACATAGTTCTTCCACCTTCCATAACTGTATTCCTTCCCCCATATGGTAGTCTCTTCTGTTACAACAGCAAGAGGAGGAGGAGGCTTGCTGCAGTATTGTTCACAATACCAAAAAAAGCAGCACACTGACTATTCATCAATGGAACCTTGACTAACTACATTATGCTATGTCCAAACAATATAATTCTATCCAGTCTTTAGAATGATGTTGTAGAAGAAAATGTAGTAGTAGTCATAGTACCTGTCATTAGCCTTATAAAGCCCTTATTACCTGCCAGAACTGTTCTAAGTACTTGGCAAATATCGACTCATCTAAATATTCAAACATCTCTGTGTAATAGGGATCGATTGTTACCCCCAATTTACAGATGAGGAATCTGAAGTACTATTTCAGCTGAAGGACATGCTTAAGGGTCACGCAATAAATGACAGAGTTAAAATTCATATTCAGACAGGCTAGCTCCAGAGTCTACTCTGTGAACTGTTACATAACAACAAAGGATGTTAATCATTCATCATTGCAGGAGGAGAGCCGGCTAAAAAACAGTTTGAAAAGTGTGATTCCAATTCCATAGCAAACATTTAAAAAATCATATTTCTACACACATAAAGAAAAATTATTGTAAGGATACTTGCTATGGTGCTAAGCATAATACTATGTTGTTAATGGAACGTCTGAGAGGTTACATTTAAGTGACTAATTTCTTCTTTTATAATTTTCTATATTTCTGCATTTTTATAATAAACACATAATGACTTTTTTTTTTTAAGAGATGGGGTCTCGCCCTGCCACCCAGCCTGAAGTGCAGTGGCATGATCATAGCTCACTGCAGCCTAGAACATCTGTGCCCAAGCAATTCTCCAGCCTCAGTCCCCTGAATAGCTGAGACTATAGGCAAGTGCCACCATGACTGATTGATTTTTTTCAATTTTTGTAGAGACAGAGTCTCACTATATTTCCCAGGCTAGTCTCAAACTCCTGGACTCAAGTGACTCTCCCACCTTGGTCTCCCAAAGCACTGGGATTACAGGCATGAGCCACCAGACCTGGCCTTGACTTTTATAATGAGGAAAAGATTCTAAGACAAAATGATTTCTTCTGGTGAAATCAGCTCAGCAATTGTGACCCTTGTGCAAGACTTTCTGGTGTGAATCCATGGAGAGAAGTCACAATCTGTGGAAAGATTTCAGGGGACAAACCTAGATCACGTCATATTGACCATTTTGCCCCAAAGGAAAATAAGCTTCAGACTTATTAATGTATAAACTCAATGACTTGGAGGCAAGCTATGTTGAGCACTAAGCAGATGTTAGAATGTTGAAGCTGGCAGAGACCTTGAGCTTCATGAATCTCCACACTGAGGCTGGAGGGGTTACCAATGGAAAGCAAAGTGGAAGTCAAGTTGGGTAACTGAGAGTCCCTTACAGGAAATGATATTTGCCTTAGGTAGCAGAACTAAGCAGGAAATTTCACAAGTCATTTAATCTGTCACAGAATATCCTGGCAATAGCAAGAGGGTACTTGAGTTGAGTTTTATCTTCTTGTGTCCACAGAAATTTGCTGAGAAAAAAAAGAAAAAAGAAAGCTTTTCCTTTTTTTGGAGTAAAGATTTGTGTGTCTAGCTTGAGAGTCCAAAATTAGCTGTGATGAAGAAGAATCTGCTGCAGTTGATGACATGGACATGTAGTTCTCTTTTCCCAGACTATGTTCTCTGACGGGGCTGGGCTACATTCAGCGTCTCCCTAGAAGTGTCTGTGGAGGTAACCCAGAGTTCTTGGACTTCCAGTCCAGTCTGGATTTCCTGAGGGAAGCTATTACTTAGTTCAGCCTCACCCTACCAAGACATCACTGTGACTCATCTGAGGATAGTGGAGAGGGCTGGCAATCTCTAAGAAACACGTTTTCTCAGAGCTTGATCTTTCCAATGGTTACTCCCACAAACAGGGTCTAAGTGAGTCCTGCTGATACAGCACCCACTCTCAGCAGCTCCCATTCCAGTTGATTATCCTCCAATATCTCTCACCCATCTGTTTATCTTCTGTCTTTCCTGGCTCACTGATAATGTACTACCTCTAGAGGGCAGTTTAAACCAGGGCTCTTACTGAGTTCTGGAATGGTAGTACTTCAGCTATTTGAAAATGTGCTAGATTTACATTAATGAAACAAACCTATGATCTTTCACAGAATGTCACAATTTTGGCAGTCCTCTTAAGCAGTTTGCAGGACCGAATATGAGCACAGGTATTTAAACTAAAAAGAACGATGTGATAACAGCTGCTAGAGTTACAAGGAAAGGACTGAGGATTCAGAGGGATGGTTGTTCTAGCTGAGATGACGAATAAAGTATTCTTTGAGGTGGTGTCCTTTTAGCTGGGCCTTAATTATGGGCTTGATTTTTATAGGTTGATATAGAAAGGGAGGCAGGAGGAGAGAGGAAAAACCAGAGAGAAGGAAATGTCTAATCAAAAGTATGGGGATGTGAAAGAATGAATTATAGTATAGCACAGTGAGAAGTCTTGTTTTCTAGAATGGAGGTATCCTGTAGCCATGGTACACTAGGAAAAGAACCACTGAATCCAAGATGCCATGACTGCCAACAGTTATAAGATGCACTGACTTTAGAGACATTTCAAATGTCTTTTTTCTTAAAAAAAAGTCTTAGAATTGATAAAACACATTTAACTCTGGGAGTCATATTATAGAAGATTAAAAAAAAACAGAAAATAGAATAAATAGTAAGAAATGGGAAGCCCCAAAGGCTTTTGAGAAGGGATGTGATGTTATGTTTTATGAATATTGCTCTAGTTGCCGTGGGTAAGGCAGAGGTAGAATAAGCTGTGTTTGAATTACTGAATCAGCATAGGCCACAGGGAACTAGAGGGGTGGTAGTGGGAGTAGAAAGGGTCAGACATAAGAGACTTCTCCAAAGAAAAATCAAATGAGTCAACTACACACACACAGTTTGTGAGAGAGGAGTCACAGATGAACTTCTGATAGATAATAAGAAATAATGTGGTATGCTTGTTGGTGTAATTTATGTTTCTTAATTATTATGCAATGCCAGGGTAGCTGCAACATTAAGCTTCTATTTTTGTCAGGAATAGCAGCAGGGACAAGAGCAGTTCAGAGAAGGAAACAACAAACACATTTTGGTAAGGAATTCCTAGGCCCAAAAGGTATTGCCTCTGCATTCTAGCACCACTAAAAAGCAGAAAGCATTACCAGGATATTTTCCTTGTACCAAAGGCAAAAGTTTCCTTTCTGGGCTGAAGTGGGAGTAAGAGTGGGCATCAGTGGGTAGATCTAGGTCTATGATAATAGAGCTTTCCTGAAGGTCAAAACAGTGAGTTGCTGTATGATGGCAACCTGTATACCTAATCCTGAATTGTACCCCACATCTTTAAAATTTAAAAAAAAAAATCTTAATAAAAACGGAGATCTGAAGATTAAAACAAAACAAAACAAAACAATGAGTTGTAAAGGCCTGAGGAGTGGCATGGTAGAGCTCTGCTGTAGAGCACATGTAAAGTAGTCCCAGTACAGTTTCAGATACAGTTGAGAACTTTGAAAGAAGCGAATTACTAGCAAATGGGCTGGTAGAAGAGAATACTATGATATTTTTGGTATAAAATAAAATGGAAGAATACTTTCCATTGTAGTCATAGACTGGGAATCTGGGAATACATGGGTTACAGAAATAGCTTCTGAAGGGTTAGGTAAACCTTGTGTCTGGTTACTTGATAGTGAATTGTCTGGTGAATTGATAGTAGTTTCCGGATGGGAGCTGAAACGTACTCCTGACATGTTGAGACTGATACTGGAGAAACCAGGCTTCCCTTCCACAAATTCCCTTGGTACTGCTCTTGGGGTCAGAATACAAGATTCAGTGGGTCAGAATGCAGAATTAGGTGGTATGGCAACATTTAAGAATTTTTGTTTTTATTGAGGTTCTGTAATTCTTTTTCCCTATATTAGAGACAGGAATAGTCCTTGGGGCTTTCACAGGTTGATGTGATGCCCTGATTCCTGTTTTGGTGTAATGAAATGCAGGATCTCATTAGAAGCCAAACAAACACTCATTAGTCATATGAGCCTTGCACGTTTACCAAGAACTTGCCCTCTGCTCTGGCAAGAGAAGGAATGACCCTATGTGCCAGCTGAAATTATGTCACCTGACAATCTCTAATATAATGTGGAGACATGGCTCAGTTTATGTGGGCAGTGAGCATCATCCAAAAATATTGCTGTGAGTTTCTAATTTGGTTCAGATGCCTCTCAAGATTTTTTGAAAAGATCAAAAATAACTTAATACATTAAGTGTTTTTAATAACTCAGAAAGATAAGTTACTGAAAGAGGAATATCTATTCCTGTACAAATAATAATTTATCCAGTCCTTGGAAAATGTTAATGAAACTTTAAGGGTCTATCCAGCCTAGTATCTTAAAGTGATAACCTGAGATAAGGAGAGAATGAGACTTAAGGTTTTAATATAAATTATTCTATGAACCAAATCTTCCTGAATATGTTTAAAGCCTGAAGTGTCAGGCTTTCTCCTGTCTGCCACAACCAATTATGTGCAAGTGGGCTCAAAAATTCCACTTCAGAGACAGTTTGTTTCTCCACAGGTGTAATTATTACTCTTTTCTCAGGAATTTGTGAGCCCTTCTCAAGAAAAAGTATTTTTCTTTGTGAAGACACTGAGACCCCATGTAGTTTGTTCTTCTTAATCTGTTCCTATGTCACCTGACCAGAAAGTACATCTGCCTAGTCAGCCCCAAGTTGTGCTGCCTCCTTGTCCTCTTGTGAACTTTCTACTTAAACCTAAAGTCATCTTCTCCAAGAGCATGTGACCCAGGCAGCATAATGTCAGGGATCAAGGCTGAACTATTATAGACATGGTGGATTTACAGCCAAGGAACAGTTCCTCTGACTCAGGCTAGCTAGGGTTCCCTGAGGATTCATTCTCTGGCAACCATGCCACTCAGACTGTAACAGCTTGTAATTCTGAATTACAACATGGCAAGTTCCATGATGGATGAGCTTATTTTCTGGGTACACTATTTGGGCACATTATCTCAATTATACTGACTTGAACAAAACCTCTGAGAAAGAGTAGGATTTCTGTTTCTAATTTATTCCATCTTAACCCTGTTATGGTTGTAATTCCATCACACACTATGACCAGCACAACTGGATTAAACGTAGTTATAGGAATGGTGAATTGTTCCCTACAGCCTTTTATTCACACTGTAGGATGGTTTGTGTATCATTCAGGTTCTGCTACATTCTCAAAATCAATGTCATAAAGGCAATGTCTATGGGAGCATTCTGAAAACTGAACACAAGGCATGAAGTTTTTTTTAAGTCTCATCTATTTCTACAGGAGGAAAATTAGATTAGTCTTTATACCAATTTACCTATAATAGAGTAGCAGTTTCTGGGAAAATAGGCAGATGTCTTTCTACATAGCAATTAAATAGTAATTAATTTGTTAAAATTAGTCAGACATTCAAAATGTGGACCCTTATGCTGAAGGGAAGAAGGAGGCGCAAACCTGACTTCTGCTAGCCTTAGATTGTTTTCAGGTTTTCTTCAGAATTAACCTGTTTCCTCATTTAAATCAATTCTCTTCATTAGGTTTGAGGTTAATTATAGTAAGAACATGGCCAAAGGGCAAGAGATCTGTGTGTGCTGATTGAAGTATCTCAAAGAAATGATGTGGCAAAAACTTAACTGAACTTTGGGGTTGATTTGAGACCTTCCCCCGGTAGTTGGAGGTTGTGGTTATTATTGTTTTTGTTGTTATTGTTCAGAGTGTATTTTGGTTGTCTTTCCGGGAGCAAGATCAGTCAGCTAAAATACTTTTGCTGCCAACAACTGCGTATCCTTTGATTCTTCAGAAAATTCTCCTCAGATTCAGAGGGCTGCACTTCCCTTACTAAGACAAGCTCATTTTATTAATATTGTCGATATTCTCTTTCAAAAATAAATGTAGAAAAACAGTTTGGCAGTTTCTCAAAAGGTTAAACATTAGATCACCATATGACCCAACAATTCCACCCAAAAGATCTGAAAACAGGCAATCAAATAAATACTAGGACATAAATGTTTGTAGCAGCACTGTTGACAAATAGCCAAAAGGCAGAAACAACACAGATGTCCATCAGTGGATGAATAGATAAACAAATGTGATATATAAATACAATAGAATATTGTTCAGTCATAAAAAAAAGAATGCTACAACATGGATGAACCTTGAAAATGTTATGCTAAGTGAAAAGAAGCCAGACACAAAAGATCACATATTGGATGATTCCATTTATATAAAATGGAAATCCAGAATAGGTGAATTCATAGAGACAGAAAGCAAATAAATGGTTGCCAAGACTTTATGGTAAATGGGTATGGAGTTTCTTTATGAGGTGATAAAAACATCCTGGAATTTGATATAGGTAGTGGTTGCACATTGTGAATGTACTAAGTGTCACTGAGCTGTTTACTTTAAAATGGGGCACACTTCATCAATAGGAGTTCTTGATCTCAAACCAGGTGAAGTGGGGGCCAAAGTGAGGCCCAAATTTTACCTGTACAGTAATCATTTGTATACCTAACCCTGAATTCTGCTCCACATCTTAAAAAGAAAACTTTTTTTAAAAGAGGGGGAAATTGCTAATTTTATGTTATATGAATTTCAACTCAATAAAATAAATTGGAAATAAATGTAAAAGTGTACTTCATCCAATTATCTGCATTAAGTACACTATAACTCAGAATACTCTTCAGTCTTAGGCAACAGGACTATAAGCCATAGGTGGAGAAACAATTGTTTACACCAGTTCCTGACAATGAGAAGCTACTTCAGGCATCTTTTAACATACCAGATTCATAAAGAGAAACCCGACAGTTCACCAAAGAAAGAAATGATGCCCGGTCCTCAGATTTGTTGATAGACATTTCAAAATAGAAAGGCCATTCATTTCTCTGACAACTACAGAGCTCGAGATTAAATTTTTTTATGCTTTACGAAAATGTACTTTCAACAGAAAACTGATATACTGGTTTTTGTGAAAAGAAATCCTACAATTGGTGATCTGTAGAAGAAAAATGACCTATTTCTGCTCATACATTCAATTGCATTTAAATTCTTAATACAAAGATAAAGCCAAGAATTCTCTACTTCACAGGGTCGAAAGGTGTCAGGATTACCATTTATCATAAAATCAGAGAGGCAAGAACAATAATTAAGGCTTTGGGAAATAGACCCAGTGAAGGCTAGGAAAAAGAAAGAAAGAAAGAAAATAATAAAAGAGTGACAATGGTATAGGAATTTAGTATTTGAGGGATGTTACTTGGGGTGGGGATCTTGTCTGGCCTCCCTTCCCAAAGGAGAGAGGAAATAAGCATAACGGCACAGAGGAGTTTCCATTCTACATTAATGCGTTTTTGCTGCAGAAAGTACAAGAGACTGAAATAAGACTCTAAGGGAGACTACAATGTTTCTTCAGGAGACATTTAAGACTAGGCTAATAACCTTTACTCTGGGAAGCTGGCAGACTTGATGAGTTCTAAAGGGACAGTCCCCTTCTCTGCCTCTTGGATAACTGTAACAGATCTGCACAAATCAGGATAGGGAGGATAATTCTCTTTCTAGCATCTTAACAGACCTCTGTGCCTATATCTAACATGATTAATTCCTTCATGATTACTTCTTGCCCTAACCTTAGTGAGGACAAAGATCAAAGTCATTATTGCAATATGCTCACCTCCACCCCAGATGAGTTTTCCATTCTCTGGGTAAAAGAATCTCAGTTCTTAACCTTTGTTCTCATTAATTCATTTGATCCCATCTTCATGGCATTTTTATCACTACTTTAAATCTTTTTATTGCCCTCTAAAGTCATCTATATAGTTGGGCAACCTAACTTTAGGAAAGAAGTGTAAGTGCTATCTGAATAAATATGCATAAATAACAGAATATTTGTGTTGTCCACTGATTTGGTTCCAAGTATAGTCGCTATTGTTCTAGGCATCACAGAAAAACCCTTGTTTGGGAGAGGTTGGGGTGTGTAGTGTGGAGCCGAGAGACGGCAGGGAGCAAGGAGAAGACATTATTGATGTGCTGCCTCGTGAGTACTTCATTAGAAAATAAAAAGTGGACCAGGCATAAAGAAAAACAAACATATGGACTTCGCAGCAACTTGGATGGATTTAGAGTCTATCATGCTCAGTGATCTATCACAGAAACAAAGAACAGAGTACCATATGTTCTCACTCATAAGTGGACCTTGAACAATTATCATAATACTGTAAGAAAGGGATTGGCAATAGTGGGAAACTGCTAGGGGAGGGAGTTGGGATTGGCAGTTGAGGGAAACTTCCAGGGGAGGGAAGGGCACACTTCATCAACAAGGTACCTACATAATGAACATTTGTATAACTAACTCTGAATTGTACCCCACATCTTAAAAAAAAAAGTGGGCCAGGCATGGTGGCTCACTCCTGTAATCCCAGCACTTTGGGAGGTGGAGGAGAAAGGATTGCTTGAGCTCAGGGGTTCGAGACCAGCCTGTGCAATACTGTCTCTACAATAAATAAAAAAAAAATTAGCCGAGCATGGTGGCACATGCCTTGGAAGACTGAGGCAGAAGGATCACCTGAACCCAGCAGGTCGAGATTGTGGTAGCCATGAGCACACCACTGCACTCCAGACTGGGCAACAGAGTGAGATGCCTATTGAAAGAAAGAAGGCGGGGGAGGGAGGGAGGGAAAGGAAAGAAAAAAGAAAATTAAAAAATTGCCCTGGAGCCAGGAATTCCCCAAGTTAAATATTAAAGATGGTTGGCCATGTAGAACTCTTGTTCTGCATTTATATTTTACAAGGCCGAAGGGTTGAGTGAGGCAAAGAAACAACAAACGGTTTACTTACTACATACAGCCGATCAGTAGCAGAAATGAAGTTGGAATTTAGGAGGACATTATTGCCAATTTAGTGCTCCATCTACTGAACTAGGCTGCCCATATTTATTTGGAAGTCCAGTTAATATAAAATGAATATATTGTGAGCCATCTCCTTTCAGCCTTGGCTACCCACTGGAGTGGCCTGTGGCAGCGGCTCCCATTCCTATAGCAGCTCTCATAGCGCTCTCCCTTCCCCTCTCCCCATCTGATCGTGGAGTTTGCTTGCCATGCCTTTACTCACTGTGACCACCTGGCTCTTGGAAACAAAGCATCTTGTCTTTTCTTGCTGCCTGGCATGCCAGTGCTTCCTCCAAGAATTTGACAGACATATTGGTTGACTCGATACCTAGGAGAAGGCCAGAATTAAGACTTTCCGGCAGCAACATGGCAAGACAGTAGTGGACTAATCATTGTGGACGTGATGTATGGCGGCATGAGAGCCATGAAGGGATTGGCATATGAAACATAGGTTTTTTTATCTTGATGAGGGCATCTGTTTCTGAGGGCCTGGTATCCCTGAATGCCAGAAACTGCTGCCCAAGGCTAAGGGTTGGGAAGAAACCCTGCCTGAGAGCTCATTTTAGCTGATACTTGGAGAGGTTCCAACAGAGGAACGGGTAATTTTGGCTCTCCATAGAGTAGGCAAAGAGGGTAGCTCTGCCTTCCCACGTGGTCACCATGCTGGACAACTTTCTCATCAATCTACACCCTATCCTACATTCCAGCTCAGTGATCAACAGTGAAATGAACTTTACCTGAGCATATGCAGAGGGTATCAACAGAACCAAGCACTGGGATTTGATTTATAAAGACTGTGTGGATTATGAAGAACCTTGTGTTGCAGCAAACATCTGGAATCTCTAACAGGACCGGTAACAATACCGGGGCCATTGACTCTAAACTAAACCAGTCCCACAATTTCACCAAGTTAGATATACTAATGCTCAGTTCACTGAGCTCATGTGCATGTACCTTACCATTTACAGTGACCAAGAGGGCAGCAATGTAATTCCCCACTTACCAGCCACTAAGTGGACAGTGCCCTTTTGAACCCTTACTTGTCCTTTGCAGCAGCCACGAATGAGCAGGTAGGGTCATTACATGGACTAGCAAATCAGGAAGTGCTTGCCTGGCTAACACAACAGCAGAAAGTTGGCAAAGATATATCAGATGAGACTACATTTGGAACAGCGCAACTCAGGATATCCCAAGCTATGGCCATTCGGTACTAAGGAAGACTGAGCCACTATGTACCTGTCAGTGAGGGTGTCCTCTGAAACACCCGCCTAATGACTCCACACTTAAGCTGGTTGCTCAACTGTATGAGATTGTGCCCAATATACTCTTAGAGCAGGGAAAGACTAAGATCCTTGGCCCAATGTAGCTCACAATGGGGTGCTGCTCTCCAGTACTATGGCATGACAAAGATTAATTACTACATGGTCCTATTGGGGATGTCACAGGCGCTGGGTGTATTGGCATAGCTCATCTGGAGCTAAGCCCTTGGTTTCCCTCTAGAGAGGCCCAAGCCCATGAGCACAGATGGTCTGGTGAATTTTGACTCTAAATCAGGGTAAAAACTGGAGACTAGGGGGAAACTGACTTTTAAGTAAGGAAGCTTAAAAAAGAAGTTTACATTTGTTTCATTTCAGGGGGCCTTTGAAGACTTAAGATGAAATTGTATCTGGGGCACTGATAACACATTTGAGGTTAAAATATGAATTAAGGCTGGGTGCAGTGGCTCAAGCCTGTAATCCCAACACTTTAGGAGGCAAAGGCTAGAGGATTGCCTGAGCCCACAGGTTCAAGACCAGTCTGGGCAACATGGCAAGATCTCATCTCTACAACAAATTGAAAAAAAACATTAGCTGGGCATGGTGGTGCATGCCTGTACTTACAGCTACTTGGAAGGCTGAGGTGGAAGGATTTCCTGAGCCCAGAAAGCTAAGCTGTGGTGGCTATGAATGTGCCACTGTACTCCAGCCTGGGTGACAGAGTGAGACTCCTACTCAAAATAAATAAATAAACAAATAAATATATATTTATATATTCATAGAAATATATAAATTAAGATTTAAAAGACGAAAAGTGACCTCTTCTTCTCTAATCAGCTCCCTTCCCCAGCCTGGTGTAGGATGACCAGGACTACTGCATGTGGTATGGGTTGGATTTGGCCCCCCAATATTAATAGAGTGAGAATCTGGATCCTCTTTCTCTGAGTCAAAGTTGGTTGCAGAGACTCTGCAGTCACTTTGGAATTTTGCTACTACTCTGCCTAGCCCTCAACAGGCTAGCAACCCAGGACTCTGCCCCTTCTGTTTCCATAGGAATCTAGGAATTGACAATTGTAGGATTGTCAGTTATACCAAGCCCTGTGGCCCTCTCCCAAACACAAATACCTCCTAGCAAGGATTGTTGATTAGCTGGACATGTTTTGGCAATTTTTTAAGCTACCAAGTGACCATAAAGGCATGGCATTTGTTGTGACAGGTGCCCAGTGTTTGATTTGAATTTTTTTTTTGAGTTGGAGTCTCACTCCATCGCCCAGGCTGGAGTGCAGTGGCACGCTCACAGCCACCCCAGCATCCACCTGCTGGGTTCCGGCAATTCTTTCACCTCGGCCTTCCAAGTAGCCGGAACTACAGGCACACGCTCCATGTCTGGCTAATTTTTTTATTGTAGAGACGAGGTCTCGCCAAGTTGCCCAGGCTTGTATCGAACCCGTGGGCTCAGGCAATCCATTCGCCTCGGCCTCCCAAAGTGCTGGGATTACAGTCTGAGCCACCGAGCCCAGCCTGAATTAAGCTTTTCACTGCCACCGAACACAAACCACCGCCCTCTGATCTCCCCCCAACCCCTTTTATCATGCTATAGGGTATAGAACAGGGACTCAGGAATGACCAATATGATATCTTCAAAGTCCCAGAGGTACTAGCAACTCTTTGGAATAGAGAAATGATTCAAGATTGGACATGGTCTCCTTTGATAATGAGGTCCTGGGGCTGAAGGCATTAAAAATAGTAATCCTCCTCTCACCTCCTGCCACAAGAAAATGCCCTCTTATTTATCAACATCTTTTTCCTGCCCCTTCCCCAGCAGCTCACAGTACAGTGTTTATTTGCACAGATTTTTAGTGACCCAGAATGTTCTACTGCCTTTTCTTTGAGAAAGGCCCCTTCTTCCCTCAAAGCTCCTGCCTCTGTTTGTGTGGATCCCCCATGCTGTTGAGATGGACATGTTGTAAACTCGTGGGTAGCTGTCACGTCATGATGCAGACTTTAGGTTGTTTTGTAAAAAATAGATAAATAAATGACTACAGTGCATAATAAATTTTTTATTAAAAATAAAAAAAATTGTGATTAATATTCTTTCATGCACTCGGCGAAAAATAGCTTCTAATCTCATTCTGGTAGCAATTTAATGCTTTGATCAAACAGACATCTTCACACCTTCACAGTGCCTGGTAACTTGGAACTGTGCTAAAAATTTGAATTACTCTTGTATGGCAAACACCTGGCCTTTAATTAATAAATTTATCAGCTGGTGTGATGGCTCATGCCTGTAATCCCAGCATTGGGGTGGCTGTGAGCGTGCATGCCACTGCACTCCAGCTTGGGCGAAGGAGTGAGGCTCCAACTCAAAACAACAAACAAAAAAAGTGAGAACTTAAATTCCATGACCTCTTTTTCTGTCTGTCTTTGGATCTGCTGGTGCCAAATCCACCAACCAAACTTAACTGAAAACCAGAGGGAAAAGGAGTAGGGCAGAGAAGAGCCAAGAGTGTTTACTCTATTATTCAGTACAATGAACAAGCTTGATTTAATAGGTGTGGGTGGCTTGACTTAATAGGTGTGCAGAGAGAGAGAAAGAGAGAGAAAATCTGTTCCTAACCGATAGAGTATGCATTCTTTCTGAACTTGTTTGCAATGGAATATTTATAAAAGTTTACCATCTGTTAGGTCACAAGATAATCAAATGCTAATGATTGATATTACATAGAACATAATGTAATTCAATTAGAAGTCAGCCTTAAAAGAGATTTACGTATACTCATATGAAAGATCTTCAAGATATATTTCCTAAGTGAAAAGAACAAAGTATGGGATGTTATCTATATTACACAAATATTTGCATAATAATCATCTATCTCTATTTAAAAATCTGGAGAAAATATCTGAATACCCAAGAAACCATCAAGAGTGGTTCCCCTGGGGTGGAAGGATGGTTTATCTTTTTTTCTTCTTTGGTATTCTGAATCTTTTATACTATTTGTACCATTTCTAAAAATAAAAATAAAACCCTAATTTTTAAAAATGCTAAATAGAATTGAAATATACTATTCTCAATTTTTTTTAGTCCATTTTCAAGCTAGACTCTCTAGCTAATTTTTGTAGCATGTATGATTTTAACCAAGATTGAAATTGCTGCTATGACTTACTCAGTGCTATGCCAAATTTCCACTTGCCCTCCCCACTGATGTATTTCCCAAGTAGAAAACATAAGTCTAATGTGTCTCTTTCCATTGACCCTTAAGTTGAAGTGATTTCTGAAAAAATAAAAGCTGGACTCTTGAACACAAACAACATTCCTGAGACCTCTGATCATACATGCTGTACTGTTTGGGAGTTCCTGCTAGGGATGGCAGTCATCTATATAGAGGGGAATTAAACAGAAACAATATAGAGAGCAAATAAAATCATCAGAATAAGAAACTAAATATTAACACCATCCACTATAATGAATGTCAAGAATGAAACATCTAAATTACCTTATACATCTTTAAACTGAATACTCCCAGTCAGTAACAGTTCTCTGATTATGCCGCCACACCTGACAGATAGTCATTAACTTGGAACCTGAAATGTCAATAGCAAAGTAATATCTCATCTGACATTTCAAGTGCTAATAGGGACATATGAACAGAAAACCCTGAAGCAAACAACAATTTTCTTTAACAGACTTCCTTATGCAAGGCAAAACCTACATTGACAATCAGTGTTTTCATAATTCAAACACTGATTCAGATACACAAGTCAAGGAGAATTGACATGACTGAATGAATGGAGCTACCACACAATTCCATGATATATTTGTTTCCAAATCTATAAAATGACAATGAGTGTTCCTGATCTGCTCACATAACAGAAGTGTTATGAAGGGATGTGTCCTGGTCATTTGTATACGCCAACTAATAGGAATCATTCTTGAAAACATTCTAGCTTCCATAACCAAGCAAGCAGCAATTCTTGTCAATTCTACCTCCTGTGTTATCTCTGGAACTTGTCTATTATGCCCCAAGTCTCGAGTCCCAAATGTCACACAGACCCATCTCTTTCAGAGGGACCACTGCAATAGCCTCCTGCAGGGCTTCTTCCCTTTTTAGTCCACACTCTATAGAGCAGAGCGTTTTTTTAAAATGTAAATAAAATTATCACAGCCAGTAACTCCCTCACTCCCCTGGCTCCAGCCACAATGGTCTTTCAATTTCTTGACCTTGACACACTTCTTCCTATTTCTGGTTTTTCCCATAAGCCATTTCTTCTACTCAGAATGCTCTCTTCTCCCAATCCTCATACTTAGCTAATTATTGCTTACCCTTCAGATTTCAAACTCTATGTCACTTCCTCACAGCCACCTCCCAGGGGTGTGACCTGGTCAGTTCTGCTATTAAAAACTCTCTTTGGATCTTATAATTCCTTTGTAGAAATTTTCATACTTACCACAGAATTCTCCCATAACAGAAGCTCCATGTTGGAGCTTATCATTGGCTGCGTAGACCCTCACACAACACTTTGCACACAGTTGACAGTCTATAAGTAGTTACAGAATTATGGAAGAATAAATGTGTATTTACTGCCAATTTGAACAGTATCCAAGTTTACCTCCCCATCAACTTTAACCACTGGTGAGTGGCACCTCTGGCCTCACCCAATGCTGGTTTGATCTCATTGAGATCCCAGCACATCTCCAGCAAATCTGAGGCAACATAAATTATAAATCCTTGTAGAAAAAGTCTAATTTTTTTTTGCTACTCTTCTGTTGTCTTTGATTATATAAGTGTGCTAAGAAAATCTGGCAAAATTCAAAAACAAAAAAGGAGGGGAAAAAAATCTCCCATAACTTCAACATCCAGGCATGTGAACATGTGGGCATGTGAACAGCTCTTGAAAAATCTGTTTGTGCAGAGAGGCAACTCATTTTTTTTTCTTATTTTTTTCTGATTTGATATCTCACTCTGTCATCCAGACTGGAATGCAGTGGCACAATCATAACAATTGCAGCTCACAGCAGCCTTGACCCCTTAAGTTCAGGTGATCCTTCCACCTCAGCATTCTGAGTAGCTGGGACTGCAAGCACATGCCACAATGCCTGGCTAATGGTTAAAAATTTTTTTATAGAGAAAAGGTTTCAGTATGCTGCACAGGGTGATCTCTGACTCCTGGTCTCAAGCAATCTGCCCACCTCAGCCCCCAAAAAGGTTAAAAATACAGGCGTGAGCCACCACGCCCATCCCTCATTTTTTGTTTCTAAGACTAGCTCTCTGCCTGAAAGAACTACTTTCGTACCCATTCTCCTCTGGAGTTTTTAAACATGATAACCTATGACATCTTTTTATTTGGCAGGTAAATTACTTCCCTCTTGAAAGCAAGCAATTTAAGAAAGCTGAAGTTAAAAGAATCTTCCACTTGTACTATACATTTCAGAAAATAATAATGTAGACATGGTATTATTTGTCAATACATCATAATGAAACACTACCTCCAGGAGAATATCTGAAGATAAAATGAATGTATCTTGTAACATCTGACTGGCACAGAAATATAAATAGCATAACAAGGGAAAATAAAGAAAGATTGATTCATCCAATAAGCAGCATTATAGTGTTTGGAAATTAGCAGGAAAAGTTGCTCCTGACCTACTAACCATATGTGAACAAGCAATAGTCTGTCAGAAACTGGACCCGTATTTGGAGGGGTATGGCTCCAATTCAAAGGAACTGGCTTGGACAAACACCAGGGGGTAAGGAGTGAGGAGTATGGGCTCAAAATTTAAGATGTTCACTCTCATTGCTGACCTTGCATGATCCTGAGAGTCAGGGGGCCTTCCTTAAATCTTGAGTCCTAGGTTGGCATCCCATTCACCTTGCCTTTGTGCTGTCAAGTGCTACATGGTAACAACAAACATGATAAATTTTCAAAGTAATACAAAAACTTAATTTTATTTAAATCTTAACAACAGCCCTAGAGAGTAGATATATAATTACCCTCATTTTACAGATGAGGAAACTGAGTCTCAAGGTTAAGAGATTTGCTATTATTCTACTGCAAGTTAGGTACCAAGACTTAAACATGGGCCTTGTGATTTCAGCGCTGGCATAATTCCACTGTGTCTGCTGCTCCTATGCCACTCATAGACAGCTTCTCTCTGAATTCCATGGGGAAGCCTTCTAGCAGGTATCAAGGAAATTTTCAGTATATGGTCTCATGAACACAAACTGAAGATATTTTGGAAGTTACAGTAAACTCATTCTCCATCCAACTATTCATCCAATTTCTATTTAGAACCAGCACTAAGAGCTATATATTTCTACCAAAATTCCTTAATCCTTATTTTATAAGAACATACACTGACATGCCTTGTATGGCTTTTGAAAAAGTCTTAATTACATCCTTTAAACAGTTCACTCCATAGTATACAGACTTGTGATATTCTCTTCAGTAGGAGGGCCCAAGCAAAAAACCAACCATAGAGCTATATATATTATTTTATTATTTTAAAGATGTGGGGGAGCGATATTTTTCTAAATAAAATTTTTTTTGAGAAAAATAAGCTCTAAATAAAAACACTGACTTAGAGACAATATGATTCAGTATTTTCTAACCCAGTGTTGTCACAAAAGGAAATATAGGATTCTGATTATATATCAATTATTTTTATTAAAGTTATGTTAATATATTTTTATCAAAATACTGATCTAAAAATTTTCTTTACCGAAAACTATTTCACACAAAATAATTTTTAAAATTGTTTTAATTCCTGGAGAGTGGAGTTGTTCTGTGAAAGAGAGTTCTTGAGTTTAAAAAAAAAAGGGGGGGAGTGGGTTGGTGGTTGGGAAAGTGTAGGTTCAACGCTTGCATTTTTCAGGTAAATAAATAGACCCAACTAGGAGAAGTAGCCTGCTGAAGGTCACCCAGTTAGTGGCAGAGTCAGGACCTGTGTTGTTGCCTGATCCCCAGTCCAAGCTCTTTCTCTAAACACTGGTGCTTCCTGATAGCACATCAGGTGATCTCACTTTCATGCTAAAAACAAATCAGAAATATTGCACAACTCAATTTTCCATTAAAAAAAAATCTTCAGTTTA
Source organism: Cephalopachus bancanus (assembly GCA_027257055.1). Taxonomy (NCBI): domain Eukaryota; kingdom Metazoa; phylum Chordata; class Mammalia; order Primates; family Tarsiidae; genus Cephalopachus; species Cephalopachus bancanus. The sequence goes on from JAPVLO010000315.1 coordinate 1,238,188, forward strand.
AGTTTTTCCCCTTCCCCAAATTAAAAGGACCACAACAATTTTTACCAAATTTCTGCACAATAGTTAGGTTTTCTATGCTACTTTGGACAATTAAAAACAAAAACAAAAACAAAAACTTTGTAGTCAAAAAATAAAGATCACAAAGAAGAATTACAAATTTTATCATATTAAGGTTGTTTTTCTTCCTCTTCCTACAGAGAAAGAATCCTGAAATTCATCAAATATGGTCCATACTCATTTTTCCAACTGGTGCTTCCTTGACTGGCATTTATTTATGTATAATGGGGATGGGAGAAAGAGCTATTTCCCCATGCAAGGGTCGCAAGTAGCTCAGGGTCTGTAGTAAAGAAGGTGAGGAGTTAGTTCAGATGCTATGGGAGAACTAGAAAATGAGTGTGTGCACACAGACACTCATACACATGCACGCGTGTAGACTTTCATTCAATCTCTACAAGGGCCTTAGGAGGTAAGCACTATTGTCATCTCTCCCTCTCTGCACACTTTTTTTTACTTGAAGAAATTGACTTGCCAAGTGACTGACCCAAATCACACAGCTAATGTATGCAGGAAGCAGGACTTGAACCGAGACTAACTCCAAAAAAGCACAGGGAGGAAAATTTTCTCCCTTCTGTTTCTGGAGGTTGATTTGCTACCCCTCCCCATTAAAATGAAAGGAATAGAAATGGTCAAGTCTATATCAGGGACAAGTAAGCCTTAATGACTGAAGTTCTCTAGAAGTACTGTTTTTATGAAATCTCCAGAGGACAGATAATCACCATATTAAGGCAAAATTTGATTCAAGAGCAAGAAAAGGTTAGGAAGATAAAGAATAGGCATCAATAAGAGAGTACCCTTCAAAAGGTGAAAAGAGAATGATTCACTAGTAGGAATTATAGTTAAAAAATAAACTGTGACTAAACGTTGATAGTATCACTGCTGAGTCTTAACCTTTACAAAGTTGACTGAACCCACCTTTTGCTATTGATTTCAATGGCATGTGGGAGAAAGGTTAGAAAGCCAAGTCCACGAAAAAAAAAAGTAGCAGCAGCATATTAAAAGACAAGAATGACAATTACAAATTGAAGTTTTTTGCATTGTTAACTCATAATAATGCTGCTTTTTAAAAAATTGAGGTAAAATTCACATAACACTAATTAACCTATTAAGCATTTAAAAATGTACAATTCAGTGGTATTTAATGTGTTCACTGTGTTATGCAACAATCATTTCTAACTAGTTGCAAGAAATTTTCATTACTCCACAAGTCAACCCTATACCCATAGTAATGCAACTTTGCAGAAATACTATTGGGAAGGCTGGCAAGATAGAAGAAAGTAAGACACAAAAGTTCCAGTGGTATGGCAACAAGTGAGAAGTAGCTAACTGATGGACTTAAAAGAAACAAATACTGTTAAAAAATCTTTTTAAAAAATTTTTTTAAAAAATGCAATACTTTTATTATTATTATTATTTTGTCAGTGATGCATACCAGTAACTTTAATAAAAGTTTTGACAGTGGAAAAAGATGTAAGAAATACATATAATAATAAAAACAACTGTAGCATTCACTTATTCATTGTAGGCATAAGTGGCTTAAAAACTGTTACTGGTCTTACTAAAATCTTATCTAACAAATCTTTTGCTGAAACATTATAATGTATAATGTACTGTGCTGAGTGTTGATTATTGTAGTGGGGGAAGATGTGGAAGGTAGTAAAACTGAACACAATCTGGTTTTTGTAAGAAATACATATAATAATAAAAACAACTGTAGCACTCACTTATTCATTATAGGCATAAGTGGCTTAAAAACTGTTACTGGTCTGACTAAAATCTTATTTAACAAATATTTTGCTGAAACATTATAATGTATAATGTACTGTACTGAGTGTTGATTATTGTAGTGGGGGAAGATGTGAAGTTCTTCAAATGAACTTGTAATCTCAAGAAGAATTCAGACATCAAATGGTATAAGATAAGCAAAAGGAAAGGAACTAGGTAGAAAAGGGATAAGATAACAAATGAAGGTGACAAGAAGTATATTTGTTCTGTTTCAATCAAGAAAAGTCTAGTGCTTGGACCAATGATGATTTTCTCTTTAATACTACAAAAGCAGAAAAGTGCCAGGTAAATGGCTGAAATCAAGGAGGATGTTACATGGGCACATTAACTGAATCTTCACCCCTCAGAAGTAAATGAGGAACAAAGGGAGATAGCAAAGGTTTTGTGTGACTATAGGTTTTTATGGCATAGTGTATAGACCCTCTCATAAGGAAGTTCAGGCCAAATCCAAGACACATAGAGGAACATAAAAAGAGGGTGTTATGCAATTATAGTTTTCATGGCATCATTTGGCATAAAATGAGCATGAAACATATAAAGAACGAGCAAGATGGACTAGTATGAATGTCAAAAAATAAAAATGGAACAAAGAGGATTACAATAGCATTGAGAAGTTGCAACTATTGGAGACCAAACTTCATATTTCACCTGTCTGAAGTGAAATAGCAAACAATGCTAAAGAAAGGTATTTGTAAGGCCAGGCATGGTTGCTTATGCCTGCAATCCCCGCACTTTGGGAGGCCAAGGCAGGATCATTTCTTGAGCCTAAGAGTTAGAGACCAGCCTAGCCAACATAGTGAGACCTCATCTCTACAAAAATTCAAAAAATTAGCCAAGCGTGACGGTGCATGCCTATAGTCCCAGAAACTCAGGAGGCTAAGGCGGGAAGATCATCGCCTGAACTCAGGAGTTCAAGGTTGCAGTGAGCTGTTATCATGCCACTGCACTCCAGCCTGGGTGACAGAGTGAGACCCAACTCAAAAAAAAAAAAAAAAGAAAAGAAAAGAAAAGAAAGAAAGGTATTTGTAAATATAAAAGAGAGCATTGTTTCACAAAATAAGACAAAGAAGTTCACCAAAAGAATGTAAAGATTGAGGACCTAAAAAGTATGGTAGGAAATTATGAGCACTTTAAAAAGAGGAGTAACTTATCAAAGAACATATGACCAACTTGAATATTTTATTAAAATAATTTTTAAGAAGCTACAGGAAATAAAATAACTATAACTAGCTTATATTAGGGCTTCTGGGCAAGATGACGATGGAACAGGTCGGACGCTGAGAGTCTCCACAAAAGCGAGTGTCCATAAAGACTTTCTGTGTGAGCTGGTGTGTGCCAGTGGGTGAGTCTGTCTGAGGGAAGACTTGGGTTCATGTACCCTGCTCTGGGGGGTGACTGCAGTCCACCACTGCCTGAGATTGGAGACCCAGGCATGCAAGATTATCAGCTGTTCTTGGGGCTCTCTTGAGAGGAGGCAGCAGAGGACAGCTGTCCCTCATCACCCGGCACCTGGCCCATGCCATCACCTGCAGCAGCAGACTGGGTACAAGCAGGAGGAAATGTGGAGACGGCAGATTGTGGAAATCTGGAATAAAGCTCCAACGCCAATGACAAGATGCAACGGATGCCATCTTCTCAGTCCCAGGACCAGGCAGAGACCAGCATTGCCCTGCTCCGCTCCACCCAACCTCCATCTTGGAACCCAGAAGCTATCCTATCATTGGACTCAGAGAGACAGATGCCCCTCCCCCATTCTGGAACAGGCAGACAGGTCAGATCTGACTGGGAGACTTGACAGCAGCGAGTAGGGTGAATCTAGATCTGATCCATCCTCCTCCCACAGTAGCCCATGGGGCATCTGACCCATGCTGAGAGCAACCCTATCAGCCTGAGCTGAGAGCAGAGGGGAGGGGCTGGAGACTAGAGTCACCCTCTAAGGCAGAGGTGGCAGCAGGAACCTGGAGTTACAGAAACCACCACAGAGAGAGTTTTTTTTTAATTCTTGTCTGTTTTTTGTGGGATTTTTTTCCTTCTCTCTTTCTTTCTGTTTTTGTTTATGTTTTTGTACTTGCTTTGTTTCTGTTTTAATGGTTTTTTAAAGATTTTGTTTGTGAATGGATATTTTTGAGGGAGAGTACGCCAATAGGGGGATCTTTGTTTGTTTGTTTGTATGACTGTCTGTATGTTTTTTGTTTTTTTTGTTTTTTCTCTCTTTGCTTGTTTCTCTGTTTATTTGTTAGTTGCTACCCCATCTGTTTTCTGTCTCCTTCTCTCTCTCCACATTCCTTTTGTCTTCTTCCTTCCTTTTCCATTCCTTTCCCTTATCTCATTTTACTTTTAGGGAGCTGATGGACACCCCCACTGTGTGGATAGACTGTAAGGCAGTGAGAAGCGGATTCCAGGGGGTCCACACACCTGTGGGCAGATACTGGGATCTGCAGATAGCTTCTGAATCACAGCTCCCCCCTTAATGAAATCTCAAAACTGCAAAAAGCACAGGCCCACATTCCCAGTCCAGCTTCAGAATTGAACAAAACCAGAGGATTTACATAAGGAAGAAAAGGAGATTGAGCAAACGGAAATAAAAGCTGTCCTCCCATCACTGAACAAGAAAATTAAAGAAGATGCAAAAAGGGGGAGGAAATCCTACCCAAATGAAGAAAAACCAAAGAAAGAACACGAATCTCATACAGATCCCTGGAAAGTCAGCCACTAAGAATACAGACTTCAGAACTCAAACAATGAAGAGTCCCCAGAAAGACTGGTCTTAAACCACAAGTCCAGATATCAAGATATTAATAGAGAGAATAAATAGAAATGAGGAGACACAAGAGGAAAGAATGAAGGAGTTGATAACTGAGATAAAAGCAATAAAGAATACAGTGAATGAATGAAATAAATAAACTAATAAACATGGAAAGCAGAATTAGCAAAGCAGAAGAAAGAATCTCAGAGCTTGAAGACCAAAATATGGAACTAACTCAAACTGTTAAAAACATAGAAAACAAGTTTTAAAGGATAGAACAAAACCTCCAAGAGGTGAGTGTTTATTTAAAGAGGCCAAACCTAAGATATATTGGAATACCTGAGCTGGATAGAGAGACACAGACTACCCTGGAACAAACATTCCATGAAATTATCCAAGAAAACTTCCATCATCACATCAGTGACATGATCATACAAACACAAGAGATTCAGAGAACCCCTGCAAGACAACAAATGAGAAGACCAACTCCTGGACACATAGTAATTTGCCTACACAAAATAGGTATAAAAGAAAAAATCCTAAAGGCAGCAAAAAAGAAAGGGCAGACTACCTACTAGGGATGACCAATCAGATTAGCAACAGATTTATCTACAGAAACACTTTAGGCTAGGAGATCTTGGAGCTCTTCAAAGTTCTCAAAGATAAACGATGTCAACCAAGCATTACCTACCCAGCCAAGCTAAGTTTCATCAGTGATGGGGAATTAAACTTCTTCCCAGACAGTTAATTCCTAAGAGTTTATGCTGCCTCCAGACCAGCTCTACTAGAAACACTTAAGAAAGTATTAAACACAGAAGTAAGGAAAAAAAGAACAATACCCTTCCCAAGAATGCAGAAAAAGACTGAAAACACACATGAATCAACCCAAAAATCAAAAGAGAGACAACAAACAAATAAACAAACAGCAGCAACAACAACAAACTCTATAAGAACCTCACGACAGGGATAAACTCTCACATCTCAACAATTAGCCTGAACGTAAATGGACTAAATGCACCACTGAAAAGACATACAATGGAAAATTGGATAAAATATCATGAGGTGAAGGGGTCCAGCCCCTTTGCCAGGTCGTGAGATCTCCTGAAGGAGAGACAGATAGGCAAAAGACGAAAATCTTATTCCCGGACACCTGCTTCCTGAACAGATGACATCCTTTATTAGTTAACAGAAAGCTTTTATAGCATTTGTAAAAGGGGCAAGACAAAGGGGCTTCACGTACATATGCTTTAAAAGTTACCACCATCTAGCGGTCTTTAGAAGAAACGAATAAGCCAAAAACACTATCTACTTTCAGTTAATGAGTCTTGAGATAAGTGTAAAAGGAGTTTCACTTAAACTAAACATAATGCGTACAAGGTTTACTTTGACTTCGGTTCCACATCACTTTTCTAATTAAAAAAGCCTTAAAATCACTAATACAAAACTATAGATTGTACATAGTGATAGTAGGAATATGAAGCCCATTAACTTGACCAAACAACAGTGGCTAGCATTTAAAGAATAACTATGAAAGTCACTTACTGTGAAGATACATACACTAATCTTTACTCTGAATAAACATATAAAGTGAACTAAACATAGTGAAATAAAACTAACACAACTAAAATTATTATGGTTGCATAATTGCCAATGAGCTTTTAAGTTTAGGATAATGGTGATTTGGCTGTTTTCCCTTATGCTTGGCAACCTCCTAGAAAACATCTTTGTCTTAAGAAAGGCAGTGGAGCAATTATTATTATCTTTGAGGCACCAATTTTATCATTGTGTGAATTTAAACTTATGAACTTAAAACAATCTTCAAAGTAGCTATAGCACTAAAACTTAATTAATGACACAAAGTAAAAACCTTGTTAAACATAACCAGAGCCTAATAATTTTTGTCAACACTTATACATATGAATATTGATTATATAAACTTGTATGATATTACATTTACCAATTATGAGTAATACATGGATAAAACAATTATCATGTCTAGAATAGCACTGCCAGCAACTCTCTTCAAAAGAGTCCCAAATTACAGTCCTTGAAGTGCTTCAAGAAAGTTCCCAGGTGCATGGTTCTTCATGTAGCAGTTCTTCTCTTTTTGGGCTTTTACGACCTTCAAAGCTTTTGTAATCGCCTTTCTTGTCCAGGTGTCTGCGTTACTTTTCTCTTATCCTGCAGTGTTTATTTCTAAAGAAAACTCAAAAGAAGCTTTTAATGACATTTCCCAGGCCTCCAAGGTGGCTTTCTGTATTTAGTTAATTATCATAAAAGTATCTAATTAGTATATTATGAATTCAGTGAAAACCCACTCTATAAACGTTTACTTAAAATTTAACTATAGAATTAAGTAAAAACCTTAACGATTAATCTTTATCCTAAGTCTGTGAAGACAGTGTTGTAAATCACCTACATAACTCCTAGATAAGTGTTAGAACTTATAATGAGCTCATAATGAACTTACCATAAACTTGTGCTTCTAAAAAACCTTATGTCTAAACACTAAGCTGCATAATTCTAAATCAAATAAGGAGTGAATATACTTATATCTTTTTATTCAAGCAATATCTAGTAACTTATAACCAAGTAAAAGAAAGCATTCTTGATGTGCTTCAGAGTTTAACCCTTGCATATGTTAGAAAAGGCCAAGCAGCATAGTGGGAAAATGGGAAAATGAACCAAAAGCAGGAGTCATGATCTTAATATCAGACAAAATACCCTTTAAACTATCAAAAATTAAAAAAAAGATATGGAAGGTCACTACATAATGATAAAAGTTTCAATTCATCAACAAGAAATATCCATCTTAAACATATATGCACCCAACATAGGAGCACCAGCTTTCATAAAGCAGCTTCTAGGTAAACTAAAAAAAGATATTGACTCAAATATTATCATAACTGGGGACTTAAACATCCCACTAACAGCCCTAGACAGATCATCAAGACAAAAAAAATCAACAAGGAGATCTGAAACCTCAACATGACACTTGACCAAATGGACTTAATTGATACCTACAGAACACTTCACCCAACAATTACAGAATATACATTCCACTCATCACCACATGGAACTTACTTTAGGATCAACCACATTCTTAGCCATAAATCAAGCATAAACAAATTCCTTAAGATTGAAATTCTGCCATGTACCTTCTCAGAGCACAGTGGAATAAAAATAAATATCAACACCAACAAAGTTCCCCCCAAACTCACAAAGACATGGACACTAAACAGCATGATGCTAAACAACACCTGGGTCAACATGGAAATCAAAACAGAGATTAAAAGATACCTGAAAATAAATGAAAATGAAGAATCATGTTACCCAAATCTCTGGGATGCCATGAAATCAGTACTAATCAATATCTCTATGAACACACATGAAGAAAATGGAAAGATCACAAGTTAACAGCCTAACAAATCACCTAAGGAAGCTGAAAAAGCAAGACCACCAAAACCCTAACTTCAGCAGATCACCAGAATCCAGATCACCAAAATAAAAGCCCAAATTTGGGACGGAAATATAATACAAAAAAAAAAAAAATGAAACCAAAAGCTGGTTTTTGAAAGGATAAATAAGACTGATGGAGCCCTAACTAGACTGACTAAGAAAAAGATAGAACCCCCCCCCAAAACACAATCAGAAATGCAAAAGATAAAGTCACAACTGACCCTGAAGAAATACAAAAGATTATCAGAGATTACTATGTCACCTGTATGGAAACAAACTCGAAAACCTAAATGAAATGGAGGACTTTCTGACATCACACAACCACCCCAGGTTGAAACAAGAAGAAATCGAGACCCTAAATAGACCAATAATGTCGAGGAAATCATAGGAAAACTACCTACAAAAAAAGCCCTGGACCAGATGACTTTCCAGCTGAATTCTACAAAACATATAAGGAGGAGGTGATACCAATCCTACTGAAAGTATTCCAGGTAATTGAAAAAGATGGAACTCTCCCCAAATCATTTTATGAAGCTAACATCAAATTGATACCCAAACTAGGTAAAGATCCAACAAAGAAAGAGAACTACAGACCAATATCCTTGATGAACATAGATGCTAAAATTCTCAACAAGATTCTAGCAAACCAGATCCGAAAACATATCTCAAAAATCATCCACCCTGACTAAAGTAGACTTCATCCCTGGGATGCAAGGCTGGTTCAACATCCACAAGACCATGAACATAATTAAATATATCAACAGATGCAAAGACAAAAATGACATGATTATATCATTAGACATGGAATAAGCTTTTGATAAAATTCAGCACCCCTTCTTGAAAAAAACCTTCAAGTATATCAGCATAGATGGAACTTACCTCAAAATAGTAAGAACCATCTACGAGAAACCTACAGCCAACATTCTGCAGTCAGAAATTGGAACAATTTCTCCTAATTCCTGAACAAGACAGGGATGCCTACTCTCATCCCTCTGGTTCAATATAATATTGGAAGTTATAGCAAGAGAAATCAGACAAGAGAAGAATCAGGGGTATCCAAATAAGAAAAGAGGAAGTTAAATCATCCCTCTTTGCAGACAACAAGATTCTATACCTTGAAAAACCAAGAGAATCTGTCAAAAACCTTCTTGCATTGATACGGGACTTTGGCAAAGTCTCAGGGTATAAAATAAATGTGCAAAATCAGTTGCATCCCTATACACCAACAATAAGCAAACAGAAACCCAAATAAAAAGCATAATCCCATTCATAATAACCACACACAAAAAAGAAATACCTTGGCATCTTCCTAACCAGAGAAGTCAAAGACCTTTACAATGAAAACTACAAAACACTGCTCAAAAAAAATCAAAGATGACGCAAACAAATGGAAAAATATTCCATGCTCATGGATTGGAAGAATCAACATTGTTAAGATATCCATCCTATCCAAGGCAATCCACAGATTTAACGCAATACCCATTAAATTACCAGCAGCATTCTTCTCAGACCTGGAAACAACAATGCAGGAATTCATTTGGAAACATAAACAACCACGAACAGTCAAAACAGTCCTCAGCAAAAACAACAACAACAACAACAACAAAACAAAGTGGAAGGCATCACACTCCCAGACTTTAAGCTTTATTATAAAGCTACAATAATCAAAACAACCTACTATTGATATAAGAACAGGCATATAGACCAATGGAACAGGATAGAGATTCCAGAAGCAAAATCTCAATTTCTCAACCAATTCATCTTTGACAAAGCCTCCACCATCAACCACTGGATAGAGGAGAACCTTTTCAGTAAATGGTGCTGGGAAAACTGACTGATCACATGCAGAAGATTGAAACAGGACCCCTACCTATCACCATACAGAAAATCAACTCTAAACGGATCAAGACCTAAGTGTAAAACCTCAAATTATAAGAACCTTAGAAAATGCAGGAGACACCCTTATAGAAATTGAAACTGGCAACCAATTCCTGATCAAAAACCCTATGCCATAAGAGAGAAGATCGACAAGTGGGACCTCATCAAGCTGACAAGCTTCTGCAAAGCCAAAGAAACCATTGAGAGAGTGGAGAGACAGCCTACAGACTGGGAAAAAACATTTGCCAACCGTATATCTGACAAAGGTCTAACATCTAGGATCTACAAGGAACTCAAATGTGCTGAAAAGAAAAAAACAAACAGCAGCCCCATTGCAAAGTGGGCAAAAGATATGAATAGACACTTCTCAAAAGAAGATATATGAGCATCCAACAGATACATGAAAAAATGCTCAGCCTCACAAGTCATCAAAGAAATGCAAATTAAAACCACACCGAAATACCACCTAACTCCAATCAGGATGACCATCATCAATAACTCAAAAAACAGATGCTGGAGAGAATGCAGTGAAAAGGGAACACTTCTACACTGTTGGTGGGAGTATAAACTAGTACAGCCTCTGTGGAAAACAGTGTGGCAATTCCTAAAAGATCTAAAAATCAGTCTTCATATGACCCCACAATCCCCCTTCTGGGAATATACCCAGAGGAACCCAAATCACTCTATGAAAAACATACTTGCACATGCATATTTATTGCAGCATTATTTACAATAGCAAAAACATGGAAACAACCATTCTGTCCATTGAAAGAGGACTGGATTTTTTAAAAAATTGTGGTACATATACACAATGCTCTATTACACAGCCATAAAGAAGGACAAAATTATGAATTTCACAGCAACTTGGATGGACTTAGAGGCTATAATACTGAGTGATCTATTACAGTACAAAGAACCAAGTATCACATGTTTTCATTCATAAGCGGACCTTAAACAACTATTGTAATACTATAAGAAAGGGATTGGCAGTAGTGGGAAACTTCCAGGGGAGTATAGGGGTGGGATTGACAGTAGTGGGAAACTGCCAGGAGAGGGCGGGGGGGGCATACCTCATCAACAAGGGTAGCTGCATAATTATTAACATTTGTATACCTAACCCTGAATTATACCCCACATATTATTTTTAAAAATCTTGTACTAACACTCTCTAAAAAAAACTAGCTTATATTAAATATATATAAAACAGAGTATCTTATAAAATTTTTTATTGAACAAATAATGGTTCCATAATAAAAATATTCAGGAGATCCACATCTTTAAAATAAAAAAATTAAAAGAGAAAAAAAAATCAGGAGAGAGGCAGCAACTACCATTGCAAGGGCTATGACTAAATATATTTGGAGTCACTTAGCCAAGATTAAGGGAAAGAAAGAAGTGAATTATAGTTTCAAAAAAAAAAAAGCTTATGGGTCTTATTCAGAGAAAGAGGGAAACATGAAGAACAAATTGTCAACTTAAAAAGAAAGACTCAGAAAGCAGAAACATGAAGAACTACAGATAAGTAAAAACTCAGGAGAGATGGACACAGGTGGATAGTTCTGGAAAACTGAACAAAATATATTAGAGGAAAGAGGAAAATGAAACAAAGTGTTAGCAAGGACACCCAAGAGAAATCTACTGCATTTATAAAAAATGAAATTTTCAATTTTCATGGTGGATTAACAATTATAAATAGGTATAAAATATGTTTGGAAATAAAACACATGAGAATCAAATGAGCTAATAGTGGTAAAGGTAGACACAGTGACCAGTAAGGATAAGCATGTTAAAAACTGTCATACTCAATGACTACCATCTCTTTACTTTTCAGTGTTGGCTGGAAAAAACAAGCAACTCTGGAAAACCTCCTTGTTGTGCAGAATCTTCAACTGACATTAAAAAAAATTGAGATATAAGCTGGACATAGTGGCTCACATCTGTAATCTCAGCACTCGGGAGGCAGAGGCAAAAGGATTGTCTGAGTCCAGGGGTTCAAGATCAGCCTGGGTAACTTGGCAAGACCCCATCTCTACAATAAATCAAAAAATCAGTCAGGCGTGGTGGTGCATGCCTGTAGTTTCAGCTACTTGAAAAGCTGAGGCAGAAGGATTACTTGAGACCAGCTGGTCGAGGCTGCACTGGTTGTGAGCATGCCGCTGTACTCCAGCCTGGGCAACAGAGTGAGACTCCGACTCAAAAAATATTTTTTTAATTTAAAAATTGAGATATAATATTTACCCCTTTAAGGGGTACAATTCAGTGGCTTTAGTATATTCACAAAGTTGTGCAACTGTTACTACTATCTCATGCCAAACATTTTTATTACCCCCCCAAAAAAACCCAAAAAACCTTTTGTACTCATTAGTAGTCACTGTCATTTCCCTCTCTTCCCAACCTCTAGCAACCAAGAATCTACTTTGTCCCTATGAATTTGCCTATCCTGGAAATATCATATGAATGGAATCATACAATATGTAAGCTTTTGTGCCTGGCTTCTTTCACTTAACATAATGTTTTCAAGGTTCATTCATGTTATAGCAGGTGTCACTATTAATTTCTTTTTATGACAAAATAATATTCCCTTTTATAAACATACCATATTCTGTTTATCCACTAGCCTGTTGAACATTTTCAGTTATTATTCTTATTTCCTTTATTTTTCTAGTATGCAGATATTTGGAAATTATTTTCACATTCAAATAGATATATCTTAAGTTTGTGAGGTGAGGTTCTTAAGATTAATTTTAAGATAAAAAAATTTGGGCAACCCCCTCGGGTCCCTTCCCAATATAAGAACTTTTCTGTCCTTTCAATAAATCCTTTCAAATACACACACACACACACACACACACACACACACACACACACACACACACACACAAAGAATTTTACACAAATTGGCAAACAACATAAAAGGCCTAGAAATGAATAAAGTGGTAAATACATATTTACATGTAAACTCACTTTATTATATATGTATATATAGTGAGCCCTATCTTATGACCAGTCATCTACAACTAACTGTTCCCATTTAGGTGCACATTTTCCATTGAGTTCCTGCTCTTTGTCAAAACAACAAAATAAAAAGGCTTTGATTTTTGTCAAAGCCTCACATGAAGCAATGCCATGAGTAAATTCTTCACTTCACTGGATTAAAACTTGTATGCTCCATCTACAGAGTTAGTGTTTATCTTTCCCACAGAGTTGCATCAGCCTTAACAAAAATTTGAACATCACAGCATGTAAACATATGTGAACCTAAGACACTATTGAAAGCTGAATACAACACAATGCTTGAAGGAAGAGAACTGGATATCAATTCCTTGCTAAATCTACAGTTTTTTATTGTACTTTTCTTATTTTATTTTTTTCTAATTTTCCTCACTAAAAAATATGAAGACATAGGCTGATAAATTACGTTAGAGAGAGAGAGAGAGAGAGAGAGAGAAATAGAGAAAAGAATTTCCCATTTTAAAAATGTGCTCTGCAAGTGCTTCTAATTTAGTTAAAGAGTTTATAAAAAAAAAAATTGGGGGGGAAGAGACCTGAGGGAAAGTCAGTTAGGAGGTTATCACAATGGTCCAGGAAAGAGAGAGATAGTGTTAGCCTGGGGCATGGATGAAAGAAATATTATGAAAACAGAACTGAATAAATATTTCATATTCCTGTTATTAATTTGTATTCCAGAAAACCAAATCCTATCACATTAATGCAGAAACAAGACTTTGATTGACTGGTGACAATACCATTCGCCTTTACCCAAAGATTTACACAGAAAATTACCCAAGCTCCCTTTTAAAAAGAAATTTATCCCATCAGTTGTTTATGAGAGTCCTCACCAGTTGCACTTTTCTCTTTCAGATACTTAATCCATGATTAGGATTCTCTAGGGAGAGTTCTCTTAATCTAGGGGATAAGGAATGCAGAATTCTAGTTACAGAACTCTGGACCAATTTACCCCACCTCCAATTTTACTGACAGTGAAACTGAACCCCATAGAGTAACTAATTTGTCCAGGAAAACATTGCTGGTTAGAATCAAAATCTCCTGATCTCTCGCCCCCATCCCACTAAGTCATATTCTGCTGTGGATACTCTGGGTTGGCTAGAACTGAGATGTCAACATAAAGTGATTCTTTTAGTTATCTAGGGCTTAAAAAGTTGGTTTCAAATACATAGCAATCAAGAAAAAATATATGGCTCTGCCAGAAAACTGGAAATCTGTAATGTATTGCTATCTGGATGGAATACTGACATACCACATGCCTTGCTCATCAGGTATCATAAAACACTGAGTTAAATGCATGTAGCAACCATTTGCCTCTTTGTGGAAAATTCCAATTACTTAGGGGAATTCCTTAAGTCTTACAGAGACTTGTGGTCTCCAAACTCCCAAACACTTTTTATTGAGACCAACAAATATGTTTTCAATAGAATTCAATTTAGAATTTCAGGAATAACTGAAAATCTGCAGCCAATACTGCAGAAATGAAGGAAAAGGGCATCAATCTCTCAATATTCTGGCAGGAAAGGAGTGGCTGTTTTCAAAGTTCTTTTTCCTTTGCAATAAGCTGCTTGCTAGTGCCAAAAAAACAGCTCATCAGCAATGTTGTTTGATTTTATAGGGATGTTTTGAGAGGAAAAAAATTAGGAATGTGTGCTGTGATTTTTTTAAACCTCATGTCCCAAATGATATAATAATCTTGCTGCTTTTTATTTTTAAAAATTGAAGCCAAATATTTGAGATTTGATCTTTGAGTCTACCATGTTCACTCCAGGCACATTATGTTAACCTTATCACAAGAAGCAACATGTAGCTTCTTTAAATGTTGCCAAGGCAAAAAAAAAAAAAAAAAGCCATAGATTTTCTTAAGGACTCAAATTTAAGAACTCCTTGTTTTTCTTTAAAAAAAAGTTATTCTACGTATAACTCATAGAAGAGTGAAAACCACAGTCATAAAACAATATTTCTCTATGTAAGCTCGAGGGCTCTCATCCTCCCGAGAATGCCCAAGGTATCTCACGTATACTCTGAGAATAGGTCTCTTGGCTGCCACGTGGTTCACAATTCTCCTGCCTGATATAAGCAGCTGCTGCCAATCTTCCAAGTCATGTCCTACTGCCCGCCAAAGGCACTGCTACCACTGTTGCAGCTGCTGATGTGTGAAAGAGGGCCTCCAAAACTTGAAGTCCAACTTCAAGGGCATTAAAGATGTTGATGGTTTTGGAGCCAAGGCTACTCCCTCTGGAACCAATATTCATGCCATGGACAAGCTGCACTCTCCATGTCCTAAGAAGATTAGCAGAAAACATCTCCTTTAACTACCACTAGTTCTCATATTAAAGCCTCCTTTGGGTCACTCAAATATTTGGCTCAGGGACAGATTAGGTAAGTGTTCAACAACTATCTGTTGGAAGAATGAATTCGTTCTCCTAGCTGGAAACAATCTAAGTGGCAGTCATCATGATTACTCAGACATGTTCAACCCCATCTACTGTCTTAATATTACCTCTATACCTTGGTTCTTTCTTCCACTAGGATTAGTTCTTTCCTGGAGGCTACTTGAGTTGTCATATAAATAGAATTCCAGAAGGCCCACCCCACCAGATACCAGGCATGTCCAGAGATGCCTGAATATGCCTGAATCCTGGGGAAGATAAAACTTAGGTTCAACCTTTACCATATACTATTTTTCTTCATCTTAGAAA
The DNA here is from genome assembly GCA_027257055.1 of Cephalopachus bancanus. NCBI lineage: Eukaryota > Metazoa > Chordata > Mammalia > Primates > Tarsiidae > Cephalopachus > Cephalopachus bancanus. Next base: position 1,253,821 of record JAPVLO010000315.1, read on the forward strand.
AGGAAAATATGGAAAATAATTATACAAATAATTCAAGTTTTTGTGTTTTCATTTGATTCTCATTAGGAGTTACACATTGGTAGTCTGTAAACCATATCTGGCCAGATGATCTTTTTTAATTTTTATTTATTTTTATTTTTTTTATTTTTTTTGAGTTGGAGTCTCACTCTGTCGCCCAGACTGGAGTGCAGTGGCCGCTTCCGGCCACCGCAGCCTAGACCTGCTGGGCTCCGGTGATCCTTCCAAGTAGCTGGAATTACAGGCATGCGCTACCACGCCCAGCTGATTTCAGATGATCTTTTTAAAGCCCACATGATTTAAAAAATTTATTTGAATTGGTATACATCTAGATCAGTGGCTCTCATACTTGAGTGTGCATCAGAATCAAGCTTATTGTAACTCGAGGGCTTGTTAAAACTCATACTGCTGGGCTCCACCCCCAGAGTTTCTGATTCAGTAGCTCTGGGTTGGGGGCCAGATAATTTGAATATCCACTTAATTCCCAATGCAGCTGGTCTGGAGGCAATCCTTCCCACTCAGCCGTCCAAGTTGCTGGAATCACAGGCACGTGCCACCACATCCAGCTTATTTTGTTATTTTTATTGTAGAGACAAGGTCTCCCAAATTGCTCAGGCTGGGCTAGGCAAACCTCTGGCCTCCACCTCCCAAAATGCTGGAATTACAGGCATGAGCCAACTGCCCGGCTACTATGTTCTTATTATTTAACTTTTTATAACATAAACAGAATAGTACCCACATTATGAATATCACTGGATTTGCACAAACTGAGCACATCCATGTAACCAGCACCCAGAGCAAGAAACCATCATCAGCCCCCAGAAATCCTTTTCATGATCCTTTCAAATATTAACCCCCAGGGTAACCACTATGCTAATTTCTAACATCATAGAAACTAATAATATAAAATTAGTTTTGCCTATTTTTATAATTTGTACAAATGAACTTATACAATATGTACTCCATTGTGTCTTGTTTCTTTTGATCAACATTATAAGATTGACTCACATTTTTGTATAGAAATGTAGTTTGTTGTATAGTATTCCAATGTGTGATTATATTAATGTATTCATTCTGCTGTTGGTGGGCACTAGGATTATTTACATTCTGGGAGTGTTACAAAAAGTGCTGCTACAAACATTCTCATAGATGTCTTTTGCTGAACGTACACGTATATTTTTATTAAGTATATACTTGAGGTAGAATTTTTGAACCACAATTTCCATAATGCAGTAAGAAGTTCAAGACTTCACTCTGGTCTTAATAATTCAACAAGGTAATTGTCCACCTGCTGCTCTTAGTTCCTACATCCCAGAACCATGCCAAGCACATGAGAAGTTAGTTGTCTTTTGGTCTAAAAACTTGTTCTTTCTTGAAGGATATATAATTGCTTTACTTCTGATTCCTTCTATTTATGTTTTCTTGGCACATCTGTTTTGTACAATCCCATCCTATATGTATTAGCCATAATTGTGGAATTTGGAAAGCTATTGCTGAGATATTTTATATTATTAACAGGAATTCTAGAAAGTCAGAGGTTTCTGGATAATGTCTGTTCCCAGGGAGCAAAGTTGACATTTTCTGGCCAAAGTTTGACCAGTAACAAGTTTCTGATATAATGCAATGTCTCTTCCTTTGCCATAAGCTGATCCTTCAGAAATACTGATACAAAGCACTTAATAGAAATACCTTTTGTGGCACCATCAGCAACTAGCTAGGGAGCCAGTCTCAGGCCCCTGAGACCTTTTTTGTTGTTGTTCCAGGTTCATTTATCTGCTTTATATCCCCAAATTAAGGCAACTTCAGGGACCTGGTTTTCTCTGGTAATCAGGTGTTAAAATAAATATTTTATTTAATTGTTTAATTGGCAGGACTTGGCCTTAGGAGAATTGAAATCTTTTGCATTTGACTATTCTTAATGTTTATTTATTTTCTTTGCTTGCCTACCTTGAATTATTTCTGGTTTTGATATATTGCATCTTAAATTTTCAACTGGGCAATTACAACATTTACTTTTTTTCCTTTAAAATTGAATGGCTTAACATTGTAACTTTCATTCCTTATTTGCCACTTAACTAGAAACTAGGTAAGTAGAAAATCAGTGTCATGGATGATTTTATTTTTTAAAAGAATAACAACTTAAATTTATTTAAAGAAATCACAGAAAAATTCAAGCAATTAAGAAAAACACAACAAATAAAGCAAAAAGTTACCCCCCACCACATAGAAACTATTGCTAACCTTAAGTGAATATTATTCCAGACATATCTATGCCTATATGCAGATGAAAGTTGAGACATAAGAAGAATAGATGTCAATAAAAATTATTAGAGTTAATTTTTAATTTAACTCTAGGAAAAGGAAACAATGACATGAAGTAGTTGAACTTTAGATAATTTTTTACTCATGTTTCAGGCATACTTTAGAGATTTCAGTCTCACGTGCCTGGACTTGACTCAGTCTGATCTTTAGCTGTTGGCATAACCCTAGAGGCATTTCTAGACTGTGTCTCCTCAGTCTCGAATAGTTCATCTTATTGTACTATGTGTGTTTTTGTCAGTAGTCTGTTATTCTTCCTGAAGAGATAAAATGGAAAGAGGAAGGGGGGAAAGGAAGGAAAGAAGAGAAGAAGTAAAGTTTTTATTTCAATGTCTATATTCCAGTTTGTCATTTTTAGTGGTCCTTTTAAAGTACCATTTAACTTGCAGGTGATACTCACTGAGCATTATAGTATTCTGTTAAATAGGTCTGACCTTACTGCCTCATTATGGAATAGGGCCAAAGGACCATTACAGGATGATCACATCAGAGTTTATGGTGCCCTGCCTGATCCATATCTTCTCACTAATGAATTAGGTTGCACTAAAAGCCTGGTACTGTTTAATCTATTTTATGCAGCTGGCAATTGCTATGAGGTTTCTTTTTTTTCTACAGAATTCTGAGATTATCTTTAGATTATCAACACAAACTTGAGAGAAGTGGTAACTAACAAAAAAAGACCCACACAAGATAATATTAAAATGTGGATGAATTGTTTATTATGTGTTCTGCACAATGCCACAGGTCATGACCTCATGGAATACCTGGGCAATGTACCAAGCAGCACCAGGAAACTCTATACCCAGTCCTTGCATCAATAACACAATGCCCAGTGTTATCAACTGCATCTCATTAACTAGACTGTAAAGAATCTAAAGATGCTATCATTGAAAATGAACTGAAAATTTAGTAAGAAAGGCCAGCATGATGCAGGCAAATGGGAAGAAGGAACTAACATTTCTTGAGGCTCTATTCTTATGCTGCATAGGATGTTTACATCCTTTAAATCCCCAAACAACCTTGTGGAATTAATATTGTTTGTATTTTCATGTTTCAGATGAGTAAACAAGGCTTGGAGGGGTTGGTGTTTTAAGTGATGAGCTCGAATTTGAATCTGGATTGGTTCAACTCCAGTGCTCTTTTTCATGTGCTGATGTCCCTTCCTGCAAGTTGTTATTCCAGCAAGTTTCAAACTATACAATAAAAGAAGCAGCCTGCTACGTGGTATATGCAGGCTGCTACTTGGCTCCCCTACGTAATCATTCTTCAGAGCATCAGACCCAACTATTTTAGTAGGGTCACATCAATATTAGAGTCACACCTAACACTAAATGGATTCAGTTACTGCCTGTCCTTTCCACCTGATGCTGCCAGAGAAAATGGAAGAACAGCTGCTGGAAAGATTTACTAATTCCTCTGAATAGTTTGTACCATTAGCTAAACGTCAGGATCTAAAGGGATTTGTTGATACTACAGTTAAAAAAAAAATACATCAAGATACATCTGGAAACAAGGTAAGTTTTTCAGAAAATTATTTTGTTGGTATTATGTAGACCTCTCAAGTAATATATATGAAATTTAATCCTAAATTATGGATACTTGCATGACAGTTCATAGCATTAAGAGGAGTTCTTTTTGAAAGGTCATGTGCACAGTTGAGCAACTTGATATCAAGTGATCTTATTAAGGAGATTACATTGTAGACCTTGTGATACTAAAAGCTTTTTAAAATTATTATTATCATGAACTGCTTAAAGGTAAAAGCTGATTATCTAGGTGATATTTTTATATTTCTTATAATTTTAATACATAGAAAATCAAGCTAAAAATTATTCACTGCTTATCACTACTTGTGATTTGAAAATATCTCAAAAAAATAGTTGGGTAGAAACTGCATAACAACATAAGTAACAGAAGGTAGTTCTGATTAAAGTGTAATAAGCCACTTGATGATGACAGGCACAACGTTTATACCATAGTGTTCTTAGATGAACAATACACTTTCAGCCACACTGCACTTTCTCTTTTAGCTATCTATAGATTCATATTCAGGAAATTGTGTCTTCTTTGTTTCTAATCTGTAAATTGCAATCGCCATGCAGCTCTTGCTTCCTGGCCTTCTTGTATGTTGGTCTTTGATTTGGAATGGCCCATTATTCCTTTTTTGGGTTCAGTAAATGATATGAGACTCTCAAAATAGAACAATGACTTTCAGAACAGAGCCACCTTAATGTAGCTGCCATCAAAGTAACTGAATAGCCTTTAATTGATAAAGTTACTCCATTGTTACATGTTTCATACTTCTCTCAGTGTTGAATTCAAACAAATTTGTCAGAGCAAGCCACACAGGACTCAGACTCTGAAAAACTGTCAACCTCTCTCATATACTGAAGAAAATCACCAAGTTGCAATTGTGTCAGAAAAAAATAAATAAAAGAAACAAAGGAAAAGAAAGCAACTTACATCCTAGTGGGAAATTAATTTATAATCATATTTTTCTAATTATAGTCCATTCCATTTGTTTCCCCTTTGAGAGGTCTTCTGTATGATTCTCCTTTTTGACTCCACAACTTGCACAACCCATAGAAAACCCTCTGATTATAGAAACTTTCCATGTGGTAAGATTTTTAGGTTTCCCCCTTCTCCTACCCACCCCCACCTCCTGCATAAATAGTTTCACCATCTGTCTGTAACACTGCCTGAAATTCCATCATTAAATATATTCTTTTAGATTAAATATATACTCAGTTATTTTAAAAATCATAATCACTTCATTGAACACTCCCATAAATCTAACACAACTATTTATATTGCTTTAACTTTCTCTGGTATTTTCAATGCTTCTGCAGATATTTTAAATCATACAAACATGTGAATATATGTTTAGTTCTGGTTGTTCATTTGATGTTATTTAATGTATTCATAAGCCAACACAAGGTATGTATTGTTTTGGGGTTTTTTTTTTTTTGAGTTGGAGTCTCACTCTGTCGCCAAGTCTGGAGGGCAGTGGCACACTCATGGCCACCCCAGCATCAACCTGCTGAGTTCCTGCTTCAGCCTTCCAGGTAGCTGGAACTATAGGCACGCACTACCATGCCCAGCTAATTTTTTATTTATGGTAGAGACGAGGTCTCACCAAGTTGCCTAGGCTGGTCTTGAACTTGCAGGCTCATGCAATCTACTCGCCTCGGCCTCTCGAAGTGCTGGGATTACAAACTGAGCCACTGAGTCTGGTCAAGGTATATATTTATAATGTTGTTTCATTATTAATGTGCTCTATTTTGAGAATTTATAAAGAATAAGGAATTTGAATTAAGTTTTGCTTTTACAACTATTTCTACCTTAACATTATTTTACACACTGACTTGATTCTGACTAATTTTAAGTAAAAATTATTTACTTAAATAACCTTAAATTTCCCAAAGTAGAATCCTTAGTCAGAGAATGGCAATACTTTGATATCTCATTTCATATTTCTAATATGGTTATTGAAAGAATGGACTGAAGGTGAGAAGCCTCTGTTTTGTTCCTAAATCTTAACACAATAATGAGAAAGTAAAAGCTGTGTCCTGGAGGAATGCATATTTTAGATAAAAATTAACTTTGCTGACTTAGTCTTTTCAGAAACCCAGATCCCTCAAACACGACTAGTATCTGCCCATTGTAATCATAAAGCAGACTCCATCTCTTCCTCAAGGTCTACAAATCATCCAGCACAAGGCATCTGTGCTTCTGGCCTTGATGTATTGTTAATAAGTTTACTGTGACCAGTCTCCAGTCCACCACCTGGAGTCATGAGATACCAGGGCCTGGTGATGCCAAGACACAAAACTTGTGATTTCTGTAATCTACATTTAAAAAGTACAGCTTTATACAATCTCCTTGATCCAAATTCCTCTTGAAGAACTTTAAATATACCCAGTTCCCCAGCCTTCAATGCCACACTCATCTTAGAGTGCCGGCTCTCTTCCTGTCTGTGGGAAGTGATCTTTTCTTAAATAAATCTTTTCTTTCTTCATCTCTTGGTGTATTGCAAATCTTTGTGTTAATCAGATATCTGGTTACCAGCATGCACCTCTGGGATGCTGGCTCCGGCGGTGCTGCGCCCCTCCGCACCCTTCTGATCCTAATAGTTAAAACTCCACTGAATGATTGTATCCATTTGCAATGCTACCAGGAACATATGACTACCAGTTTCTCAACACTGTTGGTTGAGTTCTATCTTTTTAAATTTACAAATATATGCATTGGCCAAGCTCGGTGACTCAACCTGTAACCCCAGCACTTTGGGAGGGTGAGGTGAGTGGATTGCCTATGCCCACAGGTTCAAGACCAGCCTGGGCAACTTGGTGAGACCTCGTCTCTACAATAAAAAAAAAAAATTAGCCGGGTGCGGTAGTGCACACCTGTAGTTCCGGCTGCTTGGAAGGCTGAGGCAGAAGGTTCACCAGAGCCCAGCAGGTCGACTCTGGGATGGCTGTGAGTATGCTACTGCACTCCAGCCTGGGCGACTGAGACTCCAACTCAAAAAAAAAAAAAATTATATATAATATGCATAGTATTTGCATGTATAGCTAGAACTCATAGTTGTTGGTTTTATTTATTCTTTAATTAGACAAAATAATTATTTTCAACAGCTGTCATTATAGCCCTTTTATCTGGAAAGCCTGGAATTTGCGTATTGATCTTATAGTTCTGCATTATGACTAAGATCATACATGTAAGAAAATGGCGGAATTAAGATTTGAATTTAGGTTACTCTGACTTCAAGTCATACTACCACAAGGAGGGGAAGATTGAGCTGAGGGAAAGCTGGTGATAAATATAGGAATGTTCTTTGTATATTTCACAAACTAAATTGTTTTTAATATTATATCTTCATTGTGAAATATATAGTATACTACAGAAAGTATTTAAATTAAGTATATACATTTAAATAATAATTATAAACTTCATTTATGAAATAGAACATTGACAAAATCTTAGAATCACTGTGTGGGCTCTGTACTGTCTTCCAGAAGTAACCCACTCTCCTATCTTCTGTGGTATTTTTTCCTGTGCTTTTCTTTATAATTTTAACTTTTATATGTACCTCCCTAAATTACATATTGTTTGAGTTTTATGTTTTCAAACATCATGGACATGGAATCATGCTGTCTGTATTGCTTGTAGGCTTTATGTTTTGCTTACATATGTTGATTCATCTATGCTGACACATATAGCAATAGTTTGTTGATTTTTATTTTTATATGGTTGTGTTAGTTTTCTATGTGGTGTAACAAATTATCAAAAATTTAGTGCCTAAAACATCACACATTTATTATCTCACAGTTTCTATGGGCCAAGAGTCCAAGCATGACTTCACTGGGTCCTCTGCTCAGAGTGTCACAAGGTTGTAATCATAATCAAGGTGTCAGTCAGGCTGCATTCTCATGGAGGTATAACTGAGGAAGGATATGCTTCCAAGCTCATTCAGGTTGTTGGAATTCATTTTCTTGTAACTTTAGAACTCACGCAACTTGTTTCTTCAAGGCCAGCAGAAAAGAAGTGTCTGCTCAGATATCTATAAGTATAATACATATATATGTATATATATGTATTTATGTAGGCACACATGCATTTTATTGGTTCTGTTTCTCTGGAGACTCTTGACTGATACAGAGGCTATTTTTAACAATGTTCCCATGAATATTTGTCTGATAAATATGAGGAAGAGTTACTAGGTGTGTGTGTATATATGGAGTGCCAAAAAAATGTATACACATTTTGAGTATGCCCTTCACCCAAAAGATGGTGTTAATCAAATGAATGCTAGCGTCACCAAGCAAGACAAAGAAAATGGCAGCAGCAAGATTGAGAGAATGTCATACTACACATTGCTAGATAATTTAATTCAATTTTGAAAAGTAATACATAGATAACATCTCTTAAAATGTGTATATGCTTTTTTGGCACCCCATATATATATTTTTTGAGTCAGAGACTTACTCTGTTGCCCAGAATGGAGTATAGTGGCATGCTTATGGCCATTGCAGCCTCGACTTGCTGGGATCCGGAGATCTTTCCACCTCAGCCTTCCAAGTAGCTGGAACTACAGGCCTGCACCACCACCCCAGCTAATTTTTTTTTTTGAAGCAAGATTTATTGAGAGGATAGAAAAGCTCCCACAATGGGAGGGGACCCGAAGGGGTTGCCTTAACTTTTTTATTTTGTAGAGACGAGGTCTCACCAAGTTTCCAGGATGGTCTCAAACCTCTGGGCTCAGGCAATCCTCTCTCCTCCCAAAGTGCTGGGATTACAGGCGTCAGTCACTGTGCCAAGCCCTACTTGGGGTTTTTATTATGAAAGAATATTAAATTTAATCAAACACCTTTTCTGCGTGTATCGAGATGGTCATATAAAGTTTTGCCTTTAATTTGTTAATGCGTAAATTATATTAACTAATTTTCTAGTATAAAGCCAACAGGACAAACCCTCATTTGATAATAGTATATAATTCTTTCTACATATTACTGGCATATACTTTGAAGCATATCTTTTATTTCTTTAAACATAGTAAACATTTTAATTTTATAGTTTGTCTCTGAAATTTATGTGGACAAATTCCTTATAGTTCTTGCTTCTGCTGTTTATCACTCATGGTACCTCTTTTTACTTGTGTGTTTTGCTATTTTTTTCCTGTGAGTTGTTCATTTTACCTGGAGCTTCATTTCTTTGAACTCTGAAGTCTGAGATGAGGTGGGACACTCTAGATTAAATTTGCGTTTGTTTCTGACCAGTCATATAGGGACACTACAATCTGGGATACTCTAATTTAAATTCTTAGCTTGAGGTTTTTGGTAACAGTTTCTGTGAGTTTGTGTTACAACCTATGTGAGGGTCCTCTTGTAATTCCAAATGCTTATCAACTTTTTTACCTCCTCTTCTCTTTGCCAAGGGTCAGGGCTATTTTCTTTTTAAGACTTCAGGGACAGTTTGTGCTTACACTGAGTGTTTAGAACATGGTGTCTCAGCTTTTTTGAGATGGGGAAGGAACTCTTATTAAATTACTATGTTTTGAGAGCCTGGTCTTTATTTCCTGCTCCATGGCCCTGTGAGTTCATGATAATCAAAGCTCATTTTCACAAGTTTGCCAATGCCCTTAGAAAGAAAACTGGTTACAGTGCTACACTTACTTTTCTGGGTTTCGTCCCACTTTTGGTCCCTAACTGAGAATTCCTTACTTTCTTATATAGACAGTTCTTGCCTTATGATGACTTACAATTTTTCAACTTTATGATGATGCAAAAGCAATAGCATTCTCTTCATGCAAATATCCTTGGGAGGAATAGCACATTAATTGTGAGCTTAGAAATCATTTGAATATTCATACAACCATTCTGTTTTTCACGTTCAGTACATTATTCAATAAATTACATGATATATTAAACACTTTATTATAAAATAACTTTGCAATAGATGATTTTGCCTTACTGTACGATAATTTATGTGTTTTGAGCACCTGTCTGTTCAGGTAGACTAGACTAAGCTATGATATTCAGCAAGTGTATTAAGTGCATTTTTGCTTCATGATATTTTCAACTTACAGTGGAGGATGGAACCTCACATAAGTCTAGGGGCACCTATAGCTCATTGATGCTTTTAAGGTTTTTTAAACACATAACGTAGAATTTTTAAAAAATATATTGTTGACTTAAAGAAGAACAAATGGTACTGTCTTCCACATTATATAAAATTGCTATATTAAATGTTATAAATACTAAATGTTTAATACTTCTTATCCTATAGTCTCCCTCTTATCTTAATTTTTGTTATTATTGTTTATAAAGATGCGCTTTCAATGCAAATATCCTTGGAAGAGATAGCACATTAACTGTGAGTTTAGTGGTTTGTAATCGTTTTTCAGAGGTTTTCTTCTGGGACAGCTCTGACCAGGGCTCTGAAACAATGGCAGAATATATATATTTATGACAAATAGAGGTAAGAAAAGGGAAATAATTTTGAAGAATGAAATATTATTGAAGAAAAATAGACCGGCAGGGTGTATTAACTCTGGGTCCTAGGCGATTGGGAGGCACAGGGAGGCATCAGAATGGAGGAAAGATATGCTTAAAACCCCAAAGATAGGAAGGCACCAAAATAAAGTTCTCTTACTTTACAATGTAGCCTAAGTTTAGTTATACAACAGTAATTAGAATAACTTACAATACCATTCCTGTAAAATTCAAAACTCTAACTCAGAAGGCAAGTTCATCTGAACTCAAGAGTTTTTGCAGACAATTTCATTTATTTCACTCATAACCTTGGTAAAATAAATTGGAAAGCACATAATGTTTTTAAAAATCTGCAAACAGAGATAGTTTTACTTCTTCCTTCCAGCTTCATTCTTTTTTTACCTCCCCCCGCCTTTTCTTATCTTATTGCAATGGCTAGGACTCCCATTACAATGCTGAATAAAAGTTGTAAGGGGAGGCCTTCACTCCTTGCTCCTAATCTTTAGGGGTAAAGCATTCAATGTATGATCCTTAAGTGTAATGTAAGTTTTAAGTTTTTGTAGTTTCCTTTTATGATATTGAGGGAGCTTCTATTCCCAGTTTGCTGAATGTTTTTATAAATGGGTGATTAATTTTGACAAATGCTTTTTCTGCATCTATGGAAATGACCTTATGAGATCTGTTTTCTCATTTGTTCTGGTGATGTGGTATAGTGATAATTTGTGAGTGTTAAACCAATCTTATATTATTGGGATATATCCTTCTTGGTCATGGTGTATTATTACTGTCATATATTGTTGACTTCAATTCATTACTTTTTCAAAGAGCTTTGTGTTTATGTTCATGGGAAATATTGGTAAACAATTTTTTTGTAATGTCTTTTTCAGGTTTTAGTATTAGGGTTATGATAAACCCACAAACAAGTAGGAAAGTATTTCTCTTTTACTTTTTGTAAAAGTTTGTGTAAGATTAGTGTTCTTTTTTTTCTTTCTTTTTTTGTGTTGGAATCTCACTCTGTTGCCCAGGCTGGAGTACAGTGGCACACTCATGGCCACTGCAGCCTTGACCTGCTGGGTTCAGGTGATCCTTCTGCCTCAGCCTTCCAAGTAGCTGGAACCACAGGCATGTGATACCATGCCTGGCTAATTTTTTGATTTTTATTGTAGAGATGGGGTCTTGCCAAGTTACCTTGGCTGGATAGCTTGAACCCATGGGCTCCAGCGACCCTCTTACCTCTGCCTTCCAAAGTATTGTGATTATAGGTGTGAGCCACCACACTAGGCATATTATTTCTTCAATGAACATTTGATAGAATTTATCAGTGAAAGCATCTGGATTAGACTTCTATATTTCAAATGTTTTTGACAATAAGTTTAATTTTTAAAATAGATATAGGACTACTAATATTTTCTGTTTAATCTGTATTGACTTTGATAAATTGTATTTTTCAAGGAATTTATCCATTTTATCTAAATTGTCAGTTTTTTAGTATCAATTTTTTATAGTGTTATCTCATTTGTAGGCTATGTAGTGAAACTCCTCTTATTTCTGATAATGATAATTTCTGCTTTATTTTTTCTTAATCCATTTTAGGATTTATCAATTTTGTTATATGTTCAGATAACCAACTTTTGATTTTCTCTATTGTTTTTCTATTTTTAAGTCTTTTTCAAAGTTTTTAACTGAATGTATTTTCTTCATGTAATGAATCAAATATGTCAGTAATGTATATAACTGAGAAAAGGGTCTCACCTCTCTTGCTTCGTTTTATGGAAGTAGCTAGACTTAGATAAGATTCCATGGAAGTAGAATCTGAAACAGGGATTTGGGTGCACGAGGTTTATTGAGGAAGTACTCCTTGGAGAAAAACCTATGAGGGAGGGAAAGGGGCATGATAGGGAAGGATAGTAGCTGCCAAGCAAGGATCTAGTCTTAGGTTAAGTCTAGCCTTGGCTCAATCCACAGAAGGAAGGGTTCTGGAATGTAACTAGCACCACAGTGCTGTGGAGAAGGGGGACAGATTTGTAAACCTGAAGGAAGAACTGTCTGCCAGAGGCTGCTGCCCTACGGGGACTCTGCTGTCACCATATCTGACCAGGAGGTAAAACCGTCAACTGAGAACTTAGGGGATAAGAAGGAAAGAGTACATTAAACTCAGTTAATGGACAGGATAGCAGTGAGATTCACATCAAAGTGAAAATGACAACATATCTCAAGAAACTCAAAGAATCATACTATCAGACAGGGCGCTCCAATGAATTCACTCAGGTCTCTCTCTCTTTTTTTTTTTTTGCGTTGGAGTCTCACTCTGTCACCCAGACTGGAGTGCAGTGGCCGCTCTCGGCCACCGCAGCCTCGACCTGCTGGGCTCTGGCGATCCTTCCGCCTCAGCCTTCCAAGTAGCCGGAATTACAGGCATGCGCTACCACGCCCGGCTGATTTATTTATTTATTTATTTATTGTAGAGATGAGGTCTCGCTGCCCAGGCGGATCTCGAACACTCAAGTCTCTTTAAAGGTCAGAGAATTGCTGCTAATCATACTCTAAAAGAACTGGGAATGGAGGAAGAAATGGAGGAAGAAGATGTGATTGAAGTTTATCAGGAACATATGGGAGTCATTCAACAGTTTAGATGTTCTTTTTCATTTTTTTCTTTTCTGTCAATTCTTATTTATTTTTAAAAGTAGTTCTTTTGTAATGTGGTGTTCAAAACGGAATTGAAAACTGGCACCACGTCTCCTAAAGCAATCTAGTAATTTGAATTCTAGTGTTCTGTTGTTTGTTTTCATTGTGTTGATTTTGGTGGTCAAGTCTCCGTCCCCTTCATATTGCCCTTTCCTTTTAAAAAATTACATGTGTGCACAGAGAGGCCACATTTTTCAGGATTGTGCATTTCAGGCCTGCGGTGAGATCCATAAGATTGATCAATGCAAGTGTTCATAATGACTTTCCAAAATGCCCTGAAGTTCTAGCATGTGACTGCCGCACTCCTGTACTATGACTTTCAGTGGGAGATGGAAGTTTTTCACATAACTAGACTATAGAAAAAATGGCCTTTCCTTAACATGAAGGTACTTTTAAAATATGAGGGTCTGGACCAAAAGAAGAGAAATATCAGTTTGGAGTCAAGATGACAGACCAGGTGAGAGTAATGGCTAACTCCAAAGATAGCTTCACTGAAGAAAAGGCATTTTAAGATTTAAAATAATCTTGTCAGAAGATCCCAGAAAAGTTCTAATTTTCATTAGCAACTAATAAAGTTATTTATGTAGAAATGTATAAATAAATAAATATCACCACAGAATTGTCATCTCTGGTGACAAGAGGGCTGACTTTCATATCATCATGTCAGTTGGCCATTGGTTGTGGATCATCTATGGAACAGACACAATTTCCCTAGTGAGCTGGCTCCCATCAGTTGATGGCAGTTCTCTGGTAGAGAGGACTAGCTATAAGCTATTACCAGCCACCACTCACAGTACCTGGGGGAATGGAGCTTCAAGCAGGATCTAGACAGGCATCACAGTATCAACTGCAACTATTCTAGTAAACATACAGTGCCAAGCAACTAAAATAGGATTTTCAGATGGAGAAAGTGCTTTGAATATTTAATCTCATTCTTTTTGACCAATAAAATGTTATGACAGAGTTTGAAGAACTATTTCAATAATAATCCTTATCATGAGCATTGCCATCCAGTTGACTGGATATATTTATTAACATAACAAAGCTAGCAGCTTAAAACAACAATTAATATTTATTATCTCATTTTCAGGAGTCAGAAATTTGGAAGTGGCTCAGCTGAATGGTTCTGGTTCAAGGTCATTCATGAGTTTGCTGTCAGATCTCTATTGTGGGTACAGTCATAAGAAGACTTGACTAGGGTTGAAGTATCTGCTTCCTATGTGGCTTACTTAGTCCTGGTTATGAGCAGGTGACTTCAATTCCGTGCCACACAAACTTCTCTATAAGGGCTATTTGACTGTCCTTAGGACATAGCTGACTTCCCTAAGAAAACAAGATGAAAGCCTCAATGTCTGTTATGATCTTAACTTGGAAATCACATTCCATCATTTCTATACTATCCTGTTAGTTACAGAGGTCTGCCATACTCAGTGGAGGAGGGAATTACACAAGGACATAAATACTAGGAGCCAGAATCATTGAGAACCATCTTGGAGGTGGGCTATCATCTCAGAGGAACAAGTGTGGGAGGTTTTAAAGGACTGATCCTACTTGCATTCCACTGGCATCCACTTACTCACATGACTACATCTAGTAGCAGGAGAAGCAAGGACATGTAGTATAGCTGGCTAGCCATGTGTCTTTTAGTACAGTGGAAGAAGGGGAGGGGGAGTATTTAAATGAACATCTGGCAGCCTCTTCTACAATCTTCAAGAGATGAATAACTACAATTTAAAAAAACAAAAGTTGATTTTAGTGAGCAAATTTATAACTGTGTGTATCCAAACCTACATAATGCTTACAATTTTCTTTTACTGATTTCATGAAATTGTTCTTGTCTATAGCATCTCACAAGCAAAAACTCTGAAATTCCAATAGGTTTTTTAAAAAGACCAACATCTCAGTCATGGCTTTAACCATAGTTTTCTATTTATTTTAAGTAACTGACTTTTAAAAAATAGTGCAAAACAATACTAATGTCCATTAGTGAAATACAAGACACATACACAACAGGGAAAATATAATTTGTCTACATACTGCCTGAAAAACTAGTAATTAAGAAACAAAATATTCTACCCTTCTTTGAGAATCTCCCTTGGGGAACTGCTTCCTAGGTACTGACTTAGGTCAGGGACCAGATAATTCTCATTTCATTTCCTATTAAAAAAGTAAAATCTCAATTGGGCACAGTGGTTCATGCCTGTGATCCCAGCACTTTGGGAGGCTGAGGCGAGAGGATTGCCTGAGCTCAGGGGTTCAAGACCAACCTAGGAAACTTGACAAGACCGTGTCTCTACAATAAATAAAAAAAATGAGCCAGGCATAGTAGCACACACCTGTGGTTCCAGTTACTTGGAAGGTTGAGGTGGAAGGATCACCTGAGCCTAGCAGGTAGAGGCTGTAGTGGCTATAAACATGCCATTACACTCCAGCCTGGGTGACAGAGTGAGACTCCTACTCAAAACAAAACAAAACAAAACATAAAATCTCAGATAGAAGAGTAAATATTGAATCAAAAGTGTTTGTAATTAGTTTTTCTTAATGAGGAAGAGATAATCTCCGTTGTAACATGAACCTCAAATGGAAGATATTTTACTTCTTAATTTATCCCAAACATTCTGTTTTGGCTTTGAGTCATATTCTGCATCAACGAACTGGAATTCAGAATGTTATTGATTTATACTAAACATTTAACAACTCAGAACTAGTTTTGCCTATATTTCCACTGAGGATAGAATACATTCTTTTAAAAGTAAATTTGCCTGACTATACTTGGTTGGAATGACAGAAGCAACACTTTGTAAAAGATTCCATATTCTCTGACTTGTTGCATGCTGCTGTTATTAAAACAATTTAAAAAGGCAATAACCCTATTTCAGGGTCTATCAGTTCTTTATAATGCAGAAATATATACATCAGATGGCAAAATTTTTGTCACCGACAAGGATCACTCTGTGACATTTTGGTTCATGATTTTAAAAATACAGATATACATTATACGTTTTCTACAGAATTTAACAGTTTTTACCCCCAAAACAAGGAGCAATGATTGTGGGAGTAGTATGTACACAGGACATGAACTTGGAAATCTTGACCCTGTAATTGATTACCTGGGAAATTTAGGCTAGTCTATTTGAATTCCAGTTTCTTAATATAAAATAAGAATACTAATAACCATCTAAGATTTTTGTGTGGATTAAAGGAGGGAAAAATGTGAAAGTACTTAGCCAACATTTATTAATATATGGTACATAAGGTTTTGCTTGTTGGGCCTCTAATCCTGTTCACCTAAAAATATAATTTCATGGATGGGAAAATTCAGACAGAAAAGTCAAGTAACTTACTTAAGATCATACATCCAAGAGCATTTTCTAGCGTACTTATCACTGTATTGTGCTCACCCCAAAGTCTCTTGCAGAGGACATATGAGCCAATTACTAACAAGAGGATGTGTATGAGACCTAACTGGTTGGTTATACATGCATAGTTGTGGGTAGTTTAAGGTGGACTATTTTGTGCATAGTTTAGTACGCAGAGGAAAAGCTTTGTCTAAATTGGCTATGTATGAGAAAGTTGCTCAG
This sequence comes from Cephalopachus bancanus, assembly GCA_027257055.1. Classification (NCBI taxonomy): domain Eukaryota; kingdom Metazoa; phylum Chordata; class Mammalia; order Primates; family Tarsiidae; genus Cephalopachus; species Cephalopachus bancanus. Next base: position 1,270,418 of record JAPVLO010000315.1, read on the forward strand.
TCCTGAAAGAAGGCATATTTCCCAAAGTCCACTTTAGATTCAGCCAAGAGAAAAATGAAAAAGGACAAAACTTTCAGAAGACAGAGTCAGAGGCCACAGAGAACAATGAGCAAAAGAAGCTCCTCAAAACCAAGGCTTAATCAGGTAATGTTTCTCAACCTCAGACAGGTAAGGGGCCTCAAAAGTTATCCCAGAAAGATTTCAGAATTTCTACAGACCTGTATTTGCTGTGTGTTTTCCATTTTCCCCAAGAAGAATATTTATTACAATTATCCCATTCCTGTATCAACCATTACGTATTGGGTGAGAGAAGGCAGGTAAACTGTCTTTTAATTTCACTGGTACAGGTAGGATATAGAGAAGCAGCATCATGATTAGAAACTACCATACCTTACCCAGAAGTCACAGATTAAGAATTTGATGCTATGCTTGCATGGAATTTTAGGGCTTTCTTCCTTAGGGAGTGGGTGGCTATATTTTACATCTCCAAAATAGAGCAAACCAAACATTTGGTGACCAAAAGGGATATAGTCATTAGAGCTGTTTTAAATATCCCAGTTCTTCTTCCAGGGATATGATGGGATTGTTCTTCCCTGCCCCTTCAAGTTACAGGTGGACAAATTATTTACTTTGGCTAATGAAATGTGAGTATAAATTATATGTGTCACTTCCAGGAAAAAAATTTTAAGAGCCAGTACATTATTCACATTTCTTTTCTCTCCAACTGTAATGATCACAGAAATGCATGTTGAGATGGAATCTCTTCCACCCTGGGTCCCTGAGTCACTAAAATAAACAGAGACCCCTTTGCTGACCTGGATTCTGCATGTAGAGTGAGCAAGACATAAATATTTATTATGATCAAGCCTCTGTGATAAGAGGGCTGTTTGTTACTACAAGAAAAGGCAGTAGACTTTTATTGATACAAGAACAGATTTTATTAATTCACTGAAATCACTCTTTTCAAAAAGGAGCTTCCTAAGTAAGATCAGTGTCAACTAACCTGAGATAAAGTGTTGGTTTTTTGTTTAAACCAACTTAAGAAATTGTATTTCCAAGTAGTAGGTGAAATCATTTGCCAAAAATTGATAGAGTAAATAATCTCTAATCATTTATGCTTGACTATTTTATTATAGAGTTAGGCCACACAGTATGAAATGAGAGGAAATTACCTGGTGAATTTTGTCAGGTTAGATGACTTTGTATGTGTGTACATGTGTGTATGTATATTATTATGTTTTAATGTATTGTTCTTACTTTTAAAGTGAATTATTACATTCGTTTGTTCTTTCAGTTTGAATAGAGACTGCATATCTTCTCAGATAGGGATAACATCAATTAAGGAGAGACTGGAGGCTTTTTTCTTCCTTTTAGAATGTGACTTAAGATGGGCATGGTAGCTCATGCCTGTAATCCCAGCACTTTGGGAAGCTGAGGTGGGAGGATGACTTGAGGCCAGGAGTTGAAGACCAGCTTGGGTAACATAGCGAGACTCCATCTCTACAAAAGAAAAAAAGAAAAAAAAAAAAGAAAATAGAATGTTACTTAAAGCAGAACTCAGCAGCCCAGCTGCTGGCAAGAATTTTCATTTAAAAAAGGAATCTAGGGTTGATTCAGCAGAAGTGGTGCCCCAGGGAGGCCACAAGTGACCCTTCTGTGGCAGAAAAGAGTGAAAAACAGAGGAGAGGGAAAAATACTGCAAATATAAGGACCTCAATGGAAGTTCGCCTTTTCCCTTGTCAAAAGATGACTGCTTGGCCAGGAGCAGTGGCTCACACCTATAATCCCAGCACTTTGGGAGATCAAGGTGAGAGGATTGCCTGAGCCCACGGGTTTGAGACCAGCCTGGGCAATTTGGGGAGACCTCATCTCTACAATAAATTTAAAAAAGAAAATTAGCCAGGCATGGTGGCGCATGCCTGTAGCTCCAGTTACTAGGAAAACTGAGGTGGAAGAATTGCCTGAGTCTAGTAGGTCAAGGCTGCAGTGGCTGTGAGCATGCCACTGCACTCTAGCCTGGGCGACAGAGTGAAACTCCAACTAAAAAAAAAGATAACTGCTTAACTTGTAATTTCCAGGTTTCAGGTTAAGCAAGAGAAGTTCTACAGTCTTTTTAAGAAACCCCCAGATTCTTTTTAAAAATTTTTAATTTGGAGAATAAGTCAGAATTTATTAGAACATAGGAAAGCTCTAGGCAACAGTGCGAGGGGACCCAAAAGAAGGTTGCCCAGAAATCCCCAGATTCTTAAAGTGAACCCAGAAGTTGATGGAAGCTATGTTGGGTAGCAGGGTAAAATTGCCATGAAGCTCATGAGGTATAAGTTTTAGAAGCCCTCACCTTCACAGGCTCCTTCCAAGGTCCTGTGGTCCAAGGAACCTAGTAATTTCGTATTTGTAATTCTTTTTGCCCCTTAGTTGTATGAGCTTCAGGTCCATGTGGCCTTTATTTGCCTTTGTGTGCAGGCAGCAAGCTGTCATGGAAAGTGTCACAGCTTCAGGCACTGGGAACCATGTGGAGGACACTCCATAATAGGAAATTAATCCTTCCCTGGGGAAAGGAGGCTTGTGCACAGGATCGGCTACATAATTGCAGGTCTGGGTACAAAATGAAAATGTGGGGCTCCTTGTTCAGAAGACTGAACACGTGTTGTTAAAGGGACTAAAATATACATCTTTTTTCTTTCTTCCATTTTCTCTCTCTCAACCTGTCACAGTATTTTAAATTTACTGTTTAAAGCTATGTTCCCCTGGCTTGAGGATACCCTTGAGGTGAATGTAGATCTTCTCAAATAGCCAGGAGGCCCTGTCCCAACATGGTCCATCAACTGCAGGGTTACCCACTCCCTTTTCCCCACTGTCAACCACTAGACCAATGCTTCACTCCACAGTCAGGGTGAGAAAGTTGAGTCAGACATTTCCCCTTCTCACTGGCCTGCTGCTGCAACCCACCATCATGGAGAACCTCCAGATGTACTACATACTTGAATCAGTGGTAGGCTAGAGGCTAGAAGCTCATTCGGCCAAGTCCTTGCCCAACATTCTGTGGCACTGTCAGTCCAGGATGAAGATGGCACTATTCATGCCCACCTGACCCCAAAGCTCCCCATGACCAAATTCGAAAGATAGTAGCTGTCACTGGGTGGGAGCAGTGAGGGGGAGACTGAATGAGGCTCTGAACATCAAGGAACAGGAGAGTGGGCAATGGAAAACCTATCTGGGGAGGCAGTGGGAGGCAGGACTGTGGGTACATGCTCCATTGTCCTATCAGACTTCACTTACCAAACACAAATTTGAAAATAAAGTATTACAAACTTTAAGATGGTGACCACAGAATATTAAACCCCAAGCATGGAGCCTCCTTCTGAGCACAGAGCCCTGAGGCTGTATCCATGAAAGTGGCCTTGCTTGATATGCCAGTCAGAGCTGATGCTGCTATTGTTATTACATATAAACAAATACAATGCTGTTCCAAGAGGGCTTGATTGAGTCTGTAACAAAGAGGGTTTAAACATTAAAAGGATTTACTTTTCTCCAATTCTAGCTTTTTCTTTCTTTCTTTCTTTCTTTTTTCTTTTTTTGGTTTTCAGTTGAGTCAGAGTCTCTGTCGTCCAGGCTGGAGTGCAGTGGCACACTCATGGCCACTGCAGCCTAGACCTGCTGGGCTCAGGTGATCCTTCCATTCAGCCTTCCAAGTAGCTGAAACTACAGGCATGTGCCACCACGCCCAGCTAATTTTTTGATTTATTGTAGAGATGAGGTCTCACCAAGTTGCCCAGAATTGTCTTGAACCTGTGGGCTCAGGCAATCCTCTCACCTTGGCTTCCCAAAGTACTAGGATTATAAGTGCGAGCCACCATGCCCAGCCCAATTCTAGCTTTCAACAGGAGATCTGTGGAATCTCCCCTTCCTGCCTTTAACAACTTCTAGAATGTCTAGGAAAATTAGATTCCTAACTTTCAGATTCCATAACGACTCATTTTGGTTATTAAAACTCAGTCTACTTAAAGACTTTAATCTCATTTTCAAATGAAATCTAATTTTTCCTCCTCCTAGGGTAGAAATGACCTGGGGCCCTGATTGTTAGGGAGTCTGGTTCTGAGAAATCTTTCAGCTTTGCTTCTTTCAAAGCTGAACTCTCTAGCATCAAGTTGCACAGGGCAAAGGACCAGGATAAGGGTTTCTTTCATTCTTGGTGGGTGTTGCTTATCTCTGGTTGACACTGTGGTTCTGAGGATGCCATCTGTGTGACAGTCCCTAAATTTTGCCTTCCTTGTGGGCACACCTAAGAGTTCTTCAAAGCCAAGGCCTGCTCACTGCAGGAATCCCTGATGTAGGAGAGGTCACCCCAGCTCCACGTCTTCCACAGCCACTGCCCCCCCTCCCCCACAGTGGTACATCTCACATTCTCTTATTTCTGGGCTTACTACTGGGCTCCTCTTCTCCTCCCCTACCCATTGGCTTGAGGTAGGAGGTGAAGTCCCCCTCCTCTCTCAAGGGAGGATAAACCATACTATGGTTTGAATGTGTTGGAAACCTAATCCCCAATGCAACAGTGTGGGACATTTAAGAGGTGATTAGGCAATGAGGACTCTGCCCTCATGAGTGCATTAATGCCTTATCTCAGGAGTGGGTTCCTAATAAAAGGACAAATTTGACTTTCCTCTTCTCTTGCTCTCTTGCCCATCTGTCTTTTTCCATGTGATGACACAGCAAGAAGGCCCTTACCAGATGCTAGCACCTTGACATTGGTCTCCAGAACAGTAAGAAATAAATTAATTTTCTTTATAAATTATATAGTCTGTGATATTCAGTTATAGCAACACAAAATGGACTAAGACAAATCACAAGACTGATTTCTTCCTCCTTCTTGTGTCTTTCGAATAGACTGAGGGTGCAATGGGTGAGTGAGGTAATGATTGGGAATAATTCAGAAATCCTGTTTTAGAAACCCTGGAAAAGGTGTGTTATCCTCATTATTGGTAGTTGCCTTGTAACATATTGTATTAACCTAATCTTGTTTTAGATTGGGGTTCAAGTTGCTAATTCCTGGACAATAATGTTGACATTAAAAAAATACATGTATCAAAAATTGAGATAGTAGTAAAAGTCTTATCCTGGCTTTTTTTTGGGGGGGGGGTTGGAGTCTCACTCCATTGCCCAGGCTGGAGTGCAGTGGCACACTCATAGTCACCTGCTGGGCTCCAGCAATCCTTCCACCTTAGCCTTCCAAGTAGCCGGTACTACAGGTGCGTGCTACCACGCCCAGCTAATTTTTTTATTTTTTTATTGTAGAGATGAGATCTCACCAAGTTGCCCAGGCTGGTCTCGAACCCATGGACTCAGGCAATCCACTCGCCTCAGCCTCCGAAAGTGCTGGGACTACGGCCTTATCCTGGTTCTTAAGAACAATGGTCCTTAAGATCACCTTCTCCTTCTGGCCAAGGTTCAGGACAGGACTGAAATGCTAACATTTGCCTTGAGTGGGGGCATCATACACCAAATCAGTGCATATAACTCCAAACCAGACCACTAAGTCCAAGTGGTGGGGCAGAGAGTAGAGGATGGTGTGAGAGGCTGAATCATTGGGGAACAGTGAGGAGTGTGACTGACAAGAGCAAGGAAGCTGCAGAGGAGAATGGATGCCTTTTTCCATAGGAGTTTTTCTTGTCCCTCACCCCCCCCATTTATGTGGGCAAGCTAAATGAATTAAAATCACATAGTCTGAAGATTGGACATAGAAATGACGTTTGCACAATGAGAAAGGTAAGAAAGAATGCACTCATTACCCTTTTCAGATTATAGTCAATAAATGAGGCATTTCTGGTTTGAGCCAATGAAGTCTGTTTTCTGTTGCTTATAACAGAATAGCCGAAACTGGGTAATTTATGAAGAAAAGAAATTTATTTCTTACAGTTATGGAGACTGAGAGTAATTCAGGTCGAGGGGCCATATCTGGTGAGAGCCTTCTTGCTGGTGGGAACTCTCCCATCTGAAGAGTCCTGAGGCAACAAAGTGCATCACATGGTGAGGGAGCTGGGTGTGCTAAACTGCTAGCTCAGGTCTCTTTTCCTCTTTTTAAAAAGCTGTACATTCCTCTTTCATAATAACCCATTAATCCATGAATGAACTAATCCATTATGAGGTCAGAGTTTCATGATCCAATCACTTTTTTTTAGGTCAGAGTCTGTCACCAAGCAGAAGTGTAGTGGCATATTCATGGCTACCGCAGCCGCAACCTGCTGGGCTCAGGTGATTCTTTCACCTCAGCTTTCCCAGTAGCTGGAACTATAGGTGCATGCCGCCATGCCTGGCTAAGTTTTTGATTTATTGTAGAGACAAGGTCTCACCATGTTGCTCAGGCTGGTCTCAAACCCCTGGGCTCAGGCAGTCCTCCTGCCTATGCTTCCCAAAGTGCCAGGATTATAGGTGTGAACCACCGTGCCTGGCCCAATCACTTCTTAAAGGTCCCACCTTTCAATACTGATATATTAGGAATTCAGTCTCAACATGAATTTTGGAGGAAACATTCAAACCAGAGCAATATAAGAACCACATAAAACAATGAAGATAGTGTATAATTGTGGAAAGCATCATTCATTTACAGAAAATATTTGTTGAGTTTTTCCAGTTTCTGTGCCAGATCTGTTGCGTATGCCTGTAACTATGACAAAAAACAGGGTCTTGATAACTTGAAGTTCACCTTCATCTTCTGATATAGCTCTTTTTATATTTAAAACATGATCATCTATATATTTTAATGTATTTATTAGACTATAAATATTTGAGTGAGGGGTATGCCTTACTCATCTCTGTATTCCTAGCACTAAACACTCTGACACACAGCATTACTCAGAAAATATTTGTTGACAGAATAAATGAATTCATTTGCAGCAAGAATAGCATAGCTCATGAAATTCATTCGAAATGCACATTGTTAACTTAGTATGATTGAAACTTCATGAAATCAAAATACATCTCATATATTCTGAAATATAACACCAAAAAAGTAACTTGATTAATAAAATTATGTAGAAAAATATCCCTTAAAAGGATATATTCAGAGATTAGTCAAGAGTTATTTTCATTTTCTTCCATTATGGTTGTTTCTTTGTGCCAACAATTTGCTGCTAGAAGTTGATTTTTAAAATAGAATCTTTAAATAGTAGATTAAATCCAGCTGGCTTCAAATGGTACAGAGGGTGGGACAGGGAGAGGGTCACAGATGGCCAGATATCTAGGGAATTCTATGACCTCAGTGATGACTGACTAAAATGCCCGGACTATTCTTGTGAAAGAATTCTATGTTCCTTGAGAATTCTTGTTATTATTTTTCTATTGAAGTAAAATTCACATAATATAAAATTAATTATTTTAAAGTATGCAGCTCAGGGGCTTTGAGTACATTCACAGTATTGTACAACCATCACTTCTATCTAGTTTCAAAATATTTTAATTATCCTAAAGAGAAATACTGTACCCATTAAGCAGTCACCCTGAGACTTATTTCATCTTTGGCTCCATGTAATAAGCCCCAGTCCCATCAGCTCTGTAACAGAAAAAAAAATGAAAGTATTTTTCTCCGAAAAGTATAAAAATAGCAACTTTCATAGTGTTCACAGGACCAGCAGGGACCAACCTGTGATCCTGAGAGTGATGACCTCATGACCTCTGATTTTGAACATTTGGGCATGGTCTGTCCTCCATGGTTTTCAGACTTAAGTGATTTAAATTGCCGAAAACCAGGCAATCAGGAGATGTAAGTGGTTAAAAAGAAAAGAGCAGATTCAAAGTTGGTACATGAATTGAGAAGTGAAAACAACCACAAACACTACATGTTAACAGACTCCAGGAATTGTCTTTTCATAACCTTAATTTTTTTGATGAGGAATTCATATTGGGGTCTAAAGTTTATTTAGGGGAAAGACCAAGAGGTTTCCTAAGGAAAAACAGCTGTCTTAAGGGAAGAATATGAAGGAAGAGTTTGGGCTGAAAACAAAGGTTGAGTCACCAGAGGGGCGTGGTCTTTTTCTTTCCAGCTTTATATGTGTCATTCAGATTCTTCTCCTAGCCCAGATTCCTTTGGGGCTCTTGTCTGGTTGGGATAGGGTGGGGACATAGTGAATAAAAAATTGAAAATTGAAAGAGCTACTTAGCTAAGAAGGAGGAGTCCTGAACTAGGCTAAGGCAGTTTATCCAGCCAACAAAGATGTGTGGAAAGCACTATGTGCTGGGCACAGGAAATAATGGTAAACTAGACTGATTTAGTCCCTGTCCCCAATAATATTACAGTCTAAATGTCGATATTTAAAATAGGACTACATAAATACTGGTCACAGGAAAGGCTGCAAAGGCAATGGCAGTGTTTAATGAGGGAATCTCATTTGGTCTGGAAAGACAGGGAAGGCTTCCCTGAGGAAAAAACATTTCAGCTGAGACCTGAAGAATAAGGAGTTGGGAAAGCAAGAGGGTGAGGCAGTAGGTACAGTGTGTGTAAATGTTTTGAGATGAAGGAGCTTGAGTTTGAGGCCAGTGGGCTGAAGTATAGAGACTAGAGAGGAAAGCAGCAGGACAGTTTATAAAGGAGCTGGTTATTTCCTGGCACTTGCTAACTGTCCTGCCAGCAAGCAAACTAGTCACAGACAGAGCAGAAAGTCCCTCCCAGTTGTAAGGCTGTGGGGTGTGAACTGAACTGGGACCTTGAGGGTTTGGTAAATGGATTAGGCAGGTATCTGGTTTCCCCTCTAGCTAAATGCACTAGGCCAATAGTGTGACCAGGTCACATGCCTCAGGTTTTTATGCAACATTGTCTCAAAGATATGAATTGAATCTCTTCCAGAAACTCCAGCATTATTTTAGAATCTTGATCAAGTCTCATACTAGGAACCAAAACTAAGCCATGTGGTACTAGCAGGGCCAGTATACTGCCTGGTTAATAATTTTGGCTCAGTTCAGGTGACTGTATGTTTGTCTGCATGGGAAACATCTTACAACATTAACTCTTCTGATGTAGTCAGGTTGCAGCCATGCTTGTGCTTTCTCTAGCAGAAAAGCTTCACTAGGAATGAGCAGCCTGAAGAGTCATAAATCTCTCAGTTACATCAGGGCCAGGTTTCCTATCTGAAATTTGGGCAGAATTACTCTGGGTGGGTACAGCACCTCCAGCCATCCTTAGCTCAAGGAAGCCTTGAAAGATGTCCATCTTGTTTAGAGCAGTATCCAGCACCTGGCATAGTGCATACTGCATGATAGGAAATCAATAAATATCACCATAATGGACAAGTGGAAGCAGAGCACAGAGCAGACAGTTCTGCCAAAGCAGTTTTCAGCTAACCCAAAAGATTAGCATTCTTCACTTGCAGAGATATGAGAAGTAAGCAGCTAAACCAGTGACTCTGATTCCTGCCTGTACATATACATATACAGTTTTATTTCAGACATGTTTTTACAACCACATTTATAAAGAAATTAGTTGGGAAGTAAATATGCCGAAATATTAACTTTTTGACAGTGGGATTATATGCAATTATCTTACTTTGCTGCACTTCTGTATTCCAAGTTAGGAATGTCACTTAAAAAAAAAAAAGCAGCTTTACTGAAATAAAACTGGCATACAATAGACTACATCTGTTAAAAGTGTCAATATGATAAATTTTGAAACATAAATATACCTGTGAAATCATCATCATAGTCAGGATAGTAAACATACAGATTACTCTCAAAAGTCTCCTCTTACCTCCCTTTTTTCAAAAATTTGATTATGGTAAAATATCATAGCATAAAATTTACCATCTTAACCATTTCAAGTATGTAAATAGTTCAGTAGTATTAAATACAGTCATAATGTTATACACCCATCACCACCATCTCTCTCCACAACTCTTGTCATCTTTTAAAATTGAAACTCTGTACCTATTAAACAATAACTTCCCAGGCCTCTGCCCACACACAGTTCCTGGCAACCACTGTTTTACTTTCTGTCTGTATGATTTTGACTAAGTTCATCTTGTTCCATTTTAATACCACCTCCTGCCCCACCCTCACCCCATCCTCAGACAACCACTGATCTGTTTTCTATCACTATAGATTAGTGTTCTTTAGAATTTTATATAAATAGAATTATAAAGCATGTACTTCTTCTATCTGATTTCTTTCAAGCAACATACTTATTTGAGATTTCTCCATATTGTTGTTTGTATCAATAATTCATTCCTCTTTACTGCTGAGTAATATTACACTGTGAAAGGTAAGAACTCCAAGACCTTAGAATAGAAGAACGTGGTGAAATAATCCTAGCGGTAGTGCAGTCATTTTGTCTCAGCCCTAGCCTTGTTATGCATTGCTGAGCCTTTCTGCTGACCAGCCTGTTTTTTTTTTTTTACTCTTAATCATTAGCAAGAAGTAAAACTGACCTCCCAGAGTTAGGACTTGGTGATTATGTCTAGCCCCTTAAGTATGTCTAGTCCTAATTGTTCTTCTAGGCATCTATGTTTCCGACAGTGATGTATTGTTATCAGTTTTCCATAACTAGCCTCTGCCCCACCACCTGGAGTCAAGAAATACCAGTGCCTAAGGATGTCTAGAAACAAGACTTATGTGACTTCCGTTATATACATTAAAGATGCAACTTCTGGACTTTTCCTTTAGCCCTCTCAGCCTTCAAAGCCACGTTTGTCTATAAATGTTGGCCCCTTTCTGTCTGTGAAAGTGGGTAATAAACTTTGCTTCTTTCTCTTTGTAATTATTTGCATTATTCCTGTGGCAGTGGCCCACCATGTCTGTTTACCTTTTCATCTGGTGGCCCATTTGGGGGCACACCCCGATATTTTTGGTGCCCTCCACAACTCTTTCTCACTCTCCTCTCTTCAGTCCAATTTCTCCCTGTGGACGGTGCTGGAACTTGGTGGCAACCGATGGCTCTGGCCGGGGCAACTCCCCAGTGTATCTGAAGGTCCCAAGGAAAGGTAGCAGACTCTTGGGACCCTTGAGGGTGGGAGAATAAGGTCTATCATTTACCTCCTCCTGCAAGTCAAGCTCTCTGAGCTTCTCCATGGGTCAGACTATCTCTGGGAAGGCAACTGACAGCCTTTTTGCCAGGGCGACTCCCTGGAAAGGCAAGAAGGCCCCCAAAGGAAGGTCTTGGACTGCCATTGCCTGTTGGGCGAGAGGCAAGGTACTTTTCCCTTCCCTTCTTTGCTATTTACTCTGCTCTTTCTGCCTGAAGACTAGCTACACCAGGCAGAGCCCCATGCCACCTCAGTGTTTCTTTCAATACAAAGTAACACTTCTGGTGAGTTCAATTGCTTATCTGGTCAGGAAGGGTTCCAGGAACAACTCTGAGAGGCTACCCTTTCTCCTTCTCTAAGTTTACTTTGGAGCACATTTCTGAGGCCTGGGGGCCCTCTGCAGAAATCTTGGCCAAGTCTCCCAAGTGCACAGTTCGGAGTAACTCTAGCACTGGTGCCCGGGGCCTGAGATGACAAAGGTGCTGTCTCTGGTGGGTTAAGGAGACAGAGAGGACACTCTCTCTCACTTGTTCTCACACACACAGGCTGATTCCACTATTCCTCTGCCTGGGACGCTGGACTCAAAATGGATGGTCTCTCTCTCTCTCTCTCTCTCTCTCTCTCACCTCTCAGACACTGTTCTTAGGACACTCTCTTTCTCTCTCTCTTCCAGGGCTCCTCATGGCAAATTCTCAGTCGGTCATGGAAAAAGATTCACCTTTGGCATGTCTTTTAAAGACTCTCAAGCCCCTTTCATCAGAGAAAGATATTCACCCCAAACTCCTCACATTTTATTGTAACACAGACTGGCCAGAATATATGTTAGACGATGGGGAATTTGGCCATGCGGAGTCTCCCTGGCATATAACACCTTGATGCAACTTGATTTATACATTAAGAGTAACAAGAAACATAATGAAGTCCCTTATGTCCAGGCCATTTTTGAGTTAGCTCAACATCAGGACCTATGCTCTTCCTGTCACATGTTTGTTCTCACTCCCCCAATAGCTACCTCATTTCCCCAGATGACTTGGATCCTGCTGACCTAGCTGCCCCTGCTTCTCACAACCCACCTTTATCTCCTTACCCTCCGCAGGCTCCTCTCCCAGACCTACCAGCCCTTTCTCTTCCTCCTCCGTCCCTGTACCCACCTCTACCTAAGGACATGAGTTCAGCACCGATGGCTGTGGTTGCTGATTCTAGTCCTCCTCCTCTTCCCTCTTCCTGCCACCACTTTCACTCGCACACACCCATTCTGGCAAGCCATTCTAAGCTCCCATTATCATTCACCAATTCCCCACCTTTACCCCACCTTTAAGGGAAGTTGCAGGAGCCAAAGGAATAGCCAGAGTCCATGTCCCATTTTCCATGACAGATCTTTCCCAAACTGAAACTAAACTAGGATCTTTACTGATCCAACTAACTTTGCCAGGGAATACCAATATCTGTCCCTCTTGTATGACCTCATTTGGAGAGATATTCAAGTTATTTTGACCACTACTACTAACCATGAGGAATTCAACCAAATTTTTGCTGAAGCCCAGGAATTTGCAAATGAACTTAGCTGCACTCAGCCTGGTTAATATTCTCTAGCTTTGGTAGCTATCCCGAGAGAAGATCCCAACTGGAATTATCATCCCAACTCCCCAGATAGGGAAAAGCAGGATCACTTTATCTCTTGCCTAGTACATGGCATGCAAAGGGCCATTGTCAAACAAGTAAACTATGATAAAGTCAAGGAAATTGTCCAAGGACCCAATGAAAACCCCACAGTTTTTCTAGCCTGTATATCTGAGGCCATGCGGTTTTATACTAATTTAAACCCAAAGACTCCAGAAGGACAATCCATTTTAGGTATGCATTTCATTTCCCAGTCAGCTCTGGATATTAAATGTAAGCTCCGAAAGTTGGAAAAAGGCCCACAGACCCTCCCCCCAATCAAAACTCTTAGACTTGGCTTTCAAAGTCTATAACAACCAGGAAGGGGAGTGAAGGGAGGACAGGAAAGCTAAAACCCAGCCCTTCCAACTCATAGCCACAGCTCTTAATAAAGCTGAGGAAGGAGAAATGAGACTCGAACTCTGGGAAATCTGGCAGTAATCAGGGTAAGCAACAGCTGCCGGGGAACTGTTTCAAGTGTCATCAATCTGTTCACTGGGCTAAAGATTGCACCAAGCCGCTACCTCCCACCCTGTGTCCTAAGTATGGACAGATCAGGCATTGGGGAAGTGATTGCCATGTCCGCGCAGCCACACAGACACACATCCCCTAGGTACCTGCACTGCAACCAAACCAACATATGGTAGAACCATCTACTTATTCTCAGTTGTCAGCCATGTGGCATGTGACTAGGTCAGTCTGAGCCAGACCTACTGGATCTTTTGCAATCTGATTGACCCACCTCTGATTCAGTTTCCTCATGTTCTCCTGAGCACCTCATACAGCCAACTGAATCCAGAGTGGAAATCTCTGTTGCTGGTAGGGGTATCTTATTCTTCATTGATACTGGGGCTACCTGCTCAGCTTTAACTGGATTCTTTGGTCTCCTCCTTCCTTTTCCTGTCTCTAAAGTAGGGGTCGGTGGTGTTCTTTCTAAGCCCCTAACCACACTACCCCTCCCATGCTTACTAGGAAATCAAATGTTTCACCATTCATTTTTGGTAATACACCCTTGCCCTGCTCCCTTACTCAGCAGGGATATTATGTATAATTTGGGAAATCACATTGTTGGCCAAAAGGCCATAACATCCCCTCCTATTCCTTCTTACATCAAGGAACAGGTTCCCTTTCTAGTTTGAGACACTTCTACTCAAGGCCGAGCTTCACATATCATGCCTATCTCCATTCAACTTAAAGACCCCCACTCCTTCCCTAATAAGCCTCAATACCCTATTAACTATGCCACATTATAAGGTCTTAACTTTTAATAGCTAAATTCCTCAAAGCTGGAATTCTTAAACCAACCAGTTCCCCTTACAATATTCCCATTCTCTCAGTTTGCAAATCCGATGGGACTTACAGCCTAGTGCAAGATTTGCAAATCATTTACAAACTGTGGTCCCTCTTCATCTTACCATTCCCAATCCATATACTCTCCTTAGTACTGTGCTGCCAAACACACAGTACTTCACAATCCTAGATTTAAAGGATGCATTCTTTACTATTTCCTTGTCCCCAGAATCTCATAATATTTTCGCCTTTATGTGGGTCAGTCTGGATTCCAGTAGGTCTCAACAGCTAATGTGGACCGTATTGCCTTAAGGGCTTCTGAGATAGCCCTCACCTTTTTGGCCAAGCTTTAGCCTCAGACCTCTCTCAGTTTTCATTTGAACATAGCACCCTTATACAATATTAGATGATTTATTATTATGTAGCCCTTTCCTTGAAATATCTCAGCAAGACACTGTTACTCTTTTTTACCTTACTTTGTAATAAAGTTTACTGGGTTTCTCAATCCAAGGCTCAGCTTAATTCACAGTAAATCACCTATTTGGACTTTAAGCCGAGTCTAGGATGCAGGGCCATAACTACCCAAAGGAAACAACTTATTGCCTCTCTGCCGCTTCCCTGGTCAAAGAAAGAACTCTGTGCATTCTTGAGGTTCCCAGGTTACTTTAGAATCTGGATCCCTAATTATGGCCTCATAGCAAAACCTCCATATGAGGCAACCCAGGGTCTAGAACATGAATCTCTCAGTTAGCATTCGCTGACTTGGAATGGCTTCAATACTTTGCAGTGGGCCTTCACCCAAGCTCCTGCCTAATCTCCAAAAGAATTTTCTCCTCAACACAATAGAGAGGGGAGGAATAACACTGAGGCTACTAGGACAAAAAAACAGACCAGACCTTAAGGCTGTGACTTTCCTATCAAAGCAACTGGACAACATAGCAAAGGGATGGCCAACCTGCCTCAGGGCACTGGCTACGACAGCCCTGCTCGTTCAGAAAGCTAGCAAACTATCATCAGCATAGATGTATATTCCTCATATCAGGTTATAGCAGAAATGACTTGCAAAGTTTCATCAAAGCCCGATCCATGGTATCTTCTTCCCCATTATTTTGAGCTCCCTGTTTATGCTTTCTATCTCTAGATTCCTTGTAAAGTAGAGTGAAGCAGGTAAGCTACGAAGCTAGGAACGTTTCCCCGTCCCTAAGGACCTTAGAACTATCATCTAAAGATAACAGCGAACATCCCATGAAGCATGAATTATATCAGTGTAATAATTTTCCTGGTGATGGTAACATTAAACCAAACACTCGGGCTTGAAGATGAGAGACTAATTCTTAAAAACCCCTTTAAACCTAAAGCCCCAACTAATATTACAGACACTATTGCAATTCCTACACCTCAGGGTGACCCTTTACTCCCTGGGCCCTTACTAGACTTCCACAGAGATTCCTGATGATTTTTGTCACAACCAACACCCAAAGGTAGCAGCATTTCAGGAAATATGGGTAACATTATGTTCCACTTTCCCACCTATGCACTGGATCCAACTAGGCCTCCGAAAGAACCCTTGGCATTTCAAAGTTAGTACTTATGCTAGACATGGGAGTGTAATATTAATTACCCCTATGCATGCTGAGGTAACAAACCTCTGTACTCCAGCAGTGGCAGAAAACCAATTTTCACTCAGAACCAATGGCACTGGTTCCCTAGGAGTACATTTCTTTCAAAAGTTCAATCAAACCTTTCACTTCCTCAATGGCACTATCATCCTGGCCAACTATAGTGGTGAGCTCACAGCAACCAACCGGCTTCCCGGTGGGGGAGCAGGGTTGCTAGGAGGATTATTATACCCGGGACTTGAAATTAAACACTACTGCAGAACCCACAGAGATATTACCACTAATTGTGGAGACATTCAACTCTGGTCACAGGACTTTGCAAGAGCCATTGTAGGAACTACATGGATCCCTATAGCAGTGTCATGGCCAATAGCATGGCATTAAATTTTTTGTTAGCAAAAGCAGGAGACCTCTGTGGTGTGGTAGGCAGTATCTATTGCACTTCAATTGAAGACTTACAATCCAACATTTCTAACTACATCAATCAGCTGGAAAATATAGCTGGACACATTTTTGCTTTAAAGGATCACTTTCAGCGACCCAGCATCATCTTAGATACTATTGTCTTTTTTATCTTTATATGTCTGCTTATAGCAGTTTGTGCATTTGCTCAATGCTTTATGCATGTCAAATAAATCATGGCAGTTTCTGCCTGGATTCTAACCCTCTTGTTAATTCAAAATGAGCAGACGGGAATAAGTAGGGACATCTCCAGTCCCTTGACCAGCAGGAAGCAGTTACAGAAGCCTGATCCTCGCCCCTGATCCCTAGTTGCAAATATGAATAATTATGAAACAGTAAAAGGAGGAAATGAAAGGTAGGAACCCTAAGAACCTTAGAATAGAAGAACTTGGTAAAATAATCCTAGCAGTAGTGTAGTCATTTTATCTCAACCCTAGCCCTGTCATGGATTGCTAAACTTTCTGCTGACCAGCCTATTCTTTGACATCTTAATCATTAGCAAGAAGTAAAACCGGCCTCCCAGGGTTAGGACATGGTAATTTTTTCTAGCCCCTTAAGCAAGTCTAGTCTTAGTTGTCCTTCTAGGCATTTATGTTTAATGTATTTTAACAGTCTTCTGTTACCAGCTTCTGATTCACCACCTGGAGTCATGACATAACAATGCTGGGGATGTCTAGAAACAAGACTTATGTGACTTCTGTTATCCACATCAAAGAATGCAATCTCTGGACTTTTCCCTTAGTCCAAAAGAACCTTAAATATACCCAGCCTCTCAGCCTTCGAGGCGTACTTGACTATGAGTGTTGGCCCCTTTCTGTCTGTGAAAGTGAATAATAAACTTTGCCTCTTTCTCCTTTGCAATTCTTTTTTTTTAAAACAAAATGTTTTAAATATTTTATTTATTTAAAATTAATATATCACATTTATAATTTGCCTTGTTACAAATATAGACATAGTAGTCACACTATGTCAGCAAACTTTCATCTATATTTTAATTTCCTAATTAAATGCATTTTATGTCAAATAAAAAGGAATTGGATCTGAGATATCATATGGTTGTTTCTATATAAACTATGAAAAAATTTTCTAATTTTTATGAAGTAATTCTCCAAATTAATAATCTATCCTTGCCATTAAAAGCTATCATTTTATTTGTATTAAGTTACGTGTAATATTTTTCCTTTGCACAAGAATTTTTTTCCTATATGTTTTCTAAGATTTTATTGCATTCTACTCTAAATTGAATCCTTTGCAATTCTTTACATTATTCCCATGGCACCAGCCCATCTTGACTCAGTTTACCCTTTTTCATTACATACCTACTTAACTTGTTTATACATTTACCTGTACATGGACATTTGGTTTGTTTCCAATTTGGAGCTATTACAAATAAAGCTGCTATGAATATTCATGTTTAGTCTGTGTGGATGTATGTTTTTATTTATCTTAGCAGATATCTGGCAAATACCTAGGGCTTAAACGGGTCACTTGGATGATGGCTTAACTTTTAAAGAAGCAACTAAACTGTTTTCCAAAATTACTTAGAACATTTTACATTTTCACCATTAGCATATGAGAGTTCCAGTTGTTCCATATCCTTTCCAACAAATTAGTATAATTAGTCTGTCTAATTTTAGACATTCTAGTGGGTATAGGTATAGCACTGTGGTTTTAATTTGTTTTCTTCAATGACTAATGATGTTGAACATCTTTTCATATGTTTATTTGCCATCTGAATCTCTTCTTTGGCAAAATGTTCAAATATTTTATCTATATGTTTATTTGTATGTGTATGTACTTATGGAGTTTCAAATATTCTTTATGTATTCTAAATACAAGTTCTTTATCTGATATGTGGTTTGCAAATATTTTCTCCGAGTCTGTGGTTTGTCTTTTCATTCTCTTCAGTATCTTTCTAGGAGCAAAATCTCTCAATTTTGACAAAGCCTAGCTTATCATTTTTTAAAGGGATCATCCTTTTGGTATGGCTTCTAAGGAGTCTTAGCTTAGCCCAAAGTCACCAAGATTTTCTCCTATTTTTTCTTTATAGAAGTTTTCTAGTTTTAGGTTGTATATTCAGACCATGATCCATTTTGAATTAATGTTATATATGGTAGGATATATGGATTGAAGACTGTTTCTTTGCATATAAATATCCCACCGTTCTAGAACATTTTGTTGAAAAAAACTATATATTTTTTCTCAATTGGCTTTATACCTTTGTTGAAAATCAACAACCATATATGTGTAGGCTTATACCGTTGAACTATTTGACTATTTTCATGTCTTTTTTTTTTTTTTTTTTGAGTCAGGGTCTTACTCTGTTGCCTAGGCTGGAGTACAATGACACAATTGTGGCTCACCCCAGCCTTGTCCTCCTGGGCTAAGGCGATCCTTCCACCTCAGCCTCCTGAGTAGGTGAGACTATAGGCATGTGCCACCATGCCAAGCTAAATTTTTAAAGTTTTTTGTAGAGACGTTGCCTAGGCTGGTCTCAAACACCTGGGCTCAAGTGATTCTCCCACCTTGGCCTCCTAAAGCGCTGAAATTATAGGTGTAAGTCACTATGTCTGCTACTATCTTTAAGTCAGGTAATAGAAGTGCTCCACTTTTGTTCCTTGTTTTCTAAATTGTTTTGGCTATTATAGGCCCTCTGCACTTTCATGAGTTTTAGAATCAATTTGTCAACTTAAAAAGAAATCTGCTGAGATTTTGGTAGGGTTTGCATTGAATCTATAGATTAATTTGGGGATAATTAAAATATTAAAAATATCAACTCTTTAATCACTTGGGTATGTAAAAAAAAAATACTGATGCCTAGTTACTCCAGACCAATTGAATCAGAATCTCTGGGTATAGGACAGATATTGTATTTTCTAAGAAGTTCCTCAGGTGACTTTAATGTGCAACCAGAGTGCAGAGAGTGGTGAACACTGAGCCCGGTCATCTCTTAGTGAGGCGCTGTGTGTTAAAACTGCCAAAGTGAATGAGCCATGTTGAATATAACACAAGGAATGACTGAAGGAAATAGTGGCACTGAGCTTAGAGAAAAACCTTCAAGGAGACAGATTTGAAGGGCTATCATGTAGGAGAGGAATTAGCTTCTTTCTAATTCAATAGACAGAAACTTCAGGGAGTCAGACATTAACTTAGCCCAAGGATATCCTTTCAACAGTCAGTGATGGCCTCAGCAACAATGGACTTCCTGGGAGGGGAGATTGTTGTGGTCCCAGACACTACTAGAATTCATTCACTTAACAATTGCCAGGTTCTACTATGTACTAATAAGTATTTTGCAGAGCATCAGAAGAGTTCTTGGAAAAATTATTCTGAATTTAGTAACTACTCTAAGTTTTTGATTCTATTAAATACGTCTTTAAAAAAATTTTATTAAATTGCTACATTGTACAGTTTGACCACAACTGTAGTCTTTGTTATAATTCAGATTTCAAGGTTGATGGGGGGAGTGAAATTGCTGATAAGTAACTAATTCTGTATGAGGGATAAGAACACAGGGCCATATAGCATTATATAGGAAAAATAATAGTAATAATAAGGCAATTTCACTGGGAAAAGAAAGCTCAGAACCATGAAACTTTTGTGGATAGCGAATTCCAGTAACATACAAATATATTGAATGAATCTTTTGTGTTGATCACATTACCAGGATAATGATACTGTGTTGTAAAGTTTATATACAGTTAAAGTGTAAGTAAAATATTTGACAGATACAAAATATAATTTGTGTTTTCAAAGGAACATGGAATGTTGACCAAAATGGACCATATTCTGAAATACAGAGTCTAAACAAATTTCAAATGATTGAAATCATACAGAGCATGTTCTCAAATCACAGTGAAATTAAGCTAGAAATCAATAATAGAAGATAATTAGAAAATCAGTAAGTATTTGGAAGTTATATAATACACTTCTAAATAACCTATGGACCTAAGAAGAAACTTTAACAAAAATTGAAAACTATTTTGAACTGAAAATAATATTTTGCTTCATATTATGAAAATGCAACATATTCAAACTGAAGTTCAACTTAAGTTGTGTTCAGAGGAATATTTGTAGCTTTAAATGGATATATTTGAAAAAAAGAAAGAGGAAATCTTTGAAGAAGTAAGGGAAAGAAGTTAAGAAAAGTACCAAATGAAACCTAAAGGAAATGCTAGAGTGAAACATGAAATTATCTGTATTCAACTATTTTTTTTTTTTTTTTGAGTCGGAGTCTCACTCTGTCTCCCAGACTAGAGTGCAGTGGCCGCTCCCAGCCACCGCAGCCTCGACCTGCTGGGCTCCGGCGAACCTTCTGCCTCAGCCTTCCAAGTAGCGGGAATTACAGGCATGCGCTACCACGCCCGGCTGATTTTTTGATTTATTGTAGAGATGAGGTCTCGCCTGCCCAGGCGGGTCTCAAAACCGCGGGCTCAGGCAATCCACTCACCTCAACCTCCCAAAGGCGTGGGATTACAGTCTGAGCCACTGAGCCTGGCTCCAACTATTTTTTTAAACTTACAAAAGCAGTGATTTCATTTTAAGTCTAATAGAAGGAAATAATAAAGAGCAAAACTTAAGCTATAGTAAAATAGAAAAGAAAATTATAATGGTGAGAATCAAAACCAAAAGTTGCTTCTTTATGAAGACTGGTAGTTCACAAAGTGTGGCCTGAGTATATCTTTGTATATTTCTGAGATCCTTTCAAGGAGTCCCTAGGGTCAAAATTATTTTTATGACAATAACATGCTATTTTTCTTTTTCATCTATATTCTCTCACAAGTATAAAGTTTTCCAGTGTCTACATGACAGGTAATATTGCAACAGATTGAAAGCAAAAATAGATAAGGGACTCCAACTGTCTTCTATTAAGCCTGATATTAAATTAGATTTAAAATGTTTACAATATCACTCTTCTCTCAAAACAATTCATTATTTTAAAAATATTATTATTTTCAAGAAACAAAGATCTGAGTACTACATGTACTCACTCATAAGCAGACCCTGAACATTTATCATAATATGCTAAGAGAGGGATTGGCAGTAGTGGACATTGCCAGAGAAGGGAGGGGGCCATATAATATGAAGAAGGGTACCCAAACTTTACCTGCATGATGACTACTTATGTACCTAACCCTGAATTGTACCCCATGTCTTTAAAATAAAAATTATAATTAAACTTTTAAAATATTGCTATTTTCATTAGAAATAAACATTTTATCTCTAATATGCTAAAAATAACAAAATGTTATTTATGTTAAAGTATGAGTTTTAAGTGAATAAATATTTTTAAATTTGCACATTTTTTACTTTTTTTATAATCAATATTTTTTATTATGATGTTGTGGGGTACAGTTAAGGGTTAGGTATACAAATACGTTTCATGCAGGCACCCTATTGATAAGAGGTGCTTCCCCATCCCCAGACAGATATTTGCTACTGTTAATCCCATCTCCCTCCCCCCCATAGTTTCCTACTACTATCAGTCATTTTCTTATAGTATTAGGTTGGATGTTCAAGGTCCATTATATGAGTGAGAACATGTGATACTCAGACCTTTGTTTTTGTGCGAGGTCACTCAGTATTATAGACTCTAGTTCCATCCAGGTGGCTGTGAAATTCATGATTTTGTTCTTTTTTATGGCTGCGTAGTATTCCATTGTGTATATGTACCACATTTTTTAATCCAGTCCTCTTTTGATGGGCAGCATGGTTGTTTCCAGGTTCTTGCTATTGTGAACAATGCTGCGATAAACATACATGTGCAGGTATCTTTTTTATAGAGTGATTTGAGTTCTTCCGGATATATTCCCAGTAGGGGGATTGTGGGGTCATATGGGAGGTTGATATTTAAAGCTTTTAGGAATTGCCACACTGCTTTCCACAGAGGTTGCACTAGTTTACACTCCTACCAACAGTGTAGAAGTGTTTCCTTTTCTCCACACCCTCTCCAGCAGCTGTTATTTTTTGAGCTGTTGATAATTGCCATTCTGACTGGAGTTAGGTGGTATCTCAGTGTGGTTTTGATTTGCATCTCCCTGATGATTAGTGAGGTTGAGCATTTTTTCACGTGTCTGTTGGCTGCTCGGATGTCTTCCTTTGTGAAGTGTCTGTTCATATCTTTTGCCCATTTTATAATGGGGTTGTTTGTTTTTATCTTTTCAGCACATTTGAGTTCCTTGTAGATTCAAGATGTTAAGCCTTTGTCAGACCTGGTGTTGGCAAATACTTTTTCCCAGTCTGTAGGCTGTCTCCCTGCTCTCTTGATGGTTTCTTTGGCTTTGCAAAAGTTTGTCAGTTTAATAAGGTCCCACTTGTCTATCCTCTCTCTTATGACCTGCGAGTTTTGGGTTTTGTTCAGGAATTGGAGGCCAGTTCCGATTTCCATGAGGGTATGTCCTTCATTTTCTAAGGTTCTTATGGTTTGAGGTTTTACATTTAGGTCTCTGATCCATTTGGAGTTAACCCTTTGTGCATGGGGATAGATAGGGGTCCTGTTTCAATCTTCTGCATGTGGTCAGCCAGTTTTCCCAGCACCATTTACTGAATAGGTTCTCTTCTCCCCAGTGGTAGGTGGTGGAGGCTTTGTCGAAGATGAGTTGGTTGAGAAATTGAGGTTTTGCTTCTGGAATCTCAATTCTATTCCATGGATCTATATGCGTATTCCTATACCAATACCAAGCTGTTTTGATGATTGTAGCTTTATAGTAAAGTTTGAAGTCTGGTAATGTGATACCACCTGCTTTGTTTTTTTTGCTGATTGTTCTGGCTATTCTTGTTTCCATATGAATTCCAGTGTTGTTTTTTCTAGGTCTGAGAAGAATGTTGCTGGTAATTTGATGGGTATTGCATTGAATTTGTAGATTGCCTTAGGTATGATGGACATCTTCACAATGTTGATTCTTCCAATCCATGAACATGGGATATTTTTCCACTTGTTTGTGTCATCTTTGATTTCTTTGAGCAGTGTTTTGAAGTTTTCATTGTAAAGGTCTTTCACGTCTGTGGTTAGGAAGATGCCAAGGTATTTCATTTTTTTTGTGGTTATTGTGAATGGAATTGTGGTTTTTATTTGGGTTTCTGTTTGTTTATTATTGGTGTAAAGAAATGCTATTGTCTTTTGCACATTTATTTTGTATCCTGAGACTTTGCCAAAGGCCTTTATCAGTGTAAGGAGGTTTTTGACAGATTCTCTTGGGTTTTCAAGTACACAATCACATCATCTGCAAAGAGAGATAAGTTGACTTCATCTTTTCCTATTTGGATACCCCTGATTGCCTTCTCTTCTCTGATTGCTCAAGCCAGGACTCCCAATACTATGTTGAACAGGATGGGTGAGAGTGGGCATCCTTGTCTTGTTCCAGTTTTCAGGGGAAATGGTTCCAATTTTTGTCTGTTTAGGAGTATGCTGGCTGTGGGTTTCTTGTAGATGGCTTTTACTATTTTGAGGTATGTGCCCCGTATGCCTAGATGTTCGAGGGTTTTTATCAAGAAGGGGTGCTGGATTTTATCAAAAGCTTTCTCTGCATCTAATGATATAATCATGTGGTTTTTGTTTTGACATCTGTTGACGTATTTAATTACATTTATGGTTTTACGAATGTTGAACCAGGCTTGCATCCCAGGGATGAAGCCTACTTGGTCATGGTGGATGATTTTTGAGATGTATTGTTGAATCCGGTTCGCTAGGATCTTGTTGAGAATTTTAGCATCTATGTTCATCAAAGATATTGGCCTGTAGTTCTCTTTCTTTGTTGGATCTTTACCTGGCTTGGGTATCAGTGTGATGTTGGCTTCGTAAAATGATTTGGGGAGAGTTCCATCTTTTTCAATCACCTGGAATACCTTCAGTAGGATTGGCATCAGCTCCTCCTTGAATGTCTTGTAGAATTCTGCTGGAAAGCCATCTGGACCAGGGCTTTTTTTTGTAGGTAGTTTTCTTATTACATAGTCTATTTCCTTGATTCTTATTGGTCTATTTAGGGTCTCAATTTCTTCTGGTTCCAACCTAGGTAGGTTGTGTGATGTCAGAAAGTCCTCCATTTCCTTAAGGTTTTCAAGTTTGTTTCCATACAAGTGTACATAGTAGTCTCTAATGATCTTTTGTATTTCTTCAGGGTCAGATGTGACTTCACCTTTTGTGTTTCTGATTGTGCTTATTTGGGGTTTTTTCTTGTTTTTTCCTTGTCAGTCTAGCTAGGGGACCATCGATCTTGTTTATCCTTTTGAAGAACCAGCTTTTTGTTTCATTGATTTTTTTGTATTATCTTTTTGTCTTCTATGTCCTGGATTTGGGCTTTTATTTTGGTGATCTGGATTCTTCTGCTGAAATTAGGGTTTTTGTGGTCTTGCTTTTCCAGCTTCCTTAGGTGGCTTGTTAGGCTGTTAGTTTGTGTTCCTTCCATTTTCTTCATGTGTGTTTTTAGGGATATAAATTCCCCTCTTACTACAGCTTTTAAGGCATCCCAGAGATTTTGGTAAGATGTTTCTTCATTTTCATTTGTTTCCAGGTATCTTTTGATCCCTGTTTTGATTTCATCATTGACCCAGGAGTTGTTTAGTATTATGCTGTTTAGTGTCCATGTCTTTGTGGGTTTTGGGGGTCTTTGTTGGTGTCAATGTTTATTTTTATTCCACTGTTGTCCGAGAAGGTGCATGGTAGAATTTTGGTCCTTTTAAATGTGCTTATGCTTGATTTATGGTCAATTATGTGGTCGATCTTAGAATACGTTCCATGTGGTGGTGAGTAGAATGTGTATTCTGTGGTCTTTGGATAGAGGGTTCTGTAGGTATCAATTAAGTCCATTTGGTCCAGAGTCACATTGAGGTTCCGGATCTCCTTGCTGATTTTTTTGTCCTGATGATCTGTCTAGGGTTGTGAGTGGGGTATTAAAGTCCCCAGTTATGATGGTGTTAGAGTCAATATCTTTCTTTAGTTTTCCTAGAAGTTGCTTTATGAAAGTTGGCGCACCTATGTTGGGGGCATATATGTTTAGGATAGATATTTCCTGTTGATGGAGTGAACCTTTTATCATTATGTAGTGGCTCTCTGTATGTTTTTTAATTTTTGATAGCTTAAATGGTATTTTGTCTGAAATTAGGATCGCGACTCCTCCTTTCTTTTGTGTTCCATTCGCCTGAAAGTTTGTTTCCATCCTCTTACTTTGAGTCCGTGTATGTCTTTTCTAGTGAGATGAGTCTCTTGAAGGCAGTATATTGTTGCCTGGTGATATTTTATCCATTTTGCCATTCTATGTCTTTTCAGTGGTGCGTTTAGTCCATTCACATTCAGGCTAATTATTGAAATGTGAGAGTTCATCCCTATCATAGAGTTCTTATAGAGTTGTTGTTCTTCCACTTGGTTCTTTTTTGTCTTTCTTTTGGTTTTGGGGTTGGTTCACATATATTTTATTCTTTTCCCTGTACTCTTTTGAAGAACATTGTTCTTTTTTCCTTTTCTTCTGTGTTTAGTATTTTCTTAAGTGTTTCACGTAGAGGTGGTTTGGTGGCAGCATAAGTTCTTAGGGATTGGATATCTGGGAAAGATTTTAATTCTCCCTCACTGATGAAGCTTAGCTTGGCTGGGTAAGTTATTCTTGGTTGAAACTGCTTATCTTTTAGGACTTTGAAGATAGGGCTCCAAGCTCTCCTAGCCTGAAGGGTTTCTGTAGATAAATCTGCTGCTATTCTGATTGGTCTTCCATGGTAGGTGATCTGGCCTTTTTCTCTTGCTGCCTTTAGGATTTTTTCTTTTATGCCTACTTTATTTAGGTGAATTATTATGTGTCTAGGAGTTGGTCTTCTCATTTGTTGTCTTGCAGGGGTTCTCTGAATCTCTTGTGTTTGAATTTTTGCAACACTGATTAGATAAGGGAAGTTTTCTTGAATGATCTCATGGAAAGTTTGTTCTAGTGTGGTCTCTGTCTCTCTTTCTGCCTCAGGTATGCCAATTACTCTTAGGTTGGTCTCTTGAAGTAATCACTCATCTCTTGAAGGTTTTGTTCTGTCTTTTTGAGCTTGTTTTCTGTGTTTTTAAGAGTTTCTGTTAGTTCTCTATTTGGTTCTCAAGCTCTGAGATTCTTTCTTTTGCTTGGGTAATTCTGCTTTCCTTGCTTATCAGTTTGTTATTCATTTCATTCACAGTATTCGTAATTACTGTTATCTCAGATATCAGCTCCTTCCTAGTTTCTTCTTGTGTCTCCTCAATTCTTTTTAATCTCTCCATTATTGTCTTGATATCAATGTTTGTAGTTTGAGACCCTTCATTCTGGGGGCTCTTCTTTGTTTGCATTCCAAAGTCAGTTTTCTCAGTGTCTGCCCTCCCAGGGGTCTGGGAGAGACCCATACTCTTCATTTCATTTTTCTTTATTTTTGTAGATTTCTCTCTCTCTCTCCCCCTTTCCCTCCCCTTCTTTAATTCTGTTTTTGGGGAAAGTTGGGGTTGCTTTCATTTCTCTTCTGCCATATCCTGTTCTTCCTTATGAAGGTCTTCTGGCTTTGTTCACTTTTGAGGTTGGAGTGTAGGCTGCAATCTGTAATTTTTGCAGTTTTGAGGTTTAATTGAGAGGGGAGCTGTAGTTCAGAGTGTATATGCTGATTCTAGCATCCACAAACAGGTGCATGAGCACACTGGAACCTATTTCCCTCTGCCTTACAATCTGTCCATTCAGCAGTATGTAGTCTTGGTTCCTAGATTAAAATGGGGGTATAAAAGAGGAAAATAATGGAGGAAGGGGGAGTCAACAGGAAGTTAGAGAGAGAGAAGAGCGAGAGAGAAAACAGACATAGATACCAACTATCAGGTGAGAAAGAGAAACAAGGCCAGAGAGAAGTAGAAGAAGATACGTAAGAAAGATTCCTTAAAGAATACTGATAGCTACACAGAGACAGACCAATATAAACATGAAATAGTGTTAAGTCAGAAGGCAAACGATGAACGTGATCAAAATAAACAGTCAAAATGATAAAATCATACGTCACAAAAAGAGATCAGACTAAAATCACCTCAGTGCTGATCTCTGGCCTCTCCCCTTTGTTTTTCCATTGCAGGCAGCTAGGTTTACTCACAGCTTGGGTTTGGCTGCCTGGGAGTTGCTTTTATCTGATTCAGCTTAGGGGTGGGGCTTTGTCTCCTGTTTAGCAACATTACCTTAGGAACCAAGGTGGAGTTTGTTGATAGGTGGGCAGGGCAATGGAAATCTCTGCCTGGAGAAAGGCGGCTGCAGGTTCTCTTTCGTAGATCCCTTTCTCTCCGCTTGTCTGGGTCCCCAAGCTTGGGGTCATGGGCTGAGTGCCTCAGCCAGGGTGGGCCCAGAGCTCCAGAGCTCCAAAGCTCCAACGGCAGGCAGTGAGTGGCGAGAGTGGCCCTGAGCCCCCCACAGGGTACTTCAACCAGGAATGGGACTGGTGTCTCTGAGGAGCCAGTGTCCAGAGCCTCCCTGAGTGACCAGCAGCTTGGTGATGATGAGAGATGATGTAGCCAGGGAGCTAGCTGAGACCCGAGACTCCCACACACCCAGTAGAACAGCAGCAGCAAGGGGCCGCAGTATCGGTCCCCAGGCCTCGGACCAGCGCTTGCTGGTGGTGGGCTTGAATCGCTAGCAGGTGGTGCTATCCCTCGCTCCAGATGGTCTTTATCTCAGCTGCTTGCCCGCCCCTCAGGCACTGACGGTGCGATGTAGAATGCTTGCCTTGGTGACAGCGGCAGCAGCAGCAGCAACAGTGGCAGCTGGGCCACTGGCACAGGCGGTGCAATATGTAATGGCCGCCTCTGTGTGGTGGCTGCCTTGGAGGAGGCAGCTGCTCGGCTACCTTGGAGGAGGCCAGAAGGCGGCGGCTCAGCTGCCTCAGAGGAGGGGGCTGCGGTGTCTTGGCAGCCTTGGAGGGGGGGCGGCAGTGCCTCTGCTGCCTCGGAGGAGGCCGCCCGGCAGCTCCGGTGCCTCGGAGGAGGTCACGGCTCGCCCCAGGCACTGGCCGTGCGATGTGGAATGGCTGCTGGCTGGGGCGGCAGCTGCACTCACCGCAGTAGCTGCCCAGAACTTGGCGATGCCTCAGCAAAGTCTACCGTGGAGCTCTGTTTGAAGAGTAGGCTGCAGACGATGGGATCTGCAACCTCCCGGGAAAGAATCAGAGTCTCTTTTCATTCTCCTCGGTGGAGAGTTTCACAGACAGAGCTGCCCCATTGCCATCTTGCCCTGGAACCAGTTTTTACTTTTAACATGATCAATATTGATACATCCAAAATCCTCAATAATTTTTAAAAATATAAAGGATTCTGAGACTTGCTGAGCTAATAAAATTAATTTATCAATGGTGACGCTGATCAAGGAAAAAAAAACGAAGTCATGGCTCTAATATTAGGAACGAAAAGGAGATATCACTATATAGTCTGTGGACATTAAAAGATAATAAGATATTATAAACACCTTTATGTTAATTGATTTGAAATGTCAATGGATTGAGAAAGTCCTAAAAATATAAAATGAACTCAAGTTGACACAAAAATATATTAAAAAATAAAGTTTTCATATCTATTTAAACATTTAACCTATAATTTTAAACTTTTCTCTGGCATACACAATACTTAGGCCCAGATAACTTTGCCAGTGAATTTTACCATTTAAAGAATAAATAACAGCAGACTTACACAAACTCCTCAAGAGAATAGACTAAAAGGGGAAACTTGCCAACATATTTAACAAGACCACATAACCTGGTACCAAAACCTCACAAAACCAATGCAAGAAAGAAACACAAGTCAATCTCTTCCATGACAGGTGCAAAAATCCTAAGCAAAATATTAGCAAACATAATTCAGTGATCATAATAGGATAACATATTATGGCCAAACTGGGTTTATTCTAGGAATGCAATGTTGTTTTAATATTTGAAAAACCAATCAATGTAATTCATGACACTAATAAAATAAAGGATATCAATTACATGATCAACTCAATAGGTACAGAAAGGAATCAACAATTTAAAAATTCATAAAAAATGAAGCTGGCTCAATTTACCCGTAAAATTGATATTTATTTATTTAATTATTTTTATTTATTTTCTGATAAAGGAAGCAATTGCAGAAAGTTTTTATTTGTTCAAAGTAACCAGTGCTACTAATGCAACCCCCCCAACAACTCTCCCAAAACTACTTTCAAAACAAACTTATCAAACTTAATTTTCATTAGAATGCAGTTATTTCATCATACTAGGCTATCGAAAACCAAGACCCAGATTTTATAAATATATATATATATAAATATATAAAAAAAGCAATGCAAACAATTATTGAGCTTCATCTTCTGGACAAGAATGCCAAGTTAGTCTCTCCTCATAGAAAGCAATTACAATCTGAGGACATTTCATATTTGCATCTTTCGCCAGCACCAGGTCTGCCTCATCTGAATCTTTCCATTTCATGAGAATCATCAGTTCTCCACTGCTGTCTGTGGCACCAATTATTCTTTCAGGATCAAGACCTCTTGCAAAGCCCCTTGGTTTGTCAGCAGCATCTTTTTTCTTCTTTGATTTGCTGTTATCAGATTCACTGTCAGATAAAGACTTTCTTTTTGTACTATCTTTTTCTTGACCAGCTTTTTGATAATTAAGAAATGCTTCAATTAACTCTGGACAATCTAAGTTTTTTTCAGGCTCCCAAGTATTATCAGCCTGTAAATCCCTTCCACTTCAGGAAATATTCCACTTTCCCATTCACTACATGTCGATCCAGTACTTTTTCCACCACAAACTCTTCAGGCTCTGCTTCTTCAAGCTTTTTACTCTTTTCATTCTGTCTCCTTCCCATTTTTTGCAATGTAGTTTTATTGGAGGCCATTTTTTATTGCAGACTTCAAGAGCTATTATTCACCGCCTTTGAGCTACTCCGGGTGGCGGGGTCTGCGGCGTCCTATTTATTTTTTAATGAGCATCCAAATGGACCCTCCTAGTCTCAAAACTTGAAACTTACATTTCCCTGATCTGAGTTCCTTTCTCGAGATAGACCCTCAGGCAAGGGACTGAATTTCACCAGAACATTGTATGGGGACAATGACACACCAGACCCCTCATTTATGATCGCTTCCTTACCCTTCTCTTATTGCTGTTTTACTTTCCTTCCCTATATAAACCCCAAATTTCAATTGACAGGGGAGGTTGATTTGAGAAATTCCTCCCATTATCCTCAGATGCTATCACCTGAATAAAATGCCTTCTTCTCTGGCAATGCTCATCCCCAAAACCAATTTTCTATGCAGTGACCAATGGGATCAACCAAACACCTGATATCTCAGTAACAAAAATAAAACAACAGTAACTTCTTTAAAAATGAGGTATAGCCAGGCACTGTGTCTCAAGCCTGTAATCCCAGCACTTTGGGAGGCCAAGGCAAGGGTATCGCCTGAGCTCATGGGTTTGAGACCCACCTGGGCAACTTGGTGAGACCTCGTCTCTACAATAAATCAAAAAATAAGCCGGGTATTGTAATACACGCCTATAGTTCCAGCTACTTGGAAGACTGAGGTGGAAGGATCACCTGAGCCCAGCAGGTTGATGGCTGCCGTGGCAATGAACGTGCCACTGCACTCCAGCGTGGCGACAGAGAGAGACTTCAACACAAAACAAAACAAAACCAAAAAATGAGGTATAAAAAGGAACTTCATTAACTTGATAAAGGGTAGTTACAAAATACCTACAGTAAATGTCAAACTTACTTCGAACTATTGTAAATTTTCTTCTTGGAATTGGGAACAAGGCAAAGATGCCCACTGTTATTCACTGTTTTTCTAATAGGCTTAGCCACTACAATAAATCAAGAAAAATATATAATATATGAAAGTATTGGAATGAAGAAAAATGTTAAAACTGTCATTATTCACAGATGATATCATCATACATATATAAAATCCAAGAGTCTTTAGAGAATCTGTTAGCATTGTAATTCTTTATATAATTTCACTCCTACATGTGTATTCAATAAAATGTGTCCATATATGCACCGAAAGGCATTTATATATGTTTCTATCAACATTACTATCATAACCAGAAACTGGAAATAATATAAAGACCAAGAACAGTATAATAAAAAAATTAAGATATATTCATACAATGGAATACTATACAGCAACAAAAAGGAAAGACTAATGATAGAAGCAAAAATATGGAGAATCTTACAAGTATTATGTTGAATGAAGGAAGCCAAGAAGAACTGGTTTTATGGTAACATTTATATGATTCAGAAGCAGGCAGAACTAATTTATGGGGTTAGAAGTCCAATTGACATTTAGAAAGCAGGGAGGGTAACTGGGAAGAATATGGAGCGGGGGGGAGGAGGATGGATAGGGTGGATTTCTGAGGTGTCACTAGTGCTTTATTTCTTGATCTAAATGCAGATTACATGGATATATTCATTATATAAAAATTCAACAAGCTGAGCATTTATGAATTTTGTACTTTTCTGTATATATATAAATATACTTCAATAAAATAATTCATAAAGATATTTGTCCAAGATACTGAAGAAGAGTTTTTTAAACTTGTACATGCAAATGAATGAGTGTTGAATAAGAAGAAGGTTTAGAGAAATACTAGGGCCAATGCAAAAATATTTCTGAAAGAAATCAAACTTTGCCAAAAGAGCTATAATTTAATGATATAATTCAGTTCAATGCTACTTTGGAAAAGGAAAAAAATCTTTAAAATCTCATCATTTTCTTGTAGTGTTGGAAACTTTGATAAAAATATGTGCATTGTTAGGAAATAATGGTATGAAGAATTACAAATGTAGTAAGTCACTGCGTATTTTAGAGACTGTATAAAATCTCATATTAGAAGTCTGTGAAAAATTGGAGCTCAGATGTCAAAGACTTCCTACTCTAATAAAAATATGTCATGGCTAAATGCAAAGCAAATCACAAATAATTTTAAATGAGATCAGTAAAGCCTAGGAAATAGTAAGTCAGAAATTACATGGACAAAAAAGTTACAGCAATATCTGTCAAGGGCACACAATCCCATAACAAAAGTTTATGACAAAATATTCGAAATCAGACAGAGAATCAATGGAACCAGTTTATCATCATGGGCAAATGTAAATTAAGGAATAGCTGCAGCAAGAACTTTTTCCTTTCATCTTTACCGAATAATATTTTAGAAAATGTCTTAACTCTAAACTCCCTATTCTCAGTGTTCTAATCTCAGTTATCCTCTGTTCACTCTACAGAATCTCCCCAGGCAATCTCATCTGTTCCCAAGATTTCAACCTACTACCTGTGTGTATGTATTTGTCCTCAAATCTTTATCTCCAGCCACCATTCTCTTCTGAGCTTCAGAGTTTTATTTTTAATGTTCTACTGTTATTTTCTCTTGGTTAACTCAAAGACATAACCTCCAAATGTCAAAAGTCAAACTCATGATCATTTCTGGCATACCTGGTCTTCATTTGTTCTCAATTGCAGTGAGTAGCACCACCTTTCTACTAGTTGACCAATCTAGAATAATCTTAGAGTCATTTTCAACTTCTTCTTCTGCCTCAATAAATCATATCAAATTGTCATTTCATCTGCAGGTTCTACTGCAAAAATCACTCTCTCTTTTTTTTTTTTTTGAAGTCATGGTCTCCCTCTGTAACCCAGGCTGAAGTGCAGTGGCATAATCACGATGATCATGGTTCATAGCAGCCTGGACCTCCCGGGCTCAGGCCATTGCTTCCACCTCAATATCCCAAGAAGCTGGGACTACAGGTGCAAGCCACCATGCTCGACTAATTTTTTGTAGAGGCGAGGTTTTGCTATGTTGCCCAGACTGGTAAAATCACGCTTGAATCCTAACCTCTCAGTTTCTATTACAGTGGTTTCAGAGCAGGCCCCTCATTGCTGTTTGTCCAGACTCCGCAGCTTCTCTGCCTATTTCTTTTTTTTTCTTTTTCTTTTTGAGTTGGAGTCTCACTCCGTCACCCAGGCTGGAGTACAGTGGTACGCTCACGGCCACCCCATCGACCTGCTGAGTTCAGGTGGTCCTTCTGCCTCAACCTTCCAAGTAGCTGGAACTACAAATGCCTACTACCACACTCAGCTAATTTTTTTATTTATTGTAGAGAAGAGGTCTTGCCAAATTGCCCAGGCTCTTCTCGAAGCCATGGGCTCAGGCAATCCCCTCACCTTGGCCTCCCAAAGTGCTGGGATTACAGGCTTGAGCCACTGCACCTGACCTCTGCCTATTTCAATGCATTCTACACACTGCTACCCAAATCTTCTTTTCATTATAGGAGACACATCAATCCAATTCCACCTAAGCCAGGCAGAAAAACAAACAAAAACTATAATACTTAATAAGATGACTACAAGTCACATTTGACTTCTGCAGTTATCAGAGGTGCTCAAAGAGGTTACCATCAGTGTTCAGACACTTCTGATTATGGTGATCATCTCTTAACATCACTTAAAATGTGTATACATTTTTTGGCTCCCCTGGTATATTCAACAAACAGCATAGAAAAGTGGGGAATATAATCTTGGGTTCATCCTCACAGCCCCCAACCAATATTTTCAAAAATTTGCCAAGAAAAAATGTAGATCATTGCCTGAAATGAAGATTACTTACCCTTTTTTATAGAACAGATAGTTTAAAGTACATTCTTGCATCGATTTAGATCAGCAAAGAGCTGGGGACCTATTCTTTGTTGTATTGGCCCTCTGAAAGAATGACTTTTATTTTTTTCTCTTTAGTTTATTTTAAAGATGTGGGATACAAGTCAGGATTAGGTACATAAGTGATCTATATGCAGGTGAAGTTTGAGTCTTCTACTCGTCCTCACTTCCCCTGGTTTAGGATCAGGTACCCTTAGTGATGTCATGTGCCCTCCTCTCTCCCTCACCTGGCAGTGTCCTGCTACTGCTGATCCCTCTCTTGTAGTATTGTGATAAATCTTCAGGACACACTTACGAGTGAGAACATGCGGTATTCAGTTCTTTGTTTCTGTGATAGATCATTTCTGTGAGTATGATAGATTTTAAATCCATTCAAGTCGCTGCAAAGTTCATAATTTTGTCTTTCTTTATGGCTGTGTAATACTCCATCAGGTATATGTACCACATTTTCTTTATCGAGGTCACTTTTGATGGGCAGCAGGGCTGGTTGCATGTTTTTGCTATTGTAAATAGTGCTGTAATAAACATGTGTGGCTGGGCTCGGTGGCTCAGCCTGTAATCCCACGCCTTTGGGAGGCTGAGGTGAGTGGATTGCCTGAGCCTTTGGGTTCGAGACCCGCCTGGGCAGCAAGACCTCATCTCTACAATAAATCAAAAAATCAGCCGGGTGTGGTAGCTCGCGCCTGTAATTCCGGCTACTCGGAAGGCTGAGGCGGAAGGATCGCCGGAGCCCAGTAGGTTGAGGCTGCGGTGGCTGGGAGCGGCCACTGCACTCCAGTCTGGGCGACAGAGTGAGACTCCAATTCAAAAAAATAAATAAATAAATAAATAAATAATAAAAAGACAAACATGTGTGTGCAGGTATCTTTTTTGTAAAATGATTTGAGCTCCTCTGGGTATATTCCCATAAGGGGGATTGTTGGGTCATATGGAAGGTCAATTTCTAGTTCTTTTAAAAATTCACCACACTGTAGCTGGGTGTGGTGGCTCATACCTGTAATCTCAGCACTTTAGGAGGCAGAGGTGAAAGGACTGCCTGAATATAGGGGTTCAAGACCAGCCTGGGCAACTTGGTGAGACTTCATCTCTACAATAAATCAAAATAAAAAAATTAACTGGGCAAGGTGGCATGCACCTGTAGGTCCAGTTACTTGGAAGGTTGAGGTGGAAGGATTGCCTGAGCCCAGCAGGTCGAGGCTGCAGTGGCCATAAGCATGTCACTGCACTCCAGCCTGTACAACAAAGTGAGAGTCCAACTCAAAAAAATAAAATAAAAAATCACCACACTGTTCTTTCCACAGAGGTTGAACTAGGTTTACACTCCCATCAACAGTGTAGAAACATTCCCTTTTCTTTGCATCCTCACCAGCATGTGTTGTTTTTTTTTTTATTTATTAATCATGGCCATTCTTACTGGAGTTAGGTGGTATCTCAATGTGGTTTTGATTTGTGTTTCTCTGATGATTAGTGAGGCTGAGCATTTTTTCATGTATCTATTGGTTGGTTGTGTGTCTTCTTTTGAGAAGCATCTATTCATGTCTTTTACTCTCTTTTTAATAGGGCTATTTGTTTTTTTTCCTTTTGGCTCTTTTGAGTTCCTTGTAGATCCTGCATGTTAGGCCTTTGTCAGATACACAGTTAGCGAATATCTTTTCCCATTCTGTACGCTGTCTCCCCACTCTCTTGATGAGTTTTTTTGGCTTTGCAAAAGCTTTTCAGTTTGATGGGGTCCCACTTGTCTTATGGCATAAGGGGTTATGATCAAGAACTGGGGTTATGATCAAGAACTGGTTGCCTATTCCAATGTGCAGAAGGGTATCTCCTGTGTTTCCCTTTAAGAATCTTATGGTTTGATCCATTTAGAGAATGACTTTTATTTAATTGAACCTAATTATAATATGGCCAGCCCATACTGAATGCTTCTATAAAGAAATTGTCCTTTGAAACTTGCCATTGTTGTCTAGGACACTGTTTCTCCCTCTTTATGAGGTTCTTTAGGGGAAATTTATGTATAATCTTAGTACTATTATGTCTTCTAAGCAGTTGTCTTTTTTGTGTCTTATACACATTGTATTGTTGGAAAGATTAGAGGCAAATTTGTGGCCTGCTTAGAGTCCATGTGTAGATCATGATAGTATGCATTTTTAGTATCATTAGTGGCTTCAGTCTCACTTTGTTTTTATTTCTTCTATCCACTTTCAAGTAACACTACCTTAGATCCTTGTAAACAGTCTTAGTCTTTCTGGAACAAGGTGAAATAAAAGGAAATAACTAAACAAATACACAGACATTCAAATAAATACAATATTCCACTACTCTCTGTTGTTTTATGTGGTATACTCAATAGTAGCTTATATCAAAATCACCTTTGAAGTTTTATAAATACCAATTTCTAGGTCTCTTTCAAGACATATTGAATGAGGATCTTAAGGAAAGAGGCCAAGGCATCAGTATTACAAAAATAAAAAACTAACAAAAACAACAAAAAAGAACTACACAAGTTGTTCCACAGATGAAACAACTGATAAATTGGATTTCATCCAATTAAGAACTTTTGAAAGATATTGTTAAGAAAATGAAAAGATAGGTCACAGACAGGGAGAAAATGTTTGCAAATCACACATCAGAAAAGGACTTGTGTCCAGAATACATAAAGAGTTCTTGAAACTCAATAATAACAACACAATCAATACAAACATGGAGAGAATATTTGAGTATTCATTTCACCTAAGAAGATATACAGATGGAAAATAAGTATATGAAAAGATGTTCAACAGCATTAGTTGTTAGGGAATGCAAATTAAAACCACAAAGCAATGGAATACTTTTCAGCAGTAAAAGATAATGAAATCCTTTTATTTGCAAAAACATGGACAAACCTGAAGGACATTATGTTAAGTGAAATAAACCAGAAAGAGATAGACAAATACCACATGATCTTACTCATGCAAAATCTAAAAAAAAAAAAACATCTCACAGAAGTAGTGAATAGAACATTGGTTACCAGAGACTTGGGGGGGGGGAGTAGGGAAGTAGAGGTTGGGCAACAGGTACAATGTATACATATATTGAAACATCATATTGTACCCCATAAATATGTACAATTATTATTTGTCAATTAAATTTTAAAATACCAGAATACAAGCTAAAACCATACCTTTTGAAATGTCTAAAATTCAAAAACTGACCATACCAAGAATTGGTGAAGACATGGAGCAACTGGAACTTTCAGATATGGCTGGTAGGAACGTAAAATGTTATAGTCATTTTGGAAAATAGTCTGGCAATTTGGTAAAAAGGTAAACATATGTCTACCATATTAAAAGTATACACCAATACAAAGACTTGTAGTTCAATATTCATAGCAGCTTTATTTGTAATAGCCCTACACTGGAAAAAACCTAAATGTCTATCAACAGGTGAATGAATAGACAAATTGTGATGCATCCATACAATGGAATATCACACAGCAATAAAAGGAATAAACTATTGATACATGCAATGATATGAATGAATTCCAAAATAATTATGCTGAATGAAAGAAGCAAGACAAAAAAAAACATGCTGTATGATTCCATGTATATAAAATTCTAGTGAACACAAGCTAACCTCAGTGACAGAAAGCAAATCAGTGGTTACTTGAAGGTAGCAGAGTAAGAAGGGGCCAGAGGAAGGAATTCAAAAGGGCATAGGGAAACTTTTTGGGGGGTGGTGGAGACGTAGTAATCTTGACTGTGGTGATGATTTTATGGGTGTGTGTATATATATATATATATACACACACCCATAATATATATATATATATATATATATACTTTTAACAATATTTCTGCCCTATTTCCTGACCTATTCTGTGCTGCATTCACCTCTACCTGACCCATTCTGTGCTGCAGCCACACAGACCTGCTTAACCTCTCTGAGTATGCCTTTTCCTTCATGTCTCGGAGTCTTTGAATATGGTGTTTTCTCAGCCTACAGGCCGTCTTTCCCTTCTCCACTTGTTAAACTTCTGTCCATCGAAAATGTCTCTACAATGGGATGTCCTCCTAACTTCCTACTCTTAGTCCCTGTGTCTTCTCGTGCTCAAACACTATTCTTGAACTTACAATGAAGTGATTCTATGTTCTCTTTATATATTAGGCTCTACCACTAGCCAGAGCAGCATTTCTCAGCTTAAAAAAACCCCAAAGCATCTTAACCTTCAACCCCACCCTTAATTCTGAGAATCTCTACATCTTCTGCATATTACTACCAGTTTCAAATTTTTGTTCAAGCTTTACTTTGTCGTTTGTGTTATAAAATAATATATTTTTGTTTTCCAAATAAAATGTATTGTAATATTGAATATACTTTTTTCAAGCTATATGTGTTTCTCTCTCCCTCCCACAGCCCAGGAGATTTTGTCATACATTCCTCTCTTTCCCAATTGAGAAACACCACACTAAGGAAGGGGAATATGTCTTTTTCTTCTTTGAATCCCAATGTTGGACACATAGTAAACTCTCAATGAAGGTTTATAAACTCTAATTAAATTGAAACTATCATTTTGAAGGGTAGAGACAGACTCATTAGGGTAAGTCTTAGTAAATTCACAAGAATAAGAATAAGTGATAAAATACATTTAGATGAATCACCAGGATTAAGCAGGCATCCTCTAAAGAATTTCGAAGACCTGCCGAAACTGTGGAAAAACTGGAACTGCTTTCCAAATGTGTAACATATTATATAAAAGACTACTTTATAGTAAGATAATTTGCTATGGCTACCAACCACAAGATATTGTTTTGGAGGAGACTCTGAGAATAATAGATGTCATGTCTCAATTTCATTCCTATAGTAAAAAGTAGGATGTTAGAGTACTTGGGTAATTATATCCATTAAATTGGAAAGGAACCCAAATAAAATTTCAGAGAAATAAGGCATGTGCTTGTACCAGCACATTCTGAATCCACATGAGTCTCACAGGCAACACTCTGCTACTGTGTGTGATAGAGCAAGCCTGTTCAGCTGCTGTCTGGTGGTGAGGGGCACCCACAACTGTCTCCTGAGGATCTATTTATTTATTTACTTATTTGCAAGCATATATTTCCTTCGGGCAGAGAATAGGCTTGATGTTGATTAAGTACCTTGTGAAAAATAAATGATGTTTTCCATTCTTGAGTGTGAAAAGAGGAGGAAGTTTTGCAAGAGACTTCCAAATGGGCTGAAAAACCTTTTTTCCGCTTTAACTTCTAATCTACTGTGTGAGCAAAGGACTTAATTCTGAGAATCTCTACATCTTCTGCATATTACTACCAGTCTCAAATTTCTGTTCAAGTTTTACTTTGTCGTTTGTGTTATAAATAATGTATTTTTGTTTTCCAAATAAAATGTATTGTAATTTTGAATATACTTTTTTTCAAGCTACATGTGTTTCTCTCTCTCTCCCGCTGCCCAGGAGATTTTGTCATACATCCCTCTCTTTCCCAGTCTAGTTTTAGCTTAGTCTAGTTTTGTGATGAGTAAGATCTATATGTCTGAATTAGCCTTTCATTTCTTTTTCCAAAAAGATTCCAAGAACCAGTTCTTAGAATCAAAATCCTTTGGCATATTTCTCAATAACTCATCAAATAGGGTTCTTTGAATACAAAGACGAATAACAGAGTTCCTGATCTCAAATTGCTTACAATCTTTCCGAAACCCCCACCTATCTACAATATCCCCATTGCTGTTTTCTAGGCTCCAATCTAACAGCTTTGTTTTTTATTCTCATTTCTAGCTCTGTTCACCTATACTCATGTTTTCGGCTATGCACAGCTGTTTGTTTCTGCTTGTGTAAGTCACAAATGTGTAATGTTAAAAAGTGATTGGCAGTCAGTGATCTTTCCAGTCCTGAGTATAGTACCTGGCCAGAGGAGGCTTGACTCAATACATTTTTGTTTAATAAATGAATATTGTGTGTATCACTCTACTCTGAGAGAAACTCCCAACCACCAAAAGAAGATAATAGAAAGGGCTCTCTTGTGGGTCATGAAGGACTGTGGCCACCAGAATACAGTCTGAAAAAAACAGAATTATTCTGCTCTTCACCCAAATGACATTCTGTTGGTGAACCAAGCTGACCGTTGTTATTCTCAATTATAGAGAAGTAGATGGTTTTACTGATACGTGTTTTTCCTTCTAAGCACAGAACTCCCAAGGACATACTTGGCTTAATCAGAAGTAGGGGCTAAATGTGTAACAAACGAAAGGCAAAATCAGGAGGAAAATCACAATGTTTTAATCAGTCAACTAGGTCTGATTTGAGACACCTGCTGCTTTGTTTAACAACAGCAGTCTTCTCAGGACAACACATCTTTCTTTGTTCCCTAGTACTGATGAGTAATATAGACACAGCTTGGAGAACAACATTTATTATAGTAAATAAGTGAGGCAGAATGAAAGCAGTAAAGAAAATAAATAGGTAGTTAGACTCCAGTGTAATGGAGCCTTTTAGACTATAAAAACAAAACAAATACCAAACACATGAGACCTGAAAACTAGGCCAAGCTGTTATTTCATATTCCTTTCTCACCAAAGAAAACCACTTCAGAAACAGACGGAATCTCTACACACAGTTAGAATTGAGCCAACATTAGAAAATTGAGGAACCAGGTCTGTTACAAAATTGATTTGAGATAAGGCTATTGCTCTTTGAGCTAGTCAGCGTAATTAGTGCTATTTCCCCTGTGTTATTATTTCAAAGTTGCGCCATTGGTGGGCAAGATCCCACTGTTTGTCTTCTAAAGAACATTTCCATACTCAATCCCAGTCCAAATGCCAGGATGTGGGCTGGCTGTAAAATGCCACATAGGTATTTGCTGAACATGGGCAATTCATGACTGGCATATAGTCAACATTACGCATGCGTATCCATATAGCATATGTTGCAAGTGCCAAATATGTGTATCTGGAAATGTTGAATGGGACAGATGTAGGATGACTTGGGAAAAGAAAGAGAAAGGAGAGATAGGAAAGTATATTTAAGTGCCTATGATATGCCAGGCTTTCTACAAGATACTTCATATATATTAGTAAAAAATGTATCTATTTTTTCTGTTTTCCATTTAATAGGAGTAGTGTTACTACAGATGGAATCATGCTCCAGGTATCACCATGCCAATTAGTCCCAGTCATGCCTAAGGGGTGAATGGTGGAGAGAAGACAAGCACAATGTCCAAGGAGAGGGTACATTTAACTTTCCCTAGTAGTAGCAAGGGCTCTCCTATTCTTTATTTCATTCATTCTTGAGAAGCACTCCAGTGGTAATTTGTCAGTTTATTAATTTATTCAGCTTCACTTATTGAGTGCTGAATAAGTGTAGTCACTGTGCTAGGTTCTAGGAAAACAGAGACAAATAAGACATACTCTCTGTTCTCAAGAAATACCTACCTGGGAGGCAGGCATGTAAACAAGAGAAACTAAACAATACATGGGTAAGTGCAACCAAAAGTAGGAGAAAATACAAGATACAAGAGGAGAATAGAGAAGGGAGAAATCACTTTGCCTAGGGGACCTAGGGAAGCTTCTTAGAGGCAGCAGCATGTCCCCAGTATAAGTTATTACAGCCACAGTTCCAGGAAGTGAAATGGTTACTTGCACAGATAATTCTGCGGAGATGTCCAGGTGGGCTCCAGGATCCTGCACACAGCTACAGTTCTTTAGGCCAAAGGTGGGCACCTAATCCAAAATAGTCCATAGGCAACACTATGGGCGTGTGTGTGTGTGTGTGTGTGTGTGTGTGTGTGTGTGTGTGTTTACAAAAGGATAATACAGGACAATCACATTCTTTTGGGACTGGGAAATACAGAGACAATTGAAAGAAAGCTTTCCCCTCTTTCCTGTGTTCATCTATCCTTCAAAGTACAGCTAAATAACACTTCCTTATTAAGAAGTCTGGCCTGCATATACAAAAGAATGAAACTTAATCCCTATCTCTCATCATACACAAAAGTCAACTCAAGATGGATTAAAGACTTAAATTATTTTATTATTTTATTATTTTAATTTTGAGTTGGAGTCTCACTCTGTTGCCCAGGCTGGAGTGCAGTGGCATGCTGATGACCACCGCAGCCTCGACGTGCTGGGCTCAGGCGATCCTTCCACCTCAGTCTTCCAAGTAGCTGGAACTACAGGCACATGCTACCACACCTGGCTAATTTTTTGATTTATTGTAGAGACAAGGTCTTGCCAAGTTGCCCAGACTGGTCTCAAACCTATAGACTCAGGCAATCCTCTCACCTTGGTCTCCCAAAGTGCTGGGATTATAGGTGTGAGCCACCGCGCCCAGTCAGATTAAAGGTTTAAATGTAAGACCCGAAACTATAAAAATACTAGAAGAAAACCTAGGGGAAATCTCTTCTGGACATTGGTCTTAGCAAAGAATTCATGACTAAGACCACAAAAACGCAAGCAACAAAACCAAAAACAGACAAATGGGGCTTAATTAAACTAAAACCTTCTGCACAGCAAAATAATAATAATAATAATAATAATAACTGGACAAACTGCAGAAGGGGAGAAAATATTTGAAAATGACACATTCGGTAGGGACTAATATCTGGAATTTACAAGGAACTCAACTCATCAACAACAACAAAAACACAAATTACCCCATTAAGAATTAGGCAAAGGGGATGAACAGACATTTCTCAAAAGAAGTAGGATAAATGGCCAACAAACAAGATAAAATGCTTAACATCATGAGTCATCAGATAAGTGCAAATTAAAACCACAATGATATACCATCTTATACCAGTCAAAATGTTTATTAGTAAAAAGTCAAAAAGTAACAAAGTTGGTGAGGATGTGAAGAAAAGGGAACGCTTATACACTGTTGGTAGGAATGTAAACTAGTACAACCTCTATGGAAAATAGTGTAGAACTAAAGAACTGAAAATAGAACTACCATTCAATCCACAACCCCACTACTGGATATCTACATAAGGGCAAATAAATCATTGTATAAAACAGTCACCTACACTTGTATATTTATCATAGCATCATTCACAATAGCAAAGTCAGAGTCAACCTAAGTGCCCATTAATGGATAACTGGATAAATAAAGAAAATGTTGTGTGTATATATATATATAGATACATAGATACAAATACATATATATACACATATACGTATATTTGCATATATATAGAGAGAGAGAGGGAGACAATGGAATTCAGACATTAAAAAAATGAGATCATGTCTTTTGCAGCAACATGGATGGAACTGGAGGCCATTATCTTAAGTGAAAAAACTCAGAAACAGACAAATACCACGTGTTCTCACTTATAAGTGGGAGTTAAATAAAGTGTACACATTGACATAGAGTGTAGAATGATAGACACTTGGAGACTCAGAAGGATGGGGGAAATATGATGAGAAATTACTCACTGTAGACAATGAATATACTAGCCTAGTCATTACTACTAAATACATCTATGTAACAAAATTGCACTTGTATTCCTTAAATTTATATACATTAAAAAAATTATTTCTGGCCCGATTTCCATGACGAGGCCAAATCCTAGTAACATATCCCCAGCACCACTTCACATGAGTAGTGCTGTTTTGCTTGTTTGTTGGATTAGCAATTAATTCCATGAAGGTAGTGAGCATGTCTTTTCCCTCATCATTGTATCTAGCATCTGGCACTGTACTTGTGACACAGTATATGATCAATAAATATTTGTTGCATACATGAACAAAAGTGTTTTAATGAGGGCAAACAGGGCAAAGTCAAGGCAGAGTGGGCTGTCATCCACAGCTCTGAGCAGCCAAAGGTCAGCAAGAAGGTTCTGAGAAAGTATCTCTGAAACAGAAGGGTACTCAAAGAAGACAGCAGGGGTCCCAAAAATAAATTGTAGCCCAAGTTAAATGATGTTGTCTTAGATCAGCTGGCATATGAAATTACTTTTGAAAATAATAAAATATGCCTGCATTCAGTAGCAGAATTTGGATATAAGAGAATGTGAGTTCAAAGAAGTTCTTATTTTTTCTATAATACTAATAGTATAAACTAAAAGTGTTAGCAACCAACGTGTGAAAGACAACTCTTCACAAATTATTTTAAAATTCTGAACTTTTGAAAAAATCTCTAGTTGTTGTTCTTACTGTTTTTTTATATGTAGTTTCTAGAGGGAAACTCTGACAAAGATCTTGATAGTAAAGAAACAATTAACTTAAAATTTAGGCCCAATTATCCAATACAAATTTAGAAATGTGAGGTTTTAAGGTGATTATATTCTTATAAATTTAAACTCATAACCCACATATACAATTGTGTTATATTTTAATTCAAATCTCAACTGAAACTGTACAAGGAGCCAATGTTATGCTGAGGCACAGGCTTTAAAATTGGCAAAACTAGCCAGGTGTGGCGGCTCACACCTG
Source organism: Cephalopachus bancanus (assembly GCA_027257055.1). Taxonomy (NCBI): domain Eukaryota; kingdom Metazoa; phylum Chordata; class Mammalia; order Primates; family Tarsiidae; genus Cephalopachus; species Cephalopachus bancanus. The sequence goes on from JAPVLO010000315.1 coordinate 1,314,500, forward strand.
TAATCCCAGCACTTTGGGAGGTGGAGGTGAGAGAATGGCCTGAGTCCAGGAGTTCAAGACCAGCCTGGGCAACTTGGCAAGACCTTGTCTCTACAATAAAAAGAAAAAAATAGCCAGATGTGGTGGCACACAACTGTGGTTCCAGCCACTCGGAAGGCTGAGGAGGAAGGATCACCTGAGCCCAGCAGGTCGAGGCGGCAGTGGCTGTGAGCATGCCACTGCACTCTAGTCTAGGCGACAGAGTGAGACTCCTACTAAAACAATAACAACAACAACAACAACAAAACTCACCCATAATAATAACAAGAAGAAGTAAAACTGGCAAAATTGGATATGAATCCTAATGCTTTGGATTAGTTTCTTCATCTCTGAAAACCTCAGCTCCTTAATATAGACCATGAAAATAATTTTGCTACCTCACAAAATTGTAAAGATCAAATGAGACAATATATAGAGAGTTTGGCTGTGCTTACCTTAAGAGGATCCAATAAATGATAATTATTGTTAAATAAGTGAAATTATCTTCTTTTGTTTTAAAGATGTGGGGTGCAAGTCAGGATTGGGTACATAAGAGGTTTATATACAGGTGAAGTTTTGGGACTCCCATTGGACCTCATTTAGCCTTGATTAGGATCAGGCACCCTTATTGATGTTATGTGCCTCCCTCTCCCTCCTCAGATAAGTGAAATTGTTTTTTTACACATTTAGAAACAATTTTTAAAAATCCATTTCTCTATCAGTTTTGTTCTTTAATTTCATTGAGTGGTTTTTTTTTCTTATCCATAAGAGGAATATTTAAATATATTTGAAGTCTTTCTAGTCAACACTAGTGAGAATGTGTTCTGTAGGCACAGAGGAGAGAAACTGTCTTTTTTTGTTCCTAGGTTCTTTTCACACCAGAGGAGGTACTTCCTCCTTCCTCCCTTCTCTCCTCTGCTTCTTTACCTGGGCTGGCTACATGGCATGAATTTATACTTACTGCTTTTCCCTCTCTGGTGTGGAGAGCTGAGCTCATTCATTACTGAAGAAGGGTAGTGTCATTTTTTTTTTTTTAGTCAGTACTTTGAAAGGATACTAAATTGACATTTAAAAATTAAGAATCCATAAATATTATATACATCCACCTTTCTATTTTAAAATGTATAAAGTTCTCAATGTAGTACTCCTGCAATAATTTTTTTCCTAGAGTGGTTTATTTTAGGAAAGACTCATCATATTCCTCTGTTCTTTTCCTTATACTATTCTATATTTTGTTGCAGTTGTTTAACTGAAAGGCATCTCCTGGATGTATGCACTCTTCAATTTAACTGAAGCAAAAGAGCCACTCGAATCTTCTTAGATTCATTTTCTATACCCTAATTGAGGTCTATACATTTTAAATTGTGTCATCTGGATAAACTTATCTAACACTAGATTTTCATTTGATTGTGTAGAAAGTCAAAGACATTAAAAATTATATTGAGACAGAATAATAACTATAATAATATACACTTGTCTTTTAGAGACAGGGCCTCACTCTGTTGCCCAGGCAGGAGTGCAGTGTTGCAATCATGGCTCACTACAGCCTCCAACTCCTAGGCTCAAGCAATCCTCCTACTTTGGTCTCCCAAAGTGCTGGGGCTACAGGCATGAGCCACCGTGCCCACATTTGGTTACAAAGTTTCACATTTTGAAGACAAAATTAGCCAAACTGATTTGGCTTTAGCTAAACTTTTTTAAAAAGAGGTATGTGTTTCCACAGATAAATTCCTTTTTCAAAATATGTACACTCCCATTTCATTTTGTTTCACTGTGATATTCAATTAAGCAAAAAGTGAAACATTTGAATAAAAAGCAAAGTCCCATTATGGAATGTCTTTAGAATGGCTCTCTGCAGTTTTGAAGAAGGCATGTAGGTAAGTATTTTAACCAGAAGCTACCGGAGTCCTGGAGAAATTTTAATGCCTAGAATTTGCTCATGATACTGCCAGTGCCATATGTGTGTTGAACACAGCCTCATTAAATGCTGATCAGCATCCTTATCTCCACAAAAATGGTGACTTTAAGTGTCAGCCTCTCAATTTGTTTTCAGTATGGTAAGAAGTCAATCTGTCACTGATTGGCCACTTAAATGACCATAAGAAACACTAAATTGTGTTTCACCAAGTAATACAGACATGACATAAAATATAATCACCAGAACCAGACTGAAAAAAACCCACTGATGTTATAACTTACAAAATGAAAAATAATGATTCATTCTCTCAAGGGAGATAAAATGTACGAATGTGAGCACCACAAACACAGGGAATTTTGTTTTGCTATCAAGATACTAAGTCAATTTGATTAGTAAAATTGATAATTAGTAATATTAATTAGTAATATTGAGGCCAATATCATATTATCTCCTTTTCTTTTTTCTTATTTTTGAGTTGGGGTCTCACTCTGTCATCCAGGCTGGAGTGCAGTGGCATGCTCAGGTGATCCTTCTGCCTCAGCCTCCTGAGAAGCTGGTACTACAGATACATGCTACCCATGCCTTGCTATTTTTAAATTTTTTGTACTGATGAGGTCTCACTATGTTGCCCAGGTTGGTCTTGAACTCCTGGGTTCAAGCAGTCCTCCAAAAGTGCTGGGATTACAGGCTGGAGCCACTGCATAAGAACCTCTTTTTCTTTTAATCTTAAAAAGAAATTTCGTTATCTAACATGTCTGCAGTTGTATGTTGCAATATTTTATAGCTAGAATTGCTACACAGCCCTTCAAGACACATGTACAAACAAGAAGTATAATTTTCTAGACCATAATGTTCCAGTATAGTTAAGTACTATAAAAAACAAAAACGAGCAATATGTCATTGATGGGTATGACTCGCAGGGCATTAGCCAATGCGCTTTTCCAATAAGGAGTCTGCTTAACAGATATAATGGTAAACAGGATAATTTTTCTTAGTAAAGTTTACAACTTTATATTTTTACACTTGAGAGAAACATATGGTCCAATACTTATAGACTTAGCAGTCGTGGGAGGCCTGTGAAAACTGTTTGCAGTCACAACCTGGAGCACATCATTAGGACTTCTCTCAGAACACTTTTAAGGACTTCCTCTTTTTCTAATACTAAATATAGACCTAGTTCCATTTTATTTACTTGTATTATTCATTATAACTAATATGAGTACTATCTAAAGGATATTTTTATTTTCAACACTGGAAACAAACTGCCATAGTTCAGTCGTACGATTGATTTTTTAAAAGAGAAAGAAAAGGAAGAAAAGAAACATCTTACCTTCTTAGTTTTTGTTGTACTAATTCTGCAAATGCTTTTCAAAAACTATGATTAGGTGCACATAAATTCTATCTGTTATGGCTGCCAACATGTTTTCAAATCCCTTTTCTTTGCCTATCCAACCATATCGCCTTCTGCTCCTGGCATTGCCATATGTCAATATCACACACATCTGTCTGTTGAGTATGCCTGTACTTCTGATCATTCAGATCCTAAACGCAGATCCTCACTATGTGACCAAAGCTGGACTTGTACTCCTGGACTCAGAGTGGTCCTTCTACCTCAACCTTCCAAGTAGCTGGGATTACAAGTACATGCCACCATGCCTGCCTCAAAATTTTCATTGTTACTAACATTTTTATTTCTATAGAAAAAGATTTGCAAAATTACTATTGTGTGAAAAAATGATTAAAGAATATGCAAACAAAAATATAGGAAAAATATTATAGAGGTATGCCAGACAATAAGTTTATTAAGATATTATGGCATTTTGCTGGATTTTGTAATTTTAGTGGTATTTGTCAGCTTTTAAAAACTTAAATGTTTGGGAGGCCAAGGCGAGAGGATTGCCTGAGCCCAGGGGTTCGCTACCAGCCTGGGAAACTTGGTGAGACTTCGTCTTTACAATAAATCAAAAAATAAGCCAGGCGTGGTAGCGCGTGCCTGTAGTTCCAGCTACTTGGAAGGCTACTAGGTAGAAAGATCGCCTGAGCCAAGCAGGTGGATGCTGGGGTGGCTGTGAGCGTGCCACTGTACTCCAGCCTGAGCGACAGAGTGAGACTCCAACTAAAAATAAAACCAAAACTTAAATATGTCACAATCTATTTTCTCTATTTACTTTCACACTCATTTTTAGTTTATAATTAAGTATCTTTTTTCTTAACAAGGGCCCTCAAATTATGTAATCTTTAAGCCTGGGTCTGCCTCTGCCCAGTGACTGGCTCAGAATCTGGCACAGTAGGTGTTTGTTGAAAGAATCACTCTGTTCCTGTCAACCCAAGGGTAGTGGCTTGACATTCTGCTTAGTGAAAAAGGAACCAACCTGTGCTTGAGGGTTCTTTAGCATAAGTCTAGCTTCCAGGCTTGACAAGTTTGGAAGCGTGGTAGTACCATACCTCCCAGCAGAGATCCTGAACTTAGCTAGTGGGAAGTTGAGATGGCAGGGATAGAGAAAATGAAGCTGGAGACTGTCATACTGTTTTACAGTCAAGGAACAATATTTTTTCTTGTGCTTTCATTCTTGAAAGGTATTGAAATTAATGAAAAGAAACTCTTTCTGTCTCCAAAGAGTATGTAAATTAATTTTCATGGGCTTGAAAATGTATTCCTTTGAGTTATATTTCTCATTTGACGAAAATGGTTACCCTTCCTTCCCTTTACACTGAATAATGTGAAACATATGTGAGTAGGATTACATCAAGTCCCAAGATATCAATGTTTGGAAGTGACTGAAGTCTTCCACATAGAGCTCCAAGTTAAAATTCTTTACTTGAATTAACATGAAAAATATGACTTGATATTTGTTATTGTTAGTTTATCTATTCTACTTGACAATATTTCTACCCTAAAATAATGTTTCACCTGAAAATTTCTAGCTTGCTTCATTTTTATAAAGCGCTAGGAGTCTAGGTAGCTCTTTTTTTTTTTTTTTTTTTTTGAGTTGGAGTTTTACTCTGTCATCCAGGCTGGAGTGCAGTGGCATGCTCATGGCCACCGCAGTCTCAACCTGCCAGACTCAGGCAATTCTTCCACCTCAGCCTTCCAAGGAGCTGGAACGACAGGCACATGCTACCATGCCCAGTTAATTTTTTTTATTAATTGCAGAGATGAGGTCTCACCAAGTTCCCAGGCTGGTCTCAAACCCCTGGGCTCATCCTCTCACCTCTGCCTCCCAAAGTGCTGGTATTACAGGCTTGAGTCATTGCGCCTGACCTCAGGTAGCTCTCTTAACTAAAGACAACGTCAAGTCTAAATACAGGGTTGGGTTACTTCTGCATGATGGAGCTGCTTCTGAGGCACCAGCAAATAGAACGACACCCACCCATTAGACCAGGCAGAGCCTGATGGGAGAGATGAGGTAGGCAGTTCTTCCTCAATGTGCTGTGGGATAGTACAGGGAAGTATGATATAAAAAGGATATGGCAATAGATAAATTCACACAGTTGATGTCATGGGTTCTGGTACTGAGAGTGGGGTACCTAAAAGGAAGAAAATACAAAACCCAGGGAAAAAGAGTTTGGAAGTTCAAATAGGCAAAGAGTCAGCACTAGCCACAGGTAAGCAAGGCAGAAACTCAGTTAATTAAACTGAAGCACAAGCAGGTGGACAAGTGAGTCTCGGAGGATAAGACAGAGACTTGTAATCTGAACTTGGGCAGGTAGTCAGAGACAGACAAGTCACAAAGGTGACTTAATGTTGAATCTCCTATAGTATTAGGCTAGAGTCCCTTAAATCTCTTCTGCGTAAGATGTGAATTGGACAGTAGGGTAAGCTGAGCTCATGATTAGGACCAACTAACCTTTGCTGAGAGATGAAGGGAACTGCAGAGAACTGTAGAGACTTGGAATCAGGTAAGACCTAACTGATGATGAAGGAAAGTCTTATCTCTGTACAGAGTTTTTTTTTTTTTAAGAGACAAGGTTTCACACTGTTGCCTAAGCTGCTCTCAAACTCCTAGACTCAAGTCACCCTCCTGCCTCAGCCTTCCAAAGCACTGGATTACAAGTACGAGCCACTGTACCTGGTCTGGGACTTCTGAAATAAGTCACCAAAGAGAATATATAACACAAAAATTAACATAAGGAAGATAACTTGAATCTTTCATGCCACTTCTAAGAAAGAGAAGACCTTTTAGTAAGAGGAAATATTTTTAGTGGGAGAAAGAAATAATCAGATTTTTAAACATATATTCTTTCTTTCCTTTACATATAATAAGGCAAGAAAGAAAGTGTCGATACAGACTGTAATTAAGCGTTCTTTCTTTTTTGAAATTCAGGAAGGATTAAATTAGGATACAGAAAGCTGCTTTCTCTTCCTAAAAACTGATTTAGCAACAGTTTGACATGAATTCTTCACCTAGGAAGCTGCTCAGCACATTTTTTTTCTCTTGACTCATTGTCTGACTCACCAGGAAGATAGGCTGTGACAATTCTGGACGTCATTGGGGTCCATCATTTTACCCCCACATCATTATTTAATTCCCAGGTCTAGGGGAGAGAATACACTAGAAGATTTAATATATTGTAGATAGAATTTATTATTAGCCTTGCTGTTATAGATCTAGATCTGAGAAATGCAGGTTGACCATATATTAGTTCCTAACACTGCCATGTTGAGTAAGTTTCTATTGTTGGGTTTCGGCCTAGGTTCCTTACTTAATATTCCAATTCCTTGTGGGATGGAGACTTATACCAGTCTACTTGGCTGAGTATCTGATGCATTGCTAGCTATGGATTTGTCTCCTAAAAGACTGAATCCTATTTCTTATAGCCATAGCTTCCATCTAGGGTTATTTTCTGAAGAGGAAAGATAACCCTACAGCCATGGAAATGGTGCCTGCTTATCTTAGAGCATTACTCACTGCCTGAAAATCTGCCTTGAATAACACTGAGGCTGGCACTCTCACACCCTTAGACACCGAACAGAGTCACTCAGTATCCATCCTGGAGGCCATCATCTGACAAGGCCAGAATCCTCAGTCTCTCCCACCCCATAATTTTTTTTTTCTTCTTCGACCTCAGCTCCCTTTTTGACCTAGGGCATTAGGGAGGATCTTCATAACGTGTTGCAGGGAGGAAAAAAGCAAACATTTAGAACCTGACAGACTTGGGTTTGATCCCAGCTCTACCACTTAATTTTAAATAAATCACTAAACTTCTCTAAACCTATTTTCTCATCTGTAAAAATAGGGCTAGTGATGCCTCATCACGTGATAACTGTAAAAATCAGATGAAATAAGTAATATAAAACAGCTACTATAGTACTTGCATGTAAAAGCTGCTTAACAAATGATCACTATTGTAATTACCAGCAAATATTTTTTTTAAAACACCTAATTTCATTCATCCAAAAATGTTTAGTAAAGTGCCAATTCACTGCCAAGTTTGTATTGAACTCTGGAGATACAAAGGCAAAGATGATATGGTCCTCTAGTAGGGAAGAAGAATCAGTAAAGAGATCCTCAACACAGTATGTTGCTTTTTCTTCCTAAAATAGTATGGATAGTGCAATGACACATGTCAGCCCCAGGTGATATGGATACACATAGGAGGGTCATCTAAACTGGAAGAGATAACCCTGGAAGAGATAATCCTAAAGGAAACAGCTGATTAGAAGAAAATGGGGATAAAGGTGTTCCTGGCCTAGCATGAAACAGCTTGATGGATTTAGGAAACTGCAAGTAATCCATCAGTGTCGCTATAATATGGACTGCAAACAGGGAGGTAAGTCAGAGAGAAAAATGGAAATTAAGTAGGAGCTTCCCATGATGCATCTGTAGCTGGACCAAGGAGTTTGGGATCAAACCTGAGGGTTGTGAGTAGCTGTTACAGTTGGAGGAGCAACATGTTCAGATTTATTTTAGAAAAATCACTCCAAAGCCCTCATGAATGACATTGTGGGTTCAAATAACACTGAAACCAAAGGTAGAACCATGGTAAAAGCCCATGTGCCACTCAAGAAGTATTCTCTCCTCCTTTTAATTATAGGAAAGAGGATTAGGTTTTTCTTGATTGAATACGACTTATCAGAGGCTGTGATTTGTGTAATGCAATGTCAAAATCAAATGAAGGTACTATAGCAGCTACTTTATAGTACTTATTTCATTTGATTTTTATGTACTGCAATGTCATAACAGAAAATTTCAAAGGCAATAGGATAATGAAAAGAAAAAATTTTAGAATAAAATGTGTTTTAGCTTGAGCTTACTAATTTTTTTTTTAAGAGATGGAGTCTTACTATATTGCCCAAGCTGAAGTGCAGTATCTATTCACAGATGTGATCATGGCACATTGTAGCCACAAACTCCTGGGCTCAAGTGATCCTCCAGCCTCAGTCTCCTGAGTAGCTGGGCCTATAGGCTGAGCTTCTTGATTAACAAAAAAATTCTATATCTTCAAACATGATTAAAATGAAATTTCAGGACCCCTACTTGAGCTCCACATCTCTGATCTTAACACTTGTATATGTGTCCCTGATAGTCACAAATCTGACTGAAAATGACTATATACATGAAAATTACTTAATGTGAAATGTTTAGTTTTCCAGGACCAGTATAAACCAGTGTCTACACTGAACTCTCTATAAATATTATTGACAGTTTAAACTATGAAATTCTTATAATTCTCAATTTTGTAAAATACTTAGTACTTGCATAGTGTATATATGTCATGTTGCCATTTTTAGGATGTTGGCAGGCAATTTCATTTTTGAGAAATGACTGCTGTAAAAGAACTTAAGTGAACAAAATTATAATTAAAGACAACTGCTGAATCATGCATACAGATAAAATATGAGGTCAAAAAGGTTAGATATTGGTTGTTGAAGACTCTGTTTTTCACATAGTCAAGCTGGCCAGATCAAGAAAGAAAGGCATGCTCCAACCAAAACCCAGCTCCAAATTGCCTGTTTCACTCTGCCATTTCTCCTTTATTCCTTAATATTGGTAGACACTGAGGTCATCTCCTCAACATCTATCCCATCCTCTCACATTGTGCAGCAGCCCTGTGGTTTAAGGAATTGACTCTGGCCATTGAGATAGCCTCTGATAAGGCTTATTCAATCAAGAAAAACCTAATCCTCTTTGCCATAACTAGAAGCATAGAAACTTATGCTTGAACCAAAGAGCACATGGCATTCCCCTATAAACAGGCTGGCTTAGGAACAGGCACAACCAACAGTGTTCACTATAAATGATTAGATAGAAGAGTGCTGGTAGTTAGAGCTAAGAAAGCCAATTGGTGCACTTGGTTGGAAGCTAAGGTGGTAGGAAATTGCATCACTTAGAATGCTTTCCAGTTGCAAGTAACAGAAACCCCATCTCAAAGTGATGACTCAAACAGGAAGGAAATGTATATTGGTTTACCCAAGTTAAAGTCTAGAGGTATTGGCCCAAATATAATGTTATCAAGAACACAGCAGTGTCATCAAGAACACAAGATAACATCAGACTTATCCTAAGGTGATTTCCTGTAGTCATAGGATGGTAGTAACAATTGGAGCTGTGTCTAGGCCAATGAAACATACCAAAAAGATTACTGGAGACTTTGGGGAAAATTTTTTCAAATTAAGTAAGAGTCATTAGAAGGGATGGCATTTTTTCCCCCTGCTGGCATGAACAAAGAAGTACGTAGAGCTCCAGTTGTTACTACCATCGTATGACCACAGGAAATCTCCTTAGGATAAGCCTGATATAAGAAGCAAGTCACAAAGTCTAGTCCACGAAGTCAAGCAGGAGAAAGAGATAGGGCAGTAGGCATTACCTTTTTAAGGGGGAATTTCAAAGAATTTGTGGACATATCTTAACCACAAGGATTAGCAAGTCCTGTATTGTTCTCAACAACTCAACTTTAACCTCAAACTTGCCTACTCTATCATCATCATTAAAGATGGTTTATTATTCTTAGCATGCTCTATGAGAAGGAGGTCCCACTCACCAACCCCAAGTAATTTACCAAAATTTTTCTTTCAACCCACATTCACTAAATACCATTCACACAAGTTTCTCCATATAACAATATTTTCATTAATAGTTCAGTCTTACAGTGAGGCTTATAGACGCCCCTGAGTTATAATACTATCCAAAAGAACCACCTTCCTGGATTTTATCTAGTTCTAATTGAAGGCAGAAAAAAAATTATGAAGAATGTTGGACTGAGTTTCTTGGAGGAACATTTCCTACAGATGATGATTTTTAAAATTGCTTAGTATTCACAACATCTCACCTAATAATTTTGCTCCATTGTGCCTAGTCCAGCAAATATCTATCAGAAAAATTATCTATATTATTGTTATCTTATATAGTACAGCTTTAAAAAAAGACACATGGAGATTATGTTTCTTCTATCTAAAAGAGAAACAGCAAGAGTTCTGGAAAATCCTAATTCTTAGATTTCTTTGGCATATTTTAAACCAATTATTGAAAGTAGCTTAGGACACTAATCAAATTCTATCCATCTGAAACACTAGATTCTATATCTGTACCTGTTCAGGAAGTGAACCCTTTTCACCTTGTAATAACACAAAAAGTTCAAGATTTTCACTTTGTAGTTAGTTCCTTTATAGCATTTCTAGAGACCCTGACATTTCAAAGGCCCAAACCTTGAAAGCTATATATGGAGTAACACGGACATTTCAAATGGATTATCAGAGGAGGCTGTGCCAGCCCATGGCATTGTTTTCAATCCACAGATGTTTATCATTAATTATCATTAGAAATTTATCATTAAGCTTCCATGAAACTGTCTCATGAGATTTCATTCATTTTTACTTTGACACTCATTCTTTGACAATACCAACCCTGACAGCAGACAGTGATGTTGAGTGTGACCAGTGAATTTCAAACATACAAAGAAAAATAGTTTTGTATTTAATACTGAAAAAAATTGATCATTAGATTTACTTTTTGCAATAAATATATGGAATACATGCTAAAAATGGCATGGTATTTCTTTTTGACAGACATTGTACAGTATAAACCAGAAAAGTACCATCTTTTCATATTGTTAAATAATATAGAAACCACATATACCAAATATAGAAAATTTTGATTCTCTGCCTAAGTAACTGAGTAGTGAGTTACATAATTTGCCAGCATTTACCATCTGCTGTAACCCCTACCTTTTCATTTTTCTGGCTTTTGGGGAAGATACTTTTTAGCAGCTCTTAATATAGAAATTACTATTAAAATACTACATTTATTTATTATGTTTCATTATTTTTACAAAACAGAAAAACAAAAAGATGCTATTTCCTCGTAGCTTACCTATTTAACTGAGGTGATTACAGTTTGGGCTGGTTCTCCTCAATTCACCACATATGAAATTCAGTGTCTCACTACATGTAAAGCATTTTCTTTTTTCTTTTTTCTTTTTTTGAATTGGAGTCCGATTCCGTCTCCCGGCGACTGGAGTGCAGTGGCTGCTCCCGGCCACTGCAGCCTCAACCTGCTGGGCTCAGGCGATCCTTCCGCCTCAGCCTTCCAAGTAGCTGGAACTACAGGTGCGCACTCGGCTAATTTTTTTTTTATTTATTGTAGAGATGAGGTCTCGCCAAGTTGCCCAGGTGGGTCTGGAACCCGTGGGCTCAGGCAATCCACTCACCTCAGCCTCCCAAAGTGTGGGATTACAGGCTGAGCCACCAAACTCGGTTGTAAAACATTTTCAAACATGCCTTGGGAATTTAAATTATTGAACACAGATATGTATAATTTCAGTGTTTAGTTTTAGATATTAATATGTACTTAACATAACTGATAATTAAATGCCATGCTTTTATATTTAATTTCACATTGTTATTGCAATCTTCTATTTCCATAACTCTTCTATAACCAGAAAACTACATATGACAGAGTGAGAAAAATTGATGTTGAATTAAAATAGCTACCTCTGGGAGTGGGAATTTTCATTCAAAAACAGGTTTGTCCTAGATGATACTTCACCTGATAATGTAATTGTGACTAACTATGGAATTTTATCAGGCTCACTCCTCCCCTTCCAGCAGGGCTGGTACCATACTTTTCCAAACACAGTAAGAAGTGTTTTCCTCCGTTTCTATTCCAGGCTTTTGGAGACATAGAAATATCCTGAAGAATAAGCCAGATGCTCATGTTCTAACTCCATGTATGTGCCCTTCTCCTAGCTGCAAGGTGGCCAGATCCCATCTTTGCACAATAATGTTGGTGAACAGTTTTCCTCCAATCCCCTCTTCCTCAGGCTTAGCTCCTCCTGAGTGTCTCTGGTTGATGATAGGAGCAGAAGAAAAGCTACCCATTTCACATCACATTTATGCAGTTCTATTATCTCTCATAGAAAGGAAAGTATCAGAGACAACTATTTAAATGAGGGAGTAGAAGTAGATGTACTTTTGACAAGCATACTCATATTGCTTTCTGTTAGGAACCTATATGCTCAGTGTACCCACTTAATCCCATTGAGGAACATTGAATTTCAGAACTGGAAGGGATCTCAGTGACTACAACTGGAGTCAGGCAGTTAGAGGTCAAAATACCACTTTTATTATTTTTTAATTTGTTTTATTTTTTAAGTCAGGGTCTCACTTTGTCACCCAAGCTTGAGTGCAGTGGCACAATTATGGCTCACGGCAGCCTTGAACTCTGGGATTCAGGCGATCCTTCTGCCTCAGCCTCCCAATAGCTGGGACTACAGGCATGTGCCACCATGCCCTGCTAATTTTTGATTTTTTTTTTTTTTTGGTAGAGTCGGGATCTTGCTATGTTGCCCAGGCTGTTCTCAAAATCCTGGGTTCAAGCCATCCTTTCACCTCGGCCTCCCAAAGTGCTAGGATTATAGGCATGAACCACCATGCCTGGCTTCAAAATATCACTTTATTATTGATAAAACTGTTTGTGAAATAAAGGTTAGCGCTGAGGGATAAGTGAACTTGCTAATGTTTTCTGACATACTCTACCCTACCCTCCTCCACTCCCACCATAACCCAAATCAGAGCAGAAATTGAAACTGAGTTTGGTGTTTATGGTCTTTTGAATAGATTAGCTCCACCTAATTATGATCTGTGGATTAATGGCTGTCAGCCACCAACCAGGTGGAATAAGAGGCTAGAATGCTACTACTCTGGGGAAACCTTTCACATAAAAACAGAAGGAGTAAGAAGAATCACACCACCTCCCAACATTATGAGGGGCAGTACTACAGGAATTCTGGTGAATAAAATCCTTCATTTCAAAATAAGTTGAGAGCAGTTTAACAGGAATGTCCCATAACTTATTAATACAGGACTCTATTATTTATTATATATAAAGACTATTTCTCTCACAAACATATTAGAAAAAAATTAATAAATTTAAAACCACTATAATTATGTTTTCCTCTCCAAAGTCTTATCACAACAATTTGTCTCACATCTCAAACTGAATACTTTTAACAAAAAACTTATTTTGAAGGAGGAAACACTATAAATAAACTGTTCTATATGAAAGAACTTGAAGATTAAAACCAAGAAGAGTTTTGCTTGCAATTTAATTCTAACTTATAATGCTCTTTTTTTTTTAAGTTGGAGTCTCACTCCGTTGCCCAGGCTGGAGTGCAGTGGCATGTGCACAGCCACCCCAGTGTCAGCCTGCCAGGCTCCAGCGATCCTTCTGCCTCAGGCTTCCAAGTAACCAAAACTACAGGTGCGTGCTACCATGCCCGGCTAATTTTTTTGACTTATTGTAGAAACGAGGTCTCGCCAAGTTGCCTGGGCTGGTCTCAAACATGTGGGCTCAGGCAATCCACTCACCTCAGCCTCCCAAAGTGCTGGGATTACAGGCTGAGCCACCCAGCCCGGCCTACAATACTCTTTACACCAAAAATTAAATCTCAATAAATGACATTATACTAGGTTAATATTCACAAATATCTTACGAAAGCCATCTGTCAGAAAACAATCAAACTAATAAAAAAGGCATATAATAGGTATTCAATGTGTTGTTGAATTTATTACAAAGAGTGATTACATGAAATTGGAAGAAATTGAGCTTTCATCCCTGAACATTAAGACCTTTAATTCACTCAGGGCTTATCATTTCAATAAAATATCCAAGGCCACAAGGCTGTGAGCTTATGTTATAGTTTATAATAGAAATGCTATCTAGTACAGGAATTTACTGAAATTAAACTGACAGGATACTGAAAAATTATTCAAGTTGCTAAAATTATAAAACATAGAGAATATTTTATCTAAGGTTCCTTAAAATTAATTCCTTCATGAGAATATTTTTCCTTAATTGAAAATTTTCAACTACAGTATTAGACCTATGTACCTTATTTAGACTGTAGTGAAAATCCAAAATACTCTACATTTGGCTAATCTAGTTAGTCAAGACAAGTAATTTTAAAAATAAGCAATATGTAAATAGCACCGAAAGACTTGGGGAATGCAAACAAAAGTTGGTTTTACCCTTCATTGAACATCTCTATTAGAGGTTCTATACTGCTTTGATCTGTTCTCTTCAATTCTCCTTTGGATGATCTCATCTACTCCTCCCATGACTTTAAATACTATCTTATATGCTAACTGCTTTTTTTTTTTTTTTTTTGAGTCAGAGTCTCACTCTGTCACCCAGTCTGGAATGCAGTGGCACACTCATGGCCACCGCAGACTCAACCTGCTAGGCTCAGGTGATCCTTCTCACTCAGCCTTCCAAGTAGTTGGAACTATGGACGCATGCCACCATATCCAGCTAATGTTTTGATTTATTGTAGAGATGAGGTCTTGCCAAGTTGCCCAGGCTGGTCTCGAACCCCTAGGCTCAGGCAAGCCTCTCACCTCCTCATCCCAAAGTGCTGGGATTACAGGCATGAGCTACTGTATCTGGCAATTACTTTCAAATATGTACTCCAGTCATCACTTCTCTCCTGCTGTGTTGATCAGTATTTTTCTCTATGTACGACAACCTCTTCAAGAGGTTTACAGTTTTGTAAAAAGATACAGGCATGTAAGCAAGCTTATAGATGTGTTATAGATATTAATATCAGTTCATATAAGATTTGTGACTTTACAAAAGAGGAAGACAGGAAAAGCTTCTTAGAAGAAATGATAAGCCGGGCTCGGTGGCTCAGGCTGTAATCCCATGCCTTGGGAGGCTGAGGTGAGTGGATTGCCTGAGACCGCGGGTTCGAGATCTGTCTGGGTAACTTGGTGAGACCTCACCTCTACAATAAATAAATTTTAAAAAATTAGCCAGGCATGGTAGCGCGTGCCTGTAGTTCCAGCTACTTGGAAGGCTGAGGCGGAAGGATCGCCGGAGCCCAGCAAGTCGATGCTGTGGTGGCCGGGAGCGGCCACTGCACTCCAGTCTGGTTGACAGAGTGAGACTCAAAAAAAAGAAGAAGAAATAATATTGCAGTAGATGTGTGGGGAGGGAGTGACAGGAAGGGCGGAAGATGACTGGCATTGCAAGAAGAATGCTCAGAGGTGGTCAAGTTTCTGAATCATGAAGTAACCTATAAAAATAGTTCCTTAAAACTTGGGCTCTAGATGGCAAAGTGGATAATGGCTAGAAACCAAGCAACAGCTAAATCAGGGAAAGTCTGACATATCATATTTGGGAGTTTAAGTGCATTCCATATCTCTTATATCTATTGTGTGGCAATAGAGAAGCATTAAAGGACTTTTTAAAAACAATTTTTAGATCATGTCTTTATTGTGAATCACATTGAACATCACTAGGTATAAAAACGATGAATAGCATATAGGTATGCACTGTAAATATGGAAAGCTCAATTAATACAGGCTCTGAAGTTTTATCTCAAAAGTCTTTTTTTTAATTTTAAAGATGTGGGGTACATTTATGTAGAGTTAGGTACATAAATGGCCATTGGACAGGTGAAGTTTGGGCTTCCCATTGGTCCTCACTTCACCTGGTTTGGGATCAGGTACCCTTATTAGTGTACCTTATTACTCCTCCCTACCTCCCCTGGCAGTGACCCACTACTGCCAATTCCTTTCATGTAGTATTAGATAAATGTTCAGGGTCCACTTATGAGTGAGAACATGTGGTACTCAGTTCTTTGTTGCTGTAATAGATCACTGAGTATGGTGGACTCTAAATCCAAGTTGCTGCGAAGTCCATAATTTGTCCTTCTTTATAGCTGTGTAATATTCCATTGTGTATATATACCACATTTTTTTTTTACCAGTCCACTTTCAATGGGCAGCATGGCTGAATCCATGTTTTTGCTACTGTGAATAGTGCTGCAATAAACATGCATGTGCAGGTATCTTTTTTGTAGAATGATTTGAGTTCCTCCAAGTATATTACCAGAGGGGGAACTGCTGTGTCATATGGAAGGTCGATTTTTAAATCTTTTAGAATTTGCCACACTGTTTTCAACAGAGGTTGTACTAGTTTACACTCCCACCAACAGTGTAGAAGTGTTCCCCTTTCTCCGCAGCCTCATCAACATCTATTGTTTTTTGAGTTATTAATGATGACCATTCTTACTGGAGTTAGGTAGTATCTCAGTGCGGTTTTGATTTGCATTTCTTTGATGATTAAGGAGGCTGATAATTTTTTCATGTATCTGTTTGCTGCTTGTATGTCTTCTTTTGAGAAGTGTCTATTCATATATTTTGCCCACTTTTTAATAGGGCTGTTTGTCTTTTTCCTTTCAGCATGTTTGGGTTCCTTGTAGATCCTGGATGTTGGACCTTTGTCAGATATACAGTTGGTAAATATTTTTCCTATTCTGTGGGCTATCTCCCCACTCTTTTAATGGTTTCTTTTGCCTTTGCAGAAGCTTTTCAGTTTGATGAGATCCCACTTATCTATCATATTTTTATGGCATACACTTTCGGGTTTTTGATCAGGAATTGGTTGACTATGCCAATTTCTGTAAGGGTGTCTCCTGCATTTTCTAAGATTCTTATAGTTGGAGGTTTTACATTTAGGTCTTTGATCCATTTAGAGTTGATTTTTGTGTATGATAATAGTTAGGAGTCCTGTTTCATTCTTCTTCATGTGGTCAGCCAGTCTTCCCAGCATCATTTACTGAATATGTTCTCATCTCCCCAGTGGTTGTTGGTAAAGGCTTTGCTGAAGATGAATTGGTTGAGTAATTGAGGTTTTGCTTCTGGAATCTCTATCCTGTTCCATTGGTCTATATGCTGTTCTTGTACCAATATAATACTGTTTTGATTATTGTAGCCTTATAATAAAGTATAAAGTCCTGGAGTGTGATTCCTCTCATTTTTTTTCTTTTGCTGAGGATTGTTTTGGCTATTCGTGGTCGTTAAAGTTTCCATATGAATTTCTGTTTGGTCATTTCCAGGTCTGAGAAGAATGGTCTTGGTAATTTAATGGGTATTGAGTTGAATCTGTAGATTGCCTTGGGTAATGTGGACTTTTTTTTTTAATCAATATTTTTTATTATGATATTGTGGGGTACAGTTAAGGGTTAGGTATACAAATATGCTTCATTCAGGCCCCCTTGTTGATAACAGGTGTCTCCCCGTCCCCAGACAGATGTTTACTACCATTAGTCCCATCCCCCTTCCCCCCCCCACATAGTTTCCCACCAGTGTCAGTCATTTTCTTATGGTAGTGTGTTGGATGATCAAGGTCCACTATATGAGTGAGAGCATGTGATACTCAGATCTTTGTTTCTGTGAGAGGTCACTCAGTATTATAGACTCTAGTTCCATCCAGGTTGCTGTGAAATTCATGATTTTGTGCTTTTTTATGGTTGCATAATATTCCATCGTGTATATGAATCACATTTTTTAATCCAGTCCTCTTTTGATGGGCAGCGTGGTTGGTTCCAGGTTCTTGCTATTATGAACAATGCTGTGATAAATATTCGTGTGCAGGTATCTTTTTTATAGAGTGATTTGAGTTCTTCAGGGTATATTCCCAGTAGGGGCATGGCAGAGTCATATGGGAGGCTGATGTTTAGAGCTTTTAGGAACTGCCACACTGCTTTTCACAGAGGTTGCACTAGTTTACACTCCCATGAACAGTGTAGAAGTGTTCCCTTTTCACCACACCCTCTTCAACAACTGTTATTTTTTGAATTATTGATAATTGCTATTCTGACGGGAGTTAGGTGGTATCTCAGCGTGGTTTTGATTTGCATCTCCCTGATGATTGTGAGGTTGAGCATTTTTTCATGTGTCTGTTGGCTGCTCGGATGTCTTCCTTTGTGAAGTTCTGTTCATATTTTTTGCCCATTTTATAATGGGGTTGTTTGTTTTTATCTTTTCAGCACATTTGAGTTCCTTGTAGATTCAAGATGTTAAGCCTTTGTCAGACCTGGTGTTGGCAAATACTTTTTCCCAGTCTGTAGGCTGTCTCCCTGCTCTCTTGATGGTTTCTTTGGCTTTGCAGAAGCTTGTCAGTTTAATGAGGTCCCACTTGTCTATCTTATCCCTTATGGCCCGTGGGTTTCGGGTTTTGTCAGGAATTGGATGCCAGTTCCAATTTCCATGAGGGTATGTCCTTCAGTTTCTAGAGTTCTTATGGTTTGAGGTTTTACATTTAGGTCTCTGATCCATTTGGAGTTAACCCTTTGTGCATGGGGATAGATAGGGGTCCTGTTTCAATCTTCTGCATGTGGTCAGCCAGTTTTCCCAGCACCATTTACTGAATAGGTTCTCCTCTCCCCAGTGGTAGGTGGTGGAGGCTTTGTCGAAGATGAGTTGACTGAGAAATTGAGGTTTTGCTTCTGGGATCTCAATTCTATTCCATTGATCAATATGCCCACTCCTATACCAATACCAAGCTGTTTTGACGATTGTAGCTTTATAGTAAAGTTTGAAGTCTGGTAATGTGATACCACCTGCTTTGTTTTTTTTTGCTGAGGATTGTTCTGGCTATTCTTGGTCATTTGTGTTTTCATATGAATTCTTGTGTTATTTTTTCTAAGTCTGAGAAGAATGTTGCTAGTAATTTGATAGGTATTGCATTGAATCTGTAGATTACCTTAGGTAAGATGGACATCTTCACATTGTTGATTCTTCCAATCCATGAGCATGGGATTGTTTGTGTCATCTTTGATTTCTTTGAGCAGAGTTTCGTAGTTTTCATTGTAAAGGTCTTTAACGTTTCTGGTTAGGAAGATGCCAAGGTATTTCATTTTTTTTGGTGGCTATTGTGAATGGAATTGTGGTTTTTATTTGGGTTTCTGTTTGTTTATTATTGGTGTAAAGAAATGTGATTGTCTTTTGCACATTTATATTATATCCTGAGACTTTGCCAAAGGCCTTTATCAGTGTAAGGGTTTTTTGACAGATTCTCTTGGGATTTCAAGGTACACAATCATGTCATCTGCAAAGAGAGAAAATTTGACTTCCTCTTTTCCTATTTGGGTACCACTGATTGCCTTCTCTTCTCTGATTGCTCTAGCCAGGACTTCCAATACTATATTGAAAAGGAGGGGTGAGAGTGGACATCCTTGTTTTGTTCCAGTTTTCAGGGGAAATGGTTCCAATCTTTTTCCATTTAGGAGTTGCTGGCTGTGGGTTTCTTGCAGATAGCTTTTACTACTTTGAGGTATGTTCCCCATATACCTAGATGTTCAAGGGTTTTTATCAAGAAGGGGTGCTGGATTTTATCAAAAGCTTTTTCTTCATCTAATGATATAATCATGTGGCTTTTGTTTTGACATCTGTTGATGTATTTAATTACATATATGATTTTACGAATGCTGAACCAGCCTTGCATCCCAGGGATGAAGCCTACTTGGTCATGATGGATTATTTTTGAGATGTGTTGTTGAATCCGGTTTGCTAGGATCTTGTTGAGAATTTTAGCATCTATGTTCATCAAAGATATTGGCCTGTAGTTCTCTTTCTTTGTTGGGTCTTTACCTGGCTTGGGTATCAATGTGATGTTAGCTTCGTAAAATGATTTGGGGAGGGTTCCATATTTCTCAATAGCCTGAAAAACCTTCAGTAAGATTGGAATCAGCTCCTCCTTAAATGTCTTGTAGAATTCTGCTGGAAAGCCTTCTGATCCAGGGCTTTTTTTTGTAGGTAATTTTCTTTTTACATAGGCAATCACCTTGATTGTTATTGGTCTATTTAGGGTCTCAATTTCTTCTTGTTTCAACCTAGGCAGTTTGTGTGATGACAGAAAGCCCTCCATTTCCTTGAGATTTTCAAGTTTGTTTCCATACAAGTGTATATAGTAGTCTCTAATGATCTTTTGTATTTCTTCAGGGTCAGATGTGACTTCATCTTTTGTGTTTCTGATTTGCTTATTTGGGTTTTTTCTTTCTTTTTCTTGGTCAGTCTAGCTAGGGGACCATTGATCTTGTTTATCCTTTCAAAGAACCAGTTTTTTGTTTCATTGATTTTTTGTATTGTCTTTTTGTCTTCTATGTCCTAGATTTGGGCTTTTATTTTGGTGATCTGGATTCTTCTGCTGAAATTAGGGTTTTTGTGGTCTTGCTTTTCCAGCTTCCTTAGGTAGCTTGTTAGGTTGTTAATTTGTGCTCCTTCCACTTTCTTCATGTGCGTTTGTTGGGATATAAATTCCCCTCTTACTACAGATTTCATGGCATCCCAGAGATTCTGGAAAGATGTTTCTTCATTTTCATTTGTTTCCAGGTATCTTTTGATCTCTGTTTTGATTTCATCATTGACCCAAGAGTTGTTTAGCATCATACTATTTAGTGTCCATGTCTTTGTGGGTTTGGGGGGAACCCTGTTGGTGTTAATGTTTATTTTTATTCCACTGTGGTCCGAGAAGGTGCATGGTAAAATTTCGGTCCTTTTAAATTTGCTTATGCTTGATTTATGGCCAATTATGTGGTCAATCTTAGAATACGCTCCATGCGGTGATGAGTAGAATGTGTATTTTGTGGTCTTTGGATGGAGTGTTCTGTAGGTATCAATTAAGTCCATTTGGTCAAGAGTCACATTGAGGTTCCGGATCTCCTTGCTGATTTTTTGTCCTGATGATCTGTCTAGGGTTGTGAGTGGGGTATTAAAGTCCCCAGTTATGATGGTGTTAGAGTATCTTTCTTTAGTTTTCCTAGGAGTTGCTTTATAAAAGTTGGTCCAAGCTGGGCTCAGTGGCTCAGCCTGTAATCCCGTGCCTTTGGGAGGCTGAGGTGAGTGGATTGCCTGAGTCCACGGGTTCGAGACCCACGTGGACAGCGAGACCTCATCTCTACAATAAATCAAAAAATCAGCCGGGCGTGGTAGCGCATGCCTTTGTGGGTGGAAGGCTAGAAACACTGAACTGCTATGGATTCCACAGAGAGAAGGAATTTCCTAGGGCAAACATAGGGAAATGGAACAGCGATGAGAGAAAAAACAGCAAAATGGCCAAATATAGTGCCCCTATGTCTTCTATAAAGTATTAACAAACACTTTGAATGATTTTTGTTTGTTTGTTGTTGGTAGAAACTAGACTTCACTTCAAGACCAGTCCCAGAGATAGTACTCATGAAGCAGATTCCAAGGGACAGAGAAGACTGAAAATATTGTGGCAAACACACCATTATGTGGCTCCCCATGATCTTTGCCTCCTGATGTTCACATCTCTGGTGTTTCTGCCCCTTTGCATGTGCCGAACTTGTAACTTGTGTATAACTAATAAAATATAGCAAAAGTGATGAGATGTCATTCCCAAGATTACCTTGCTGTATCTTGCTTGCAGACTCACTGTAGAGACTCTCCTTGCCAGTCTGATGAAGTAAGCAGCCACTTTGGGAAAGGCCATGTAGGGAGGCACTGTCTGTGGTCTCTAGAAACTATGGGCTCTAAGTGCTAAGGGCAGCCTCCAGCCAATAGTCAGAAAGAAGCTGGGGCCTGTAGCCCTACACTAGGAAATAAATGTTACCAACAACTTGAGTGAACTTGGAATCATATTCTTGGAATCATATTCTCATCCTCCAGATGAGAACAGAGTCCTGTTCACACTTTGCAGCCTTGTGAACCCTAAGCAGAGAATCCTTGTGCACCCTAAGCCTGAATACCTAACCCACAAAAACTGTGAATAAATGTGTGTTGTCGTTCTAAACCTCTTCAGTGAAATGTGCGGTCATTTATTACATAGCCATGCAAAACTAATACAAATATAGCAACTCCCTCTACAGTCCACCATCCCTCAAGTTGACAGATATTCCACAATCTGTGGAATCTGACCTCTAGTTTACATAAGTTTTAGGGGGAAAAAAAATCACTTTCAAAGCAGTTTGAGAGAATGGATTAGAGCAGTATGAGTCCACAAGCAGGAGATAATGGCAATAGCCCAAGTGTAAAATGGTGAGGGTCTACACTAAGAAAGCAGCAGTGCCACTTACCAAGGTAAGGAAATACAGAAGAAAAACAGGTCTCAGGAGAAATATAATGGGTTTGAGGTATGATAAGTTCAAAGTGTCTACAGATCCTCCAAGTGAGGATAAATCTTAAGTACTAACTTTGTGAGATGCTAGTTTTGATCTGGCAAAACTCATCTTTCCCAGGTTACAACCCTTCACAACTCAACGGTAACCATATCATGCATTTTCCACTTTATGGAGTACTTGATGCTCCTCAAACGGGACATGCATATTCACAATTCCATGTCTTTGCTTATGCTGTTCAACTGGAATGAGATGCATTTCCCCCTCACAAGATTTATAATAATTCTACTTACTATTTAAGATGTCAATATGCTCTGTTAGAATATAGGCTCTCTAAAGGGCAAGGCTCTTTATTTTGTCTACACAGATGTCTCAAAAACCTGGAACAGTATCTAAAACATAGCAGGTACTCAATAAATATTTCTTAAATGAATGGATGAATGTTTTGTATGAAGCCATTCCTAATTCTCTCCCCACTCACAGAGTAAATACAAAGGTATTTCATATCACAGATGCATAACACGTTTGCTGATAAATAGTACAACTAAGGGCTTGTTTCTGAACAAATGAGGAAAAACTAATGTAAATTTGACAGGAAAAATGTGTATACCTAAACTGTAGCTCTATTTAAGACTACAGATCACCTCACATATAGTTATCAAACACCTAGTCTATACAATATGTGATTGGTTACCCAAAAGTCACTCCCAACCCCTTCTTTCTTGCCTCCTTCTAATTACAGAGGTGAAAGTAGATACTCATTTTCCCAGCCTGCTTATGGCTAAGGATAGTCATGTGACACCATTCTGAGCAATGAAATGCAAGGAGAAATCTACTAGATAAATTTTTTGAAAAATATGTCTTTTCTGATTAAAAGAAGCAGCAGCAGCAAGCAGAAAAGCTTACTGTCCAATAGTGCCTTCTGCTTCCTGCCTTTGAAAACAGTTGTGGTACTTGGAACTTTTGTATGCATCTTGTGACTAAGAAGAGAAGCCGAAGGAAATCAGAGATACCAACCCAGATCCCTGACATTAAGCTGCTAAATCAGTGTCAGCAAGCACCTAATTCTTGCTATGTTAGACAAATAAACTACTCTCATTTAAGATCTATCAGTCTGTTATTCTGTTACTTGTAGTTTGAAATATTCTCAAACTAGTAGAAGAGATCTTTAAAAAATCCTAGCTAATAATACAATCTGGTAAATAATGCTACACACAAAATGACTTCAAAATGCCTACTTGATTTTAACTTTGTGTTTTTGAAAGTAGTACTTATGTCTCTTTACCATAAGTTACACTATCCAGTGTGTGTTTGTGTTGTAAGTCTTCACTGTCTCTTCTGTTACACCTCATCCTGTGGATAATTGTGTCAAAATGAAGAAATTATGGTTTCAGTAGGATATGTTTGTCAACTCTGATTTCAGAAATAGGCCTATTAAAATGAAAAGGAAAATTAAATAGAATAAAGTAAAAATGACAACCAGGATTAGTGAAAATTCTAAATTTATTTACCCAAAGTTTCAAAGTAGTTTTATTATTTGAAATAAAACTACATTTATGCTTTTCAAAAAAAGTTAAGTAAGATGTTTGATTTATGCATATTGCAAAAGATGAGTAGAAATAACAAAGCACATTACATAATTCTGTGCCCACTAAAAAACCTCAAAACCATTTATAGGATCATTTTTAAAAGGTGTCTAAAAAACATAAGAACTCTATGCTTTTCTCTGTTACACTTGCCAAATGTCAACAAGACCTGAGTAGTGTTTTAAAAGTGAGTACTGTAGCCAATTACTAGTTCCTAGAATTTCTGAACAAAGAAAACAAATATTTGATAAGAAGTCACCAGTGTAATAAATAACAATCCAGGAAGCTTTCCAGTAGATTAACAAAGAAATCATTTATTAAAACTATTTCTAAAACATTTCATTAACTGGAATTGTTCTACATTAGTGGAATTGCTCTACTGTGAAGAAGTATTATCTTCCTTCTTATTTTTTATTCATAGGCACTATTTGGTCAGGGAAAACTTGGAAGGTTGAAACAGGCCCAACTTCCCCATAGAACTAACGGTTATAGTTGTTGTTGTTGTTTTTAATAAACATAGAAATTGGTCTTCCTGACCTTATGAAGATTAAAACTTTGTCTTGTCTGAGTTCCTTCCTGACCTTAAAGGTTGAGCCTTTGTCTTATCTGAGTTTTTTTTCTCAGAAGAAACCCTCGGACCTATAGTATCAAGAGAATCAAACTTACCAGATCACCCTATTCAGACACTGAGATACCAGACCCTACCTGTTTCCCAATTCCTCTTCCTTAACCCTCTCATTCCTTCCTCACTATATAAACCCCTGACTTCAGTGAGACACGGAGATGGATTTGAGGATGAATTTTCCTTGGCTAATATCACCCCAATAAAAAGCTTTCTTCCCTGGCAATTCTCATTGTCTCAGTGTTTGGCTTTGGGTGCAGTAAGCAACCAGACCTTGAACCCTGGTGTTTGGTAAAAAGGTTAAGAAGGCATTGAGCTGGTCTTGGAGTTGAGGACACAGATGGATGCCCTCTAAGAGGCTTTTTGTAGAGTGATAGCCAGACACATACTCTTAAATAAAGGCAGAAAGCCTCTAAACCATTTCCCAGCAATTTTGTTAAAGTCAGGCCTATCAGAATAAATGTGGGAAGGCAATACAGAAGAATAGCTTTATTTGTTTATTAAGTAGCTGTATTGAAATTCCATACCAATGGAAGGTCAGTATTAGTGATTCCCATATGTGATAAATGTATCAAATTTAACTTAGGTGATGACTGCAAGCACTAATAAAGTATCATAACAAAATAAAAGAAAAACACAATAGAATCAATCTGTCTTTGTTTTATTTTGTTTTTTACTTTAATCAGGTACTGCTGTTACTTTAAGAAGTTAAAAGTAATGCTTCTAAGGAAACAAAATTTGTTTGTTTCTTAATGGTATCTTGAGAAACAAAAGTGAGGATACTAAAGAGAGAAAAAAAGTGAAGATAGTAGAATTCCATATCTTATCTCTTGGCAGTATTATGTTGTCAGTTACACCAAATATTTAAGTCAGATGTATGTGGGTGGAACACTACTTACAGAAATTCCTGACAAAATTAAAAATGTATGGGTCATTATTACTGAAAAGAAAATTAATCACATTTTATGTTAAGATAATTAGAACTGGATTTCAAAAACTATGAGGCTGAAAACATATCTACAAAGACTTGTATGAGACTATTCATAGCAGTGATATTCATAAAAGCCACACACACACACACACACACACACACACACACACACACACACACACACACAATAATTCAGATGTCTACTATTAGGTGACTAGGCAAACCATGATATTGTAGTTAGTTGAAGTGACACCCTGAAATATATGTCCACCCAGAACCTGTGAATGTGACCTTATTTGGAAAAAGAATGTTTGAAGAGCTAATTAAGAATCTTGAGACCATCCTTGGTTAGAGTAAGCACCAAATCCAATAACTGGTCATATAAGAGATAGAAGAGAAGAAAGAGACATAGGGAAGAAGGACATATTGAAGACAAAGGCAGACATTGCAGTTATGCAGCCACAAACCAAGGAACACCTGGAGCCACCAGAAGCTAGAAGAAGCAAGGAAGAATTATCCTCTAGAGTCTTCAGAGGGCGCACAGCCCTGCTAACACCTTGACTGGCCTCCAGAGTTGTAAAAGAATAACTTTCTCTTGTTTTAAGCCACCAAGTTTGTGGTAATTTGTTAAGGCAGTCCTAGGAAATATATAGGCATATTAATAAAACCATGGTATATTCATATAATGGAATACTTCTCAGCAATAAAAGGCATGGCCTATTGACACCCTCAACAACATGAATGACCATCACAAGTAAGTTGAGTGAAAAAAGTCATACACTCAAACATACAGATGCTGTGAAATTTTATTTATGTGAAATTCAAGAACAGACGAAATTAACCTGTGAGAATAGAAATCAGAAAAGTTGTTAACCTCTGGGAGTGGGGGTAGGGTCACTAGAAAAGATGCATGAAGATACATATATAAAATATACACACACATGCATTTTCTGTATGTGTTCTCTGTACATGGAAGTTTAAAACAAAGTGTAAAGAGAAAAAAAGATTCTACAAAAACACCCGAGGTATACTTAATTAGGGTATGGAGGGCAAGGCAGAGGAGTTGAAATCAGATAGCTCTGGGTTCAAATCTTGATTCTGTTATTTATTAGTGGCTTGACCTTGAGCAAGTTATTTAACCTCTTTAAGCCTCTTTTTTTTTTGAAAGAGAGAGAGAGAGAGTGAGACAGGGTCTTGCTATGTTGCCCAGGCTTGTCTGGAACTCGTGGCCTCAAGCAATCTTCCTGACTCCCAAAGTGCTGGGATTATAGGAATGAGTCACCATGCCCCGCCAAACCTCGACTTTTATTAGGGGAGCTAATGGGGCTGTTATTAGGATTAAAGTTTTGATCTGTTTCTGATTGTTTGTCACCTTTTCTGTCTAATCTGCTGTGAAATCTCCCTCAAATTACTAAGGTCATTAAATGCACTGTAATTTCGCGTGCTTTACTAATGGCTATGTGTTCCTCAGCACTTTTACAAATCAGGTGGCTTGGGTTTCTCTAATACTGATAAACCAATAAGTGGAGGATATTAAGCTTTCTGCTCTGTAAGTCCAGTGTTTATCTCCTGGAGTACTTACTAAAATACAGCTTGCTGGGCCCCACTTCCGGAATTTCTAATTCATAGGCCTGCAGTAAGGCTTGAGAATTTGCATTTCTAACAAGTTCTAACAAGTTCCCAGGTGACATTGCTTTTGGTCTAGGCACAACATTTCCAGAACTATTCTACACCAAAGTCAGAAAATTTGGCAAAATGTGTCCCCTTCACTGAAAGGAGGGAGGGAAGAGCTTCTTTGCTCTCAGGCTCTCAAAGCAGTAAGATACCTTTTCTCTCAGATATTTGGAAAAAGAGTGATTCCATCAATCTGTGAGGACTCCTTTACCTTCTTAGACAAGAGTCAGCTTTCCTGAGCTACAGACCTCCTATATCTCACACCTACCTTCTCGTATGGAGAACTCATTGATGTCCTCGGAAGCACAGATTACCTTCAGGGGTCTCTAGTGTTGCTTTTAGTCCCTGAATTGCTCAAGTAAGGAACTAGGGGGAAGGGAAGGTCAGGAACATGTGTTCAAGTCATTTTCTTCCCAGAAACTCCTGTGAGAATTGGAAAGAAAAAAAAAGGCATAGTGTCTAGAACTTTAAGAGCAGTTAATTAATGTTAGCTGTCATTGCTATGACTTCAACTTTTTTGAGGTGGATGTTTGCAAAGTTTGTTGCACCATAGCAGATAGCACATGGGATGAACAGGTTTGTCAGAAAGGTGAATGTTGAATAGTTAGGAACATTTTAATGTTTACAAATTTTATATTTATTTTCATATTTATAAATTCTAATATACTGGCTCTAAGGTTAAAGTTGCAAAATTTTATAAAACAGAGTTGACAAGTAATCCGAAAGAGGAGACAGCAGAAAGTTTCTGGAGCTTCTTTTGGGAAATGGAGATGTGAACCAGTTTGAGACCTAACTTGCTAGAGGGTATCCTAAATGTTAGCAGCTGGCTGGCTCATATAGACTAGTTTTTTAGAGCAGGCAGTAAGCTCATGATAAGCTTGTGATATGTTTTGGCAGAGTCTTGACAAACCTCTCTCGTTCTTTAAACACGTGGTTCCAAAGTTGTTAAACAAAGTTCAGTCTGAACCTTGACTTTGCCTCCCTTAAAGGGGGGTTGGGGTGGGAAAAAGGGCATATTTTGCAATGCCTCATGAAATAATCTGTGTTTTGCTTTCTGTGAAAAACGTGTTCTTCTAAGGCAACAGTTTTAGGGCTTTTTTGGCACAATCTTATTCTTTAATATGTGTATCTCAGCTATTTCAATTTTATTTCTATGCTTTATTTACTTTCAAATTACCTTGAGACATTTACAAAGGTTCTATAAATCACACAATCTTAAACCATCCAACAAAAAACCTGTATGTTTAACTGAAATGTATTAAAAACTATAGGACATGTTTATTTTTAAACTTTAGCAACCATTTTGTAATTTGTTTTTAAGGTCAAATTATGAAACTATAGCTTTAGAAAATCTACATAGTCAATATGCTTAGAAGTGAAAATGCAATTATTAAACTCATTCCATATGATTCAATTACATTTAATTCGACATTTATTTGTTGAGTGACTGACAGGTACTGAGGACATAGAAGTGAATAGATGATGAGGTCCTTGTCCTTGAAGAGTTCATAGTCTTTTTGACCATGTGTTTGTCTCCATGTTTCTTGTCCCCACTAGACAATGACTGTCTATTCCCTAGAGGAGAAGCTGACTGACTATGCCAAGGAGTCTGAACTTGGAGATATCATTGAGTAGGTAAACTCTGAATTGGCTCTTGAAGGATAGTAACAATTGGGTGAGGGAGTGGGTACAGAAGGGCAGGACATTCTAAATGTAAATAGGCAAGTGCAGAAGCACTGACATGGGAAATAACTGTCAAGATTGACAAGCAGTTCTGTGTCTATAGCTTCTGTATTCATATTGAGAAGGGTACAAATCAGGAGGGTAGAGGTAGGTGAGGCCAGATGGAAGGTTCCTTTTCTGCTTTAAGGGGTTGTAATTTTACCTGTAGCTGAGTACAAACCATGGAAGTTTTGTAAGCAGCAGATTGACATGATAAGATAGGTGTTTTAGCAACAACTTCAGTGTCAACAGTATAGAGAGTGGACCATGGTGAACTACCTCAAACAAAAAGTCATGTTAGGATGGGGTCATAACAGCCTTCAGGAGGCAAATTCTGTCTGCTGTTTCCAAATATTTGATTCAACATTAGTCTCAAATTTTGTTTTAAAATTGTTATATAAGATGAAACAAACATTGAAAATGAACTAAATCTAAAGGCCCTTCCCAAAGGCTTAAAGTTAAAAATAAAAGTTCAAAATTGAGAATATCAAAGAATTTCAGAAACACACACATATTAGGTATGAAGACAGGTAGTAAAAATGGGCTTTCAGCACCTTTTCAACAGTTCAACTAACTGACATTTAGACAAAAATTTGAACCTCCTTTGTGTGAGTATTATTTGACATTAAATATTTGTTCATCTTTCTCCCTCCCCCAAAAGTATATATCCACAAGGGTAGAGGCTGTTCTACTTACTAGTACCTAGAAAAGTGCCTAGTAATTAAATACGTGTTGACTTAATGAACAAATAGCCTCTCTTCTATGCTTTATTTTCTCCTTTCTAGGCAGATGAGTTCTTTCTGTATAACTGTGCAGATGGACTAAGTATGTTCACTCTCAGATGGAACATTATTACATATTCTTTAAGAGTCAAGATGAGCTATTAGTTGTTATTCTCATCTTTTGGTGAGGAAACTAAGGTTTATAAGGTTAGCCAAGTTATCCAGGGTTATTCATGTTCTGAGTGGCAGAACTTGAAAGAAAAAATAGGCATATTTTCCAAACTTTGCTTTTTCCAATATACTTTTCTGTTTCTCTAAATACCAATATTGTCATGAGTACCTGAAACAGAAAAAAAGTAATAAATTAAAATAAACAAACCCATAGATGATGGTACATATTTTGTGGGGATTCTTCTGAAGGGACTTTAGTGTTTACAGCTTTAGAGATTGATCATATAATGGATAGTATACCTAATCTAGCACATCACCTATACCATCAAGGAACTTTGGGTACTTACTAAATATCTCTAGACCCAGAATCTACATTGTTATCATTTGGGTTCACTAGGTTGAGAAAAAGTCATTTTAAAAATAATAAGGGGTTCTTTAACATAACTATCTAAAGACAATAAAAAGGATTAGATGAGAATGACTAAACTGCATTTCCACTATAGAATGAATTATACTATACCCAGTTTACTAATTAATGAACTTATATATATATATATATATATATATCATATAATCATATATATATGAACTTAATCATATATATATATATCTCAGATTCTTTTTGGAACAAGAAAGGATATAAATTATAAATAAATATATGGTATACATGTAAATGTGTGCCAATATACACATATATAAATTCATGCACACAAAAATTTCACATAGTTATCAGTGTGACTTTAGTACTGTTTCATTCCTTCTCACTAGGAAACCAGTTAAAACCTTCAGCCTAATATGACTTAAGGAAAGGTCTATCTGGATTCTTTTTTCTTTCATTATGCTATTACTCCATTTGTGCCTTTAGCTGGTCTCCATTCCATACTGGTCTGTGTTAGAATGGCTTACAATCAAACAGCTGAAAGTCTATGAATCTGTCTGTGATGTTCCAAATCCAGATAGTCTTCAATAAATTTATTTCTATTATTTGAGTAATCTCAGTTTTTAATTTGCTACTATACAAATCCATGCAAAGCTAGAACTTCAGTGGGTTGCTGATCTAATGCTTTCTCTGTAAAACTCTTTGTGAAAGTCACTGACACTTAAGAATGGCTTCTCTCTTTCTCCTAATACTGCTCTCTGCTTCAAATTCTCATTTTTTAAAATGTACTGCCCAGCAGTGGTGATAGGGGTAATATAGACCAGAATTTTCTAATTATATGATTTGAATTACTTATAGTTGTGAAGTATGATATTGACCCTTGCAGACCTGGGTCAGGCAAAGTGAGAGCCCCTGGACTGGCTGCCTCCAGCTGCTAGCAGACTTTATCATAGCTTCTTGGAAAGTAGCCCAAGGGGAACAGAGTTTCTATAGCTGGAGTGGGCAATGAAAAACATTGAGTAGTTCCAGAGGCCTCTTATTCAAAGTAATTAACAGCATATTCAAGAGCTGGTTCCTGAAGCACATGTCCAGATGGTGGAATACCTCTTTGGCTGTGCTCAGCACATTGCAGCCAACATGGAGCTCCTGGATGGTGCAGTTCTGGTGGCTCTGAAACTTTGACTTCATAGACATCAGATACTTCTGTCTACAGCTGAAGTGCCCTTTTAATGGCAATCTAAAGTAGTTTTGGTCTGACTGTTCCAACAATGCATACATATTTTCCAAATTAAATCTTTATAATCATTTAAAAATACTTGCTAGAAAACAGCCCAACTGTATTCAAAATCCATTTGCCTTATCACATCAAATTTCATCATTACATTTGTCAGTAAAGAATGAGGCCTCGGTGGCTCAGCCTGTAATCCCAGAACTTTGGGAGGCTGAGGTAAGTGGATTGCCTGAGCCCGTGGGTTCGAGACCTGCCCGGTCAACTTGGCGAGATCTCATCTCTACAATAAATCAAAAATTAGCCAGGCATGGTAGCACACGCCTGTAGTTCTGGCTACTTGGAAGGCTGAGGCGGAAGGATCGCCAGAGATCAGCAGGTTGAGGCTGCGGTGGCCGGGAGAATGCCACTGCACTCTAGCCTGGCCAACAGAGTGAGACCCCAACTGAAAAAAAAAAAAAAAAAGGAAAAGGAAAAGAAAGAATGAGCTGTTGGACTGTCTATAATTTCAACCATTATACATTTTGTTTTTCTTTTTGAGTAGAGGTCTCACTCTGTCAGTCGAGTAGAGGTCTCACTCTGTCAGTCAGACTGAAGTATAGTAGCATGCTTCCGGCTCCCCACAACCTCAATCTCCTGGGCTCAGGTGATCTGCCTCAGTCTTTCGAGTAGCTGAGACTACAGGCTCGTGTCACTGCACCCAGCTAATTTTTTGACTTTTTTTTTTGTAAAGTTGAAGTCTTGTTATTTTGCCTCAGGTGGTCTCAACTCTTGGGCTCAAGCAATCCTCCCATCTCAACCTTCAAAAGTGCTGGGATTACAGGCATGAACCACTGTGCCCAGCCCATTACACATTTCTGATTGCAAAATAAGTGATTTTTAGAAATTTTTATCACTTGTTTGTGTCAAGTTTTTCATGAATGGTTACTGTATTCGTTTCTTATAGCTGCTGTAATAAATCAACACAAACTGAGTGTCTTACAACAACATACAGTACATTAATTTTCTTGTAAATCCCAGATGGGTTTCTCTGGACAGAAATCAGGGTCAGCAGGGCTGTACTACTTCTAGGCTCTAGGAGAGAATCCTCATAGCCTGTTCCTGGTGCTGGAGGCTATTCTCATTCTCTGGCTCACAGGCCCCATATGACATCATCTTTTCTCCCCCTTCTTCCATCATCACACTGCCTTCTTCCTCTATCTTCAAATCTCCCTCTGTCTACATTTTATGACACTTGTGATTACTTTTAGGGCCCATCCAGATAATCTAGATTAATATCTCCCTCTGAAAATTCTTAATCACATTTGCAAATTCCCTGTTACCATATTGGGTAATATTCACAGGTTCCAGGGAATTATTTAGCCTACCACAGTGACTACCAAGAATTTGGAGAGATTATCATTTGAAAGTATTGATCAGAAACTATTTATTCAAGCATAAAACATGATTCAAAAAGGTTATGCTCATGCAGGCAAGTTCAAATTTCTCATTTAAATATTTGAAAAGAGCCGGGCTCGGTGGCTCAGCCTGTAATCCCGCGCTTTGGGAGGCTGAGGTGAGTGGATTGCCTGAGCCCACGGGTTCGAGACCCACCTGGGCATATTGGCGAGACCTCATCTCTACAATAAATAAAAACCCAGCTGGGCTAGTGGTAGCACGTGCCTGGAATTCTGGCTACTCGGAAGGCTGAGGCGGAAGGATCGCCGGAGCCCAGCAGGTCGAGGCTGCGGTGGCTGGGAGCGGCCACTGCACTCCAGTCTGGGCGACAGAGTGAGACTCCAACTTGGAAAAAAAAAAAAATCTGAAAAGATTTTATCTCAGTTTTACATAAATTCAATATTTAATATTTCACCTATTAATTTGCACTCATTTTAATTTTCATAACTATATATATGTTTAAAAAGAATGAATTCTTCACTGAGTGTAATATAGATGTCCATAAATTCCCTCTAGGTTACCCCACAATGCCACACAGTTATTATCATTTTCTCTTTGTGTCATGATGAGAAATATAGCCCTACAAAGTTTAGGAAGCTAATACCATGGAGAAAAGAAGGCAGGGAGTGTAAGTGAACTAAGTCCACATCTATTATAACAGGAAGTCAAAACATAATGACTAAAATCTAGAAACCAAATAAACAGCAATTCTGTAAGTATTTAGAAATATGGAGGTAACTCTCAGAAGAAAAATGGTGGCCTCTGAGATGTAGAGTTAGACTAAAGAGAGATAAGAGATACTGCTGTTCATTATGGACATTTTGGCATTATTTGGATTTTTTTTTTTTTTTTTTTTGAGTTGGAGTCTCACTCTGTCGCCCAGACTGGCGTGCAGTGGCCGCTCCCGGCCACCACAACCTCTACTTGCTGGGCTCCGCGATCCTTCCGCCTCAGCCTTCCAAGTAGCCAGAATTACAGGCATGTGCTACCACGCCCGGCTGATTTTTTGATTTATTGTAGAGATGAGGTCTCGCTGCCCAGGCGGGTCTCGAACCCACGGGCTTAGGCAATCCACTCACCTCAGCCTCCCAAAGGCGCGGGATTACAGGCTTTGCCACCGAGCCCGGCTTGGATTTTTTTTAAAGATGTGTACCCTGCCAGGCGCGGTGGCTCAAGCCTGTAATTCTAGCACTTTGGGAGGCTGAGGCGAGAGGACTGCCTGAGCCCAGGGGTTTGAGACCAGCCTGGGCAACTTGGTGAGACCTCATCTCTATAATAAATCAAAAAATTAGATGGGTATGGTAGTGTGCACCTGTAGTTCCGGCTACTTGGAAGGCTGAGGCAGAAGGATCACCTAAACCCAGTAGGCTGATGCAAGGGTGACCGTGAGCGTGCCACTGCATTCCAGCACTCCAGCCTGGGTGACAGAGTGAGACTCCAACTCAAAAAAGAAAAGAAAAGAAAAAAAGATGTGCACCCTTTCTGAAATAAAAAAACAAATTAAAGTTCAATTTAAAATCACACCAGAACTTAACGTCAATATTCCACTTTTTTCCTGTAGTCTTTTCTCTAAATATGACATTCTTCCTCTTTTTCATTATAGAGAGGAAAATATGGTTACCTTCTATTTTTGAATCATTTTATCCATGTGATGACAAATAAAATAACAATTATTTAAGCCTCACCCAAAGAGTAGTCCTGGGAATCTTCTCTTTAATATTTAGTTAGAGTAGTAGATGTAAATGCTTAAAATAAATTCCATGAAACTAAATTAGGAAACAAGTTCTTTATCCTTTCCTTCCTAGTGGTGGCACTGGCAGGAAACTTAATAAACTAGACCAGAGGCAGAGATGTTTGGAAAACCATCAAAAGTCGTTTGATGGGATGCACAACAGTGAATCTTTAATATAGTTAAAAGAGGAAGAAAAAATAGGATCAAACTGAATGCTTTTCTGTTTCACAACTCTTCTCTATGAGGATTTCAAAGTCAATAAGAATAAGTAACCTGTCATCTATACATATATTACCACAGTAAAGCAAAATAATATTTATTATTAGTTTAGTAAGAGGTGTATTATTTCTTAATGAGGATTCTGTATTTCCAATCTATGATCAAATAATCTACATTTATTTAGGACTCTGAGACAATATGTGTTTCTTTATGTTTATTCCTGGGCCTATTCACTAAAGGAGAAGACTCTCTTGCCTCTATAATCAAGGAGGGAGTAGGGCCAGAGAAAAAGTTTGGAACATGATTGAGATATAACAATTTCATGGGCATCACCATTTCTCATCAATACTCTCCTTTGGGAAACATGCAGAACAGGATAAACAGATAAGAATAGAAACTGGATAGAACAGTAAGGACCTGCCTCCTTTGACTATCAAAGAAGAAGCTGGAGGGGAATTATTGATAAACGTGAACAAGATAATGCATGCTGTGGTTAAACTGCATTCCTGTGAGTCTAATGACTTAAAAACACTTAGAAGATTGGTTTACCAACTCATTAGATAACTGTCTGTAATGTGAGATTCACTGTTTTGTTTTTTTTGGGTTTTTTTTGAGTTGGAGTCTCACTCTGTAACCCAGACTGGAGTGCAGTGGCCGTTCCCGGCCACTGCAGCATCGACCTGCTGGGCTCAGGCGATCCTTCCACCTCAGCCTTTCAAGTAGCTGGAACTACAGGCACGCGCTACCACACCCGGCTAATTTTTGATTTATTGTAGAGATGAGGTCTCGCCAAGTTGCCCAGGCGGGTCTTGAACCCGCAGGCTCAGGCAATCCACTCACCTCAGTCTCCCAAAGCGCTGGGATTACAGGCTGAGCCACCGAGCCCGACTGAGATAACTGTTTTTTAAAGCATCTCAGTTATTTAAATAATTGCTACTGTTCTGATATAAAATTATATAATCTTCAAATATAATTTAAACATCATACTGTGAACACATGGAAGGATATGTCATAATCTAAATTCACAACTTGTTTCAGCAAACTTCCTGATTCATTAACAGGGTATAGGCAACAGGAAAGAATGAAGTCTTTCTCTACTCAAATATTTGGAAACCCCATTCATTTTTATACTACTCATTCATTAGCAGTCCACCTCATAGATATAATTTGATATCTTTTTCCAGTTCACCCTGTTTGGTTACCTTTTGACTCAGTGAAATGCTCTATTGTTAGATCTAGTCAGTAACTGGCAACTGCTGAGTAAGTAACAGTAGCCCCTTTTTCCTCTCTCATGTGGGTGGCCTAGGATTTGGATGGGTACAGATGGGAGCCAATATTGAATGTGGGCAACAGTCCAGTGGATAATTATTGCCTGGTCTCTTGGCTAAACACTTTGGGCATGACACAGAAATTTTTATGTCTATGACATGTTCCATCAAACTATACTGTTTTATTTTCTTGGGTGTAGGGGATGGGGTAGGAAACAATCAAGACCACACACATTGCTGATCTGTATACTTATTTCATACTTTAGCAATTTCTATACCATTCCTTATTAGATAATGTTCATGGTAGGCCAAGTTTACTGTCAAGTCACCAGAGCATTCAATTTGCTGTTATTATTCTTATACTTTGGCCCAGGTTCATATTCTAGGAGGAAAGAACTGAAACTTAAAAATCTTTATCTCTAAATATAAATTAAATTTCTTTTCTTATTTATGACTCTAAAAGAATAGAGAGTAGGACACAATACTCTGAGTTAAAACAATTTGGTGGCACTAAACTTTAGTCATTCAGTATACACTTATGAAATGCTTGCTTGTATCACTGTTCCAAGCACTAAATCTAAAAAGCACCAACAAGGATCCTTAGAAATAGGGCAGCAGACATTGTGTCTCTGTTGTTAATAGAAAATTTTCTGTCTAAAGAAAAAGAAAACGATATGGCGAGGTTGTTATATATCCCAGGATGTGGGACTGGGTAAGCCAAACTGAATTTTCTTATGTTTCTATGGGGAAGTAGAAAAAAGGAATGCGGAAAATTATAGGAGGAATTTTGTATTATCCTTGGATGGTGGCATATGGTATCAGAGAAAAACTGGCTTCAGGTTTCTTAGTTCACAATCCATCTCATTCCAACTCCTTATCCCT
The DNA here is from genome assembly GCA_027257055.1 of Cephalopachus bancanus. Taxonomy (NCBI): domain Eukaryota; kingdom Metazoa; phylum Chordata; class Mammalia; order Primates; family Tarsiidae; genus Cephalopachus; species Cephalopachus bancanus. The sequence goes on from JAPVLO010000315.1 coordinate 1,351,370, forward strand.
GTACACACACTTCTTTCCAGCCCCATCTTCATCCTCCTTTAGAGGAGGAATCCCAAGTTTCTGCAAAAGTATAATCTATACATTTATCCATGTTACAGATTTCTAACAATACAGAAATCAACACTGCACACTTTGAAGGCATATTCCAGGGTAGCATATTATGAAAAAAAAAGGACTAATGACACACACACACACCACCCATGGAAAGCAATTTTCTAGGGATTGCAATATATTAAATATAAGCAGAAATAGGAAATTACTTTCTAAGCAGTCTATGGCTTCTTTTTTTCTCCTATTTCCACAAAGTCTGTCAAGTGAGGTTGTTCCCAGTGGCTCTGAGAGACTGAGAGGCTTTTACAAAGTGTTGGGTTCAGAATTTAAACTGAAGCCTATGTGTAAAGAAATTCCATTTTACAAGGCACTATTTGAAAATAATATTTGGAAATATGCTTTCTAGAGTGCTACTTATCCAAGAACTAGCCTCTGAGTAGTTAAAGCTTTAACCAATGCAAATGAGTAGTTACTTACCTTTTGGAGGCTTCTTGAGGCAGCCAATGTACAACCTTTTGTACTATATCTTAATATTTAACCACTCATAAATCAAAATGTCATTCTTATGTATTACCAAATACGCTTACTGCAATTAAAACCAATTTCTTCTCTCTTAATCTTCCATGAAGGCAGAAAATACAGTAACTAATCATCCTTTCTGATAATAACCTTGTATAATTAAAGACTTTTAATTGTCTTTTATCTTTTGCAGGCTAAGTAACCCTATGTGGCTCAATCTTTTGGTGGTATTTTATTTTGGTGCGAATGTTGATTGATAAATACTGCTTATCAGTGTTAGAACAATTTCTCCATGGTACACAAATAATCTGGTTAGGATCTTCGGTCTTCAAATGCTGTTATTAAACTGTAGACATCTGAATTTTAGACACTTCTTTGGTTTCATTTGGGGGAAATTAGTTTTATAGTTGAGAGGGTTTTGGATGTAATCTTTTTGGATGTCACATAAGAAATACAGTACCAGTGGTTATCAATTTGTAGTCTGACAAATTATTCACTAGCCTTTTCTGTTTTATTTGTTCTAATGACATTTTCATAAAATATGTGTAATTAAAAAATTAAAGCTCCTTGTTTAGAGAATGAGTTATTTAAAAATTCTTTCTTTACCTTGATTAGTGTTGCCCAAAGCCTCTAACTCTACTGCAATTACTGTACTTGGTTTATTGGAGGCACTTAAGAGAGGGCACTGACAATTCATCTGTCCTGATGTAGGCTGTTTGAATCTTGAAGCATAAATGTAAAGTTTGAAACACACCCACTGACGGTCACATTGAGTCTTACGTGCAGGTGGGGTTGGCAATAACAGGTGTGATTTGACAGGCCCTGGCCTGGCTCTCTTGTAGTCCCCAGGCTAGTGTCAAGTTCCATCTTTTAACAGCCTCTTTCCTTCAGGACTTCAAGAGTCCAAGAAAAGCATCTCTTGAGGAGTAACTTAAGCCAAATTTCCACATTGATCTGAAAAGTAAACGGCTATCACAGCAGAATTTTCTACAGGAATAGGAACACGGCAAAGGGAGGACGGGGGTGACCGTGATGAGGGAGCCTTCAGTTGGCGCTTTCTTCGACGCCCTAAATTCCTCCTCGTGCTAGTTGCCCCCACACACCCCACTGTTGACTCCTTAACGCATCATTATCTTCCTCACGTCAGATGTGGTGAGCAGAGTGAGCGTCCACTGAGAAGGGCCTGGGCCTTCAGGATAGCAGCTATGGAGAACTCCGGCTCTATATTGACGGAGCCTCCTTTCGGTCCCGATAAGCAGGAACACTTTTATTGACTGCAAAAGTAACCACTCGTGCTTAGGTTCTTTCCCTTGCTGAGGTAGACGGCTGGGAATGTTCCTGGTGAGACACCCCTTGCCGCGACCCGCGAGGGGCGCTGCCCCCACGCGTGGGACGTCTGCGTTCGGCTCCGCGGTAGTCACTGTCTGGCTCCCTGGAGCTGCAGCGCCCCGCCCACTGCCACCTCCGCACGTCTCATTGGCCAGGCTCTGCGTTCGCCTCGGCTCCTGATTGGTGGCTACGCTTGTCGGTCTGCGCGGCAGGGACATTTCCGCATTGAGGGGACTGCTGCGAATGGAGGGGGAGGGGAGGTGTTTAGGAGAAAGTGGGGTCTTTGGGTGGCGGGAGCAGGAAGACGGTGGGCAGACGGAGTCAGCAGCCACTGGCGAGGTGTGCATGTGTGAGGGAAGAGGGGTGACCTCTCAGCCTGCGTACTTTCTTCCCGGGGCTCCGTAAACACCCCTAATTTCCCCGCTGCTAAAGGAAGAGGAGGAAGGTGGGTCTCGCTGGCGGCTTGGGGAGGGGCGGGGTCGGGCTTCCGGCGACCCCGTCGGTGGGTGCGCTTCCCCCAAGAGGTGTAGCGCCCGGTTCACATTCGCTGGGTGGTCCCTGACGCCGATTCTGGAATTCTGGAAAGCGCAGGGCAGAAGGGATAGGAACATGTGCGGGAAGTGTCGGGGCCCTCTCAGGGGATTCCGGTCACCCTCGCCGGTGGCGCCGTATTCTCTGAGGGGCAACGTAGCTATCGGCCCCTCTTGGGGAAAAGCTGCGGCCGGGTTTCGCCACTCGCGGCGGGAAGGCGGGGAGCTGGAGGCCCCGGCCAGTCTGCCAGCCCGAGCGCGGAATTTGTTAGCGCCTCCTAGTCCCGGGATGTTTATGGGCTGGTAAAAATGGTTGCATTGGCCCCCGTTGCCGGCCTCACCCGCTCCCCCCGACCCCTGCTTGGGCGGGAGTCGCTGTTGGCCAGGGTTTTCCGGGGAGCCGGCTGGAGGCTGGACAGCGGCGCCGGGGAGGGGGCAGCTAGGGGTGCGGCCTCCCAGTGCCTGCTGCAGTCCAGCCCCGGAGGGCGTGGGGACCGGGAGGCGGTGAAATAGCCGCTTTAGGTCCGCCTCTTTCATTGATGAAATTAAAGTTCGCGTGGTTTTACCTTTTCCGGAGTCTCCAGCTGGCCCCCATTTGTGTCAGGAGCGCAGTGTAGCCAAGAGTTCCCAAGCGGACTCAGTCGCACTAAGTTTCTGTCTTTTGGAACTGAAGAAGGTTTTACCTAGGTGTATTTTTTTTTTAGCCAGTTTTAATCTCTTTGAATAAATACTCCCTTAAGTAGCTAAACATAGGGGGAAACGAATACGTCGGTTGTCAAAGCAGGGGAGGAAGAGAGACCTGCCCTATAGCGTGACTCCTAGAGACATTTTTTTGAAAAATTATAAACCAAAGTGTTTTACTAAAATCCTAAAATGTCGAGATTTGTACAAGGTAAGGCATGTTTCTTCTTATTTCCCGGGTTGCTTCAGCCGATTTTGGGTGCTGGCTGTCGAGAGGTTGGTGGGTGGTTTGGAAGTGGAAGTGTTCACTTGAGATCACATTTGCGAAACCTTTTTCGTTGAATTGTCATCTGAGCTGCCTTGAGTTGCTTGGGTTGGCGCTTCAGATGCGTGTAATTTATGCCCCTGTGCCCTGCTGGGTTTAGTTCTGCCTCCCTGAAATCAGGTTAGTAGTACTCTGGCTCCCCTGGATAGTGGCTGTGAATGATGATTAAACAAGATTTTGGCTGCTGGTTAATCCCTGCTCTCTTTTTCTGGTCGATGTCAGGGTACCTCTGTGTGCGGGGACGGGAAGGGCTGGGGAACCTGGAGGACTGGGAAAGGCAGGGGGTTTTGCCCGGACTGTTGGGGAAGCTTTAGTGTTCTCTTCTGCTACTCTGTTTGTGTGTACGTGGTTTGCGTCTCAGATTCATTTATTGCGAAACCGGGAGTAGCCGGTAGAAGCTAGAGGTCATTTCAGCTGGAGAAATGACTTTGCTGCATTGCTGTGTTTATGTTTCCTTTTTTTGAAATAAGATGATTAAGGTTTCTTTGAAATTTGAAAATTGCCCCTGAATTAATTCCACGTGTGTATGTAAAAAAGGGTTAGGGAATGCTAATCAACTGAGCTAAGCAGTAACATTGTGTGTATGTATGAATGCATATGTATATGGTATATATACATTTAAATCGGTGCTGCCTTAAACTCTCTATATCCAATTCGTAGGGTAAGATTTGCCTTCAGGTGTGCAAGAAAGCACTTTCCTTGTAGATCCCAGCGTATGAAAGCTTCAGCCATCTTGATGAACACAGCTAGTAAAGTTCACAACTACTTACTGTGCTTCTTTCTTGATAAGTGTAGATGTACTTTGAAAAAAAAAGTTGTGTCAGTAATGGCCATCATTTGACCCTGGGAATAAAAATATCCTGGTGAATTTTACATCACTTTATTAATTTTGCTTTAAATTTTGTATAATAAAGTAAAAGAATTTGACTGCCTGCATTATTACTGAAACAGATGGGACACGATGCCTGCTTGTAGAGCTAAGCTCAGAAATGTCACTTGTCATTAGACTTTAAAATTCATGTTATGCCTTATATATGGTAAGAGATGCTTCTTATGTTCTGATTGAGTAAACGGCTTGTTGGAGGATAGAAAGGCAGAAGTAACTGTTAAAATGTACTGTACTGTGATAACAATATTCAGTTACCATAAAGCCTGTATTTTGCAACAGTATGCTAGGGAAAAGTAGATAGGTCACTTCTCTTTAAAAGTTAGGAATATCATTAAACTCTAGGTGTCCCATGTAGTTGTACTTTAGAATGGCTTGTAGAGTTGGTGAGCATTGACTGCTTTTACATTCTTTGTGGTTAGGGTTTACTGTCCTCAGAAGATTCAAATCAAGTGGCATTACCTAAGAATCACTGTGTGTTTGCCATTACTTTGTCATCTGCTTTTAAAAAAAAAAATCTTTATTTTGGAATACTTCCAGATTTATAGAAAAGTTGCACAGTTGTCAAAACTAAGAAATTAACTTAAGTACATTACTACTAACTAAACTAGACTTCCTTCAGATTTCTGTTCCCCTCGTTCAAGCCAAATACCACATTGCATTTAGCTGCCATCCACTTTTTATTTTTCTCTTTAAGACATGAGGGTGGAGGGAGGGGCTCAATACATTTTCTGGGCTAGAGTGCAGTGGCTATTCACAGGTTCATAGCCTCCAACTCCTGGGCTCAAGCAATCCTCCTGTCTCAGCCTCCTGAGTAACTGGGACTGCAGGCATGCACTACCATCCTGGTAGTTGCCGTGCGCTTTTGCCTTTTACTAAATGGTAGTTTTTCTTTTAAAACTGGCAGTCTTGCACAAAAAGATGACACACCTCCAACACTTTTTTGAAAAACATGATTGTGCTCATTTATCATTGTTTAAATTTTGTACTTCAAGTGTGAGCCCTCTGTATGTTTAACTCTTGCTGCTATGATAAACCTAGTTGACTAATGACACAGCTGTTGCTACAGATCAGTTTTTAAGTGTAAAAGTTGAACTTTTCGGTTTTGATTTTTTAAAAAAGCAAATCAAAATATTTGATTTTTGCTGCAGAACTTATTAATATTTCCACTCATTGGCACTTAGATGCTACTTCATAGGCAAAAGAATTAACAAATGTTAGGTTTCTACTTAATTTTCGTATGTTGTCTCATAAAGCTTCTAAACAGCCCTTAGAGGTAGATTTTTATAATGCCCTTAGAAACTTAAGTATCCTGCCCAAAGTCCACAGCTAGTATGAAGCACTGAAGTTCATATTTGAATGTGTCTAAAACCCTTGTCTTTTCCAACACTTCTCGTTCTTCTCACATTTCAAGAAATTCAAGAAATGACCCGTCTCTAACTAGACTGTCAGTTCTCTTTGGGCAAAGATGATTTATATTCCCAGGGAAGATTACAGTGTTTTGTAAGTGGTAGATTCTCTAAAAGAATTTGTCATGAATGACAAACAAGAAACCCACAACTTAGCACGTTCCATGTACTTTTTAGTAGGCTAGCCTACTAAACTATATAGCCTACTACATAGTATACTACTACATTTTTTTTTAATAACATCTCTTAGATTACATAAATGTTGAGAAAGATGGAAGGGTAGTTTGAATCCTGTTACTAATAGGTGATCTTAGACACAAAACTTTTTTGAATCTCAGTTTCTACTTTTTTAATTAGGTATTAATGCTTATGCCTCAGGTTTATGAGAAACTGAAATGAGATGAATTATGTGGATTTGCTAGGAACATATTAGGTGACTAGTAAATTTTACTTTTCTTTCCTGAAATGATGGTCTCTTAGATAGTATTGCTACCAGAAATCATCAACAGAAATAAACAGTAGCAAGACAGGTATGACGGTTCTTTGTTTTTCTGTTCCAGATTTGGTGTTCAGACCAGAGCACTTGGGAGAGACTGTTTTTTTAAAGTGCATAGATGGGAGGGTGGGGTGAAGCTTGTACAGTGTGGGGGCCAATACAGTGGGTGGCATTTGAGTTTAGTCAACAAAAAAATGTCTAGAGGTCTTACTATGTGCAGTGCACTGTATTGGGATTTCTGCTATGTCCTTTATAGTGGGTGCTTGAAGTTTAGCAACTCTGGGTATTATACCTATGTGTTGTGCGCATTGTGTTTTGAGTGTCATAGAACACAGATTGCAACACTTGGCTTGAATCTCTTTCCCCAAATCTAGGTAATATGATTTACAGGAAAGCTAGGCATCTCTATCCTCAAGCATGTTTATTATAAGTTATTAGGTGGAAATATTCATTGAAAAAAATAGATAGGCAGGAGAGTTCTCAGGATATAGTCTTTGGCCATAAGAAGGTTCACCTTCCTTTGGTCATCTTCCCAAGTCTGTGTTCCTCAGGCACTTAAGGATCCTTCTCATAGGAAAACCCTTCTTTACTGCATCTGCAGCATAATTCCTTGTTGGTGTATTGTGCTCTCCTGCCTTCTTGTGAAATTTCTTCTGCAGCTGTTGATATTCTCTGCCCTTGGGGATGTTGCAGGGCCCCCAATTATGCTAAATAATATGAATATTATCTCTTCCCCTGTTGCAGTTTGAGTTCTGGGGGTCATCTGCGGATGTGATCTTTGCCAGATTTGTCAGTGGGAATTTTTTTTTGGAATTTTGCTCTTAGAAAGATCTGAGCGCAAGCTGGGCTCAGTGGCTCAGCCTGTAATCCCGTGCCTTTGGGAGGCTGAGGTGAGTGGATTGCCTGAGCCCGCGGGTTCGAGACCCGCCTGGGCAGCAAGACCTCATCTCTACAATAAATCAAAAAATCAGCCGGGCATGGTAGCGCATGCCTGTAATTCCGGCTACTGGAAAGGCTGAGGCGGAAGGATCGCCGGAACCCAGCAGGTCGAAGCTGCGGTGGCCAGGAGCAGCCACTGCACTCCAGTCTGGGCGACAGAGTAAGACACCAACTCAAAAAAAAAAAAAAAAAAAAAGAAGAAAGATCCAAGCGCTGTGCGGGGTAATCTCCCTAAATGTTTTGAAACTTCCAAATAGTAGAGAGACTAATGTTGAATAGCCAGCTAATGCCATGTTAGGTGCTTATGCTGTAGTGTTAGAGGCACTGTTTTTTAAAAATCGTTTTAAATATGCAATTATCTATCTAAATTAGGTAAAAATGTCTCTAATGTTCTTAAACTGAGATACTTATATTTCAGGGAAAGCCATTCCAGTGCCTCTGTGTCACTTAAAAAATATTTGAGGCCTATCAACTTTCCCATTTGTTAGAATTCTTTTTGTGACATTTTTGGTGAGTTCTGTTTGGTAGATTGCAGCTAGCCAGGGAAGATTACTGAGCTAATTATAACTGATGGGTCTTAGATGAGTACAGGGACAGGAAGAATTCTGGGGCCTGGTCCTTCTCAAATCCTAAAACCAAATTTAGCCTGTTGCTGGTCATTCAGATGACTAGAATACTTTTAGCACAGGGGGATAGTGGCATGGATTTGAGTCAGGACTAGAGTCATTAAAGGAATGACTGAGACACACCTCTCATTTTTTAAAGAGAACTTAAAAGTGGTTTAGGTCTTACTATGTTGCTAGAGAGAGGGGGCTTTAGTTAAATTCAGAGTCACGGTTATAAATGCAAAATTAGAGAAGTTCAAAATGAAGAGTTGAGCTGATGAAAACTGTTGACTGTTTTTCAACATGGACTTTAATCTCTATGGTTAAGTTGCCCATGTTCTTGCTAACTCAGACCTTCTAATAAGATGGATGATTTTTATTTGTGGATGCCTACCTAGGGAAAAAATTGACAAGAAACATTAGAGAAATAAGAAGTATTAACTGATATACTTCTTGGAAGTGTCATTTTAATATTCTGAAGATAAATTGAAAAGTAACATTAAAATGAAATTACTCTTAGATGTTATTTTGGACCATTGGCATTTTCTTGTACTATTACTTCACAGAGACCATTCTCTCTGAGTGTGTATATTATTTTTTCTTTATAGATGAATTGAAGCAACTTAAATGAAAATAAAGAGATAGTTAAGATTGTCTGAGGAACATTAGTTGGCCTAGTAATGAAAATGTTCTAGATAAAAGAACAATATAATATAGTTTTCTTGTTCCCACCAAATTTTGTTTGATATTTTGTTGCAGAAGTACGGGTATTATGAGTTGTTAGAAAGCCAGACATATTACTGAGAAAATATAAACAGATACTTAAAAGTCAAACTGGATAATCTGTGTAAATGACTAAGAGTTAACTGTATTAACTTTTTGTAATGTCATTCATCCAGATATCCAGCATTTATACTATTGAAAAAGATTCCAGCAATATTGCATAAATTAGTGGGGGGATCCTTTGTGGGTTTGTGATTTAATGGATGAGAAAATATGATTCACCTATCACCCTGTTGGTTGCATGAGATTTCTTTAGAAGAAGGAGTTTTTCTAAAGACTGTTACCCTTTTGACACAGTGTATGGTTTCTTTTCTAAAATATCATATTTCGAACTTGGAGGAGTAGTGTTTGAATTGTGGACATCTTGTTCTTGGTAATATAGTGGATTGTCCCAGGCACAGTGACTATTAATTGAAACTATATTTCTGAGAGCTCTAAAACTCTACCACCAGGCATATATCTATTAGTAACTTTTTAAACTCTTTGCAAGTTTGTTAAGCTATCAAAGGAAAATTAAATTTTATGTGTTTTTTGATTGGACAGCTTATGTGGTAGGGGAGAGGGAAGAGATAATACTCCATTTGAAATCTGTTTCCTAGTTTTCCTGATTGGTAATGCAGGCATTTCCTTTAATTTGTTGCAAAGTAATTGTCTGGGACTCAAGTGCTGCCTCTGCCAGCAGTTCCATTGTTTATTTTTCTCAGTCATTGCCAAATGAAATCGATTGTGCCCCCAAACTATTTTGACAATTAAGGACTGTTTTTGAAAAACATGAAGAAATTGGCTATGTTGTCTTATTTAACTTATATAAACAACAAAATGTTTCATTTCCCAAAACATTTTTGGATATTGCTGTAAGTTTTTTTTTCTATGTAAATCAAGAGAATTAATTCCCTATTTTTCTGTGATTTCATGTGTATCTTAAAAAAAAAAAAATCATTGTATTCATGGACCTGAAATAGTCATGATATGTTTAGTTTCCTTTCTACTTGCTAGTCATCAAATTGTAAAAATACTATTTTAGGGGACACTCCCTTTGACAATTAGGTCTACTTTCTCCTAGGCCACAATGACGAGATGATTGGAGTTTGTATTTTTCTCTACTTGCTGCCTTGCCAAAGGCTGAAGTGATATTTCATTTGTGTTATATCCCTGCCTAGAATTTTAAAACTAAAGAGTACAGGAAAACGGAATAGCGTAGTTACATGCACTGTTTTGAGTTCATTTATACCAATGGTAAAATGCTTAGCCTTGGTAATAAAATATTTATAGAGAACATAAAAGCTTTCTTTGATTTTTTAAATGTATTGTTTGCTCAGAAAACAATACATAAGAAAGGGTTGAAGGCCATGAGATATGGTAAAAGAATGCTTCCTCTAATTTGTAGTTTAACTCACATAATAGACATAGTTAGTTCAGATTTGGTGGCATACACCTGAAGGTGGTAACACATGTAAATGCATTGTAACTGAGAAAGGAGAGACCTTCCTCTAGTAGGAGAAGCGAGGTACCAGGCAACTGGGCTTACGTTCCAGGTTGGCACCGCCACTGTGTCCTTAGGCAAGTCAGCATCTCTGAGCCCCTGTTTCCTCATCTTCAACATAAGGAATTAGACTCATTGACCGTAAAGCCCTTTCAAGCTTAAACGTTTGTCTAAATGCATGTATATCATATTACACAGCAGGACTATCAGATCGCTGTTTGGTCCTTCGGTGATTTTTATGTTATACCCTTTTCCCATCTTCTCAACAAATGAATGTGATAGGCCCCTTGGGTTGACTTCTTTTTTTTTAATCATCCATTAAACTTAAAACAAAGTGGTATTATTTAACAAATCTGATCTAAATGTTCTGTTTTCCAGGAGTGATATTTTATTTTTTTCTTTGAGATTTTAAGACCTATTCTTTTGTATGAGAGCAAGGCTAATCTTGTTAGTGAGAAGTCTGGGTTATATATAAATTGTAACAGTTTTTTATTTTTTATTTTTTTTGAGTTGGAGTCTCACTCTGTTGCCCAGACTGTAGTGCAGTGGCCGCTCCCGGGCACCGCAGCCTCGACCTGCTGGGCTCCGGCGATCCTTCCGCTTCAGCCTTCTGAGTAGCCGGAATTAGAGGCATGTGCTACCACCCCCGGCTGATTTTTTGATTTATTGTAGAGATGAGGCCTCGCTGCTCAGGCGGGTCTCGAACCCGCGAGCTCTGGCAGTCCTCTCACCTCAGCCTCCCAAAGGTGCAGGATTACAGGCTGAGCCACCGAGCCCGGCGTAACAGTTGTTTAAAGCACGCATGAGTAGCAAAAATCTTGATTACTGAGTAGCTCTGCAAATTTGTTGCTGCATCCTGATATCCTGTTACTTTTTTTTCAAAAAGTATTTATTAAGCATTCATATCAATGTAAACCTGGGTCGTTTAAGAATATATCTAAGCCGGGCTCGGTGGCTCAGCCTGTAATCCCGCGCCTTTGGGAGGCTGAGGTGAGTGGATTGCCTGAGCCCACGGGTTCGAGACCCGCCTGGGCAGCGAGACCTCATCTCTACAATAAATCAAAAAATCAGCCGGGCGTGGTAGTGCATGGCTGTAATTCCAGCTACTCGGAAGGCTGAGGCGGAAGGATCGCTGGAGCCCAGCAGGTCGAGGCTGCGGTGCCTGGGAGTGGCCACTGCACTCCAGTCTGGGCGACAGAGTGAGACTCCAACTCAAAAAAAAAAAAAAAAAAAAATATATCGAAATGTAGTCATATTATAGTTTACAATATAAAATAATATTGACTTTAAAATAAAAAGATATAAAATTGTGTAAGATATAGCTAGTTGAATTAATTTTTCTTAAGATATGATTATCATAGACTATATTTTAAAAATTCAACTAAATATAAATATATAGATTGCTCAGTTTTGTTTAATCTCTAAAGTTAGTACAAACATTACAGTGACATTTATATAAAAATTGAAAATAAATTTAGAGGTCATTTTATCTAGACTGTCTACCAGTTTGAGATTTTTTTGACCACATTTCCTGATACTTGAATGATAAATCAGCCTTTGCTTGAGAAGCCTTAGGGACTGGGGCTTCAGGTACTCAAGAGATTCTATACTATTCTTAACTCTGCTTTTCCATGACCCAGAAATCATGGCTCTTATATATTTTATCTGATCTTATCAGGCACTACCTGCACTAGACTGGATTTTTCTTTCTTTGTGCACATAGCTGGATCATAGGTTCTTATTTATTTAATAAACATTACTTGAGTATCTACGATATTTCAAGCTTTGTGTGAGGCAGTGAGAATACAGTTATCAACAATACAGACATGGTCTGTTTTCACACACTTTCCAGTCTGTTAGGTAAGATAAACGTTGAAAAAGATGTTTGAAGTATGATGTTATAAAGGATCTAGCATGTGAGCATGTAGTAGGTAGCCTTGCTCAGTTTAGAAAGATTTCTAAACCTGGCTCGGTGGCTCAGCCTGTAATCCCACGCCTTGGAAGGCTGAGGTGAGTGGATTGCCTGAGGCCGCGGGTTCGAGACCCACCTGGGCAACTTGGCGCCCTCATCTCTACAATAAATCAAAAATTAGCCGGGCGTGGTAGCGCGTGCCTGTAGTTCCAGCTACTTGGAAGGCTGAGGCGGAAGGATCACCAGAGCCCAGCAGGTCGAGGCTGTGGTGGCCGGTGACAGAGTGAGACTCCAACTCAAAAAAGAAAGATTTCTAGAAGGATAATCTCAGGTAACATTTAACCCTTTGCACTTGAAGACATCTCATGGATCACCTACCAGCAATTTGACTGTACTTTTTACAAAATAATGAAGACAAATCACTTCATATTAAATAGTATATTGTTGGAACCAGTTATCCTATTGTAATGATATTTGGCTTATAATGGAATTTTGGACACTGAGGAACTTATTTATGACAAAAAAAGTTCTATATCTTACATTTTTGTAATGCGTGGTTGCGTATGAAATAGTTACTGACAAGCATTGCTTAACGTCTTCCACCTGGTGCTTTTGTATTCAAGAAGACAATGCAGTCCCATTTTCTTCCTCCCACATTAATAATATGTATTTTATTGTTCAGTCTATTGTCCAAAGACAATGTGGAAAGACGCACACATGATTCCTGAAAACTACTTCTTGACTGATAATCAGAAACTTGACAAATTTCAAATAGGACATAGGTTTTTCATTTTTTTTAATGCTCAGTATACTATATAGGAGTTACTAACACATATTTCGAGTCTCCATGATAATTTCCTCCACCACTTTAAAGATTTTCACAAATAACAATATATATAAGTATAGTGAATCCACACCGCTCATATTTGCAATATAATTTCAAATCATTTCAGACTTTTTGACTGATATAATATTTCTACCACATAATGTCCCTGTGGTATATTTAATTCCTTCATGATTCCAAGTGCTGAGAATTGTAATGATCCTTTTGTCCTTCCATGTGAGAAAGGTAAGATTATTTCTTCCTATATGCTACTTTTTGTTGTTCTTGTTAAAAACTTTGGCTTTTTGATTTGTGCTGATATTCCTTTTCGGTTGACTTTGATTGCACCAGTAAAGCAACATTTCATCTTTAGTAGCTCTTCTGCTAGGACAATACTAGTGTAATATATGTCAATAAACATGTGGTGTCCTCCTGCATTGGGAACTTTTTCCAGCAACCTTTTATATAAATGTAATGGAATTCTGGTGCTTAATGGAAGATCAGGTCAAATGATGTTTTAGGATGTTATACTACCATAGTAGGGTAGTATTGAAAAAAGCTAGTGCATAAATGCGTATACCCCATTTGGTAGGCTTATTTGGATTGTATGTTATAAATGATATTTGCCCTTTAAGTTGAACAACAGATTTGTCAACACAAATTATCAGATCTGGTATGAAACATGGCAAAAATTTTGAATTGTTATATTCCAAATAATTATTGGCTTGTTGAATACAAGTTCTGATCATCCCATCGTTCAATGCAGGTATCTTCAAATGAAACTTCCAGAAGATTTGAATAAAGATCTTTCTCTGTTGAATGTTTTGAAAAGAAGAGTATTTTACTATTGAAAACAGTTGACGTAGCTAGGTGCTGTGGCTCACACCTGTAATCCCAGCACTTTGGGAGGCAGAGGCAGGAGTATTGCTTGAGTCCAGGGGTTCAAGACCAGCCTGGGCAATGTGAGACTGTCTCTAAAATAAACAAAAAAAAAGTTAGCCAGGCATGGTGGTGTATGCCTGTAATTCCAGCTACCTGGAGGGTTGAGGCGGAGGATCACCTGAGCCCAGCAGGTAAAGGCTCCAGTGTCAAGTGTGTCATTGCACACTCCAGGCTGGGTGACAGAGTGAAACTCCAACTAAAAGAAAAAAAAAAAAGAAAGCAGTTGACCAGTACTCCTGCAAATTTGTACTTGAATTATTCCCATATTTAAGATAACTGTGATAAAAGCTAAAAATTCCTCTCAGTCAGCATCATGCCATTTATGCCAATTGATTTGTGTGATAGCTGTTTTTTTCCTTATTTTTTCATCCACATAATAATTTGTTTAATTTATTACACTATCCACTAATTCATTAGTAAAATACTGAGTAAAACAGTCAATTGGTTCTCTTATATTACTTGCTATTTGTGGTCCTTGCTTGAGGATCTACAGCAAAATTTGTTCCTGCTGGAGGATAATCTTTTTCTTTTTCTTTTTTCTTTTTTTTGGCGTTGGAGTCTCACTCTGTTGCCCAGACTGGAGTGAAGTGGCACTCTACTGGCCATTGCAGCCTCGACCCGCTGGACTCTGGCGATCCTTCCACCTCAGCCCTCCAAGTAGCTGGATAATCTTTTTCTGTAACGTCTTCCCAGTCTTCACTTGACGATACGTTGTCTTCTACTTCTTTGAAACTACTAACACTTTCATTGCTATCACTTTGTTACTTTTGCCCATTTTCTTCTTGGTGAGATGATGAGATTCTTGCTACTATCATTTTCTTCCCTATTAATATTTTTTCCTAACTTATCTGTATAAAATTCTAAATCTAGATGCTGATGCTTCTATTATAACTCTTACTTTTGTCTTTTTGTTTTGCCATTGTTCTGCAAACTAAATAAAAATGTTCTAATTGCAAAGTATGAAATCATGAAATGAAATTTTGTAAAAGAGTATTACTTTTCTGACTTAGTGCCGATAGATATTCTATCTGTGCTGCTTGATATTTAGTAGGATCTGATTTCAACTTTGAAAGTCTCTTTTGCCGGGCTTGGTGGCTCAGCCTGTAATCCCGCGCCTTTGGGAGGCTGAGGTGAGTGGATTGCCTGAGCCCGCGGGTTCGAGACCCGCCTGGACAGCGAGACTTCATCTCTACAATAAATCAAAAAATCAGCCGGGTGTGGTAGCGCATGCCTCTAATTCCGGCTACTTGGAAGGCTGAGGTGGAAGGATTGCCAGAGCCCAGCAGGTCGAGGCTGCGGTGCCCGGGAGCGGCCACTGCACTCCAGTCTGGGTGACAGAGTGAGACTCCAACTCACTCAAAAAAATAAAGAAAGTCTCTTTCATGGTTATAGTAAGTTGCTTATCTATCTTTTCAACTTATGCCATATGATACAAAGGTTATACCTACAGCTGCCTTTCTTATACAAATGCTACAAAGAAGTGAAAGTACTTCACAAATTCTCTTTCTACATGATGCCAGCTGATATATTTTTATGTATATCTCAGTATTTAGTCCATGCCTGTATTTGCTTTTCCATGCAATTTGAATGGAAAACTTCAACATACATTTTTGAAAAATGTGCACTAGCATAAGTTTGTCCTATATAATTACCAGCAATTTCTTTATGTCCCCTGAGAGGGGACATCTGATTGGGTTGCTAGATTCACAATGTCTCCTTAGAGGGGAAATCTGAGTGCAAAGGGTTAAACTAAACTCTGACAAATGAATAGGAGCTGACTGAGTCACTAGCATATGATAATTTAAATCCTGATCTCCAAATTACTTACTATGATAAAGCATTTATACTGTGCCAGGTGTTGAGATAGGTTTTAGGAAAAAAAAAGGTACATGGCATAATATAGTTTGTACCCTTAAAGAGGGTATGTTCTAGGATTGCAGACATACATCTTAAGTAAAAAGTTGGAGTTTTGGGGTGTTTGATATAGGAATGATTAAACCTCCATGTAAGAGTTGTGGTTGAAAGTCCTCTTAGAGAAAAAACAGCTCCATTAAAAAATGGGCACAAGACATGAATAGACACTTCTCAAAAGAAGATATACGAGCAGCCAACAGACACATGAAAAAATGCTCATTCACTAAGCATCAGAGAAATACAAATCAAAACTATATTGAGATATCATCTAACTCCAGTAAGAATAGCCATCAACAGTAAAACAAAAAACAACAGATGCTGGCAAGGATATGAGAAAAGGGAATGCTTCTATACTGTTGGTAGGAGTGCAAACTAATTTAACCTTTATGGAAAACAGTGTGGTGATTTTTAAAATTACTAGAAGTTGACCTTCCATATGACCCTGCAATCCCCCTTCTAGGAATATATTAGAGGAACTAAAATCATTCTACAAAAAGGATACCTGCACACACGTGTTTATTCACAATAGCAAAAACATGGAACCAACTGTGCTGCTCATCAAAAGTGGACTGGATTAAAAAAAAAGTGGTACATATACATGATGTACATATACATATTATGCAGCCATAAAGAAGGACAAAATTATGGACTTCACAGCAACTTGGATGGATTTGGATTGTATCATACTCAGTGAAGTATCACAGAAACAACTGAGTACCACATGTTCTCACTCATAAGTGGACCCTGAACACCTTTCATAATACTACACAAAAGGAGTTGGCAGTAGTGGGACACTGTGGAGGTGGGGGAGGGTCACATAACATCAGTAAGAGTGCCTGATCCTAATTCAGGAGAACTGAGGTCCTGTAGGAGGCCCAAAACTTTGCCTGTACCTAAACCACTTATGTACACAATCTTTGCATGTACCCTGCAACTTTAAAACAAAATAAAATAAAAAATTTTTAAAAGTCCTTTTTAAATATTCAGAAGCCATTACCTAGAACATTAGGAACACTGAAAGGACATAACATGGATTTAATATACCCAATGAGCAGCCATTTTAACATTGCCTAAATCTCATGTTTTTCTAGTAGTTCACTTTATACTCTAATCACTAGCCAAGGACAGAATCAGTTTCTCAGAGGTAGCTATTGATAATTGTTTTGCCACCACTCTCCTCAGTTTGTTTTGTACTAACTAGCTTTTCCATTTCAAGTACTTGCCTCTACCTGTAAGACACAAGTTAACCTAATCAGGCCTTGGTGACCTTCTTGATACAGACAGACCTCACCACCATGGCAGCAATCATGTGACTAACCCATCCATCTGCCTGATGTCCATCACCTGACATCAATACCTGCACTTATCTGCCCCTTTGTGATGACATGGAGCAGACCACCACCCAGTCACCTTAACGACCTTCCCCCATCAAAGGGAAGGATTAAAGGGATTCAACCAAGAGCCAGTCACATTGCTTTACTAAACTCTAGTGTCCACATGCTCTTTGAGCTATGGCTGCCACCATGTACTAAGCTTTGGCCCTTTCCCCTACTTTGGGGAGGTGAACTTCCTCTCCCTCTCTCTCTAATTGGTTTTCTAAATAAACAATATTTTACAATCTAACTTCTGTGCAGTCCTTTGCATCTTTCACTCAGCACTGGATTGCACCAGTCACCCACACCCCCTGTGGGTCTGACCTGACATTCTGGAGGTCCCTCTGGGAGTGTGACCTAACAAACACCACTACCAAAACGGCAGAAGCTACGCAAGTAACAGAAATTGAGACTTTGGGGGCTGAAGGATCAAAGAGGTTTCCCAAAGGTTGGGATGATTCTCATGATTTTGGAATTCACACTGGGTCATTCTTGTTTTTTTAATTTTTTTTTCTCATTTCTGCCTCTTAATGTGTTGAGTGGCACTTGAGGTGTATGTTTTGGCACAATCTTATAATAGTATGCTTTTAATTTCATGGAGCAGAAAAATACTAATTCAGTTGACTTAAAAAATGAGGAACTTTTATCACATAAATCTTGAAGTAGGATATTCCAGGGTTGGTTAATTCAGTGCAAAGACTCATCAGTCTTTCCTTCCTTCTGCTGTGCTGTCTTTGGCATATTTGCCTAATTCTTGGGTCAGCTTCCTTCAAATTTACTTAAATGGTAAAAGAAAGTGGGGGTGATGGATGGATATATAATCATTATGTTCAGGAGTGTTTTTTTCTTATGTATCTCTTTTTTCAGTGAGGGACACCTTTCTCCAAAGTCTTTTCTCCAAATTTTACCCTTATGGCTCACTAGCCAGAATCTTATTGTGTTTCATGCTTAAATCAGTTACTGCGAAGACTTTGGACCAATCTGGGCTTGTTGCCATCTCTGAAATACATGGCCTTGGGACACAGAATAGGTGACAGAAAAGCACTGAGGTAGGAAGAAGGATGGGGAACATAGCTAATACAAACATATTAAGATAAATGGAGTATAATCTATATTAGAGCTACTCAAAGCAATACCGGCAGTGTTTACTTGTGAGAAATACATATTCTCCCCTCCTCAGACCTACTGAGTCAGAATCTCTCTGAAAACCCAGGAATCTGTGTTTTAACAAGCCCTCCAGGTGATTTGTATACACTCTAAAGTTTTGGAAGCACAGTTCTAAGATATCAAAATGCTATAGGAAATTGCAGGCTTTAAAGCTTTGGTACCTCAAAAAGCTTTGGTACCTCAAAAAGGTGCTTCAACTTGACTTTTAAGACATGCCTGGCTAAGGAATTTGTATTAATTTCAGTAGGTAATAAGAATCCCATCAAATGAGGAAGAGAAGTGATATGATAGGGGTTGCAGTATGAGGGGATGAATCCATTCAGTGTGGCACCATGAGATTAGAGTGAGGGGCAGACTAGTTAGAGAACTGTTGTCATGTTAGGAGAGTGAAAATACTGGGAGATTAAGGTAACAATAATGAAAATGGAAAGCAGTGAATTGAAATTGTGATTCATTTTGGTATTGGAGTGTCTATTGAAGGAAAACAGTGATTCTGAGATTTAAACATTTGTGACTAGGAAAATGTAAATACCGTGGGGAGCAGGGAGGGCAAGAAGAATAGTTTGGACAATGAATTTTGTTTTAGACATGCTGAGTTTGAGGTACCTAGCTGGGCATATCCAGGAGCAAAAAATCTAGAAGGTGATAGGGAATGTGAGCCTGGAGCTCAGGAAAAACATTCAGGATGAGGCACATATTTGAGAGTTATCAGTAAAAGACTGATGATTGAACAATTGAGAAAAAATGGGAGGAACCAGTTATGAAAACAAGTTTGACCATGAGGCAGATCAGAGAGATAAGAGAGGATGTAGGACACAATCGCATAAAGGAACCTAAAGAACTTTTCTAAGAGGAATAGCCACAAGTAATTGAGTTTAAAGGACTACAGTGAGAGCCTAGAGGAAGCTGGTAAGCTTGAATTGGTCATAAACTTAGCTGGTATAGTTCCTCAGTTTTATTCATGATTATTTCCTGTTGCCATTACATTCTTGGAGTTTTGCTTTTCTTTTCTTTATTTATTTTTTTTTTTGAGTCGGAGTCTCACTGTTGCCCAGGATGGAGTGCAGTGGCACACTCATGGCCACCACAACCTCGACCTGTTGGGCTCAGGTGATCCTTCTGCCTCAGCCTTCCAAGTAGCTGGAACCACAGGTACATGCCACCATGCCCAGCTGTTTTTTTTTTTTAATTTATTTATTGTAGAGACAAGTTCTCACCAAGTTGCCCAGGCCAGCCTCAAACACCTGGACTCAGACAATCTTTCTCACCTCTGCCTCCAAAGTGCTGGGATTACAGGTGTGAGCCACCACGCCCAGCACATTCTTGGAGTTTTATACTTATTTGGATACAAATCATTTCCTGGTTTAACATTAAGGGCTCTCCAATTGTCTGACTTAACTGAATACCTCACAGTGGATTTCCAAGGAAGGTTGAGACTGACAAAGTCTAATTCATGAGTGGTAGGAGGTAGAGGTAAGACCTCTTTGGTCTTAGCGTTTTCCAGTGGCTTCTTTATGGCTTATGCATTATGAAACTAGCTTTGTACTTTAGAATGTGAGGTTATTTTGTTTGTGCCAGTATCTTGGTGTCAGGGAAGGGTATTATGTATACCTTTTAGTTGCTGAATTGTATGAAATGAAATCCCCGAATTAAGAAACAAAAACAATCACTTGTCAGATTGAATCTCTCAATCCCTCTCCCTCCCCTCTCTATTTCTCTCTTTCTTTTGGCTCCAGTTGGATAAACAGTCCATGATGTTGAAATTGTAGTTCTTGTGAACAAGGAAATATTAGGAAATTGGGAGAGAGGTGAGGAACTTTTTAAAAAAAGTTTCTGTCCTATTTGAAATTGACTAAAGTATAATGAGGCCAACTAAGACAATTATAGTAAACCCAGTTTTATGTAGTGGAGAGTTATTCCATGTGATGGTTGGTTATACGAAGAAGTTATGATAGAAATGCTTTTAGAGGAGAGTGTGATATTTAGGTATTTTATGTCAAGGGCTAAAGAGAGCCAGTGTAGAAAAAGAAAAAAAACGTGTAAGATATTTCTACCTCACTATGATGGAATGGGACACAGAAAAAAAAAAAAGGCTTTGCTTCCAGGTTCCAGCATTACCCTAGTCTGTGACCTTGGATTTCACCATTTTCAACCTGTTTCCTCATCTGTAAAATGATGAGAGTAGATTAAATGTTCCCTCCCATCTATAAAAATGTTTGATTTATGACTAAGGTAATGAAATGTTTGACTCCCAATCCACTTTTGTGTCTAAAGTCATGGAGGATCAATTCTATATTGCTAGGAAGTAAGGAGGGACAAAACATTTTATGAGGTTAGATATCTTGCATTATTCAAGGGATTCTTTAATTGACCTTCCTTTAGAAACAAAACTGTCATTGCCAGAAATGTAACCTGAGAATGTTAAATCCAATAAAACTTATAAGGTTTGTACTTCTACTGGAAATTTTAGACCCTTCTTAAAAAATTCAGGATGGATGAAGAGGTCATTATAAAGGGAAATAGTTTCTAGCTCTTTGCCTCCCGGTCTGTGCCCAAGTACTTAAGATAGCCACTCATCTTGCTTAAGTCCTGTTCCTTATTCCTTATTCTTCAATATTCTTCCTTAAAAGTCCTTCCTTATTCTTTAATCACTAAAAACAAAACTTTTGAGGGATGACAGGTTTGTTATAATGCTCTTTTGCTTAAGCTGGTCATATTTGTAAAGAGGGTAGAGAGAACACAAGTTGTTCTTCATGTGCGTTGGTGCTGTATCAAACAAAAGGAAGAAATAAAGGATAGGGATGTTTCTCACAGCTCAAGCTTGAGTCTGTGGGATTTTTTAAAATCTGGGTCTGAAGACTGGATCTGCTACAGTTTACACAGATCATGTATAGTCTTTCATGAAGCCAGCCTTTCTTAGGCTGCTAGGGAGGTAGTGACAGCGATTCTTAAATCATGTCAATTGATAGGCTATTGTTATGCAGAGGGAACATTTAAAGTGTCGTGTCATTGTTTAAAAAAAGTGTTCTCATTTAGACAAATCTCTAGCAGCTACTTTAGTTATTTTTAAACTTAGCAGTTACATTTAGTTTTATCTAATTTTGGCATTTTTCCAGAGTATAAGTTAAAAGTTTCCATCACTGTTTTTTAGGAATGTAACTATGAATGCTGGCTTTCAGGATCTAACTTCAGCAACAAAGCAGCAATTCAGTACCACAGTCTTTGAGTCCAACAAAAAAACGTATTTTAAAAATCATTGTATAGTTACTTTTTATCCATTTTAATTGGTCAGAAGCAAGCAGTTAATGTGTTCTTTGACACAGAGGTTTTTCTTCCTCTATATTTATTAGATTTTTCTTCCAAATTATTTTACCAACACTAATATGAGAATTAGTTTAAAGATTGAGGAAGAAGCATACTAGGTACACTTGAGGTGTCAGAGTGGGATACTTAACCAGGGACAAATTTTGAATTATAGCTAAATCAGCCAAGGGTTGAACATGTATGGATGATGTCACTTTAACTCTAGTTTAAACTGTTTTTTTTTTTTTTTTTTTTTTTTTGAGACAGGGCCTCTGTCTGTCACCAAGCCTATAGTGCAGTGGTGCGATCGTAGCTAACTACAGCCTCGAACTCCTGGGCTATAGCCATTCCCTTACCCCAGCCTCCCAAGTAGCTGAGACAGCAGGTACACACCAACTCGTCGAGCTAATTTTTAAAATTATTTTGTAGGGACAAGATCTTGTTGTGTTGCCCAGGCTGATCTCGAACTCTTAGCCACAAGCAGTCTTCCTGTCTCCCAAAGTGCTAGACTATAGGTGTGAACCACAGTGCCCAGCCTAGTTAACTGTTTTGTAGTAACTTTTAATTATCTGTCATAGTTTATGCAAATATGCTCATCCATTGTCATGGGTTTTACAGATTATAATCAGATTGCTACTTACTAGTCAAAACATATCTTTAGGTTGTTTATGGAATATACAAAGAGAAGTTATTTATGAACCAGTGAACCACAGTCTTGGGTCACCTTGGTAATTTTACTGGAGAGTATAAACTTAGTTGTGTTGTGGTATATGCCTATAAAAAACACAATTAGAAAATGGCTATTTTAGGGTTGAATTTCACCGAATTTCCTTTTTTGTACTCTTGGATTTCTGATATGATGGAAAGTGTATGTAAAAAGGTTTTTGAAGAACTATGTTAAATATCTCATGTGTTAACATTTTTAGATATTTGCAGGAGGCAGAGGCTGTCTATCTTAAAGTGCCTCAGGAGTTACATAGTTTACTGTTCTCAGAAGTATCTTTAAAATATGGATTATGTTGGCTTTAATTCTGTGTGTATATTTCCTTCTCCTGTCCAACTAATAAGTGAAATAACATATAAGGTGTGGAACACATAAAGGGACAGAGTTTTTAGTCTTCTTGGAATGTGCTTCTGCTAAATAACTGAGCATTTGTAGAAACCACTAGTTATCAAATGAAATACTTGAATATATACTTTAAAAATACATTTACAAAATAGAATTGAATCTGGTACTGAGGATAAAAGAGGAGGGGTGGACAGTTATCTGATTGTCCCTGTTTTATGATAAGTAAATAGGATGATTACTCTCTAGATAGTACAGTATGTTAAACCTGTATTCACATTTTTCTCCCAAGGTATTTGGGCCTTGGATGGTTCTTTTCTGTATTTTTCTATTTTTGTTTGTGTTCACCTAACAGGCATTTCTGTACCCTTAGTGAAATCCAGCTGTCACAGAGTTGGTCCAGATAAGCCACAAGCCCTGAAAGTTTAGTCTGACACAGATAAGCAGTGAAAAGTCTTGGCTGAAATTGGGGACTAGTAGAGGGCAGACATTGCCTTTCTCCTTTTACAGTGAAAATCTTGATGCAGGGAAGTAGAGGCACCTTGGATTTGCAAGTACCTCTCAATGGGCACTTCTTTAGTGGAGAATCTGAAACTGGAATGGTTCACCTAAAATGAAAAGGATTCCTTAAATTTTTCATCTAGCCTGAAGAGAAGGAATGAGGAGTCTTTTGCTTCTGTGAAATTGCCAGATCCCTTTAGTTCTCTTATGAGGTGACAGTTCTGTAAATGCCCTTATTAACGTCATGTCAGTTTTAAAAATTTTTCTCTAGTTTTGATGGCTAGTAGAGAAGCATTAGTAAAGATGGAACTGTATGCTCAAGTGAAAATTAATCCTTTTACTTCACCTACCCCACCTACCTAAAAGTGTTTTCATTAGTGTCCCAGATATGCTAGTAAAGCATATAGACGTACCACTCAAATTTGAGCCTACTTGATATACATTCTAACTAGTTAACATTGCTGAAATCCTGCCAGAAGATAATGGGACCATAGAATTGAGACCATTTCATTTGCTGGAACACCAGAAATAGATCAGTTATGGCTTATCAGCAGTTGAATGGCTGTCAGAGTTTTCAGTTGGTGATTTTATATTTTTGTTTTAAGATCTTAGCAAAGCGATGTCTCAAGATGGCGCTTCTCAGTTCCAAGAAGTTATTCGACAAGAGCTAGAATTATCTGTGAAGAAGGAACTAGAAAAAATACTCACCACAGCGTCGTCACATGAGTTTCAGGTAAAGACTCTACAGCATTTGTTTTGCTTTATCTGCCTACATGCTGAGTTGCGCCAGTGATGATGATTGTCCAGCCTCAGATAAGCACAAGATGTGTGATTTCATTAAAAAAATTAGAATTGCTTAACAATTAAAGACTTTTAACATTTGCCCATTATAAAGCCATTAAGTCTTTTATTTTTTTTAAGTCTAGGAAATTTCCAGTCACTAAAAGAATCAGAACAAAATTATACTTTATTTGTTCTGTGTTTTGATATCATTGGGCAGAGACATGGATACCAGTGTTCAGTTGAAATGAGAGAAGTTAACTTATCAACCATATATGCTGCATGCCTTTTCCAAATAACCAATCCTAATAGAACCAAAGCTACTTTGACAACTATATTAAACATTTTTCAGAGTTGGGAAGTATTTACTTTGTTTTTTTTTTCTTAATTTATAAGTCAGTGGATTACCCTTTTCATTTTTAAATTTCAGTTTGTACTTAATGTTTTGAGGTTAGTTATGTTTTCCTTTTTGTTCTTTTGGTAAAGATTAATTTTCACTTACAAGTAGAGAAGAATATTTATGAGTAAATATAGAGAACCAGTTGGAATTCTCATGAGCCAAATGGTGTTTGGATTACATGATGCCTGTACCAGTGGGAGATGGGGAGGATTACTTGCTTTTATTTTTTTAAAATATGGTTCCTATTAGCTTTTCTTCCTCTTTAGTTTTAAATTAGGTATAAAAAAAATCTTTGTTTTGCTCTGTGTTCTATTAGTATAAGAATTTCATTTAAAGGTATCTTAAATGTGTAGTTTGTATCTCTGAATTTTAATGTTAAGCATTCTGTTGGTTGTAACAATGACTTCTATTTTCATAGCACACAAAAAAGGACCTTGATGGATTTCGGAATCTATTTCATAGATTTTTGCAAGAAAAGGGGCCTTCTGTGGATTGGGGGAAAATCCAGAGACCTCCAGAGGATTCGGTAAGTTTTAGATAAAATGGAGTATAATTTAATGTTATTTTGAGCACTGATTTAATTTTTGGGGTAGGGTAGTATAGGGGACCTATATCAACTGTCATGTCAGATACAGACAGGAATTGCTTTGCATTCTCTGACTCCTCATGTTTAAACTATGGAGATAGCCTTTGAGGACTTTCTTTTAGACCTTTTAGATTTCTGCTGAGGACTCCTTGTAGCACTACCTTATGACATTTCTGGATATGAGGTGATTATTTTGCACAGTACTGAACACATTGGAGGAGCTAAATTTACTTTATTTCTTCCTTCTCTTTCCTAAACCATTTGATTTCATGTTGTCCATAGGCTCATGGATAGACATTTAGTCAGATCCTAAAGCTCTTTCCATGCTTTCAACTCATTTTTATAACCTTATTTCCCATGTCTGCTTTATGTAAACCAACCCAGCATTACCTTTACATACGTTATATTCCTCTGCTTCTGGACTTCTGTATGTGTTTTTTTTTTTCTTGGAAAATCCTGCTCATTCTTGGCTCAATCCAAATGTCTATACTTCTGTTACCAGCTCTAGCAGAAAGCTGCACTAAGATGTAGAGCAGTAGTAGTACTGGAGGTTCAAATCCTAGCTTTGCTGCTAATGAATTTTGTATAAAATGAGAATAATACCAAGTGCTTTATGTACTTCACAGTGTTGTTATGAGGCTTTGTTGAGATACTATATACAGAGATAAGTTAAACCTTGAAGCATCTCGCAGATGTTAATGGTTTTTTCTACCATAATGCGGCACTTAGCTGGCCTAATTAGTAGCACGTGCTTGTGAATGTGTTGTCTTCCATACTAGATTTTGAGGGCAGGGGGCCATGTGTCCTAAGCAAATATTTGTTGAATAGATCTAAATGAAGTGTCAGGAACAGCTTTGGTTGGCACATTCATCTTTTTTCCCTTTCCTGTCAGCTCTTTTGACCTCTGCTGCTTTTGGTACTTTTCACTACAGGTAGAAAAGGCTTGGTAGAATTATATAATTATATATAAGTAGTTTATCTTTTATGTGTCTGTAATTTTATGTTGGTTTAAAAACTGGGCTGTTTAGAGCAGGGGGGTTGCAAATTACTGCCTGAAGACTGCCTGTGTTTATAAAGTTTTATTGGGATGGGGAAACACCTCTTATCAACAAGGGTGCCTGAACGAAACGTATTTGTATACCTAACCCTTAACTGTACCCCACAATATCATAATCAAAAATATTGATTATAAAAAAATAAAGTTTTATTGGATCACAGCTGCATTCATTAATTTATATACCATGTATGGCAGCTTAGGCTAATGGAGGCCCTCTTATTTTTTCCTAATGAGGAAATCTAAAATATAGTTTCCAGTTAGGACTCCTTTTATTCCCATGTGTAGGAAATATCTTTCAGTTCTTAAACTTTTGAAAATTATAAATTCTACACTCTCTAAAAAAATAAAAATAAAAATTCCACCTATACCTTGAAGAGCTTCTGATGTTACTTGTAATGCTTGACAATTATGGTATACATGTTTTTTAGAGTCTGTATTTTGGTCTTTGATTTCCTTGACCCTGGTGAATGAATTGAGTTTATTTTTTTGCTTTTAAGTAGTAGATTTAATAATATTTTCTCCCAAAAAAGAGTAGTAAGAGAATTCTTCTGGATAGGTCATGTTATTTAAAAAAGGAGATAGATATAAATTCAGTCAGATTTTGAAAAGTCCTTGGGAGTAGGCCTAAATTATGATTTAGGCACTGTTTATTTTCCCCCTTGAAATACTTACAATTTTTGCTTAGGAATTATTCGTATTTAAAGCAAACTCACTTATCTAATTAATGATGGACCTGGGTGTAAAGATATGGTTATCCACCTGATTCTTGCTTGCAGGACTGGGAGTTTTTAAAAATTTTTTATTTATTTATTTATTTTATTTTATTTTATTTTTGAGTTGGAGTCTCACTCTGTCACCCAGACTGGAGTGCAGTGGCCGCTCCTGGTCACCACAGCCTCGACCTGCTGGGCTCCGGCGATCCTTCCGCCTCAGCCTTCCAAGTAGCCAGAATTACAGGCATGCACTACCACGCCCGGTTGATTTTTTGATTTATTGTAGAGATGAGGTCTCGCTGCAGGGGTCTTGAACCCATGGGCTCAGGCAATCCACTTGCTTCAGCCTCCCAAAGGCACGGGATTACAGGCTGAGCCACCAAGCTGACTGGGAGTTTTTTTATTTTGAAGATAAAGCCTGTCTTGAAGGAAGGCACCCAGGCTTATTACTTTCAGTGCATATTAATGTTCAAGGTTCTACTTTGCCAGTGAAGAAATCTGTCTTTTGTATTTTGAGAGATCATGATATATAGTAAGGATTCTTGAGGTGGGGATTACAAAGAAGGGAAGGAAGGAGCAGAGGGATCAGAATCATCTCAGGATTTTTCCGGTTCAGTACTACCCTATAACCAACAAACTTCCAATAAATCCTTTCAGGAGGCTAGGCCCCTATAGTGAGCCATAGTTACTGATAGGAATGCAGAATTGATGTGTAGAAAAAGAATAGAAATATAAAATCAATTCTGGATATAATATGCTTTTATACAGTTTTTCTCTTTCTGTTTATAAAGAATAAATACAAATGTCTTTATTTTTAAGCCTAGGTTTGGAGCATCTTTAAAAAGTGTGCTTGTAATCCCATATGCCCTTGATGTTGAGAGTTTTGGAATGCAGAGGCAAAAAATAAGTTTATTCTTCAACTCTGTCATGAGTTTCTTGAGAACACGAATGTGTTTTATATATCGTCTTCATGTTACCAGCTCTTGCAAATAGTACTGAGAATTTATTTATTTATTTATTTATTTATTTTTTGAATTGGAGTCTCACTCAATCCCCCAGACTGGAGTGCAGTGGCCGCTCCCAGCCACCGCAGCCTCTACCTGCTGGGCTCTGGCAATCCTTCCACCTCAGCCTCCCAAGTGGCCGGAATTACAGGCATGCGCTACCATGCCCGGCTGATTTTTTGATTTATTGTAGAGATGAAGTCTCGCCAAGTTATCATGGGTTAATGTTTATTCACCTTTCTCCCTCTGAATAACTCACTTTGCTTTCCTCCATAGATTCTTCCCTTCTTCCCCCATAGATTTCCTTTCTCATATCTTAGATATTGTATTCAGATCAGTTTTCTTTTAAAAATTAATTTTATTTAGTGAACCTAAGTCTTTTTTTTAAATGCAGGTGCTATTTTATCTTCCTAACCAGAAATAAATTATTATGGGAGCCATTTTGAGTGACATTTTCCATGCCAACCTTGTGTCAAAGGTGTGCATATAAACATTGTCATAATGGAGGATCTATATTTTTGCACATGGGTTGACAAATTACCAGAGTCAGCCACCTAGTTTAAAGCTTTATTGGAACACAGCCATACTCATTCTTTTATATGTTATCTTTAGCTGCTGTTGTGCTACAGTGGAGACAGTATGGCTTGTAAAACCTAAAATATTGACTCTCCGGCCCATTTGCTAATGCTATTTTAATGTATTTGTTTTCAGAAGGTCTTCAGTAGTTTTCTTGGCTTCTTTGGCCCCTGGGAAAATAACCTCAAATGGCTTTGTCAATTCAGATGATTGCTTTTTAGATAAAAATAGTTTTCATAAATATTAGATTGAAGAGCATTCTTTATAGATAGGCACTGAAGTTTTATATTGTCAAGTTTTACTCACTCTTGCCTACTGTGTTGAGTACTTCATTTTAGCTCTCTAGGAGCACATAGATTTTTTTTGAGGGGTCCATTGAATCCATATTTTATTGAATTATGGCTGAGAAGAACCCAGTTTATGAGTTATGGATAATACTTTGTGCTGTCTTTGTGAATGTTAACTAAATGTTTATTATAATCAAGATTATCTTGATATTTATTTATTTTTTTGAGTGGGAGTCTCACTTTGTTGCCCAGGCTGGAGTGTAGTGGCATATTCACAGCCACCGCAGCCTCAACCTGCTGGGCTCAGGCAGTCCTTTCGCTTAACCTTCCAAGTAGCTGAATCCACAGGTGCATACTACTACGCATGCTAATTTTTTGATTTATTGTGGAGACAGGTCTTACCAAGTTGTGCAGACTGGTCTCAAACCCCTGGGCTCAGGTAATCCTCTGTCTTGCCTTTGCCTCCCAAAGTGCTGGGATTATAGGCATGAGCAACCGTGCCTGGTTTTAATATTTAATTACATAAATAAAATAAAGTTTAAAAGATATATTAAGGTTAATATTTTAGATTACAGCAAGGAAGGACGAGCCAGCATATGCAGCTTCATTGACCATTTTATTGTTTCCTAGAGAGGCTATGAGAGTGTCTTGGTCCTGGCCAAATGTACAAGTTGGGAATGGAGAGGGATGGGAAATAGATCCAAGATGGGAGAAGGTATAGAACCTGCTCAAGAAAGTACTGGGACTGTCAGTTTCTTCTGAGCTCTAACTTAAAAACTGTTATTACCTGGCTGGCCTTTATCTCTGATGATGATATGTTCTCATTTCTGTGAAAAACATTGTCATCTAATGAAGGCTTTTTCATTTTGATAGGATCAAAATGGCGAGGGCATATTTATGAATGGGGGGAGAATTGGCATGAAAGGGGGGATAACATGCATCAATGTAATATTTAGCTCTAACAGATTTTTTTTGTTTTGTTCTATAAAATAATTGAGTGCATTTTTTGCTTTTAGTTTATCAATACAAAAACATTAAAATGCATATGTTTAAATTATAAGGAATTCTGAGAGTGTATGTGTTCACAGAGTATAGACACATAGCAATTTTTTTCAAAGGTGAACTGCAGTACATTGTTCATCTAAAGTTTGCACATATTTTGGAAAAACTTATTGGAGGCAATTTGGCCAAGGATCTGACATATTGTGACACAGGATGGTTTGCTTTGAGCATGTGAAGATTTCCCAGATGAAGTCAGTTAATGGTAAAGCCATTAGAGACTTGCTTTGTGTGTATGTAGAGATAAAATGAGATCCTGAATAAAAGTATTCTACAAAAAGGAATTAGTGGCATTTAAGGAAATGACCCTGAGGACATGACTGAATACCAAGGAGTCTCATCTTTTTCCTCACAGTTTTAAAATGATAATGTATAGAAATACTAATCTAAGCAAACATACTAATACTAATTTAGGCAAATATTGCCAAAGCTCTAATTGCTTACCTTTTGATTTTATGATGAATTGAACAGTCTTTGAATTGTCTCCAAAGCTATCTTCCTTTACATCCCTTTGTATACAAGATCTTTATTTCAGGAAAGGAGAACTAATTAAGGAACTGACAAGCTTGTGATTTTTAATTCCGTTCTGGTTACACATCTATAATGTGTAAAATTATAGATTTGAGATTTACTTTTGAAATTTTAATAGTTAAAAAAAAGAAACTATAATGGTAAATACATGGAACTTTGCCGGAGTCCAGCTCCAGCCAGGTTCAGGGTACCCCAAAGGTGGAGATGGCGTCGGCGATTGGGGGGAAGAAGAAAGAGAGAAGAGAGAGAGAGAGAGAGAGGAAGAAAGAGACTGGACCCCTGTCTAGTGCAGAAGACGTTTATTGGGAATTACAACAGGTCTTTTATACACAGTCAGGTGTGTGAGGGGTGTTCCCCACCCACCAGATGTTCTTTCAGGTATAATCCCATAACAGATGTTAAACCTAATCCATGAAACCTTAATCCATGACTGCCTTTAAACCCTTTTCGTACTGCCTATAAACCCTTTTCATATTGCCTATAAAACCTTTTCGTACTAATACCAAGTTAAACAATTCTATAGAGACTTAAGTACTTACTTTACAAACTAAAGTGGCCCATCCCAGAATGTTTGGAATGTGGCCCAGTCCAAAGTTCACAGTGGGCTACCTGCAAGTAACCCAGCCGCATTCTTTCAACAAAATGGCTGTCTTCTAAAACTATATTCTACAATTTACACCTTATTCAATGTCAGTAAATCCTAAGATCATGACCCAGAAGCCTGTGACCAATACTAAGGCTCTTAGATGTGACCCAAGTTTGAATTGTAAGTTGTATGAAAGCCAAAACTGCAGTTTGTGGGAGAATGGGAGCAATCAGCTTCTAAAGTTAGCTTGTGTTCGTCCCAATCTCAGAGTTTTTATGTTTTGAGCTCACACAAGCTTAATCTGGTTAGTGCTGAGTAGAAAGGGGGAGGAAATGGGGTCAATAGCTCCCGAATGCATCCTAGTGGTCTCGGGGTCAGCGGCCCTTCCTGATCCCTAATGCTCAGTGGGCCTCCGTGGCCGGCTCCCAACACAACTTTAATGACAGTTACATGTTTGAGAGATTCCAGGGGTTATCGTTGGACCAGGGTCTCTAACTGCTGCCCTTGTGTCCAGAGTAGGGGACAGTCCAGTTCCAGAGTCAAAATTCTTGGGAAAATCATAGTGTAGGTATAGGTGATAGTGTTACTCTTTGATCATTGCCATTCCCTCCATTTCAATCCCCACCCCATAGAGTGTGTTTTTGGGCCTCAGCTCATGTGTTACAGGGCCAGTGATACCTAATAAAGATAATTTTGGCATTACACTCCCCAAGCGTATTTTTATGTAAGTATCTTATGTCTTATAATTGGATGAGAAAAATATATCTGTGAGGATCTCCTGGCTCACATCTCCATTTCTAGTACAACTTTTAGGGAATTTCTGTTGTCTTTATTTAACAAAGGATACCCTGAACCTACATGATTGGTACTGGGGGAGTTTTTTATGTAAGACAGGATGGGTGGCCAATGCCTACCTCTTATCCTTTCTGCCCTGAAATTCCTTGGGGGATCTCTTATTAATTCTATTTCCTTGTTCTAGATCTATCACGAGCAACTGACTTTCCACTTGTCCCATTGTGTAGCCAAGATGAGACTAGAATGTTTATGCCTGGCATCTCAACTTGGTAGGTCTTTGTAGGAATTGCAGGCCCTTCACAGATTTATTGGAATCGTAGGTAATTATATTAATATATATAAACAATATATTCATGTACATTTTTTTAGAGTAGGTTCCCTGACTTTCATCAGGTTCTCAAATAGGTTCATGACCTGTAATGGTTATAAGGAACTACTACTGCCTTAGAATTTCATTCAATAAATATTTATCAGGTACTTCCTCTCTGCCAGGCAGTAGGTGGATGCTGGGGCTACAAAAACAATTCTTGGTCTCTTTTCAGCATTTTGGCCTCATGTTTGGGGAGGAAATGGGTTCAGAAACAGCTAACCACAGAACAACATGATAGTCAGTCCACAGGGTGCTGTGGCAGCATCTAACTGGCATGGGACTCGGGAAAGACTTTCTGGCATTAGGGTAGACTCCTGGGGTGACCTTTTGAGGCAAGACTTCTGAAGATGGAAGGATGATCAAAGAGAAAAAGCTTTGAGAATAGTAGGCATCTAAAAATAATAGACTTGTAGCATGTAGCTATTCACTGGTGGTGGAGCATATGGTGGTTGTGTCTGCTTCTCCATGTCTGAAGCCAGAAGAAATGCCCCGAGAGAGCCAGATGATGAGTTTCTTTGCCTGCTGCTGCAGCTCCTGTTACTGGCTGAGACTCCCGTTACTTCCCTTTTTTGGGGTGGGTTGCACTAGGGTGATATCAGAAACTGCAATTTTCATTTGGGAGACACTGGTGGTAGAAGATTGCAACAAAATTTAAAAACCATGCTTCATTGTATACCACAAACAGTTGGTTCAGGCCAGGCCTGGGGGTTTATGCCTGTAATCCCAGCACTTTGGAGAGGCTGAGGCAAGAGGATTGCTTGAGCCTAAGAGTTTGAGATCAATCTGGACAGCATAGTGAGAACTTGTCTCTACAAAAAATAAAAAAATTGCCAAGCTTGGTGGTGCATGTCTGTAGTCCTAGCTATTTGGGAGACTTGGCAGAAGGATCGCCTGAACCCAGGAGATTGAGGCTGCAGTGAGCTATCGTACCACTGCACTCCAGCGTGAGTGATGGAATGAGACCCCCAACTCAAAAAAAGAAATGGTTGGTTTAAAATTTTCAACATTGTAAAATATCAACGCAGTTAGTTAGTTAAAAATCCTTGTTATTATTTTAGTTATGATAAACAAACCTCATAAGGTTACTCAGTATTTTAGCTGTTAGTATCTTTTGGGGTTCCTACCCCCCTTAATGCACATTTTTATGAGTTTTGGCAAATGCATATAGTCATGTAACTACCACCACAATTGATATACAGAAAGTTTCCGTCTCCTCCAACAGTTCCCTGTGCCTCTTTGAAATGTGCTCTTTACATGTCTTCCCTTAAACACATAAGCTAAGCAGATATGTATCTTTCTAAAATATTGTCCTTTTCTTTACTCATGCATCCAAAAAAGAGGCCAGCCTAGCCTCTACTCTGAGTTTTATGTCATCTCACCTTTCTCTTATCCTTCTGTCCACCCACCCATACCTGCCCTTTATCTTTTATAGAGCTTTGTTTTTATAGCCTTTTCCCCCTTTCCACCCTCATTTGTCCAGGGCTGCTCCAACAGTGTGAATTATGGAATTAACAGAATTTACACTGCTTTAATCACTAGCTATTCAGTACTTCAGAGTTTAAAGCTAGTGTATAGCATAAGCAGGATGATGTTAGAGGCTTCAGTTTTATTTTTAGGGCATTTAGGATTATTATAGTTATTCTGAAACCTCTCTTGTCCACAAGTAGGCTAACAGGAGGGGAGATGAAAGGTGATTTTAGTGAAGAACTAGTCCTTGACACTGGAGCAGGTGTGACGTAAACAGATTGGTGTTTGGGCCTCCCATTTGTTCTATCAGCATTCTTTTCCAGAAAAAGAAAATTGAAAATTAGCACCTTAGCTGATAAAAGTAAAAATTTTATTACTTCAAATGACTTTTTTAAAAGGATGATGAATTTATACTTGTTTCTAGTGTTTGAATTTTTTTCTCCATCTGTATGTATTACTTTTTGCCTTTTTTGTAAAATATCCAGAAGTCTTTGAATTTTCTAAAATGTCTATACAAATTCTAGATTACAGTAAGGTTTAAGGAACAGTTGGCACCATCTCTTCACTTACCTTCTACTTTGTAGGATTATCTGACATCTTGTAACCAGTGTTTTTTCTTTAATTCTTGTTTTTTTTTTTTTTTTTTTTGTCATCGGAGTCTTCTGCCAGTTTTTTTTTTTTATTACCATCTCCTCTCTAACGTCTCAGGTTTAAAGTATACAGTTGAGAGTATTATAATTTTACATCTCTTTAGCATTTTGGAAATTGCTACAGTTTCTAATGGGAGAGCAGTAGTTATGAAAGTTTGGAAGGTAAAAATAGCTAGGTGCAGTGGCTCACATGGGTAATCCCAGCACTTTAGGAGGCTGAGGCGAGAGGATTGCCTGAGCCCACGGGTTCAAGACCAGCCTGGCTGATATGGCCAGACCTTGTCTCTCAAATCAAAAAATTAGCCAGGTGTAGTGGTGCGCCTTTAGTTTCAGCTACTTGGAAGGCTGAAACAGAAGGGTCGCCTGAGCCCAGAAGGTTGAGGTTGTGGTGGCTGTAAGTGTGCCAGTGTACTCCAGCCTGGGCGACAGAGTAAGACTCCGACTCAAAAAAAAAAAAAAAAAGGTGCTAAGTTAGAAGTAATTTACAATTTTAAAAAATGCTTTTAAAATTGAAACTTTTTTTTGAGTCAAGGTCTCACTCTGTTGCTCAGGCTAGAATGCAGTGGCACAGTCATGGCTCACCACCCTCTAATTTCTGGACTGAAGTGATTTTCCCGTGTCAGCCTCCCGAGCAGCTGGGACTACATGTGCATTCCATCACACCCAGCCAAGGTCTTGCTGTGTTACCCAGGCTGGTCTCAAACTCCTGGGCTCCAGCGATCCTCCATCTCAGCCTCCCAGAGTGCTGGGATTACAGGAGTAAGCCATGTGCCTGGCTATAATTTGTGTTTTTGAATAAACTTTTAATTCTGTAATAGTTTAATTTATAAAAAGTTGCAAAGATTTTAACTAGAAACACTATAAAGTTATCCAAGATAATTTTTGTTATCTATATTCCATTTTTAAACTTCCTGCTGAGTCAAAAGAAGCACAAGATAATTACTAAAAGTACTGATAGAATTTTTCTTTCAATCCCCAAACTGAAAAGTAAACAAAAGATAGCTGAGAGGGACATGGAATTGCCAGAAGATACCTATGACTATACTAAATATGGAAAAAGGCAGAAGTAGGTCATTAAACACAGATTTCTATTTATAGATGAGCTTGTTTAAGACAAGTATCTTCATTGTATACAGTCCTAAAGCTATCAGCAGATTGGAAAATATGATTTCAAAAGAATATGAAATACCATTTCAAAGGGCTTTTTGTTTTTTAATAAAACAAAGATTTATTGAAAGTGTTTTTTATATTTAAACGATTTGTAAAGCCCTATGTATGAAAAGTTCTATATTCTGTAGTTAATGATTATTGCCAATGTTTGGGTGCTTGTATGCCAGGCATTGTACTGCATCTTTTATGTTTGTGATCTTATTTAATATTCACAACTGACATGGACGATAGGCACAATTATTATGCTCATTTTACAAAAAAAGAAACTGAAGTTCAGAATAAGTTACCTAAAAAGAGGACTGCTGATAGGAACCAGGTAGGTAGTCAGGCCCTAAAGACCTGGTTCTTTGGTATCTTTTAGTAAACAATAAAGGAGCTCTTCAAGGAGTGCATCCCTATCTTTGTCTAGTGCACAGAATGTGGCATACTTTATGTGCTTATCAGCAACAGTAACAATAACAATAGCAGCAAACATTTATTCAGCACTAATGTGCCAAGCATTGTTCTCAGCTCTTTATTTACATTTCCTTACATGATCCTCAAATAACTCTAGGAGTTCACTCTTATCCCTTTTTCACAATGGAAGACACAATGGGGACTGAGATTGAGCTACTCACACAAGTTTCTTTAGCTAGTAAGCCAGAATTTAGGGCCAGATGTACCTGAGCCCAGATTCTTAGCCACTGTGATGTATTTAATAATCACCAGTTGCCATCAATGTTTGAAAAGGAACCTTAAAGTCTTTAAAGCATGCCCTTCCCATCATTTCTCCATCTTTCCTTGAGTAGAGCCATTGAGAAGGCTCCACGCTTTCCCTTAGAGCCTAAAATACCCTCACTTTTTTTCTTGGAGTTCTTTGAGCAACACTATTTATTGAATAACTTCTGTGTAGTAGGCATTTATCTAGGTACTGAGATATAAGTGAGCAAGATAGATAATGGCCTAAGACTCCTGTGGCTTTATGCTAGTGGAAGAGATAAAACATAAATGCATAAGAAAATAAGATAAAATTTTTTGAGTCAGAGTTTTACTCTATCACCCAGGCTGGAGTGTAGTGGCATGCTTCCAGCCACTGCAACTTCAACCTACTGGGCTCAGGCGATTTTCCACCTCAGGCTTCCAAGTAGCTGGAATAGGCAAGTGCCATCACACCTGGCTAATTTTTTTTTTTTTTGAGTCAGAGTCTTACTCCGTCGCCCAGGCTGGAGTGTGGTGGCATGCCCACAGCCACTGCAGCCTCTGTCTGCTGGGCTCAGGTGATTGATCCTTCCACTTCAACCTTTCGAGTAACTGGCATGTGCCACCACGCCCGGCTAATTATTTTTATTTATTGTAGATACGAGGTCTCGCCAAGTTGCCCAGGCTGGTCTTGAATCCCTGGGCTCAGGCAATCCTCTTGCCTCCGCCTCCCAAAGTGCTGGGATTACAGGCATGAGCTACCATGCCCGACCAAAAATAAGATAATTTTAAAGACTAATTTCCCGTCACTGCTCTCCTGGCCTATGCTTACCCTCAATTGTCATATCTCCGTGCAGAGGTATTTTTCTGGCTTATCTGTAGTCACTGTGTGAGGCTCTGGAAATCTCCTTTACTCATTGCTTTTATTCATGCATCTATCAAATAGCCACTGTTTTATTTTAATTATTGGGAATGCAGACAAAAAAATCACTGCCCTTAGAGAGCTTACAGTTTTATACAATGCATCCCAACCTTTCCCAGGTAATTACTTACATAGGAAAGAGCTGAAGTAAACACAAGAGGCTACTTAGCTGTGAATGGAACCTGCTGCTGCCTCCACCTCTGTCCAGACAAAAGGAATCAATTACACAGGCATGCAATAGCAAACCAGTTCTGAACTTTTGGCAAAGTGGGGAAATGTTTGCACAAAGATAAAGTTTGTTGTGAAATGGGGATAATAGCTTTGAGGGAGGTCAGGAGATATTTCATTAACTGGCTTCTACCTAGAGAGATTAACTGGTGTGCTCCATTTTCTTTAAATGCTTGGTTCTACTCTTTATTATGGATAAGTTCTCTCACCAAAGTAAGCACCTGCTCATAGAAAATCAATTGTGTTTGTTTCCAAATCTGTTCATACCAGTTGTCATTACTCTAATGACATAATGTAATTAAATTTTATATAAATGAATGAAATCATTTTTAAAAAGTTATTTCTATGAAAACAGTTGAGTATTGGGAAAATTGGATAAAGATGAGTAGCAAAAATGTTTTGGTTTTTTTGTTTGTTTGTTTTATTTTTTATTTTTATTTTTATTTATTTTTTTTGAGTTGGAGTCTCACTCGGTCACCCAGACTGGAGTGCAGTGGCCACTCCCAGCCACCGCAGCCTGGCTGCTGGGCTCCGATGATCCTTCCGCCTCAGCCTTCCGAGTAGCCGGAATTACAGGCATGCGCTACCGCCCAACTGATTTTTTGATTTATTGTAGAGATGAGGTTTCGCTGCCCAGGCGGGTCTCAAACCTGCGGGCTCAGGCAATCCACTTACCTCAGCCTCCCAAAGGCGCGGGATTACAGGCTGAGCCACCGAGCCCGGCTGCAAAAATGTTGAATTAGGTGTTGGTGAGACAACTATGAGCATAAGATTGGGAAAATTGAGTATTCTAGAATGATTCTTCTGCATGCAGATTATTTCACAGATGTCTGAGCTCTTGGTCCACTTGGAAGAAACTGAAACTGAAAATTACAGAATGTATGTTGTTGGTGTGGGTTTACATCAGAAAGATGACACAGCTCTGGTCAAAAGATTTGTACCATACCTAAGGAAAAGACCTTAATGAATAAATGTGTTTTTATTGGTAAAAGTTAAAACAGTTAATGTATCCAAAATTTTTAGATGATTCTGTGCTTGTGCTTATTTTTTAAATTAACTGTCTTCCTGTCCAGATTTTTTTTGTTTGTTTTTTGTTTTGATTTTGAGTTGAGGTCTCATTCTGTTGCCCAGGCTGGAGTGCGGTGGTTCAATCATGGCTCACCGTGGATGTGAACTCCTGGACTCAAACAGTCCACCCTATTCAGCCTCCCAAGTAACTGGAACTACAGGCATGCGACACCACCCCGGCCAATTTTTAAATTTATTTTTTGTAGAGGTGGGTCTTGCTATGTTCCCCAGGCTGATCTTGAACTCCTAGGCTCAAGCAATTCTCCTACCTCAGCCCAGATGTTTTAAGTAAGTGAGTTTCTGGTACATGTAGCGAGTATAGCAGGAGAAGGAACAGTTGGTAAGGAATAAGGTAATATTAGAACTGACACTTGAAGTACAAGTAAGAGTTTGCCCAAAACAATCAGAGGTAGGCATTCGGAATTTGAGAGAACATGATATGTAACAGTTTGAAGGCATGAGAGTAGAAGGTGCTCTAAGAACTATAGTTTTATAGTGTACAGGGGAATAAGAATGGAAATGGGTGGAAAATGAGGGCAGACAAGGCAAGTAGGGGCCATGTTGAAACTCATTGCCGGCCGGGCTCGGTGGCTCAGCCTGTAATCCCACACCTTGGGAGGCTGAAGTGAGTGGATTGCCTGAGCCCGTGGGTTCAAGACCCGCCTGGGTAACTTGACGAGACCTCATCTCTACAATAAATCAAATATTAGCCAGGTGTGGTAGTGCGCGCCTGTAGTTTCAACTACTCGGAAGGCAGAGGTAGAAGAATCGCCGGACCCAGCAGGTCGAGGCTGTGGTGGCCCGAAGCAGCAACTGCACTCCAGTCTGGGCGACAGAGTGAGACTACAACTCACACACACAAAAAAGAAACTCATTGCCAATTAGCGGGAATCACTCTGGCTGAACTTAGGAAGATGCTGGAAAACACAGGAGCTAGGAAGTCCTGAGCCTTATTTTTAGGAGGCAAGTTGGAGTGACTGTGCTTTAAATTCTTAAATTCAAAACCCCAAACAACATAAGAAATTTAGATTTCTTTTTTTTTTTTTTTTTTGAGTTGGAGTCTCACTCTGTCACCCAGACTGGAGTGCAGTGGCCGCTCCCGGCCACCGCAGCCTCGACCTGCTGGGCTCTGGCGATGGTTCCGCCTCAGCCTTCCAAGTAGCTGGAACTACAGGCGTGCACTACCACGCCTGGCTGATTTTTGATTTATTGTAGAGATGAGGTCTCGCCAAGTTGCCTAGGCGGGTCTCGAACCTGCGGGCTCAGGCAATCCACTCACCTCGGCCTCCCAAAGTGCGGGGATTACAGGCTGAGCCACCAAGCCCGGCCGAAATCTAGATTTCATAAGGTTCTTGGTCACTGTCAGAGAAATGGCTACTTTTAATTTTTTTTTAACATATTTAACCCTTTTCCAGGGCTAGCTGTCCTTGCAGTTTAATCTGTATACATTTATGATGTGTATTGTGTGATTTTTAAAAATAAAGTCCCTAATTTTGAGATAATGAATATGGTATTCTCAATATTACGATCAGTCAACAGGTATCTGAGGAATTACTTCAAGCTCTGTGTAAGTCACCAAAATGTTCTACCATTACAAAGACCACCTACATATGCATTCTGGATTCATTCTGCCTTCAGTGTATTTAACACTTTTTTCTACTTTGGCAGTAATGGTAATGAGGTAAAGAGACAGACTCCAGAGATGTACATTTTAGCCTCATTACTTCTTAGCCATGTAACATTGGGCAGGTTATTTAACTGCTTTTAAGTCTCAATTTCCCTACTCATAAAAAGTTAACATAATATAATACCTACTTTACATGATTCTAGTGAGGATTATTGTGAATAAGCATAAAAACATTTACTGTGTACCAGGCACTCTGATAAAGGCTTGAAGAATGTTTGCTATTGTTACACACTCAACAAATATTAAGTACTTCCTGTATGTCAAGTATTATACTTTGCACAGTAAAAATAATGCAATTATATTAAATTGCAGATGGTGCTTCTTTTTAAAATTCTGTAATGTTCATTTTTTTCTATTCTTTGTCTTTAAATATGTTTTTACATATTTGTTATCAGTGTACTTAATTTGATGTATATTCCATTATGATTATGAATATTTTAGTACTTTATATTTGTAACAAAATATTCTATTAAGTAGATGAACCATAACTTACATTCCTATTATTTTCTTATATCAGAAAATAATCTGCAATTTTCATTGTGTTAGAAAAACTCATCTACCCTAACACATTTTTCTTACTGCAAAGACAAAATTTAGCTAATTCTACTAAATTCTAATTCTTCTAAATTCTCCTCCTAAATCCATCAGGATTGCAGGAGGCCTGTACTCTGTCAGGGCAATAAGAATAAACAACATAATGTTCTCAATTGTGAACATGCTTAGGCTGTACCTGTTGTGTTTGATTGAAGGGTATCTGAAAGTCCTAAGATATATGTAGAATTATCTTTAATCAGCAATTCCAGCCGTGTTTATAGGTTTTATATTTACTTAACTCTAGATAGATATAAGGAATAGGCCTTGTCTTAGAGGACTATTGTAGCTATTAAAAAATGGGGTACCCATTTTCATCCTATCTCTAGGTATAGGTATTTAAAGGATTGGTATGTGTTCATTGTGTGCTCTTTCGTAAGCTGAGGCTTTGCAGTGTGTCCTTGGCGTTAGATTGTCAAAGCTTCAGTGAAACTGTAGAAAGGATGGCTGATGACTATTGTTGGTTCAGTTCTTTGATCATCTATCATTAAGCATGGCAAAACTTTGGAAATTAAATGTTTCTTCTTAATTTTTTATGGTAGAAAATAAGACAGTAGCCAGGCTCGGTGGCTCAGCCTGTAATCCTGCGCCTTTGGGAGGCTGAGGTGAGTGCATTGCCTGAGCCCACAGGTTCGAGACCCGCCTGGGAAGGCGAGACCTCATCTCTACAATAAATCAAAAAATTAGCCGGGCGTGGTAGTGCGCGCCTGTAGTTCCAGCTACTTGGAAGGCTGAGGCGGAAGGATCACCGGAGCCCAGCAGGTCGAGGCTGCGGTGGCCGTCTAGTCTGGGCAACAGAGTGAGACTCCAACTCAAAAAAAAAAAAAGAAAATAAGACAGTGAATCCAATTCATCACTTAAAGGAAATAGTTTAACTGACACATGTGTGAGCTAGACTAAAATTGGGGGTTTGTACAAATGTATTAGTGTGTGTTCCTTCTGGGGATTCTCCTATAGATAGGTAGGTTTGTTCTTATTTTATTATAAAAGTCCTGTGATAAATGTAGTTATGTATAAATCTTTGTGTCTCTGAATTATTTTCTAAGAGTAAATGTCCAGAAATGGTATTTTTCCAGAGGATATGAACTTTTTAAAGGTTCTCATTACATATTCTAATTGTTTTTCAGAAATTCTGAGTATATCAATTTGAGTATATCAATTCTGAGTATATCAATCAACTCCCATTTATATTAATTTGTTGGTTCAACAGCTGTTTTTTGAGTACCAATTGTATATTAGAGAACCATGCTGATAAAACCCTCCTATCATCTACTTTCTAGTTTTTAATCTAGTGAAGGAGCAGACAGTAAAAAATATTTAACTTCAAGTTGTGATAAGTGGCATGAAGAAAAATAAAGAAAGGTAAAGGAATAGACAATGAGGGGGTAGAGGTAATATTTTAGACAGACTAGGTAGAGAAAGCCTCTTTGAGTTGACATTCCAGTGGAGACCTATACTCTGTTTCTTGATCTCATTGCATTTATTAAAGCACTGAATATAGTTACTTTAAAAAATATTTGGCAGTTTAGATGAGAGTATTTTAAAATTTTTATTTAATTATTAGTAGGTTGAATTTTTTCGTTGGTTATCTGTATTAATTGCTGCTTAAAATAGTTAACCAGGAGAGATCTATCCTTTTATTTGTAGTAATTGGTTACTGGACTTTGAATTGCTATGATGCCTTAGTATAACAAAAAAGCACAGTATTCAAGTTTGGCTTCCTAGAAAGGGCAAAGTAAAATTTAGGCTGAAAATTAGTAACTTTTATGATTCTGGCTCTCGGTGATATGTAATTTTTAACTGAGGTTTTTGCTAAGTCTGACTTTTTAACTGAAGTAGCAGATTATATTGAAGGATATTGAGCATGAGTGATTGGGTGAGTGCTGACGAGTGTAATTATTATGACCTATACAATTATTTCTTATGCAGAGTAAAGCTTTAGATTTAGATTTTCTTTCATCAAACTTTTAAATAATGTATGCTAATCCAATATTTTATTTATTGAATTAAAGTAATGGGTGGTTGTAACCTTGTTTCTAATTATGATCAAGCCACTTTTGTTTTACACTTAGCATTTTAAAGTGGGATAAAATAATAGCTGGGTGTGGTGGTGCATGTCTGTAGTGCCCAGCTACTTAGGAGACTGAGGTGGAAGGTGAATTTATTTGAAAATAATTGTACAAGTTATTTCTTGTGCCGATCTTTTTGTCTGTGTTTTTCTTTTTTCCTTTGCCTCAGCAGTTAACTATAAGGCCAGGATGCTTGAGCCCAGGAATTTGAGGCTGCCGTGACCAGTGATTGTGCCACTGTATTCCAGCCTGGGTGACAGAGTATGACCCTGAATCAAAAATAAATAAATCAAATAAAAATAATAAAAGTAGGATAAGAAATAATTTCCAGAGAATAGATTCCATTTAGTAACAGTAGTTTGTTTCAGTCACTTATTTACTTAACAGATAGTTGAGTGCTGCCAACACTAAAGAGCTAAGCCCTCACTACAAGCCAGTGAATGTGGTAGGGGTATCATATGGTAGTTACTGCCCTCATGGAGTGTACAGTCAAATAACACATAGGGAGCACTTAACAGGCCATTTGGACATAGTATAAC
Organism: Cephalopachus bancanus; assembly: GCA_027257055.1. Taxonomy (NCBI): domain Eukaryota; kingdom Metazoa; phylum Chordata; class Mammalia; order Primates; family Tarsiidae; genus Cephalopachus; species Cephalopachus bancanus. The sequence continues at coordinate 1,394,220 of JAPVLO010000315.1, forward strand.
AATTGCTGTGAAAGGAGGTAGTAGTACCTTCAGCCAGGCACTACACCAGATTCACTCCTAGGGCTGAGGGTTGCAGGGCTTCTAGAGAAAATGATATTTTTGCTATGTGGTCCTTGGATTCCTTGAAGGGGGCATACATGTATGGCTGCACATACGCACTTAACAAAAGACTTAAAACATTTTTTAATTGTGGCAAAATACACATAACATAAAATTTACCATCGTATCCATTTTTAATATATACTTCAGTAGTGTCACATTGTTTTGCAACCAATCTTCAGAGCTTTCTCATCTTGTAAAACTGAACCTCCATGCCCATTAAAGAGCAATTCCCTATTCCCTTCTATCCTGTCCCCCTAAACCCCTGGCAATCCCCTACCATTCTGCTTTCTGTTTCTATGAATTGGACTGCTCTAGATGACTTATATAAGTGGACAAGAGACTTTTTTAATCTCAGGTTTTCTTTTTGAAAATCTCAGGTTTTGAAAATTGCCTGATTTCTATTACCAACTACATATCCTTGGTTTTGTTTTCCTGGGCAAATATGAGAAGATACAAAAGCTCAGGGGGTTGTTACATGGCAGTGTTATTGCCAGTGGAAGTATGAAGCCAACATATAGAAGGGAAATCCTGTTCTCTCTGCCATTCTGAGATGTCTCTGGTAATATGGAGCCATGTTAGAAGAAGATGCATGGTTTGAAAAGGCAGAAATATCAAAATGTTTCTCTCAAAAGACTGTCTTAAACCAGAAATTATCAAACCCTTTCTATAAGGGCCAGATAGTAAATATTTTAGGCCATTATGGGCCATACAGTCTCTGTCATGATTACTCAACTCAGCCATGGTAGTATGAAAATAGACATAGACTATATGTAAACTTAGGAGTATGGCGTGTTCTAATAGAATGTTATGAAAAAAGGATGGCTGCTCCCACAGACCATAATTTGTTGATATCTTTATTAATATTCTCAAGCTACATATAACTGGAGAGAAACTTGGGTAAAGCCCATGCTTGGGAGATCATTGAGTGGGAGCTGATAAAGAAATTCAATACCATACTTCATCAAGTTTGAGGCATTAAGTTTCACCTTTTATGTACCAGTAATAAAGAAAAAAAGATGCAACCAATTAATTGTAAGATCCCAATGGTTGTATGATGTATCCTGGTTTTGGAAATGCTCAAATGGGGTATAAGGGTGAGGGAGTATGTCTGAATCAATGAAGTAGTAATAACACCAACCAATATTTGAGTGCACTTTGCTGAGCACTTTACATGCATTATCTCATTTATCCTCATATCCAATTAATGAAGTAAATGAAAAAGGCTTAAAGCAAATAATTTTCCATAATAAGTGGTGGAGTCTAAGATTCAAACCCAGGTAGCCTGGCATTCAAGCCTCTGTTCTTTTTCAGCTTCCATACTGTACTTCCTCATTTAGAGCAGGGTTTTTGTCAAATAATATTCCCATTGGAATTTATGTAGTTTAGGAAATTAAGTCATGGAGGAAACAGCAACTATAACATTTCCCTTTAGCATGTCCTTGCAATTACATTTCTCAGTGTAGCCTGCTCAGAAAAGAATTATTTATGAATCTCTTCTGAAAATGTTTTTAAAATGACAAAGTAAGTGTATAAGCCAAGTAAAACTTGTGCTGGAAGAGAAGTGTTGGTGCTCTGTGCACCAGTGGAGCATCTATGATAACAATCAGCATGTCTGGTCCTGCTGCAGAGGAGGAGGGTGAGCTCCACACATTACTATAATTCATCCTCTTCTGCATCTGTGGGCCTTACATCAAGGATGGTGCCCTTCTACATGACTTAGGCTTTCTTCAAAGATGACCGTGTTGACTTTTGAAGACACAGGAAATGCATGAGCCATTCAGTTTTCAAAGACTTAGAGAATTCTGGTGTTCTTAGCATAGGCCTGCATTTGACTGGCAGAATAAGCCATGAGAGCTTGCTTTTGAGTGAATTAGGGTATTCAGCACAGTGACCATCAAAAAGAAAAGTCAAAATGGAATGGCATTAAAGATGGCATGCATGTAACCATATCAGACCACATCACAGCATAGACTTCTTATTCAAGCTAAGCTTTCTCATTGAAATTTAGTTTGGAGAGAGTTACGGTTTTCTTTTTTTGCTTTATTTGCACATTAATTTTTACTGGGAAATAGATGGCATCTCTGACAAAGAGTATGTATATATTCTGTGAATGAAATTTCCAAAATAGTGAAATAAATTGTATGCAAAAAGTTTTGGGTTTTAGGGGGTGGGGTTGAACTTTTCTAAAAGAGAGTCTGTTAACTTCTGATCTTCACAAGTACATGATGGCTTCTAAAGTCTGTCACTGGTCCAAGCTGAGATGCGGAGAATGAAGAGAAGGTAGTTGGTGAAGTGAAAAGTGAAGTTGTTTGAGGGAGAATAGTGCAAGACCTCACAGGCAAGAGATGATGTTGTATGTTAAAGAACCTAGCGCTCTGGGTTCTTAGAGCACAGTCTGTCAGGAAGAGGAAGAGAGGAAAGAGTGGAAGGTAAAAAGGGCCAAATCATTAGGGACCTCACAAACCATGTTTTCTAATTAGGATTAAATTCAGCTACATATAATAGAGAAACCCAAAATATTAAAAAAAAAAAAAGATCTGGAGAGAAACAGTACAGAGTTCATAGGACACTTTGGGGTCATCAGAAACCTGGACTTCTCTTATCTTGCTGCTCTACCATCCTTAGAACATTTCCTTGGTCCCAGATGCTCATGAACTCTAGTCATCAGGTCCTTATTCCAAACAGCAGAAAGAAGGAAGATGGGCATGCCCCTTGCCTTTTCACAGAGTTTTTGTGGAAATCTTTTGGTTCACTTCCATTTAGTCACGTTGACCAGAACTTTGGCACAGATAGCTGCAAGGGAGGCTGGAAATTTAGACTTTTATTTTGGATGGTGGTGTGCCCAGCTGCCATTCAGTGTTCTGAAGTGGAAGGAAAAAAAATGATGTTAGGGTAGGAGCAAATAATCTCTGCTATGCCATTTCAGTGCTTTATTTTTTGAATGATATAATGAGTAAAAACATGCTCAAATTCTCTTTCTTAAAAGATGATCAAGCTGGGCTCAGTGGCTCAGCCTGTAATCCCACACCTTTGGGAGGCTGAGGTGAGTGGATTGCCTGAGCCCGTGGGTTTGAGACCCGCCTGGGCAACTTGGCGAGACCTCATCTCTACAATAAATCAAAAAATTAGCCGGGCGTGGTAGTGCGCGCCTGTAGTTCCAGCTACTTGGAAGGCTGAGGCGGAAGGATCGCCGGAGCCCAGCAGGTCGAGGCTGTGGTCGCCGGGAGCAGCCATTGCACTCCAGTCTGGGTGACAGAGTGAGACTCCAACTCAAAAAAATAAAAAATAAAAAAATAAAATAAAAGGTGATCACCTGATAGATGGAGGGAGATAGAGACCACTGTGGTAACACAGGTCAGGGGTGAGTGGGATACTGACCATGGTAGCAGAGAGGATTTTATGAGACTGAGAGGACTTGGCCATTGATCAGATATCAGCAGGCTCCTAGCTTATCTGCTGGGTGTGTCATGGTGCCATAGAGATAGGAGTGACTAAAGCTGATTGTGTGGAAGAGGAGGTCTGCTTAGAATGAGTTTTATGAAGACCAGGCAGAAAGTGGAGGAAAATAGAATATGATGTTTCATAAGTCAAGGGTAATAGTGCATTTCAAGACTTAGGGAGTGGTCCGTTGTGTTAAATGCACTTGAGAGCACAGGTAAGAGAAGTAGTCATGTTACTGATGAGATTTAGCAATTACAAGGTTGTTGATGACCTTGTGAAGAGCAGTTAATTAATTGACAAAAGAGAAAACCAGACTGCGGTGGGTGAGGAAGTGATTGGGAGGTGAGTGGAGGTGGGTGTAGCAACTCTTTTAAGAAGTTTTGCCTCTAAGAAGATGGAGGAAAAGGGCATGTATGTGTTGCTGTTTTCTTTTTCTTCTTTTTTTTTTTAGATGACAAATACTAGTATGTGTTCATGCTAATGGAAAAGAATAGAGAGGGAAAGGCTGAAGACAAGAGGAGAGACTGAATGATTGATGAAATGAAACTCTAGAGATGGACACTGGCAGAGAGATTGCTTTAGGACGAGGACAGCTCTTCCCAGAACCAGAAGGAAGGGTAGGAAACAAAGATATAGATGCAGGGAGGGTCCGAGAATCTGGTAGTAGAAAATCAAGGGCATTCCCATGTATGATGGCTTTTATTCACTCTGTGAAATGGAAGTTGAACTCATTTGAAGGTGGCTAAAGGAATGTTAATGAACTTTTTAGTGGTCAATGTGATAATGTTGCTTGTATATAATTTGCCAGATTTTCCTTACCAAAAAAAAAAATCTCTGGCCTGGGTATGATTTTTCTGCTATTAAATTAATCTGTGGGATATTTCAAATGACCCAGAGTTTGGTTATTACCTTTTGAAATGTGAAATGAAAAGACAATATGTGAAAGTGCCCAGCACAGAACTTAGCACGCAAACACTGTGCAGTAAGGGTTTAGTGAATAAGCCAATGTTCTTGGAACACTTTCTGTACATATGGAGCGTCATTCCTAATTTGTTTTACTGTTGACACAGCTCATTTTCCTTCAGGCAAACTTACTTTTGTTGAAAAAAAAATTCTTTCACATTGCAATAATTGTACTCTTGTGAGCCATAACAGGGCAGGTACTGTTAGCTTGCTTTGAGTATTTGGCACTGTCTCCAGGAATAGCACAAATATGCTACCAAGAACTGGGTTATACTATTACTAATGGGAACAGTGTGTCCATGAGTGTGTGATGAATTTGGCTTTTCTTCTAACTGGAAACTAAGTTGTGAACAGACTTGGCAAGATGCAGATCATGGTAGACAGTTTTTAAAAGATCTTTAAAAAAAAATCTCCATTCAGTTTCTTCAGAAAAACTAGATTGGCATCTTAGAGGGCAGAATGTTGTTTAAATCACGTTCTTCAGTAGGTCGCCAACTGCTTTCTTTCACTCGTTCCCCAGTGAGAACATGAGTAGCCTGGCTTGCCCCAGACATTTTGCTAAGAGCGTCCTGGTGTTTGCCCCACCTCACCTGTGGAGGTTGCTTTACTGTCTGTTTCGTTGCAATAGAGGTCTTTGTAGAACACTGAGTTCTGTTCATGTTTGGGGAGAAAGAGAAACATGGTGATTTGAACTGAAAGCACAAAGATCGCACTAATGACTGACTAGAGTGATTCAGTCAGAGTAACATTGAGGTGCGTGGCACTCCCTGTTGTCTCTGAACACCATCCATCTTTGCCTGAGTATATCTCTGTGCATTCTCCTGGGGGAGCGAGAAGGGAAAGTGCAGGGCAGGTCTAAAAATGTCTCTGTGACTAGGTATGTCCAGTGTGACTTTAGCTGTTGCTAAGCATCTTTCTAACACAGATTCCCTTTGCTTGTTGAACTAAACTGAGCTCTGTGTGACTGTTTGGTGAGGTCTCCTGGTGGAGGGTGTGGACAGCATCATCTGTATGTCTAGTGTGACTTTAACTGTTGCTAAGCATCTTTCTAACACAGATTCCCTTTGCTTGTTGAACTAAACTGAGCTCTGTGTGACTATTTGGTGAGGTCTCCTGGTGGAGGGTGTGGACAACATCATCAACAGAGAGAACTTCTATTGACATTAAGAGCGATTTATGTGATGGAAAGCTGTGTTTACCACCTAATTTAACGTGTAATAAGCATCAGACAAAAATTGTCCTGTCTTCCTGGAATCAAATGACTGGTACCTTTCTTTGTGCACACCTGTGTGTCTGTGGGATAGTGGGGAGGATAGAGGAGGGTATAAGTCATGAAATATAAATGAAAACCTTCCTTAGAGGCTTCCAACAGCAACATTATCTTGACCACTCTAAACATCCCTCCTCTCTTCATACCTTGTTACTTTCTTCTTCCTTTTCCTTCTGCAGTTCTTCTCAAACTCCTTTTGTTGTTAACCAGTTCCTCAGCAGGACCTGTATTTAACTAACTGCTTTAAGGGTTAGATATGGCAAGATGAGAAGGTATACTGAAAGCACCAGTTAGAGAACCATAGTTCCTTGGCATCTATAGAGGTGGGGCGACTCTGCCCTCTTAACTTAGGGTGCAAGATTCTCAATATGGCCATTCACAGTGGAATCTGGGCACTTATCTGAATGGTAAATAAGTCTCTGTACTGGAAGTTGCCAGAGCCTGTGTCCAAAGGTCTTCATTAACTCAGTTTTGGAATTTTAATGTTACACATGGATCAGCTCATTTTAATCCACACCAATTATTTGAAAAGCATTCAGAGTTACATTTTATTTTATTTTTTTGATTTGGGATATCATTCTGTTGCCCAGGGTAGAGTGCAGTGGCATGATTATGGTGCACTGCAGCCTCATCCTCCTGGGCTCAGGTGATCCTTCCACAACAGTAGGTGGGACTACAGGTGCACACCACCACACCCACCTATTTTAAAAATTTTTTTGTAGAGATAGGGCTTGCTATATTGCCTAGGCTGGCCTCAAACACCTGGGCTCAGGCGATCCTCCCGCCTTGGGCTCCCAAAGTGCTAAGATTACAGGCCACCATGCCTGACCAGAGTTACATTTTAAATGTAAACTCAGGTTCTTAAGGGGCCAACCCTGAGAATAGTTGAGTTAAAACTTAGGAGCATATTTAATATACCATTTGACTGAAGGGCTTCAGCCAAATGGCCTAGTATTAAAATCAATATGGGGCTGGGACCTTATATCACCATCATAGAATAAGTTTTTAGGGTATAAGAAAAAATTGCAGTTGTTAAAGTTTTATTTAGGAATTTAACATTCAATAATACTGAGTGATCTATCACAGAAACAAAGAACTGAGTATCACATGTTCTTACTCATAAGTGGACCTTGAAGAATTATCATAATACTATAAGCAGAGGATTGGCAGTAATGGGAAACTGCCAGGGGAGAGGGGAGGAACACACCTCATCAACATGGGTAGCTGCATAATGAACATTTGTATACCGAACCCTGAATGGTATATCATATCTTTAAAATAAAAAAAAAAGAAATTTAGCATCCAAACTTTAAGATATTGATGTTAGAGTGTAAGAACTGTAATTCTTTAGCATGATCATATGCTAGATTGCTTTTGTGGTCACTATAGAGCACATCTGCAACAGTAAATAGACTTAGTCAACCAAGGTTGTTAGAGGGTCAGATATTTTTTTTTTTTTTTTTTTTTTTGAGTTGGAGTCTCACTCCTTCACCCAGGCTGGAGTGCAGTAGCACGCACGCTAACAGCCACTCCAGCGTCGACCTCCTGGGCTCCAGCGATCCTTCGCCTCAGCCTTCCGAGTAGTCAGAACTACAGACGCACGCTACCATGCCCGGCTATTTTTATTTTATTTTAGATATGAGGTCTCGCCAAGTTGCCTGGGCTGGTCTTGAACCCACGAGCTCAGGTAATCCACTTGCCTCGGCCTCCCAAAATGCTGAGATTACAGACTAAGCCACCAAGCCCGGCCCAGGTATTTTTGCTAGTACTAGATGTGCTGATTGTGGTATAGTTGCCATCATGTCAAGTTTTCCTTCCCCTCTAATAATAACTGACTGAAGTGAAGCTCTGTCTTCTCAGTATCCTGAACTTGAGAGCCTAGATTTTGGATCTAGAAATATGATGATGAAGTAATGGGTCTCAAGACAACAAGTAAGTCTCTGAATATTTTTTTACTACATAGACACCTGTGGAGACAAAAGTGACTCCATCTTGAATGCTAACCTGCCATGTTGACTTCTGATAAGCCCAATCTCATGAATGTCTCCTGATTTCTACTTTACTTTATTGCTTGTATAAGAGCATGTACTCCTACCTTTAGATCAGTGTTGATGTTATCACAAATTATAGACTGTGATGCATATAGCATTTTTGCCTCTTCTCAAGGGTTGCCTTTGTCTTACTGGAGCCATGTATCCCCTTTCTCTATGGTATATAAGCCCTGTTTCTGGGGAGTAACTGTGTGGAGCTTTACTTGTCTTGCAGCTGCCCAAGACTATGCTTCTTTCTATAAGTTCCCTCAATTAATCACCCAAAACTGACAAACTGGATTTATCTGTTGCCTTCTTTGGTTTCTCAGCTGCTTTGGCATCTGGGGGTCGCTTTGTACATATGCCCTTTCACACAATGACTGGCGTGCTGACCAGGAGGGGTCAAGAAATCAAAGTATGGGTAAGGGAAAAGAAGCATTTGTGGGGGAAATCCAGGGTATCCCTCCTCATTTATGTGGGGTGGTGTTGCCCATTTGATAATGCCTGTGAGCATGCAGATACCACCAATTTGCTAGAGGGTCTAAAAGACTTGTTAGTAAAGAGCCGTATGACCCACTGTGCTAGGAAAGGTCACAGAGCAGTGACAGTAGTGAGTTTGCCCTGTTGTGCTCTGTGTGAGCGGCCACAGAAGCACAGGTAGCGGCTGAGGCGGGATAGGAAAACTGGCGGAAGAAGTACAGTTAAAACTGGATTTGAGAACTTTCATGTCTGTGTTAGCATCTGGTTTGGTGAATGAGCTTGAAACTCAAAAGGCACATTTTGAAACCCTGGCTTGCCGCTCTGTGCTGCTGCCCCGGCCAAAAGTGAGGACTGTCTTTACCAGACCAGGCTGGAATTTTTGAGAACTAGCTAGTGAAGTTGCATGTCAACGAAAGGTTAACTCAGAGGAGGAGGATCATTCTCCTCCCCTTTTGAGAGCAAAACCGCTCATACAGTGGAAAGCAAAAGCCCAACTCATGGCCACCCTCGGCAGGATTATGGGACATGGCGAAAACTTAAACAGCTGCTGAGAGAAAACTTAAGTCACATGGCTGGTGCTGCTATGGGACACTTGGGATGGCATCTCCCAAGCAGAGAGTGAAGCTGAAAAAGTGAGACAGAGTTCCCCTGGGAGTAGCATAGCCCCTTTTGTGAGACAATATGTGTATAATGTGGGAAGAGCCAGAGATGACCTTGGAAAAACTGAAAAGGGAAAGGATAAGGTCGAACTGGTTAGTTACTAAAGGGAAAAAGGGAGGAGCAGAAGAAACTCCACAGAAAAGACCCTAACCGTTGCATTCCAGGGGTGGACTCCTCCCTAGACTAGGGACTGAGGGTGGGGCCATCACCCCAGGAACTAGAAATGGGGTCAAGGTTGCCTCCCTGTAAGAGCAGTGGGGGCAACCAGAGGCCCAGGTGGAGCGCACAATCTACTGGAGCAAGCAGAGAACATTACCATTAGTAGACCAGGTACAGAGTGCACCTTAAATCATGGAAACCCAGAGAGACACCCTGGTAAGTGGGCAGTTACAACTAGTTACAGGGAACGTGGGGGCGAAAATTCCAAGTAAAACAGACTCCTTTTTTGGTGTGGGATGGTGTACTCCTGTTTACTGCACTTTCTTTATCTCATCTCTACTAGAAAACATCTTGGGTATGTTAACCTGTTAGGATGCATGTTACAAATATCTGTGGGAGAATTTTGCCTGCGGGTTCAGATGGTAAAGTCTATTTTAAGAGGGGAAGCAGGCCAGGCATGGTGGCTCAAGCCTGTAATCCCAATGCTTTGGGAAGATGAGGTGAGAGGATTACTTGAGCCCACAGGTTCGAGTCCAACCTGGGCAACTTGGCAAAACATCATCTTTACAATAAAAAGTTAAAAAATAAAATATAGCCAGGCGTGGGTAGCACACGCCTGTAGTTCAGCTACTTGGAAGGCTGAGGCGAAAGGATCGCCGGAGCCCAGCAAATCAACTCTGGGGTGGCCATGAGCATGCCACTGCATGCCAGTTTGGGCGACAGAGTGAGACTCCAACTCAAAAAAAGGGGGGGGGAAGCAAATGGGAACCTGTACACCTTCCTCCCTCATAGCATATTACTCATGTGAAACAATACCATCTTCCTGGTGGGACAGAAGAAATCACAGCCACCATAAAGGAACGGGCCAAAGTTCTAGCCAGCCCAGAGTCCCTTCAGCAGTCCTGTATGGCCAGTAAGAAAATTAGATGGCACCTGGCACATGACAGTAGACTATCAGGAACTAAATAAGGTGGTTCCTGAGATAAATGCTGCTATGCCCAACCGAACTCAAATGACAGAGCAACTAATACAAAACACATGTACTTATCGTGCTCTGTTACATTTGGCTAATGCCTTCTTCAGCATCCCTTTGCACCCTGACTCACGGACCAACGTGCTTTTACCTGGCATGGCCAGCAATGGACATTCCAAGTGTTGCCCCAGGGTTGGCTACATAGCCCCACTATTTGTCATGGAGTGATTGCTAGAGATTTAACCTTCTGTCCATTTCCACATACTGTTAAATAGTTTCATTACACTGATGTTATTACGCTAACCTCTGAAAACTTGTCATTGCTACAGCAACACTTTTGATGTTCTTGTGTGTGCTTCTCCAATCTGGAGGATGAACCATCAACCTGCCAAAGACACAAATTCCAAGACTAGCACTGTAAAATTCCTAGGAGTCACTTGGTTGAGTCTAGGCTTAATTCTTGACAAAATCCAACAATTTTCCATGCCTAAAACAGTTAAACAGTTACAAAATTTTTTAGGTCTTTTGGGATACTTGATGGGCTTTTTATCCTACATTTAGCTCAATGTTTGCATTCCTTCTACTGATTAGTAAAGAAGGGAACTAATTGATGCTGGGATAAGGAACAAGAGCAGGGGTGTCCAACCTTTTGGCTTTCCTGGGCTGTGTCGAGTAAAGAGGAATTGTTTTGGGCTGTACATAAATTATATATTATGTAATATATAATAAAATAATTATATAATTGTATATATTATATATGACTTAAAAATATTTTTATTATAAAGTTTAGAAAAATGAGAACAATATAAAACTAATGGAAAATTTTACCTTGTTTTTGTAAAATGAATCTCCCAGTGTGTGGTTCAATATAAGTGGTCGCAGTTCTTGATGAATTCTCAAGATGCTTATCAGAAACATTTGTTTAAATTTTGCTGTTTGTGTGTTTCATAATTGAAAACAGCTGCTTATAATTGTATGTGCTGCCAAAAAGCTGTGTCATGAATAAGGCGTAAACATCAAAATATGGAATTACTCATGGGGTCATGAAGAATATAAACGCTAAAAAAAAATATGATGTTAAAAGATTTTGCTGGGTGCGGTGGCTAATGCCTGTAATCCCAGCACTTCAGGAGGCGGAGGTGAGAGGATTGCCTGCATCAAGAGTTTTGAGACCAGCCCGGGCAACTTGGCGAGACTTCATCTCTACAATAAATCAAAAGGCTGGGCATGGTGGCGCCTGCCTGTAGTTCCAGCTACTTGGAGGGCTGAGGCAGAAGGTTTACCTGAGCCCGGCAGTTCATGGCTGTGGTGGCCGTGAGTGTGCCACTACACTGCAATCTGGGTGACAGTGAGACTCCTACTCAAAAAAAAAAAAAGGAACTTTGTGGGGCCTCATTACTAGCTGTCTTGGGCCATAGGTTGGACATGCCTGAACAAGAAGCAGCTTTTGAGAAGACTGAAATACTAGTGGCTCTAGCTCAAGCCTTAGGTTCACCCCTTCTGGGATACTAGTGTCTTTAGATGTGACTGTAGGCCCTGAGAGGAAGAGCTGGGCCCTCTGCTGTACATCAGATCCTGAAGATATACAAGCCCTTGCAGCAAGTTGAACCCATAACTGCTGGTTTGCTGGTAACAGTGAGAAGTCTCCCTATTAAGGGCTAGATAAAAGGGTTGTTTACCAGGCCTGCCTCAACTGTTGCCCAGGTTTTTACAGAAGTGGCATGCACACCTGCAACAACATGGTGACCTGTCCAGCACTATGAGACCAGTGCTGTCCCTCTTACGGAGCTCCCATAGGAGATGCCTCCAAGGGTAGGTACATGAAGACACAGTCCCTATTCTGGAACACTTTTGGTACTATGTGTGGATGGCAGTAGCTGTACAACTGCAGACAGATACTATATGGTTTGAGATGGGAATGCAGCAAAACAGTCAATGGGCAGAACTTTGAGCTGCCTGGTTGGTTTGTACCCATGAGCTATGGCCTGTAGTTCTCTGTACAGACAGTTGGGCAGTTTTTAAGGTCCTTACAACTTGGCTTATCCAGTGGATCTGAGATTAGTAGCATATGCTTAAAAAACCCTTACAGGGAGCTGCCATGTGGAAAGACGTTTGGAAAAGTCTACAAGAACCCACCATGAGCCTAACTATGTATCATGTTTCAGCACACCGGTCAGATTCACCTCTTGGTAACATGGAGGCTGCTACCTTAGAAAAAAATTAGAACACTGACTCCCTCACAATCCTCTGAGCTAGCTGACTGGGCACATCAACATGGTGGACATCACAGTGCCTGAATGGGCTAGCACGATTGCCTTTCTGCTATGCAGATTTAACGGTGGCAGTAACTAACAGCTTAATTTGCTCCCACCTGCATCCCCACCACATCCCACATATAGTATGCGAAACATACATAAGACAGCTGCCCCTATGAGGTACTGGCAGATGGACTATATCAAACGCCTGCCAATAAGCTTGGGACAAAACTATGTACTAACTTGTGTAGACACTGCATGGGATTATTGCAGGTCTTCCCTTGCAAAAGGGCATACCAAACAGTTACCATCAGGGCTTGGAACAACTCGGTGTCGTGTATGGATATAGTCCATGCATTGATAGCGACCAAGGTGCACATTTCACTGGACATGATGTCCAATATTGGGCACATGAGAAAGACTTAGATTGGAGATTTCATTTGCCATACTCTTATCCCAGGGATAATTGAAAGGAAAAAATGGTATTTTTGAAAGCACAATTGTGAGCACTCTCGCAATTCAATACCTTGCATGGGTACATGGAGTTTTTTTTTTAAACTTTTTTTTAATTTTAGAAAGCAGGATTTATTAAGAGGACAGAAAAGCTCCCACAGTGGGAGGGGACCTGAGGGGTTGCCTGAAGTTTTTGTCTGAGGCTATAGGAAACTTAATTTGGTTGAAACAAATGCAGGACTGACTTGGGACTACTGCAGAGGAAGATTCATTGACTGTGGTTATAACAAAGGTCTGGTCAGATGCATTTCTGCCAGAGCTAATAAAAGGCTCATGGCAAATGTTATTTAGGACTCCCCAAGACCTTGAGTCAGAGGAGGGGACACTTGAATGGGGTTGGACTGGTGCCTTCCCCCAGGTTGGATAGATTAATTTTTGCCAGAAAGTGAGGCATTCCGTGGCCAGCTAGCATGATCTTTGTTGATCCTGTTGGAGTCTGGCCAAAATGTATCACATATCAATACACTGGAACATGACTCCTTTTCAGGGGCACTCTGGTCAGCTGTTTCTTTTTAACATGGTCTTTTGCTGACCCTGTAACTTTACAGATAATACCAGCACCTTCAGCCCTCAGGCAGTATGTTTGGTATGCACTCTCAACCCACAGTATGGAGAAGAACTGACCCAACCTTCTGTGTCTCCCAGTGGCTTTCTTCTTGGTTTAGTTCTGGGGGCTTATAATGGCAACAGCTGTTACTAATTTTTGGTCTTGTCATTGTTATAGGTATAATTGCCTGTTGTTTGTATTGTTGTTGTGGCTTCTGCTTACAAGTAGAAAACAAATTGATGCAATGTGTCAGTCACCCACACCAAAGAAATGACTGCAGCACCCCTCCCCTCTAGAGGCTCAGGTACCCTCATGGAAGAAGTAGGTATGTGAGGTTGTCCCGAGTGTAAGAATGTTTCTGCTTTTAGGCCAGGGAATCGTAATGTTATCATACAAATTATAGGCTATGACACATACAGCATTCTTGTCTGTTCTGGGGGGATTGCCTGGGTTTTGCACGTTTTCCCTATGGTATATAAGTCCTGGGTCTGGGGAGTAACCGTGTGGATATCTACTGTGCTTCTGTCTGTAAGTTCCTGCAATAAATCACCCAAAACTGACAAACTGAATTTGCCTCCTGCCTTCTTTGGTTTCTCAGCTTCTTTGGCATTTGGGGGTCACTTTGTATATATGGCCCCTCATGAAACAATGTTGATTTCTGCATTTTCCTTAGAGCAGAATGAGTGGAAGATCGTCACAGTTTTATCTTGTAAGAAGTCTTCATATACTTAGAGCATATGGGTTGGTTACTTCTTTGCGGATTCTGACAGATAAACTAAGTCAACACTGGCTGTTAGTAGGTCCTGCTATGTTGGTTTTATGACTTCCAAAGTGTAATTCTGGGACTATCTTTTTGCTCCAGTAGCCTGTATAAAATATAATAATTGCTGTTCGTCCTGTGTGAACATCTTATGTAAGTAAATGTTCTCTGGTAGTTTGTCTTTGAAGCAGAATGATGAGAGTAGCCCATCATCTGTCAGCTCACAGCCAATATTGAAAAGTATGAACGAAACATTGAATGCTGGTGCTTCCTGAACCATTCTCTCACCCTGTTTGTCTCTGACAATTGTATAATACTATTCTCCTTACTGTTTTCCATCCTATAAATATTTATTCAATCAGATATCATGTTTTTAGTATTGCTGAATTTATCAATATACTATGTTTTCAAACTTAAAGAGACTCTGATTGTGTCTTCATGGCTAAGTGCAGGAAGGAGAAGTAAATTTCATTTCTGTAACTAAAATGTAGAAAAAAAACTTTCTAGTACTGTGTTTCTACAAGGAACCTTGTACATAGGACTCAGAACTTGGGCAGATGTTAAGTTATCTGTGTTTTCACCCACTTAAAAAAGTTGGCAGTCTGTGGAAATCATTTTACATATATTTAGGCTCAGTTATAAGGAATTGTCTTTTTTAAGCATTCTAATAACAATCTAATAATTCTAAAAATCTAGATATATTTTGTTACTGAGAACAAAATACACATTTTTAAAAAATTTGGACTTACATTATTTATTTTTTTAATTTTATTTTAAAGATGTGGTCTACGATTCAAGATTTTGTGTACAGTTGGTCATTGTACAAGTAAAGTTTAGCCCCACTTTGCCTGGTTTGAGATCAGGTATCCGTATACCCTTATTAATGTTATGTGCTTCCCCTCCGTCCCTGGCCAATCCCTTTCTTTCAACTTTATTTCAACAGGATATTTTATAAACATGTATTTGTATGATGTTTCACAATTAAAATTTTTAGGTGAAATTGGAAAATAATCCTGTTACTATGTGTAGGAAAAAAAATTTGCTTCTGTGTACTTTTTAAAAAAAAGTATATTCAAAGCATTAAATAGGTAAACAGTTTCTGAACTAACAGTTTTACCTAAAATGAATGCATGAACTAGGAGTTTTCAGTTAAAATGATTTTTTTTTTTACATCTTTGGGAGACCTCTGTAAATATTAGATTCTTGCTAGGAAGTGAAAAGTAACTGTTAAATGGAAATTGTTGGCTTTTACAAAATAATTGAAAAATAGTTGACTTGGTCCCATTTGCTAATAACTCTTTTGAGTAAGTATAGTGTGCCCAAGCCAAACCAATTCTTCTAAACTAATACTAGACTACTTGAAGCCATTATATCACAGTGGGCATTCCTTTTACTAACAGGTTGGTTTCAGCAGCTGGGCTAGAAGAGATTAAGACTCTGTTACATCAGGGTGACAAATGGGGACTTTTTCTCTTAAGCAGTATTACCAGTTTCTTTGAAATGCTGATGTTCATGGCAGTAGAGTCAAAACATCCTTCAAGGAATGTCAACTGGCCCACGGTACGTGGGTGCTTTGTATGTATGTTCGGGGGTCAAGTTGTTATCACCCCTATTCCCGTAGGCTGTCCTCACTTGGACTAGGTGTTGCAGGGAAGCAACCAGTGTGGCACTTGCCCAGGAAGGCCACACAGCACTGGGGCTGTGCACACAGTTTGAGTCTGTAGAGCAGGCAGGAGGGTGGTCCTGCTTCTGCCATTACCCTGCCACTTATCTGGGCCTCAGTTTAGTTATCCATAAAACGCAGGCAGTAATTTCTGTCTTCAAGGGTTGTGATTAAATGAGCAGGTATATGGTGAATTGCTTGGCAAAATGGCTCACACTAAGCATAACAGTCTCTTGATTTTTAAGATCTGTGGTCTTTTCTACCTTCCTGTCCTCCTTGTCCATGGCAGTTAACATCTCAGTATTTGGGTAGCACCCCCTGGAATGTCCACAGGCCTGCCCCCTCCTCCTATCTTTTCTGTCACCAGCCTTTCTTTTGGTTCATGAATATGAGCAACTGCAGAAAGCTACCTAGCATTACCAGGAAGATTAACAATCCTACCACATGAGGAAATAATGCAGAATGAGTGATAATTGGGGCAACAACCAGTAAAGTCTTGGAGAAGAGTGCTTTATGTTCCTCAATATTTACATCATTAAGCAAGAAAGTGTGTTAATCTGCACTTGGAAGTTAATATGGTATATTGCAGGATAAGTGAGTTAAGAGCCACAGACTAGCTTTTTGGTTTTTGAAAGAGCTGTTAACAGCAAGAATTGTATGGCCAGGAATCTATATGATACAGGTATGTGCATTTGTCTGACCAAGCATAAAGGGATTTTTGCCTCCATTGACCTAGATCACTGGATTATGAGCCCATCAAGTTCCTTCCCAATCACAAACATCACTCATGACACACACCCCTACAGGTAGCAGAACAAGTAACAGCTAACATCCACAGGGCACGTACTGGGTGATTTAACCTTATCAGTCTGTGCATATGTTATCTATCCCACACCGTGATGTAACTGAAGAGTGCTTTTGAGGACCTGTTCCACTAAAGCAAAATAACAATAAAAATGTCACACAAATGGATAGAAATTATATTGTGATCTTTTGTTTTTGTTCTTCTTATAAAATGTTTAGACTTGCTTGTGCCTCTGCTTTAAACAATAGAATCTGGGTCTCTGCTGCAAGTTGTGTTAGTTTCCCTTTCCTTAAGGGAGAAATAAAAGATTAAGAGTCTCTGCTCACAGAAATATACAGAGAGTGCCAAAAAAATGTATACACATTTTAAGAAAGGAAAACCTGTATTAAAATTGTAATAACCAATATATACTGATAACAAGAGATGACTACAAGTCACAGTTAACTTCTGCAGTTGCAAAAGATGCTCAAAGTGGTTACCATGAGCATCCAGACACTTCTGATTATGTGAACCAAAAGTATACATTTTTTTGGTCCGTCCCCCCCCCCAGTATGAGGCTGCTCAGGAGCAGTCTAAGCTGGCATTTTCTCTAGTCTCCACTCTTGCTTTCTCCCTCCCTTCCAGGAACAATGACAGTACTTAATTTTAGTATGGACTTTTATACAGTGACGCCCCAAAATTAAATTCTTGAGGAAAGAATCCTGTCCTTGTACATACATAGAAGTGCAATAAGAAGCCTATGTCGCCTTCCTCTGGAGGACAAGCGTATGACTGAATAGAGAATGGCACCGATCGAGTTGTGTTTTGTTTTTTGTCTCCTGTGGTACAAGAAATAATGTAATTTTATGTACAAGAAATAATGTAATTTTATGTATACTTCTCCAGAATTGAAGTAGATTCATAGCACACCAGAACTATTTAGACTTACTGAGTTTTATGTATCACATTTGCTACGTTGATGCCAATTGGGAATTGTGAATTTCTGAAGTTAGTCCAAGAGACTTGAATGTTCTTACCAACCAGACAGTATTTGTAGACTACAACTTTGTCCCCTTCTTCTACTCCGTCGTCCATGTAAATGATTCACTGAACTGTGTGCAAGGGACGTTACCTTCAAGTACTTGATTTTGAACCAGAAGGACCCATGGTATTACAGGAAATTCGGTTGAAACGTTCCATAGAGAAACCAAAACTCTTTTAAGGAAGCATGGCAATAACCCTGGGATTGATAATGCTATAACTTCTCATATAGCTGTTTGATTTACTCATATATTTTGATTTTTATTTCAGATTCAACCCTATGAAAAGATAAAGGCCAGGGGGTTGCCTGATAATATATCTTCTGTGTTGAACAAGTTAGTGGTGGTGAAACTCAATGGTGGTTTGGGAACCAGCATGGGCTGCAAAGGTCCTAAAAGTCTGATTGGTGTGAGGAATGAGAATACCTTTTTGGATCTGACTGTTCAGCAAATTGAAGTGAGTAACATTTAGCCTTTCTCCAGAGATACTAAAATAGTTTTTAGGTTATCATAAATGTTGTATTATAAAATGTAGCAGATACGAATTTGAGCTAATCAAAGAGCTTGCTATCTTTAGTCTCTTTATTAGTGCTTTAAAAAAAGGTTCAGTGTTCCTTAGGGCGATGTAAAAGCTTTTGATCTTTTTTTTTTT
This sequence comes from Cephalopachus bancanus, assembly GCA_027257055.1. NCBI lineage: Eukaryota > Metazoa > Chordata > Mammalia > Primates > Tarsiidae > Cephalopachus > Cephalopachus bancanus. The sequence goes on from JAPVLO010000315.1 coordinate 1,412,512, forward strand.
TTGAGTTGGAGTCTCACTCTGTCGCCCAGACTGGAGTGCAGTGGCCGCTCCCGGCCACCGCAGCCTCGACCTGCTGGGCTCCGGCGATCCTTCCACCTCAGCCTTCCGAGTAGCTGGAATTACAGGCATGCGCTACCACGCCCGGCTGATTTTTTGATTTATTGTAGAGATGAGGTCTTGCTGCCCAGGCGGGTCTCGAACCCGCGGGCTCAGGAGCTTTTGATCTTAAATGGCATTTGTGGTGACTGGAAATCTCTGGAACTGGTCAGGCACTCCTTTGATATCCCCACCCTTCCACCCCTTTTCTAGTGGCAACCTTCATCAAGGCTGGGATGATCTGGCTTTATTAACCCCCTTTTGGGAAGGTGGGGAGAATGTCACATATCGGGTTGGATGCCATGGATGCTAAGAACTGTTTTTGACTTCTCTCTTAAGAGACCAAGTCATTAATCATAGACTATAAGCTCTTTCAGGGGCAATGACCCTATCTTTTTCACCTTTTTATCCCTATTGTCTAGTATAGTGCTGGCAACTATAATCATAATACCAGCAGTAGCTATGGCTAACATTTATCTAGCACTTATGACTACCAAGTGTTATTTTAACCTCTTTACATTAATTGATTCATTTGTTCCTCTTAACAACTCTGTAAGGTAAGTACTGCTATCATCCTTATTTTACAGATGAGGAAGCTAAGGCATGTAGAGGTTGAGTTACTTGCCCAAGGTTCCCTAGCTTAGTTAGGAAGTACAGAATCAAAATTTGAACATAGGGCAATCTGACTTCTAAGGCCTAGTTTCCTTCCCATTCTGTGCTGCCTCTTAGCTCCTCTGAAAGATTGAAAAGATTTCACTTGTGGTGTGATTCAGAATTCTTGATCATTAATCCTGAGAATGGCGAGTCATGTCTTTGAAACATTTCTGCTTTCATCCTTACAGAGCTCTGAACATAAGAGTAAATGCTTAATCAGCACTTGCGCAGGAAGGCCACATAGCACTGGGGCTGTGCACACAGCTTGAATCTGTGGGGCAGGCAGGGGGGTGGTCCTGCTTCTGCCATTACCCTGTCACTTATCTGGGCCTCAGATTAGTTATCCATAAAACGCAGGCAGTAGTTTCTGTCTTCAAGAGTTGTGTTTAAATGAGCAGGTATGTGGTGAATTGCTAGCAACATGTCTGGCTCACTCTAAGCATTTATGTCAAATCTACACATTTAGCTATATATATAGATGATGTCATAGACATTTTGTCATTAACTGTTAAGAATTAATTTTACATTTGCTTACAAGCAAAAGAAAAGTAAGTCTGGGTAATCCGAATGTTATTTTCCTCCCTAGCATTTGAATAAAACCTACAATACAGATGTTCCTCTTGTTTTAATGAACTCTTTTAACACGGATGAAGATACCAAAAAAATACTACAGAAGTACAATCATTGTCGTGTGAAAATCTACACTTTTAATCAAAGCAGGTACAAGGAATAAAAATTTACTCTGGGTGTGTTACTCCTGGGAAAGGACTTGTCTTGTTTATAACAGAGGAATCTCAAGATATTCATGTGTCAAGGATTAATGTTTGCAAGTGTTTGATGTCTTTAGAAGCTGAACATTTGGTAATCGATATGTGATTATTATAATCACTCTTTGGTTCTGTAACTTCCAATGTTTAAAAGGCAATCAGCTTGTGATTCTGTTCCATGTCTAGAATATTTGAGGATAGCTTAGGTCTTTGCATTCTGAGGGAATATTTGGTTTCCAAGTGGGTCTGTGAAAATCTTTCTATATCCTGCAATATTGATAACCTTCTTTTATATGGGAAGGAATTTCTTCAACATCCTGAATAGGCTTGGGGATAATTTAATAAATTCTAGAGAAAAATCTACTTTGGAGAACGCAGAGTGAGGAAAAAAGGAATTCAGATGATGAACTTTGAATGAAGTCCAGGCAACTGGGGAAATAAGGCTTTTAAGAAGGGACATCAGTCTACATGAACTTCTACAGAAGGCACATTTCTAAAATTTTACCATTTGTTTGGTTATATTTGTAAATTTGTTTTCCCATGGTTCCTTTCTTACATCACAGAAGCTTTGCCTCTATTTTCTGGTTTGTCTTCATCCTATTGCAGTTCTAGTTCTTCTGGTTTTTTTCTCCCATAGCCAGCCTTATCTGTATTCTCACTAGTGGTGGGAAGAAGACATCCTGGAATGCTAACCTGATGCTGACTTTCTAGGAAAGAAAGAGAACTACCCCAAATATATCTGTTTGTAAAAATGGGCAGCTTTTCTTAGATTGGTTTTCAGGGAAAAGAACAGTCCCACAACCAAATAAATTTGAGAATTTACACAGATAATGCGATATTTTCTTAAATGGATTCACCTATAATTACTTACTAATGATAGACTCTGAAAGAAGTGAGATTTTATTTATTTTTAATGCATTATTTTCCTTGAAGGTCTGGAATGCTCTACAGAGTCAATGTTGAAAAAGAACTTTTTTTTTTTTTTTTTTAAGGTACCCGAGGATTAATAAAGAATCTTTACTTCCTATAGCAAAGGATGTATCTTACTCAGGGGAAAATACCGAAGCTTGGTACCCTCCAGGTCATGGTGATATCTACGCCAGCTTCTACAACTCTGGTTTGCTTGATACCTTTATAGGAGAAGGCAAAGAGTATATTTTTGTGTCTAACATAGATAATTTGGGTGCCACAGTTGATCTTTATATTCTTAATCATCTAATGAACCCACCTAATGGAAAACGCTGTGAATTTGTCATGGAAGTCACAAATAAAACGCGTGCAGATGTAAAGGTAAATATTGAGAGGAGGCAGTTTGGGGATTCATAATTACACATTTCATAGATTATTTAGTTAAAGCTTCTTTTTAATTTTTTTAATTTTTTAATTTTTTTTTTTTGAGTTGGAGTCTTACTCTGTCGCCCAGACTGGAGTGCAGTGGCCGCTCCCGGCCACCACAGCCTCGACCCGCTGGGCTCCTATGATCCTTCCGCCTCAGCCTTCTGAGTAGCTGGAATTACAGGCGCGCGCTACCACGCCTGGCTGATTTTTTGATTTATTGTAGAAGTGAAGTCTCGCCTGCCCAGGCGGGTCTTGAACCTGCGGGCTCAGGCAATCCACTCACCTCAGCCTCCCAAAGGCGCGGGATTACAGGCTGAGCCACCAAGCCCAGCAAAGCTTCTTTTTTAAAGTTTCCATTTTAAACAACACATTTTTCCATTTGATATCATTGTAAAAAAGATGATATTCGCCAGGCGTGGTGGCTCACACCTATAATCCCAGCAATTTGGGAGGCCGAGGTGAGAGGATTACTGGAGCCCATGGGGTCAAGACCAGCCCGGGCAACTTGGTGAGACCTCATCTCTACAATTAAAAAAAAAAATTAACCAGGTGTGGTGGTGCATGCCTGTAGTTCCAACTACTTGGAAGACAGAGGCAGAAGGATTGCCTTAGTCCAGCAGGTCAATGCTGTGGTGGCCATGAGTGTGCCACTGCACTCCAGCCTGGGTGACAGAGTGAGACTCCAACAAAAAAATAAATAAATAAAAGGCAAAAATATCAAGAGTGGAGTACCTTCAGTTCTGTTTGACATGATAGTGTGTATCATAAATCCAGAATTAATAGTATTGAAATATTCTTTAATGTTTGGATAATCTATCAGCAATTTTAATTGAAAACAGTTCCACATATATTTATGAGATAAATCTGAAACACGTGAAACCCTTTCAATAAGTTTATTCAAACCTTTAATTGTCTAGTTTGGCACTTAAGTGTTTCTATTTCATTGTCTCTTTTATGAAAACTTTCTATTTCTGCAGGATGTATTTATGTATTTTTAATATTATCACTGTAGTATCTCTGTACTTGAAAAATGCACTTGATTTGGTGCAAGAGACTAATTTATATAAGCTTGTCATGACACTTGGCTTTTGATAAAATATCACATAAGCTTTTACTGCTTACCCTCAAGTAAGAAAGTAGACAGTGTGTGAATGGCCAATCCCTGGCCTGGATTCTATGCCTTTTGCATATGTCCTCCTCACAGGAGTGAATGCCCCTCTCTTCCTACACAGCTGTGGCCTGGTAGCTGTAAGAACAACTCCAACCTGAGGCCACTCAGGGGCTATATCTCATCTCCTTGTGCGTCTGTCTCCCCTTTCTTCCCCTGTCCTAGAACCTGTCAGAAGAGGGCCTGAGGCGGTAGGACTGTTTAGTGACAGCAATTTGGGAAAAGGAATGGCTGTTACTGTAGCACACCTTAGAAAAGTGAGGAAGACCCTCGTGTCCTCCCAGGGCTTTTATTATGGACAAGATGGTAAATATATGGACATGTATACAGACAACCTGAATTATATTCTTTGGTTCTACCTTCAAAAATGTTGCTTTGTGTTCTGGAAGAGTATATCATCAGTGTATTTTCTATGAAATTCATAGACCATAAACAATATAGGATGTTATGATGGGGAAAGACATGGAGGCACTCACTATTTTCTGCCTTTCTAGGGTGGGACACTCACTCAATATGAAGGCAAACTGAGACTGGTGGAAATCGCACAAGTGCCAAAAGCACATGTTGATGAATTCAAGTCTGTATCAAAATTCAAAATATTTAACACAAACAACCTATGGGTTTCTCTTGCAGCAGTTAAAAGGCTGCAAGAGCAAAATGCCATTGACATGGAAATCATTGTGAATCCAAAGGTAAGCCAAGGTAGTGGCCCACTGGGCCTGCTGGTTCCTAAGGTCATAGTAGGCCCCACAGACCTTACTACCTGCTCCCTCTGCCCCATCTATCCCATTGGTTATTCCTTTTGGCCTTCTTAGACTCTCCAGCTTTTAGCCCTGTCTTCTAGAGTTTGCCCTCTATATAGAGTCACACCCCTATAGTGTGCCAAGTTGTGGTGCCCATTATTTGACCCTGGGCTTTGGTAATGGGAAAAGCACAAGGCTCAAAAGTGAAGGATATACTTCAGTCTTAGCTGTTGCTTTGACACTCATAGGTCATTTGGCCGTGGGTAGTTTGCATGAGTGTTCTGAATCTCTGGTTCTGTATTATACAATGGAAATGATAAGAGTTGTAAGACTGAAAAAAGATCATATATATAAAAGTTTGGCATATGGTAGGTTCCTGATAAATGTCAGTTCTCGAAATTCTGTTTCCTCATTGTATCTCTTAAGCCACTTTCCACATATTAGCTATCCCACACCAAATTGTAGGTGCCTAACCACCTCTGTTCTCCACTCTCCCCCTGCAATTTCTTACAGACTTTGGATGGAGGCTTGAATGTCATTCAATTAGAAACTGCAGTAGGTGCTGCCATTAAAAGTTTTGAGAATTCTCTAGGTATCAATGTTCCAAGGAGCCGTTTTTTGCCTGTCAAAACCACATCAGATCTCTTGCTTGTGATGTCAAACCTCTACAGCCTTAATGCAGGATCTCTGACGATGAGTGAAAAGCGGGAATTTCCTACAGTGCCCTTGGTTAAATTAGGCAGTTCTTTTACCAAGGTATGTAACTATAAACATGTGAATTCATATTTCTCAAATGTATAATTATAAAGATACTGATATACATGTGAATTGGAGACATGTGAATTGGAGCAGTCTCTGCTGCTGATATCTTTTAATGGGAATCGACCATAGAAGATAAAGATGTACTTTGTATTTGAAATGTGATTATTATGGAAAGTAGAAAATAATTTTTAAATTTTGGCACTTTTTACCTTATGTCTTTTCCAAGACCAATTCTGCTTTTATCAGTGGGAGAAGGTGAATTCTGGTTTAACAAATAATTATTGAGTTCCTACTGTGTGCCAGACAGTGTTCTAGGTGCTAGGAATTTAGCAGTAAATAAAACAGACTCAATCCTTGTCTTCATGGAACTAACATTCTAGTGAGTAAAGAATGACCATAAGTAAATAAATCAAATGTATAGTATGCCAAGTGATGGGAAATGCTATGGAGAAACATGAAGCAGGGATAGAGAATAGAGAATATGTGGGTGGGCTGGTGTTCATGAAATTTTACATTGGGTGGCTGCAGATGGCCTCACTGAGAAGTTGAGTGTGTCTGACACATAGGTATTTGGGCGAGAAGTATTCCAAGCAGCAGGAACAGTAAGTACAGTAAGTCCTCAGGATCATCAATAGGTTCTTGGAAACTGTCACCTTAAACAAAACAACATATAACAAAACTAATTTTACAATAGGCTCATTTATGTAAACAAGAGTTAAGTTCCTACGGCTTATTTCTGGTCACAAAAACATCACAAAGCAACATAACCAAAAACATCTAAATAAAGACCAAAACACCTCTATATTAAAATTGAAATAAACATGAGGTATGCACATATTTAAGAAAAGTTAATAAAAAGGTAATGTCTTACTTATTCCAGTTCAGTGTCTTTGGTGGCAGCTCAGGCCACGAAGTGGAACCAACCCTGGACAGGACCCATCCCATCCCATCCCATTGTAGGACACACACTCACACACACACACTCAGTCACTCAGACTGGGACCATTTTAGATGAACCAGTTAACCTAGCCATGTACATCATTGAGATGTGGGAAGAAACCAGAATAACTGGAGAAAACTCAGATAGTGGCCCTGGCCTGGAATTCATTTTTTTCCCCCTCATCAACATTATAATGGAACAACATTGAATGAAACGTCATTTGAGGACCTGTGTAAAGCAAATCCTCACCCTAGCATGATAGTGAAATTCAAAAAATTTAGTCCTGTTATAAAGGCTAATGAAATGTGGCAGAGTAAGCCTTTGTGGTTGGTCTATGGGATCGTGTTATGCCACCCAAGTCTATTTGAGTCCTGGGCATGGTTTACTGCCACCTAGTGTGGATGTGTGGACTGCAGATGAGGAATTAAAAACTATGAATGCATGTGTCCTGAATGTCAAATGAAGAAAACATTTCAAGGAAGAGGGTAAGGTCATGTGTCAAATGCTGCTGCTGATTCAAGTAAGAGAAATGAGAATTCACCATTAGATTTATTAATATGGAGGTTTTGAAGTCTGAGAGGCATAGATTTAAAAGAGAATGGGAGAAGATGAACTGGAGATAGGAACTAGGAGACTCACTCAAGGGCTTTGCCTTAAGCCTGCAATCCTGGCACTCTGGGAGGTGGAGGCGAGTGATTGCCTGAGCCCGTGCGTTTGAGACCAGCCCGGGCAGCTTGGCAAGACCTCATCTCTACAATAAAAAGTTAGCTGAGGGTGGTAGCGCACAACTGTAGTTCCAGCTACTTGGAAGGCTGAGGCGGAAGGATCACCGTAGCCCAGCAGGTCGAGGCTGCAGTGGCCGGGAGTGTGCCATTGCCCTCCAGCCTGGGCGATGGAGCAGGACTTCGACTCAAAAAAAAGAGAAAGAAACACAAAAATGGGCCCTCGGTAGGAAGGAATATAAGATTTGAGAGTTATTTTTAATATGGGAGAATTTATAGCATATTTATACATTGGGAATTGATGCAGTTAAGGGGGGGATGGAAGACAGAGAATTGCTGGAACAATTTCCTTACACAGGTCATAAGAAGGGATCTAATGCACAAATGAAGAGGTTGCCTTTAAGTAGAAATAGAAGTCCAATTCCAGTAGCCTTAGGGGACATGATGGGGTGGTGGATGGAAGCCAGTGGAAGTTTTCTGATTGCTTCTATTTGCTTAGCAAAACAGGAAAAAGGTCATAAAGACAATCTCTAGTACTTGTAAATCTGTAAGGAAATAAGAGGCAAAGATAGTTGTGCCATTGCCCTTCCTAAAACATGCTCCTCCTCTTTCTGAATTTACCGTCCCCTAAACCCAGCTCCAGTATAGCCTGCTTCAAACCATGATGAACTCTCCCTCTTTTTCCAGCTAAATCCAGATTATGTGAAGTATTCATCTGGCTCTTAGTATGTTGGTTGGTTATCTTTTTTTTAATTTCTGATCTGTTCAACTATATTCTAAATTGCTTACTTGTAGGGACAGTGTTTCTGTCACTCAATCTTTCCTACATAGGATCTAGCAGCATATAGTGAGTAAGTAGGTGCTTCTCATAGAAGACCTGAGCTTGGCCATAAAATATTTTATAGTTTAAACTTTCTTTTGTTAATATAATTCCTATTTGTCTGTGAACACACTTTTGAAACAATTTTTGTTTCTACTTTTCTCTAAAGGTTCAAGATTATCTAAGAAGATTTGAAAGTATACCAGATATGCTTGAATTGGATCACCTCACAGTCTCAGGAGATGTGACATTTGGCAAGAATGTTTCATTAAAGGTATATTGTTATAAAGAAAATTAAACTTCCTTTTTTTTTTTTAAAGGCAGGGTCGTGCACTGTTGCCCAGGCTGGAGTGCAGTGGTATGATTACAGCTCACCACAACCTCAACCTCCTGGGCGCAAGTGATCCTCTTGCCTCAGTCTCACAAGCAGTTAGGACTTCAGGCATGTGACACCTGGCCATTTTTTTGGTAGAGGTGAGAGTCTTGCTATGTTGTGTAGGCTGGTCTGGAACAAGTGGCCTTGGCCTTCCAAAGTGCTGGGATTACTTTGTGTGAGACACTATGCCTGGCCTAAAATTGCATTCTTATAGCTTTATGAAACAGGTCTCATTTTCTGGTCTAGTCTAGAAGTTAGTGAGATAAATACATTTTTTAAATGAGTGGATACAGACATCAAATAGGTTGCAACAGTATTTAGTATTGTCTTCCACTGATATACAACCTAGTTAACACACAAGCATAATTGTATATAGGAATTTCATGTAAATAGCATTCAAATGAAAGCAAACACTGATTAGTAATTGAACTGGTACTATTTTATTGAAATGAGACAATCTTTAAAATAGGATCACTCTTAGCACTAGCTCACTAAATATGACTATTTGAATGAAAGTAGAAAAAATGACAACTTCGTTTATACTGAATATGTAATCTATTCCTGTTAAAGAACTCTGTTGTCATCAGTATAAAGATGTTTGTTTATATCATTGTAGTACTTGGGTGCTTTGATGAGTATTATTCCAGCCTCGCCTAAGGAATAGGAGTGAAATAGGGGTATAAGTATTAAAGCTCACAATTAAAGATACGACAGCTTTTTCCTAATGAAGTAACTTTTTAAAAACTCCATAAATCAGATTTCATGAACTCTTCCCATTAAAGCTACTTAAAGAACTTGCTAAAACAAAAAATACATATATTGAACTTTATTGCTGATACTGCCTAAAGACTCACTTTAAGATATGAAAAGTCAGTAAAACTTAAAAAACAAAAAACAACAACTACATGTAACTATAAACCAAGCACCTTTTAATTTCTTTCTGAAGTTTGGATAATGTTGGTGGCCCTGCAAGTAGGCCTTTAAACACACTAGTTATGCTGTGGCACTGGGTCCACTTCCCCATCTCGGCACCCTAGAACTACTGCCAGGATGGTTACAGAAGGACACATTACAATTTTCCTTAACATGTTTTTTTGTTTTTCATGTTTAATATTGTTTATAAATACAATTACTCCACTATAAAAAGAGTTGTACATAAACTTGGTAATTGTAAGATAAACAAATTGCATTTCAGTTGTAGTTGCAAATACACTTTTGCATTTTGTCTTCCCTGTCACTTAGGGAACGGTTATCATCATTGCAAACCATGGTGATAGAATTGACATCCCACCTGGAGCAGTATTAGAGAACAAGATTGTATCTGGAAACCTTCGCATCCTGGACCACTGAAATGAAAAGTATTGTGGACACTTTATGCTAGTTATGGGCTAAATCATTTCCTACAATGAAATGTTCTCTAGGATTCTAAAATAGGCAGGTACTTTACTATGTTACTGTACCCTGCAGGGCTGAGTTTTAAAGTAGGTTTTTCCACAGATGCTTTTAGTCTAAGAAAAGCACAGGTGGAGCAATACTTTCCTTCTTTGAAGAGGATCCTGAAAGTTAGTTCATCTTAAAGTGCAATATTGTTTAATGTTAAAACTGGGGCAGCTTTGCTGGAAGAACTTTAAACAGAAGCCTCTCAATGTTGGTCACTTTGAATTGCTTGTGATTTCAAAAATAAAGCGGTGAAGCAATACTTGTGTATGCTTGTGCTTTATAATGCTAACTATGAAATGGTGAAATAAAGTGATTTTACTCTTGCTGAACAGTGACTATATAAGTTAGACAGTTTGCTTTCTGAATATTTAGGTACTCTAGCTAGTTACCTAGCAAGTCAATTTTTGGGCATTTCTTAACCACATCATTATTTCCATAGGAATTAAACGTGAAAATATTTAGTACCTTTCATCTAGTTCTAAAACTGGGATGCCTGCCATGCTTTCTACAGACTCTCCATTTACTGAAACAAAGTGGCATTTCTTTTCCCAGCTAAAGGGGGTAGTAGGCAGAAGGAGGACATTTCTTTCACATCCTTGTACTTTTGTATAGTAGGTTAGGGGTATAACGTCATAAAAAGTTCCTTTTCCCTAAAGCTTCACTTCCTGTACCTTGTTTATCTTTGAAAAATGTTCACTAATAACCTTTCTAGTCAATTCTGGTAGTTTAATTTATACCTTTTTCTCTAAGAATCAATTGCATTTTCTAATTCATCCATACTTGTTTGAGTAGGCTGTTTAAGTTCACGGTATACTATTAAAAAAAAAAGTTGCCTTTTAAAGTCTGGTAATTTTTTATAGCTTTATTTTAGACAGTTTAAGAACCAACGACATCCCTCTGTAACGAAAAAGGAAAGAAAACAAACTTTCCTTTAAAAAAACCCAAAGAGCACAAAATAAGACTATTTCATTGTACATAACACCACAAGATTAGGCACTCTGACAGGGTGAGGCAAGATTCTTGGTGTGAGGTGAGTCACAGGCACTTTCATTTCAGAGTGCTCCTGATTCTAATTTTGAAGGGTAGGTTTTATAAAAATCTTTAACTTACTTGTCACCTGTGGCCCCAACACAGCAGCCTATATTTTAAAAGTTCTGTTTCTCCCTGGTCTGGCGAACAATCCTTATACACATCAAAAGTAACTTAAAAATAAGAATCCAAGGGGGCCATACTTCATGTTATCTAAATGTTAAAATGAGAGCTCAAAAGTAGGCAGATTATATGAACACATAGTCTCACCTCTGCTAGAAATAAAAAGGGGAAAAAATGCCACCCCAAACCCTTCATAGATAGTTTTATAAAAATACAGATATTAAACTGTAGCCTTTTGTATACCACTTCTTAAATGTATTTAAATTAGTTGCATAAATAAATGCCAGTATCTTATTCTTTAATTATTACTTGTAATCAGCCTTTCAAGTATTTATTTAGACAGCCCTGGAAGGCTTTACCCAGTCGACATATGGTGGTAGTAGAAATATTAAATACACAGTACACAAAACCTAAACTTGACATTGGTCACTAAACAAAAATTGAATTCCTAAATCCAAGCAATCAAAAGATGTTTATTTTTTTATAGAAAGATCTGTAAAAAAATAATTTTTCAAATGCTTTACTTTCATAGAGAAAACTTCCTACAGAGGTTGACTAAGATTTCAATATTTTAAATTGTACCATCATTAAATAAGGTGGGACACCATATGAATTTCATTGCACTGAAGAAATGCAAAGCATTTTTTAATATAAAGTATACAGAGCATTCTAGTCAGCTACAGCTGTGTTACAGCTATGTGTTCTTTTGGATTTGGTCCAAAGAAACCTGAGTCTGTTTCCAGAGAGAATGAAAAATGTTATAGACACCTGATCAGTTACTCCTCACTGAAGGATGCACAAAAATGGCATTCCTCATAGATCCCACTGAATCCAGTTTCCCAACACTGATACATTACTGTTCCCCTTCCCCCACCCCAGTTCACTTTGGGTTCCAGGTTCAGTTCTCAAATCATAGGCATCCAAAATTTCTTCATAAACACACATCCCGTGGTCAGATGAGCTACCCGGTTTTCCAGTATGATATCACCTCTTCTGTTCCCAGATCTCGGCCATATTTAGGTCCAAATCTTTAAGGCCTTTTAAGGCTTGCAGATTTCCAGTGTAAAAAGCTACATCTGCTGTGACCAACCTAAACATTGAAGAGAAAATTATTTTTAAATATCAAACTTTTTATTCAGATATTTAAAGTGACAATGTTCAGAGTCAAAGTCCTATTCTAAAGTCTATTTTAAGTATTACTTAAAATTCATATTTCCTAGGGACCAAATGGCAACATGGTTCTCTTAAGATTCCTGCTATCATATTGTTAGGCTATCTAATGCTTTATTTCAATAATAAATATTTGGAAAAGGAACACAATCAATACATGTTAGAGTCAGTTTCTTAATAAATTTTGTCCAGTTAAACCAGATTAATCTTAAAACAGCATGAATTAAAATGCAGAGAAAATAATGGGTTAAACAAAAGTATTTTTGATTGGTTAGCACTAAAGTATACATAGAACAGAAAGTCAAGGAAAAGATAGGCCAGGTTTCCTAAGCACCACCTAAGAAGTTAAATGAAGGCTGGTATTCATGTATGTAAATGCTACCGAATATAAAACTTGACACACATAATAACATGATGAAAAAGAAAAGAACTGCACTTTTGAGTATTGAGCTACATATCTGAAAGAACATTTCCTTTAGACACTGAGCTATTTAAGAATAAATAGGAATTATTTACCCTTGATTCATTAAAAAAGATGAAACATGTCTTTAAAAAAATGTCATAAAAAGTGCTGATTTGGTTACTAATTTGCTCAACTGGAGTTTCATTTTTTTAAAATGCAGTTATATTCTGAGGTCCAGAAAAAATTTTGAAAGATGAAGAACTGTTAGAGGATTAAAACAATAAGTACATTAGAAGTGTTTAACACATGGACAGCTGATTTGTAACTGCTTGTGAAAGGGAAGAGCTAATTTTTAAAATTACTGTCTGCAGGGAAGACAGTAAAATACCCATAAAACACCTCAGAGCAGGACACCAAAGGACCATTATGCACAATTATTTTCCAGTGTGGGAGTTTGGTTCCTGGGTAATTCATTTGAATATATATATGACAATTAAAATGTAATTGTGAAGTAATGAGCTCAAATTTCTTATTAGCTTATCAATATAGTGTGGGACTCTTTATTGTGAAAAACGTTTAGCTTTCATCTTGGTCTCCATATAACATTAATAGTCACAAGTTGGTTTGGGGTACAGTTACTTAAGGTATCCTTGCCTTATAAATAGCGTACAATAAATGCTGGTAGTAAATGAAGCACCTTCTAATGTTATGTAGAAGCACAGTCTGTACTTGAATGATGTTTCAATCATGAATTAAAATGATAATAATCAACAGTCTTCTAAGGTTGGAAATAAGAAAATGTACACAAAGTGCATGGCCTGCTCCCTGGCACAGAGGCTAAGAAAAAGAGGCTGTTACCCCACCAGTTATCTTGGAGCAACACCTACTTACATTTAAGTGGCCCATAAGGAAAGTATCACTTTAGAAATTATTGCATTGGGTAATTTAAAATAAGAAATTTTATCTATTCCAACCTTTCTTAAGCCTGGCCATAATGATTTAACTGAACGAACTGGTAGGAAAACTGTGTCTCTCTAAACCACTCACAATCCAGTTATTTAAGAGGAAGTAAAAAATCTAAAACTCAAGATTCCAAATCTATGTAAAGCCTACCAGCCAATCTGTAGTGGCCTTCACAACTGCAGAAGAAAGCAGTTAAGGAGCAGCATTTAGACAGCACCTCATAGGTTTTAAAGTGCTTTCATTTAACATTTATTCTACAATAACCCTAGGAGATAAATACTATTATTACCCCATTTTACAAATGGAGAAGTTGAGGCTTAGAATGACTGAGACAAAGACGGCTGTTCCTGTAGGGCCTAGAATGGATGTGTGTGCTGACAGGACCCTCATTCTTGATCTTGTCAGTCTTCAGCATTTACACCTTTAGCTGAATGGATAGGTTCAATTAAGGCAAGAGAGAGTAGGAAGCCAAATTGATAGATAGGTTTCAATTGAGGCAAGAAAGAGCAGGAAGCCAAATCTCACTCAATCTTTACAAAGTACCAAAGTGGGCCTTAGTCCGATCTATTTCTCAACTGGTTCAGTACCAAGGAGAAGGGGTAAGTGAATAGGAACCTCTTATTTCTAGCAGAATAAGAATATATTTCTCCTGCTTTTAATTTAGTTTTTACCAATAGACTACCTGAAATTAAATACTGTATATCATTCCTATGAAGGTGAATGTAATTTTTCTGACATCTGATCTCAATCTGATTTAAGCTTTATGTATTTTATGTATCTCACAGGTAAATGGAAATGTTAATGCCCCATACATAAAAAATAGGTTCTGGTCCGATTAGATATATTTTGATGGATGTGGCCCATGAAGAAACAAATAGGAGACTTTGATTTAGTATAATAGTTTGTGAAAGAAGAGGAAATCCAGTTCAGCCTCAATATTTTAATGAACATCTACATTACAGACTGCTGTACTAGGCAAAGGTGGCACGAGCATCCTTAGTATTAGTACTAAAGTCTAATTTGTAAGTACAATTGGACTTATGTACTTAATGTTTCACCTTTTATCACATGACAAAATTTAGTGAGAACCATTTTTTCATTTGAAACTTATCTAATTCAGGGTGTTTCAAAATCTAGAAAAAGATTTTATAAGTTATGCTTCTTGTGATAATACAGTAAGTCACGGATATTGAAAGCAATGGCTCAAAAAGGAACAAAACCTTTATAAGGCAAAGTCATCACACTAAAAAACATTAAGTTAACAAAAATCTCCATTTAAAAATATCAATATCTATGTTGAATTAACACTACTATTTACAGTCTATACAGGAAACAGAAAAGTTATGTTTTGCATAAAAGTTGAAAAATTTTATTTGATATGAGTACATAAAAGAAAAGCAGATATTTGCAACTTATGTAACCAACAATGAATTAGTACAAAGACATATACAAAAGTCCAAAAGACAAAACAAAAAATGAGAAAAATGGGAAAAAACATAAGAAAAAAGTCACATGACAAGATAGTAAACATCAGGGAAATGCAGATCAAAACAAGTTCCCATTATTCCCTATCAGACTCGCAACAATTAAGAATTCTAACAGCAAATGTTGGCAAGATGTGGGAAACAAACTCACAAACTACTGGTGGGAATGTAATCATGTAATCATGTGCTCTGATTCACTAGTAAGAATATACCTTTAAAAAAGTCACACTATTAGACATGTATAAGGACATGTATGGCAAGGTTGTGATGAAAAAAAAGTAATGACTTAGAAATCTACCTGCAGGGGAAAAGGGTAATTTCAATTTGGCTGATTCATGTGATGAAACACTATAGACAGCAGTAAAAACTGGACTACTTCCATACATTGACAAATCAGTAACAATGTTGAGTGGAATAATGCAAGCTGCATATGTGCAATATACCATATAAGTAAGTTAAATTTGCAAAACAGTGCTATACATTTTTCATACATACAGTGACAATAAATGAGAATGACTCAGAATACATAGACCAAATTCACTGGAAATGTGGGTCTGAAGGTTGGGAGAAAAAGGGATTGGAACTGGAGATAAGGTGTCAAGTGTACTTCAGCTTCATTTGGAATGCCATTTTAAAATTATAAGCATTTTTTTCAAGTGAAAATGACAAGTGTTAATAATGATCGATTCTGGGTAGCAAGAATACAAATTCTTTACTCTTTATATGCCTGTATTTTTAAAGTATCTTAAAATAGAGGGAAAATCACATTAAAAAGAAAATTTAAAGGAAGGGGAGAGGAACAAACAGGGAACAACTGCCTAATGGGTACAGAATTTTCTTTTGGGGTAGTGAAAATGTTTGGAAGTAGACAGAGGTAGTTGCACAGTATTATGAATGCACTAAGTGCCGCTGTACTGTTCACCTCAAAACAGTTAATTTTATTGAGTGCAGTGGATCATGCCTGTAATCCCAGACCTTTGGGAGGCTGAGGAGTTCAACTTGAGGCCAGGAGTTCAACACTAACCTAGGCAACATAGCAAGATCCCATCTCTAAAAAGAAAGAAATTAGCTCGGTATTGTGACACATGCCTGTAATCCCAGCTACTCAGGAGGCTGAGGCAGGATGATTGCTGGAGCCCAGGAGTTCAGGGCTGCAGTGAGTCATGACTTCTAAAAAGTTTTTTATAAAAATATATATATATATAAACTTTTTAGAAGACAGGTCTCACTCGGCTCGGTGGCTCAGCCTGTAATCCCGCACCCTGGGAGGCTGAGGTGAGTGAATTGCCTGAGCCCGCGGGTTCGAGACCCGCCTGGCCAACTTGGCGAGACCTCATCTCTACAATAAATCAAAAAATTAGCTGGGCATGGTAGCACGTGCCTGTAGTTCCAGCTACTTGGAAGACTGAGGCAGAAGGATCGTCGGAGCCCAGCAGGTCGAGGCTGTGGTGGCCGGGAGCGGCCACTGCACTG
Source organism: Cephalopachus bancanus (assembly GCA_027257055.1). Taxonomy (NCBI): domain Eukaryota; kingdom Metazoa; phylum Chordata; class Mammalia; order Primates; family Tarsiidae; genus Cephalopachus; species Cephalopachus bancanus. The sequence goes on from JAPVLO010000315.1 coordinate 1,428,983, forward strand.
CAGTCTGGGCTACAGAGTGAGACTCCAACTCAAAAAATAAAATAAAATAAAATAAAATACGAATTTTAATATTATGTGAATTTCATCTAAAAAATTTGTTTTTAGAGCAATTACAAGAACAAAAATTCCTTTATTCAGGTAGTTTATCTCCTTGGCTAGAGGGCAGAGGTTAATTTTTGGGGAACCACATCTTTCAAGAATCATTCAAAGACATGAACTGGCTTTAACAGAATAATTTCTGTAAGTCTGTAACAGTGGGAATCCTGGAGGTTGGACTGACTCCAAATTGCTATGTTAACAAAGAAAACAATGAGCTAATGAGCTAGCATGGATGTGTCAAAAGGGAAACCTGTGGGGTGGTGGAGAGTGTGGTGAAAGTTTAATGGTTAGCAAATCGACATGAGACGTATTTGGTGTTCTTGTCCTTTGACTTTTCCATGGCTTTGAAATTTTTGAAAGCAAATAATTATTCAAAAAGAAAGAGAAGAATCAGGTAGTAATCAAGGGAGAATATTGTCTTTTTGAATAAAATTCCTAAATCCAGCCTGATGACAGATTTAACAGATTGGAGTTTCCAAATAGTTTTTTGCAAAATCAGTTCAGTGTACTTCTTTTTAAATGGTAGGGCCAACTTCTGACCCCAAAATACATTTGAAATTTAAGCCTGAAATTCAAATTCCTTTAACAGGCAATATAATTTTATTCCTAAAAATCTGTGAGACAGCTAACACACTAAGGAAATGATATTACGCTGTAACTGAATGATTATTGCTTTACATTTTGTAAAATCTCTTCCTTATCTTTATCTACATTTATTCTTCCCCAAAATCCTGTAAAGAAATTTGTATCAGTATCCCTATTTTTAAATCTAAAAAATTTAAAGCTCAGAGAAGGTAAGTGATTTGCCCAAAGTTACACAGCTAGTAACTGACAGAACCAGAACTTAACTCAAGTTTTCTGATTTTAAATCTTGTTTTCTCTTTTATGTATTATATTATTTTAACAGTAATATATACAGTTTCTTCAATAGCTTACAATAAAATATATACACACATACATTTTTATAACCTGTGAAGGAATTAAGACAGAATTTATCCTTGTCATTATATAAATGAGGCACAGAGGTCGAGTGACTTTTACCTGGTCACACAGCTACTAAGTAGGCTTTTGCATCCTATATGGATAGGGGAAGACTACTGGGTCTCTAAGGAAGTGCTACAGCCCACACAGCCTCAGAGTGGTTATATAAGGTCAGGTAAGTAACTGACCATTTATAAACCACTTCAAGGTAAAAAGAGGACAGATAGATAAGATACACAGAGACAGATATTCCCACAGGGGAAAGAAAGCAAAAAGTTGCTGATTTTACAATTTTGGTTCCCTGTATGATTACAGCAGAAAAGAATAGCATAAAAAATAAAAACCAATCATTAAAACAAACCAATATGGGAGTATACGGTAAAAATACGCTTAAAAACATACCCATTTTGAGGTCCTCCATCATTTATCACATTTAAGTGAGATAATTGCTTTTTCAAGTGGAGTTTGTAACTTGCATTAATTCTTAAAAATAACATCTGGAAAATAAATGAAACTGTTTCTTAAAGTCCTACTGAAATAAAAGATGTAAGTATCTGAATTATCAATATTATTTGGAGAAAATATTTTTTAAAAATTTTGCTTTAGCATATACTTTTAAAATGTTCCTCTGAGAGTATTCAATACCTATTTCACTATGATTTTTCTCCTTAGTTGGATAAAAGCTCTTTTTTTCCCTTCTTAGCAGTACTTCTTTTAATAATAAGACTGTCTTTCTGCACCTTGGAAGAATTCCTGTGGGATATGTAAGTGGGAACAACTGTGACAGATACAAAGAATAAAAAGTCACGGAGAATTCTGCAATATATTAACTAGGAACTTGATAGGAAAAAAAGTCACAGTGATAGAGGCAAAGATATCTTCATACCTCTAGTAAAATCACTTAAATAAAATACTTATTTTATTATTCTTGTATGCAGATTTTTAATGCAATGATCCAATATTTCTTTGGGAAATATCTGATCTAAAATTACATAGAGTAAGTCTGTGGAAATGATTTTGTGAAATAACATTTTCTATGGGTGGATATATATGTGTGCGTATGTGTGTGTACAAACACACACCTATGAAAGTTTTGTGGAATCACACACAATATTCAAGTGGCAATACTGACATAAAACCTCTAACATTTGCCCAGATTTGACAAGAGTATCCTTGAAATTATAATGCAGATAAAGACAAAGTACCTACACATCCAGGTCCCTGATCTGGCTAAGTCTTGCTCTAGCATTAGAACCTAGATGGCAAATCCAGAAGGTCAGAATGTCAGTGGTGGAGGTGCTTACATGTAGAATGAAGAGGCTGGCTTGGAAAGGAAGAATTTAAAAGGAAAGAGAGACCTTAGTGGGTACTCCATATCTTATGGCTTCCCCTCGGTCCTCAGTAAGCCCCCAGGGAGCTGGATGATATTTAATCATGAGGTTGGAATGACAAATGAAAACCTAGGGAAACATGAAGAAAAATGGTAACAGCTAGCATAGGATGGAAGTGTGAGGTGGCATAGGAAAGGAGACCAGAAGGAACAAGAGTAGGCAAGAGAGACTAGGAAGGCTACCCTCTGCTCTCAAATACCATTTCCATGACTCAGTCAACTAAAAGGCAAATGGAAATAAACTTACCTAAATAGCAAAAATTCCAGTGAAAGTTAAGTTCATTAGTCTACAACTATGCTTGTATTATAACATTTTATCATTCTACAACTAGGCTCACCTGGTACAGAGAAAATAAACTAAGGTGGGTGAAGAAGACTGGGGAAAAAGGAAATACTGAAAACTTCAAAGTTCTAGGAAGAGAAACGAGGTGTAGGATAAGGGTGTCACTGAAAAATGAAACTGTGATAACACTTTTGTAAGGGAATATAGTAGGAACAGAGGGTGGATATGTGATAATAGCTAAGAGATGCCAAAGACTTTCTCCACCCAGATTTTGTTCTTTTTCCTGATTTGTACTTACTACAGATCACTTAAGCTGATGTAACAAATATTAAAGATAAAGAAGATCGATTTAGTTACGTGTGTTAATCTTATTAACTCCATCACTAATTCTTCTCATATCCAACTTGGATTTCAAGCACAGTAATATATTTTGCTACTCATTACTAAATACCAACTCTAATTTTCAAACTAATAATGTAATGAATGATGTAAATAGAATCTGGGACCTCTGATAATGAACAAATGGAAAACTCCCATTTTTGAAATGCTTACGATATAGCTCTGGGCTGTCAGAGCAAGGGACACTTTGAAATGATAAATTTTTATCTATGTTCTACTAGTCAATAAAACAACTTAAAATATGATAATCATATTGGAACATGAACTAAACTTAACCGTGCCCAATTCTGCATAGATATTATATGTTATGTATATACAAGTAGTTTTGGAAATTACTACTCACCTGTATTTGTTCTTCTGGAAGGAGATCAATTATAGCTTCGTGCATTTTTGCCATTTGCTTACAAATATTCCTGAAACAGGCAGAAGGAACGGGAGCTTTCACCTCATACTGGTAGGGGAAAATAATGAGAATTATATTCATGTCCTCTGAATTGCATAATGTCTGTACTGTTCCCTGAGACATATATTTTCTGCCTCTCCACATATCCAACTCTGGTGTAATACTCAAGCTTACACTTCAACTGTGATCTGTGCTACTCATACAAATCTTGAGAACCTTTCATTCAATATCCTAATCTACTTTGAGGGAGCTAAAATAGCTTAGTGGCTAAAAAACACAGACTGCTTCCACTCTTAAAACAGACTGCTTGGGTTCAAAGTCTATCTCCTCCTTCTTAGCTATTAGATGTTAGGTAAGTTTTCTGATTTCTCTATCTCAAAGGGCTGCTGCGAGGACTTTAACAAGTTATCTCACAAGAACACAACATAGTACTTAAATGTTAGCTACTAATCAGGCTCAATATATGATGATGAGTCACTAAAGCAGCCCCTCCAAATTAACAGATTCTTTTTTAAACATGATTTTTAAGAACGTAAACATGATCATATCAGAAATCATTAGAAATTTGGAAGAATTAAAATGTTCTTTTTATTTTATATGTGGGTTAATATAGTAAACATATTTTACCCTGACACTAAGGTAATGAAAGAATTTTTCAGCAATGCTTTGTGCTGAAAATTTAGATTTAAGTAAATTCATATTATTCTTACATATGAAACAATATATTGGTATGACTTAAATAATAATCTTTTGGCTTATATTTTAGAATTCACACAGCTTAAACTACATACCATTTTATTTATAGGACAAATTTGGGCTAAACACTGTAATTTAAATGTACTAATCTTATACAGTTTATTAAAATGTGATAAGTTTCAATATATTGCTGTAAAAGAACCATGCATAATTCACCATGGGACTGGACTAAGGTAAGCAAAATGGTGACTACCCAAGGATTTGTCTTCAGTCTAGAAATATATCAAACATCTTCTTATCCTTTTAAAATTAAAAACAGCTTTGAGATATAATTCACATACCATAAAATCCATTCTTTTAAAATATACAATTCATTGGTTTTTAGTAAATTCATGGTCATACAAATACCACCACTAATTTATAAACATATTCATCACCTCAAAAAGAAATCCCAAATCTATTAGTAGCCATCCTGTATTTTTCCCTTTCCAAAGCCCCTGGCAACTACAAATTTACTTTCTGTCTCTATGCATTTGCTTATTCTGGACATGAAATGCAGCTTTTTGTGACTGACTTCTTTCTCTTAGCATTATGCTTTCAAGGTTCATTCATGTTGTAGCATTCATCAGTATTTCACTTCCTTTTTATGGCCAAATAATATTCATTTGCATAGATACACCACATTTTGCTTAGTCATTGATCAACTGATGGACATTTGGGTTGTTTCCACATTTTGGCTATTATGAATACTGCTGCTATGAACATTCATGTACAGTTTTTTGTGTGAATAAATGTTTTCAATATTCATGAGTATATACCACTAAATTACTGGGTCACATGTAACTCCATGTTTAACCTTTTGAAAAAATGCCAAACTGTCAACCAAAGTGGTTGTACTACTAAGGCTCTACATCCAAGACCTGATATATAGGCTCTACCTATGATGGAGACCAGGATAAGAACAAAGATTTCCCCTGTCACCCTTAAGAGCCTGGCACTGAGAGCCTGGAGAAAGACCTCTGCTCTGTGGTGCCGGTGTGCAGAGGTGACTGAAAGAAGAGGGAAAAACAGAAACAATGAGTAAAATGTTATAATACCTCAGTCCTACTTTAAACACAAGGTAATAGCAGGCTGTTACAGTAGAAACTGGAAGCTTATGGTACACTGAGGATAACAACAGCAACAAGAAAATGGAAATCTGGCATACTTATTGAATAATTTGATTCCACCCCTAATAATGGCTTAACAGAAGAAAGGCATGTGCATTTCCATGCATAAAGACTATTTATCTGTCTCCACTGTTCTTTTACATACAATGCTTAGCATTTAATAAAAAATTCCAAAAAAAAAAAGCAACATACCACTTTAAAAAAATAAAAAAACAACAGAATCAGACTCAGACATGACCCAGATATTGAACCATTAGAGGCAGATTTAAAACAACTGATGAACATATTTAAGGATCTAATTAGACAGAAATTTCAGCACAGAAATGGAAACTATAAAAAAAAGAAAATTCACAACAGAGTCAAGAAATTCAGAGAAAACCCAAGCATGACCAAAAACAAACAAAACTTAGACACATCATAGTCAAACTGCTAAAATCAAAGTCAAAATTTTGAAAGCAATCTGAGGAAAAAAAGGGACATTAAACAGTAATGTCTTAGGAACAAAGAATTACAGCAGACTTCTTGTTGGAAACAATGCAAGTCAGAAGATAATTAAACCAAATTCTAAACTAGCAAAAATATCCTTGAAAAATGAAGAGGAAATACTGAGTTTTTTAAGCAAAAAAAAACTGATAAAATTCATTGCCTATAGACATATTACAAAGCACATTAAAGGAATGTTCTCAGGAAGGAGAAGTATGGATTAGATGGATCTCCAAAAAGTAATGAATAGCTCCAAATTGGTATAAAATCAGGATAAATATAAAAGGCATTGTTTTCTTCACCCTTAAAACATAGCTGACAATTTAAAACAAAAATACTGGCAATACATTATGTTTTATAACACAAGCAGAAGTAACATGTATGACAATAATGGTATAAATTAGGATAGGGAAGATACAAACAGGACTAGGGAAAGTATACTCAAGTAGAATGTTGTTATCCACATAGTCCTACATGCGTTACAAATAATTGAACTTACAGTTTAAAAACCTGCCTTCAAAGCAAGCACAAAGACTAGTCTTTTACATTACTGGTAAATTCTACCAAACATGTGGGGAAAAAATAATACCAATTTCCCATAAATTCTTCCAGAAAATAAACAGAAATACTTTCCAACTCATTTTATGAGTCCAGCATTACTCTGATACTCGCTTCAAACAGGCACTGTAAAACAAAATATAGTAAGAAAGTCTATGGACCAATATCTTCCATAATATCCTACAAAAAAATTTTAAAAGTAGGTTTACCCAGGAATGCAAGGTTGGTTCAACATTTAAAAAATCAAGGCAACTCAATGATCTATCACAGAAACAAAGAACAGAGTACCATATGTTTTCACTCATAAGTGGAACAACTATTATAATACTATAAGAAAGAGACTGGGGGGAGCTTAAGATGGCAGCCAACAGGTAGGAGTATAAAATTCTTCATGGAGGCAAGTGACAATAAAGACTCTCTGCGTGAGTAGGTGGGCACTGGTGGGAGAGTGAAAGTCCGTCTGAGGGGATACTCAGTTGCATGCACCCGTTCCCCTCTGAGGGCGATGGCAAGCCCCCAACACTCTGAAATTAGAACGCAGCTCCCAAGTTTGCAGCAGAAACATCTGCTGCCTGTGAGAACGTGCCTGAGAAAAGCCTGCAGAATCCAGCTGATTCCCAGCACCTGGCACCTGGCGCACACCATCAACTGGCACACTGGACCACTGGAGCACAGGATTTGATTATTGGAGAGAGAGCATTGGGGGAATCCAGAGAAATATATGCCTGGTGAGGAACTGCCCACCACAGCCACTTTCCAGGCAGAGATTTGCATTGCTCTGCCCAGCTCATCCCCTCACCCCCACCCTAGTCTCCAACCTGTTGCCTAAGCAACAAGGACAAACTGTTGCCCTGGGCGCTTCCTTACTACTGAAGTAGGAGAAAGACTTAACAAGGCACTGGAAGGGGCCGCAGATGGAGCCCAGAGACACGATCTCTGTGAATGGCAGATCAACTACTCAGGGCTGGATTGTGGTCCAGAGGAAATATTCTGAGAGCACAAATTGCAGAGGGATCCCACGAGTGCTGAGTTCCAAGCACCCCACCCCCTACCCTGATCCAGCCATGGGACAAAGGGTGTGACCAGAAAAGGACAAGGAAGAACTCCAATGAGATCAGTGGTGAGTTCAGGGCTGACCCAAACCCCCTCCTCCCCGCGATCCTCTGAACGTCAAACCCACACAGCTTGGCCACGACTGAGAGGGACAAACCCAAATGGAGCCTGGACATCAGTCACAATAGGAGACGCCCATTCCAGGAAAGGCCTGGCTGGGGCAATCTCCTGAGAGTACAGATCTGGAGAAGAGACTATCCTGTACATCTCCAACAGAGATCTCCGTGCCCATACGAGGGTGGGAGGGGAGGATTGCAGCCCCACCCATTTCCACTGCCTCTCCTTCTTCCCTGCTTTGTTCCCTGAGGTGAAAGAGGTGGCTCTGAAGGAGAAATCTTATTACAGGAACAATTACAGAGCCTGCCACAAGAGGACAGGTTTTTTTGTCTTTGCTTTTTGTTTTGTTCTGTTTTGTTTTTTAAATTTTCAATTATTTTTAATTTTAAAAATTTTCTGTTTGTTAGTTCATCTATTTTAAAAATATTTTTCCATTGTGCATGAATGTGTATGTGAGGCTTTGACCTGCATCCCCTCCAAAATTTTTTTTCTTTTCTTTCTGCTTTTATTTGTCATTCTCTGTTTATGTGTGTATGTGAATGATTGAGTGTTCATCTTTTGATTTTGTTGTTGGTTTTTGCTCTTTTGTTCTTCTGGGGTTTTTTATATTCTTTTTTTTTATAATTTAAGGGATGTGTTAATATATGTGTAAGGGTTCCACCTGAATCCCCCTCACCCTTTTTTTTCTTTTTTTTCTTATTGTTCCCCCTTCGGTCTTTTTGTCTTTCTTCTCTATTCACTTTGCACTAGGTATGTGTGTGTGTGCTTAGTTTCCTTGGGGTTTTTCTGTTGTTGTGGTTTGTTTTGTCTCGCTTTGCTGTTATTGCAGATTGTTTTGTAGTGTGGGTTGGTTTCTGCTTTGCATCATCATACAGAGTGGTGGTGGGGAGTGGATCTCAGGGAAAACATATCATAATAAGTGAACATTTTAATTTGCAAGTAGCATCTGACTCCTAGCACCCCAGCCCCTACTTTACTTGGATTTCAAAAACTACAAGAGACAGCAAAGCTTCCCATTCACCATCCTATTTCAAAATAGAACAAATCCAGAGCCCGGAGCAGGGAGGAATAGAGGACAGAGCAAACATCAGAAGGGAAAGCCTCTCCCACTGACACTGAATAACAGAACTGAAAAAAAAAAAACACAAAAAAACAAGATATCTGTCACAAGTGAGGAAAAGTCAAAGAAAGAACTCAGGCAATTCCAAGTCTACCAAAGACAAAACTCCTGAGAAATCAGACCTTGGTGCCCAAACAATGGAAGTCCCCAATGACTGGCCCCAGAATATGACAGGGATCAGGGAATGGTTGGGAAGAATGAATAAGACTCAAGAAAGACAAGATGCAACACTGAAAGAACCTGTAACAGAGATTCTGGCAATAAAAAATTTCATCCAGGAAATAAATAACAAGATGACAAGCATGGAAACAAGCATTATTCTAGCTGAAGAAAGAATCTCAGAACTTGAAGACCAGAACATGGAATTAACCCAATCTGTAAAAAACATAGAAGACTCAGAAAGAAAGAACAAAGCCTACAAGAGATGTGTGATTATATCAAGAGGTCGAACCTATGCCTGACTAGTATCCCAGAAGAAGAAAGGGAAAATGAGAACAATTTGGACCAAGTATTCCAGGAGGTAATCCAAGAAAACTTTCCTCATCTCATCAGAGATGTGACCAGCCAAGCACAAAATACAGAGAACACCTACAAGACATCAAATGAGAAGACCAACCCCTAGACACATAGTAATTCACCTACACAAAGTAGGCACAAAAGAAAAAATCCTAAAGGCAGCAAAAGAGAAAGGTCAGACTACCTACCAGAGAAAACCAATCAGAATAGCAGCAGACCTATTGGCAGAAACACTACAAGCAAGAAGGGACTGGAGCCTTATATTCAAAGTCCTCAAAGAAAAACAATTTCAACCAAGAATTTCCTATCCATTCAAGTTCAGCTTCATCAGTGATGGAGAATTAAAATCCTTCCCAGACATCCAATCCCTAGGAGATTATGCAGCTTCCAGACCAGTTCTACAGGAGACACTTAAAAAGGTATTAAGCACAGAAGAAAAATAAAAAAGAATCACTACATACTTCCCAAGAGAACAGCAGAGCACAGAATCAACAGAGAATACAGTGTAACAAGAAACTTGAAAACACGTGCATACATTAACACCAAAGCCAAAAGAAAACAAGCAAACAAAGAACAAATTTTATAAGAACGTCATGACAGGGATAAGCAACCACATTTCAATAATCAGTCTGAATGTGAATGGGCTAAATGCACCACTGAAAAGACACAGAATGGCAGACTGGATAAGAAACCATGACCCCATTATTTGCTGCATCCAGGAGACTCATCTCACTACAAGGGACACATACAGACTCAAAGTTAAGGGATGGAAAACAAATTTCCAGGCAAATGGATCACAAAAGAAGGCAGGAGTTGCAATCTTAATAACTTTTAAGCTATCAAAAATTTAAAAAGATGCAAAAGGATACTACATAATGATAAAAGGTTCAATCCATCAACAAGAAATATCCATCCTAAACATATATGCACCCAACATAGGAGCACCAGAATTTATAAAGAAACTACTAAATAAAACATATTGACTCTAACACTATTATAGCAGGGGACTTGAATACCCCACTGACAGCCCTAGATAGATCATTGAGGCAAAAAATCAACAAGGAGAGATCCAGAACCTAAATTTGACACTTGACCAAATGAACTTAGTAGATACCTACAGATTATTCCACTCAACAACCACAGAATATACATTTTACTCATCACCACATGGAACATAATCCAAGATTGATCACATCGTTGGCCATAAATCAAGCATAAACAAATTCCATAAGGTTGAAATCTTGCCATGCACACTCTCAGACCACAGTGGAATAAAAATAAGCATCAACACCAACAACATTTCCCCAAAGTTCACAAAGACATGGGCACTAAACAGCATGATGCTGAACAACTACTGGGTCAACACTGAAATCTGAGAAGAAATTGAAAGATTCCTGGAAACAAATGAAAATGAAGAAACGTCTTACTAAAACTTCTGGGATGTGATGAAATCAGTTCTAAGAGGGGAATTTATATCTTTACGAGCACACATCAAGACAATGGAAAGATACAAGTGGAGGGCCTAACAAATCACCTAAGGAAGCTGGAAAGAGAAGACCACCAAAACCTCAACTTTAGCAGAAGAATCCAAATCACAAAAATAAAAGCCCAAATACGGGACATGGAAGACAAAAATATTATAGAAAACATTAACAAAACAAAAAGCTGTTTCTTTGAAAGAATTAACAAGATTGATGGGCCCCTAACCAGAATGACCAAGAAAAAGAGAGAAAAGGTCCAAATAAACACAATCAGAAATACAAAAGATCAAATCACAACTGACCCTGAAGAAATACAAAGGATTATCAGAGATTACTACATACACCTATATGGAAACAAACTTGATAACCTAGATGAAATAGAGGACTTTCTGACATCCCACAACCTCCCCATGTTAAAACAAGAAGACACTGAGACACTAAAAAGACCAATAACAACCCATGAAACTGACTCTGTCATACGAAAACTACCTACCAAAAAAAATCCCTGGACTAGATGGCTTTCCAGCAGAATTCTACAAAACATACAAGGAGGAGCTGATACAAATCCTACTGAAAGTATTCCAGGCAATTGAGAAAGATGGAATTCTTCCCAAATCATTTTACGAAGCTAACATCACACTGATACCCAAACTGGGTAAAGATCCAACAACAAAAAAAAGAGAACTACAGGCCAATATCCCTTATGAATGTAGATGCAAAAATCCTCACCAAGATTCTAGCAATTCAGATTCAAAAACACATCTCAAAAATCATCCACCTGACCAAGTAGGCTTCATCCCCAGGATGCAGGGCTGGTTCAACATTCGCAAGACCATAAATGTAATTAAATACATCAACAGATGTAAAAAACAAGAATCACATGATTATCTCATTAGATGCAGAAAAAGCTTTTGAAAAAATCCAGCATTCCTTCTTGATAAAAACCCTCAAACACCTAGGTATAGAAGGAACATACTCAAAATAATAACCACCATCTACGACAAACCCACAGCTAACATACTGCTAAACGGACAGAAACTAGAAACATTTCCCCTGAAAACTGGAACAAGACAAGGCTGCCCACTCTCAACCCTCTTCTTCAATATTGTGTTGAAAGTCCTAGATTGGGCAATTAGACAAGAGAAGGAAATCAGGGGTATCCAAATAGGAAAAGAGGAAGTCAAGTTATCCCTCTTTGCTGATGATATGATCCTATGCCTTGAAAATCCAAGAGAATCTGTCAAAAACCTGCTTGCACTGCTAAAAGACTTTGGCAAAGTCTCAGGGTATAAAATAAATGTGCAAAAGACAGTTGAATTCCTATATACCAACAACAAGCAGGCAGAGACCCAAATAAAAAGCACAATCCCATTCACAATAGCCACACAAAAAATGAAATACCTCGGCATCTTCCTAACCAGAGAAGTGAAAGAACTTTATGATGAGAATTACAAAACACTGCTCAAAAAAATCCAAGAAGACACAAACAAATGAAAAAATATTCCATGCTCATGGATAGGAAGAATCAACATTGTTAAGATGTTCATCCTACCAAAGGCAATCTACAGATTCAATGCAATACCCATTAAGTTACCAACATCATTCTTCTCAGACATGGAATTGACAATACAGAAATTCATATGGAAACATAAACAACCACAAATAGCCAAAACAATCCTTAGCAAAAGAAACAAAGCAGGAGGTATCACACTTCCAGACCTCAAACTTTACTATAAGGCTACAGTAATCAAAACAGCCTGGTATTGGTACAAGAACAGGTACAAGAACAGAACTGGTATAGACCAATGGAACAGGACAGAGATTCTGGAAGCAAAGCCTCAATTCCTCAACCAACTCATCTTTGACAAAGCCTCTGACAACAACCACTGGGGAGAGGAGAGCCTATTCAGTAAAGGGTGCTGGGAAAACTGGCTGACCACATGCAGAAGATTGAAACAGGACACCTACCTATCACCATACATAAAAATTAACTCTAAATGGATCAAAGACCTAAACATGAAACCTCAAACATTAAGAATCTTAGAAAATGAAAGAAACACCCTTATGGAAATTGGAACTGGGAACCAATTCCTATTCAGAATCCTCAAGGCCAATACCTTAAGAAATAAGAGAGACAAGTGGGACCTCATCAAATTAACGAGCTTCTGCAAAGCCAAAGAAACCATCAAGAGTGCAGGAAGATAGCCCACAGAGTGGAAAAAAAATATTTGCCAACTGTATATCTGACAAAGGCCTAACATCCAGGATCTACAAGGAACTCAAACGCACTGAAAAGAAAAAACAAACAGCCCCTTTAAAAAGTAGGCAAAAGACATGAATAACACGTCTCAAAAGAAGATATACGAGTAGCCAACAGACACATGAAAAAGTGCTCAGTCTCACTTATCATCAGAAAATGCAAATCAAAACTACACTGAGATACTCTCTAACCCCTGTAAGAATGGCCATCATTAATAAAACAAACAACAATAGATGCTAGCGAGGATGTGGAGAAAAAGGAACTGCTGATGGGAATACAGACTAGTACAACCTCTTTGGAAGACAGTGTGGCGCTTTCTGAAAGAACTAGAAATTGACCTTCCATATGACCCAGCAATTCCCCTATTGGGAATATACCTGGAGGAACTCAAATTATTCTATGAAAAAGATAATTGCACACATATGTTTGTGGCAGCTCAATTCACAATAGCAAAAACATGGAACCAACCATGCTGCCCATCGAAGCTGGACTGGATTAAAAAAATGTGGTACATATACACAATGGAATATTATGCAACCATAAAGAAGGACAAATATATGGACTTTGCAGCAACTTGGATGGATTTGGAGTCAATCATACTAAGTGATTTATCACAGAAACAAAGAACTGAGTTCCATATGTTCTCACTCATAAGCTGACCTTGAACAATTATAATGCTATAAGAAAGCAATTGGCAGTAGTGGAAAACTCTCAGGGGATAGGGGGTGGGATTGGCAGTTGAGGGAAACTGCTAGGGGAGGGAGGGGCATACCTCATCAACAAGGGTACCTGCATTATATATATATATATAGATCCCTGAATTGTATCCCACATCTTTATAATAATAAATCAAGGGAATTCACCATATCAGACTAAGAAAGATCATATAATCATCTCAACAGATGCAAAAAAAAAAAATTTTTGAAAAAATTCAACATCTGTTCATGACATAAACCTCTCAGCACTAGAAACAGAAGGAAACTACCTCAATCTGATAAAGGCATCTACAAAAACCCATAGCTAACATCATACTCGATGGTTCAAGACTGAACATTTTGCCCCAATATTGAAGAAATCAAGAATATCTACTTTTACCACTTTATTCAACATTGTACTGAAGGTCCTAGCCAGTGGCATAAGGCAAGGAAAAGAAAGAAAAGGCATACAAATTGGAAAAGATGCAAAATAGATTTGTAGACAATATATTTATGTATGCATTAAATTCCAAAGAATCAACAAAAATGGTATTAGAACTAATAAATTAGTTTAATAAGGCCGCAGGAAATAAGGTTAATATAGAAAAATCAGTGGTATATTTATAGACAGCACTAAATAATTGGAAATTGAAATTTTAAAAAATTCACAATAGCATAAAAAAAAAAAAGGAAGAAAGAAAGAAATACTTAGGGATGGCCGGGCTCGCTGGCTCAGCCTGTAATCCTGCGCCTTTGGGAGGCTGAGGTGAGTGGATTGCCTGTGCCCATGGGTTCGTGAACCGCCTGGGCAATTTGGCAAGACCTCATCTCTACAACAAATCAAAAACTAGCCGGGTGTGGTAGCGCACGCCTGTAGTTCCAGCTACTCGGAAGGCTGAGGCAGAAGGATCGCCGGAGCCCAGCAGGTCGAGGCGACAGAGTGAGACTCCAACTCAAAAAAAAAAAAAAGAAATACTTAGGCATAAACCTAATATAATGTGTGCAATATTTGTCTGGGCGACAGAGTGAGACTCCAACTCAAAAAAAAAAAAAAGAAATACTTAGGCATAAACCTAATATAATGTGTGCAATATTTGTTTACTGAAAACTACGAAATTTTGATAACAGAAATTTAAAACCTAAAGAAATAAGAGATAAAGAAATAAAGAGATAAGCCTAAATAAAGAGATAAGCCTAAAACTTAAGGAAATAAAGAGATAAGCCATGGTGTGTGATAAATGTTTAACTGGCTCTTGAGGGAAAAAGCACTGCTTTATAGAATTTTTCATTTCTGTGGTGTAAGCAGTCATACCATGGCCAATTTCAAGTTACCAACGTGATGCAACTGAATGTAGAACTGGGAACAGATACACAAAATTCTGGCTTGCAGGTACAATCTGGCTCCAGTACAACACTGGATAAAGCATATTGTGGACCAGAAGACTCAATAATGTTAAGACATCAACTCTACCCAAACTGTCCTATATATTCAATGCAATTTCAACCATAACAAATCTGAGCAGCCTTTATGGTAGTATTTTTATAAGCCAATTATACACTCTGGAAAATAATTTGGCAGTTTTTTATAAAGTTACCATAAACTTTACATTTCCATCACAATACCAACCCTAGTCCAAAGTATTTACAATAAATAAATGTAAACACATATCCATATACAGACTATACATGAACACTTATAACAGTTTTATTCATAACAGCCCCAAACTGTAGAAAACCCAAATGTCTATCAACTGGTAAATGGATAAACAAATAGCAGTACATCCATCCAGTGGTATTACTCTATAATAAAAAGGGACAAACCACTGACACACACTATAACGTCCATGAATTCCAAAAGCATTATACTACATGATAGGAGTCTATGACTCCATCTAGAGGACATTCTGAAAAAGGCAAAACTATATGGACAAATATCAGATCAGTGGTTTTCAGAGATGAGAGCAGGGAGACAGGACTGACTACAAAAGTATTCAAGAGAATGGCTTGACTGTGGTAATTCTGCTGCTATATATATTTGTTAAAGTGCTCAAACCATATACTTAGAAAGGGTGAATTTTGCTGAATGTGAATTACACCTCAAAAAAATCTGATTTAAATTGCTTAGCTTTTTACTGGTAGTCACAGCTCTCTACTGTCTTTCCACCATATCACCCACTCCTCTTTACCCACCCTAATGCATTAACCAAATGTTGTTATTAATAGTAACAACAGTAAAGGCATTAGCAGTAAATATCACTAGACCTGGCTATAGTCAGAAACATGCTTTTTTAAAAAAGCGCTCCACATATATTATCTCACTAATATAATCTTATGATGTAGGCTCTACAATTAACCCATTTTTGAGATAGAGACTGGGGCGTAAGGAGATTAATAATTCGCCCAAGATCCGCCAATGGCTAATACATGGCAAACATGGGATTTGAATTTAGGTCTACCATTCCAAAACCCTGACACTAAATTGCCTTCATTTGATTTCTACCAACATGTTTGCTCATGCTGTTATCTCAGAGATCTCTTCACCTTAACTTCATTTGCCCTAGTCTTATCTCTCTTTACAAGCAAAATTTATATGCATGCCTCATTTATAAAGCTTTCCCAGATCTTTCTCCCCAGTTGGCAACCATCTCTCCCGAAGCATTAAAAGCCCCCATGTGCTAAATCAGTTCCTTATTTGCAACACTTTACATATATTTCACCTCCTATTGTAGATATTGATCTACTTACCCTACTAAATATTTTGGTATTTGATGACAAGTTCAAAGACTTATTCACCCTTGTGCATCTCTCTGTTACTAATACAATGGCTGGCATATAACTTACAGAATGCATGAATAAATGAATGGTGGATGAGACATTAATCTACCTGTTAGTACAATTAGATATTAATGTTTCATTCTACCCAAGCAATGGTACCTTTATTAGTTTCTTAAAATCAGCCCATATTATATTACTATGTCATCCTGCTTTCCTAAAATTAGATTTTCAAATAAGAAAATTAAAACCTAAAAACTGAAAGGCAAACCTAAACCAAACACCGTCTGCTATTTTGGTATGAATTCAAAACAGGGTCTAACTCCTGGGCAACATGTAAAAGCAAATAGAACAGGAAGTGGCAAAGAGAGACTTGTTAACACAGGGAGAATGTAACATGCCAAAGTAACAGCAGAAGTTATCAATGGGAAAGATAATAGAGATAACACTATGTTATAAAAGCCTGGAAACATTCTTCGACAAGTCGATGGTATTTTTTAAAAATAGGGAGGGGGTATTCTCATTTATAAAAGACTTAAGAGAACATAACAATCAAATGTAATGTGTGGCCCATGCAGAAGCCGTTGCCTAAACAAATTATTGTAAAAAGACATTTTGGAACAATCAGTAAGTTTCAAATAGAAGAAATTGGATGACACTGAAGAATTATTGTTAATTTTCTTAGGTGTGATAATGGTAGTGTGGTTATGTAAGAATGCGTTCTTAGTTTTAAAAAATGCATACTTAACTATTTAGGGATGAAATACCACAATGCCTCAAATTTATTGTAAAATATTTTAGCCAAAAAAGGAAACTGTCAATAACAGGGGTTTTTTCTGTGTTTTGCTTTGTTTTGTTTTTGAGTTGGAGTCTCACTCTGTAGCCCAGGTTGGAGTGCAGTGGTCTCCTCACAGCCACTGCAGCCTCAACCTGCTGGGTTCAGGTGATCCTTCCACCTCAGCCTTCCAAGTAGCTGGAACCACAGGTGTAGGCCACCATGCCTGGCTAATTTTTTTTTCTTAATTTACTGTAGAGATGAGGTCTCGCCAAGTTGCCCAGGCTGGTCTTGAATCCCTGGGTTCAGACAATTCTTTCTCCTCTGTTTCCTACAGTACTGGGGTCAACAACTGTTAAATATAGGCGATTAATACATAGCAAGTTCATTAAATAATTATCTTTCTTTCCAGAAAAAAAAAGAATAAAATAAATTTCATAGGAAAAGGCCTAGCCACTGTTGCAATTCCTGCTCAAAAACTCTGTGGATAAACAAAATGACAGATTAAATTCAGGGTTTTGTGTATTGGCATATTTTGGGTTTGCTTCATTATATTCCACTATTACTAGTTCCACTATTTAATATTTACTTTTTCAACACTGTTAGCTGTTTGCTCTGCCTCATTAGATGGTAAATTTCTTGAGCAGACACAATGTGTTATTAACTTGTGGTATACAGAAGGATGCTGGATATCAAAAAGAAAACTGGTAGAATTGAATTGCTTCTGAATTTAGCTTGCACTTGGCATCCATTAAGAAAACAGAAGCCGGGCTCAGTGGCTCAGCCTGTAATCCCGCGCCTTTGGGAGGCTGAGGTGAGTGGATTGCCTGAGCCCACGGGTTTGAGACCCGCCTGGGCGGCGAGCCCTTACCTCTACAATAAATCAAAAAATCAGCCGGGCATGGTAGCACATGCCTGTAATTCCAGCTACTCAGAAGGCTGAGGCGGAAGGATGGCCAGAGCCCAGCAGGCGAGGTTGCGGTGGCCGGGAGCGTCCACTGCACTCCAGTTTGGGTGACCGAGTGAGATTCCAATTCAAAAAAAAAAAAAAAGAAAATAGAGAATTTCCTTTATTTACTTAATTTTAATTATTATTATTGAGTCAGAGTCTCTGTCACCCAGGCTGGAAGTACAATAGCACAATCACAGCTCACTGCAGCCTTGACATCCTGGGCTCAGGTGATCCTTCCATCTCAGCCTTGAGTAGGTGGGACTACAGGAGTGCATTACTACATCTGGCTAATTTTTTCAGTTTTTTGTAGAGATAAGGTCTTACTAAGATGCCCAGGCTGGTCTTGAACTCCTGGTCTCAAGCAATCCTCCCACCTTGGCCTCCCAAAGTGCTGGGATTACAGGTGTGAGACACCATGCCCGAGAAAATAGAGAATTTCTAAACAACAATTTTTATCCGTACGAAAATGGAAACTAAAGTAATAGGCATAGCATAGTACATGTATGTTTGTATATTATAAACTTCTTAAGCTTCCTAAAAGTGAAGCATAAAACATTTATATTATCAACTATACCAGAGGTTCTCAAAGTATAGTCTATGGACTTCTGGGCATCAGAGACCCTTTCAAGGAATTTGGGAAGTAAAAACCATTTTCATAATAATACTAAGATTCATTTATCTTTTTCTCAATTTCTCATGATTGAACATTAGGGTTTTTTTAATGACTTGCAATGATGTCACAATTCTGAAGGCTAACAGAATGTGTGTTTGTGTATTTCTGTGTTTTAAAATTTTTTTAGTTTTAATTTCTAATGTGGTACTTACTGACAGGTACAAATTGTATACACAGAAGCTCTTTGGGGTCCTCAATTACTTCTAAGGAATCCTGTGACCAAAACTTGAGAACTATTAAACAAATAAGCAATATTACTTTCTAAGCACTCCTTTCTCCTTGTCATCTTCAAAGATTTAGGCACATGTCTATGTGAGTAAATGGGCACCACTTTGTCCTTTTGATTCCTTTTTTATTTTTTTTTTGAGTTGGAGTCTCACTCTGTCACCCAGGCTAGAGAGCCATGGCATGCTCATGGCCACCATAGCCTCAATCTGCTGGACTCAGGTGATCCTTCCATCTCAGCCTTCCAAGTAGCTGGAACTACAGGCGTGTGCTACCACACCTGGCTAATTTTTTAATTTATTTATTGTAGAGACACAGTCTCGTCATGTTGCCCAGGCTGGTCTCGAACCCCGGGCTTAGGTAATCCTCTGGCATCAGTCTCCCAAAGTGCTAGGATTACAGGCTTGAACCACCATGCCTGACCCCTTTTGATTCTTTATGTGCCTGCTGCTGGGCAAAGTACCTTGAAAAAGTACCTTAGCGATATGATCAAAATGTCTAAGCATACTATATTGCTTAGGTCTCCTCCCACTGTGGGAGCCTAAGCATACTATATTGCTTCGTGTCTCCTCCCACTGTGGGAGCTTTTCTGTTGTCTCAATAAATTCTGCTTTAAAAAAAAATATGTGCCTGCTGCTTTGCCATTTCAGAATCTGAAGGATACATGAAGAAGAAAAAGCAAATCAAAGTTCTTGCTTAGTAAGGTTACTCCAAATATGATCTTGGGCAAATAGTACTCACTGAATAAACCTTCAAATTTTCAAGTTATAACATCTTTGCTTTCTCTCCAAGACATGAATTGAATAACTTAGGGAAAGGAAGAGTGAGAGATAGGGAAAAAGTGATTGGGACTGATTAAATGACATTTTTTTCTGAAGATATCCTCCCAGTATAATTGAGAGTTCTTTAGGGAACACTGCTTCATTTAATGGCATAGTAGGAACACATAGCAAATAAGAAAAGATTATTAAAATTGACTAACATAAAAATACTTCTGTATAAGATTTCTGCCATCCTTAGAATCATCTCCCCTCCTTGTTGGGAGCCAACATCTACAGTTATACAGTTGAGGCCTATGAAGGTCCATGTTGGAGATCTGCTTTTGACACAAAAGCATCAGTGACACCTATAGTGTTGGTATATGAATAGTGACCAGTTTGTATATGTGACATAAAAGCTTATATTATTTGAAAGTAAACCTTTTACACTGTTAGACTAAAATTTCAGGTAAAGCCTTACAGCAGAAAAACATTCTGTGCTTTAAGTTTTCATTTTTCTCTGACTCTCTGAGCCATTCTTAAGTCCCTGTTTTTCGGAAGTAACTATACAGCCTTTGTTTCTGTAAGCAGAAATTGTTTTAATAGTTTTGTTTTCCTGCCTCTAGCCAGGCAGAACGTTCCTAGTTTCACTACGTGTCAAGACTCTTAGCCTGCCTCCACCCCTAGCCATCGTCATGGCAACTGTGTCTTTTCTTGTCCAAGGTGTGACAACCACTATTTGATTTATTCACTTAGACCAAAATTTTTATAAGGAAGTCTAGAAATATATATACATAGTTTAGTTATCCATATATAACACTATGTGAACCTGTGCTTGCTACTTCACTTCCCTCTGCTTGAAATTTGTCCTCTAATATGCCTGTGTAGGGTAGTGATAAAACCCAGTCACAGGCCTGTTGGAGAGTGAATCCTATGTACTCTCACTTATTGGATATACTTTTGCACTTTGGATTTCTGCTTTAAGGTGTCGACTTCAGTGTCCGGCAGACTTCAATGGTAAAGTACACATTGGGTTTGTCAAACACTGTGGTTAGCGTTTTCTGCTTCTCACTCTTTAGCATTTTATAGAGGGCTTTGACAACGGTGTCTCTGACAGGCTTTTAAGATCAAAGTTTAGAGCATGCGAGGCACTGAGACTAGCACCTCTCTGTCTTCTTCTCTTAGGCATAATCTGTGCTTTATCTGCTTTATCAGTTTATCATTTGAAATTATATATTTGAAGTTTTATAAGAAATCATATATTAAATCATGTAGTTGGATGCTAAAAATCATAGGTGCTAGTTATGATTTTGTTTTAAACGTGTGTACTCTGATACTAATCATTCTGTTTGGTGCATGTGGATCTTGTGATGCAGATTTAATAGATATGGTGTGTGTCACTAGATTCATATGCCCCCAGCAAAAATATTTTCACTACTAGAAGTTAGGATAATTAATATAAATCTTGATTGTTTTGTTAAATCATAGTAGGTTAGTAAATAGGGAAATTTTTACCTTAAGTAAAATTCAATATAGCTTATAATATACAGATTAGTTATTAAATATTATAGAAAACAGTTTGCTAAGCTATTGTTAAAATCATACACCTGTTATTTTGATGTAAGCTTTGTGAAGCATGATATGCATCATGGAATTTTGATTGTTAATTGTTACCTTAAGCAAAAATCTTTTGTGAAGTACGTTATGCATCATGAGACCTGTAAGGCCCCAGCAGGTATTTGTCATGCTGCTGGAGGTTATAGAAAATGGTATATAAGCTGGAAAAAGTTTGAATAAAATTGGCTTCAGTCCTGATCAGACTGTTCCCAGAAGAACTGCCTCTGAGTGGTCTCTTCTCGCCGTCTTGATTCACGGTTGCGGTCCTAACCCACCCTTGGTCAGGGCTGGTCCCCGACACCTCCTCCTCCCAGGCTCATAGAAGATGAAATATCAACTATTTTGGAAATATGAACATTTTATTGAGTTGTTTTCTAAGCTATAAAGAATTTGATTTATTAAACAACTGTGGGTTACACCACTATGGGTGACCTCGACAACAATAGATGGTCATATTTACCTGAAAAAAATTTGAAAATTCTACCACTTGGAAAATATCTTCTGAAAACAGATTTTTTTATTACATCTTAACTTACATATAGCAGATTCTCTATAAAATGGAAAGTCATAATGCTTTCAAGTAAAGGCTAATAATTTCTATAAACCATTACCTTAGATAACAGCTTGTCAAATAAGCTATCCATTATCGCTACAAGCTTAGCTGATATTTCAGCTATGTGGTCATGGTAGTCCTGTAATGAGAAATAATATTGTATTTTAAAGTCCCTGGGACACATCTTAAAAATACTTAACAATTAAGGATCTAAATTTTTGAAACTCCAATGAAAAAGTACCTTAGTGATATGATCAAAATGCCTAAGCATACTATATTGCTTAGGTGGTAGTCGAGCTTCAAAATGAGCCCGGATCACAGGAATGTAGTGCACAATTAACTGCAAACATCGTGAAGAAAGAGCTAAAGATCCAGGGAATAAATATATAAGGAAGGAAAAAAAAGATATTAGCTGAATTTAATTATAAATCAAATTAAGTTAAAAATGTCATTAACATTATACAGATCCAGTTTATTTCATAAATAAAGAGCACTATGGCAGAGGGCAAAATACTTTACTTTGCTTAAAAAACTAATTTGATACTGAATAAAATAATGAACATGCTGCTTTCACAATGGATTCAAGTTGTGAGCTTACCAGTATGAGGATAATAACAAGACAACTGATTTTCTTCTGACATTCATATACCTTTCACCCCAAAGTACCACATACACATTACATCTTAGCATTTTCTTGAGTAGTATAACTTCCAAATTCTTACACTTGTTGGAGTGGAAATTCCTTATAACATTTTCCCAAAATTAGCTTTTCATTATGAAAATACATAAAAGCATGAATGAAGTAGCATTTGTTACTTTTACAGCTTTTGTTAGACTCCTGAAAATATCAGGTATAACAGAAATATGATAAGTATAGTGACACATTGTAACACATCAGTATGTAAATTAAATGTAAGAATTCATACCCAAGTTTTTTGTAGTTATTGTTTTTAGTCCAACAACTTGCAGTGCACCAGCTCCAAGAACCAACTGGCAACTTCTTGAATTGAAATACTAACAGAAGAAGGAAAAAAAACCCAACAATTTATTAAAAACTATTATTTATATGCTGGCAATGTGCTAACTATTCTAAAAATACATTCCTCTTTTCTCTCATCCAAGAACCAAATGAACTTTCTAGTAAAAACAATTAAGATCAATGTATGTATTGATTAAAAAAAAAAGTGGAAGGGGATTCTAAATGACAATATTTATTGTCTGGTAGGAAAGAGGTTGAAATTTTAAAAAGCAGTTTTCAGAAATTAATCTTTAATTTGCATTCACAAAACTAGTTAAGTTTCAGTCATTCTTACTGGAAAGTCCTATTTTCAAGTTACACTCTTTCTCAATTAAAACATGACAACTCAAATTCAGAATGGAATTCATTAATAGATTTGAAAAAATTAATAGGTTTGAAAAAATAAAGCCTTTCCTCTATACTAATAGTTTAAAATATCTCTTAATATGAAATGGCTGAAGAAAATTATTACCACATTTTCATTTTACATCAATGGTTCTGAAAGAATGATGCAAGAAAAATCTCTAACCTTAGTGAGATGAATTTTGTAAAGTTCAGTGAATTCCTTCCATGCACATTTGAAACCAGTCCAGGTTTTTTGACCTAAGTGGCCTCAGTCATGTTCAGCACCTAACGAACAAATCATCTCCTGTCTCCAATGTCATTAACAACTCTATGGGTGTAATGAGGAATCACTAAATGCGGAGTGAGAACGAAGCAGGTAGCCTTTTTCCAGTAACATGTTGTGATTCAACCACAATCAAATGTTACAGAACTAATGTCTTAAAGATAACTTGACCTTGCAATGTCTTAGAGTTGAAAGATTAGTTTCACCCTGATGAATTAATTCTTTCAGTTATTTTTCCATAACAGAGTGAAGTCATACACACCTTTAATAAATCTGACAGACGAGTAAGCATGTCAGTAGTAACAGATGGGATGTTATCCACACACTGGCAATATTCAAGGATAATTCTTATTAACAGCAATACAGTTCTATAAGAAAAGAAAGATGACCCAGTAGGTAATTGAAACAAGAAAAATCAAACTGATTTGGCATATAAAAATCAAATTATTCATCAGTACAATGGCTCTCTGTGGATATAATGACCTTGGTAACATAAAATATATATTTTACCTACTAGTGCAAGGTTCTGGACTAATGTGCGGCAAGAGAGGTGCTTAGGGTGTAAAATTTAAGGAAGCATTTACTCTCAAAGTTGTGCAATTACAGAGTCAGCCACTGCACGACACTGAGAATGTGGCTCCTCAAACTTTGCACTATAGGCACAGTTTTTGTATGGCATTCTTACTAAGGCACCAGGTATTCCATTCCTTGGTCAATTCAGAAACACTGACAAAAACCTACCCACTGTTTCTGGTTACCTAGGTAATAGGATCCCAATCATAACTATTGAATTAATGAAAGGAACCCAGTCCAGATTTTCTTAGTGAGATGAAAAAGAAGCTAACATGGCTTCTAAAGACACTATGTCTCCTAAGAATTTTGTTGGTAGGTCACAAAAGGTTCTCCAAAATCATAGTTTTCAGTTCAACAGCAGGACGTGTCACAAGTTAAAAAGACGCAGTACTGTGAGGTTAAAGAAGATTGAGATTAAGGGGAAAAGAACCATTTATTGAAGAACATCTAAGTTCAACATAATACTCAGAAATGAGAGAGCTATGTAATATAATGATTTATAAAAGTCTGAAGGATATCAGGAACTAGTTATTTGAGAAAGATGGTGTAACAGCTTGAAAGATTTGTAACAGCCTGTCGGACTGTGTTATTTCTCTCTTCACATATTTCTAGAGTCTGCGTCACCAAGCATAAGTCCATTGCTTATATTTTACTATCTTCTTTCACAAATCATAATAGTCCCCCCTTTAGTCAGGAAGTTCAGTTTTTCAGCAATGGCTCTGCCTAAAGAGCCAGAATGCAAGAGAGTTGGGGAGTGAGGGTGATTTTCATCAAGCGCATGAAGAACAATCAGATATTGGGTAGTTAAGGAGGGAAATCATACTTAGATTGAAGGGATTGGATTATAAGAAGACTGAAAAAATTTTGCCCCACCAGAAATGGGGAAGAACTCCAGAGGCCTACAAAGGAATGGGGGCTTTAATTTAGAATGTGAGGACAGCAAAGACTTGAATAGAGATTGAGAAAAAGCATCAATTCTATACATACTTTTTGGGTACTTATTATGATTCCAAGAAAAACAAAAATAGCAACACATGTTCTTCACCTTAAGAAACTCAAACTAGAGAGACATATATGAAAATCAATATTTATATTATACCACAGTAATTACCATGACAGAGGGACATGGAGTTACAATCTTCCTGGAGGTAGTGGCTATTTCAAAAAAGACTTAGATGGTGACAAGAAGCAAAGAAGAAAAAAAAGGGCTGGTCTAAGGGGTTTGAGGCTGCAATGAGCTGTGATTGTGCTATTACACTCCAGTCTGGGCAACAGAGTGAGACTCACAACCTACACCAACATATAAAATGCTGGTCTATATGCTAGGAGTTAGACCTAGATTCTAACTCTGACTCCATTTAGGTTACTTTATGTTAATCATTTAATCTTCTAAGCTTCAATTCTTATAACTGTAAAAAAGAAACAATAATCCCTAAAATGCCTGTTTTACAAAGTGGTTGTAAGATCAAATGAGATCATATACATAAAATACTTAAACAGTGAAGTGCTGTTAAAGAATTTGAAGATACAAAAAAAGAGTATGAAGATACTACTTTACCATTTTAATAAAAAGCATGTAGCAGCAGACAATGATGAAATTTGTATGCTTCTTAGTTAATTTGAATTGTAGATACTTTAATCAGTAAAATGACTCAAAAGATGATAATAACAACCAACAACTATCAACTTATTAGGTGCTCAAACTGTGTTAAATGTTTTATATAATTTTCACAATAATTCTATGTATGGTACTATTTTTCACATTTTGTGGGCTCCAGAACCTATAACTTAAACTACTATGCTATACTACACACTAAGAAAGCTACACAAAACAAAACAAAACAAACAAATAAACAAACAGAAAGAGCCTGGGATAGCAATAACATCATAGACCTACCATATCACTCTTAGACTGCCTAGATAACTTGTTTTACAAGAAAAATCAATCCCTTTTTGTTAAGCCAGTATAATCCTTAATGAATAAAGTATACTACAGAATACAGAAAATAAAAGAAATTCATAAAATTTCCTTTAAAATTTTTGTAGGATTTAAAATTGTTAATTCAAAATTTCTAATTCACTTCAAAGAGGAACTAGAAAGGCCGGGCTTGGTGGCTTAGCCTATAATCCCAGCACTTTGGGAGGCCGAGGCGGGTGGATTACCTAAGCCCGCAGGTTCAATACCAGCCCGGGCAACTTGGCAAGACCTCGTGTCTACAATAAATTTAAAAATTAGCCAGGTATGATAGCGTGTGCCTATAGTTCTAGCAACTTGAAAGGCTGAGGCGGAAGAATCGCTGGAGCCCCGTAGGTCGACACTGAAGTGGCTGTGAAAGTGCCATTGTAATCTAGCCTGGGCAGCGGAGTAAGATTCCAACTCAAAAAAAAGAACTACAAGATTCATGTTTTAAATCATTGATTCAACTTTAATATAGAAACTGTGTCACTCACCCAACAACAGCATACTGTTGTCCCTCAACAATGAGAACCTCAGCTGGTTTCCTTTCTTCTGTAGCTAGAGAGCAAAGTAAATAAACAACTGAAACAAGGGTATAAGATGAAACAAAATACTGAAGAAAAAGCTGAAAAAGATAGTTCCTACTTAGTGCCTTATCTCATTTCTGAAAATAAATACCTACTTCTTGGGAAGCAATTTGGCACAGAGTAAATGAAGTAAATTAGGAGTTAGAGCGATTTGGAGTCAATACACAGTACTGCAAATTCCTAGATACATGACTTTGGGCCAATGACTTAATATTCTGAGACTCAAATGTAGATAACAATATTTGTCTTTCAGGGTGAGTTGTTGTTAGTGGTAGCAATAATGATTACAAACTGCCTATCCCTTAGGCCTGTACAAATGATCTGCAAGTAGTTTGTAAACAAAAGTTATTAGTTTGGAAAGGCAGAACTAGCATTTCAAATGGTTGCCTTTATATTTCTACATTCAATTGAGAGATTATACATTTAATTCTCTCAAGGTTTCAACCCAGAAGTTATTTTTAGTATGTGGTATTTTTTATCATTATAAAACAAGCTGGGTGCAGTGGCGCATGTCTATAATCCCAGCCATTTGAGAGGCTGAGGCAGGAGGATCACTAGAGGCCAAGAGTTTGAGAACAGCATAGGCACATAGTGAGACCCTGGGACTAAAATAATTTAAAAAGTAGCCAGGCATAATGGCATGCACTTGTAGTTCCAGACACTCAGGAGGCTGAGGCAGGAGAATCACTTGAGCTCAGCAGTTTGAGGCTGCGATGAGCTATGATTTTGCCACTGCACTCCAGCCTGGGGTACAATGTAAGACTGTCTCTCAAAAAATAAAAATAAACAACAACAAAAAATAAACAAATTCAGCATATTAAGGTAAAAAGAACAATGGACTGGATTACTGTCCTAGACAAGCCAAATTAATTAGATTACCATAGGCAAGCCATTATGCTTCCCTAAACTTCAAGTCCCCTTGAGCTGTAAGACATTAAATGTCTACTTCTTTCCTTTCGAGCAAAGATGTCCAGTGTGACATATATTCTACTTACAATTCACTATATATGTCAGGTTTTTAATTTTTTGAGGGCAAAGACTATGTCATAACCAATTCTCTCTATTGCAGAGAAGTAGCATACCACAGTAGAAAAGAAAAAAGGGCCGTAAAGTCAGTCTGTGAATTTGAATCTCAGTTCTACCCTACTTATGTAGCCTTACGCAAGTTGGTTAACCTCTTTGGGCCTTAGTTTCCACATTAAATGGTAATACCAGCCGTGTCTAGCTCATGGATGTATAAATGAGATAACACATAAAACGTGCTTAGAACAAACAGTGCAAGTAAACACTCAATATTAGCTGCTATCCATTAAACTTCATTTCCCCAGTGCCTAGCTGAGTAGCTAGTAAATCAATAAATGTATGGTGGATGAATGAATAATAACCTAGGATCTTAAACTTGATAAAAGCTAGCAAAATGTTAGTAGACTTTCAATAACATATACCAATGCTATTTAGAGAGAAAAATAAAGACTGAGATAGAAGCAAGTAGGTAAGAAAAGCCTCCTACTGTCAGCATTCCCCAAAGAAGTAGTGAAAATAGTTTACTTTGCAAGAAAAGTACATGGTTAATTCAATCAATCTACATTTATGATTTTAATTTAAAAAATCATTCTGTTTGCATTACAGTAGAATTAAAAGACAATGAGCTGTTCAGGAAAACACATCCTAGTCATCTAGTACAGAACTTCACATAATGAGAAGTCAAACAATGTAACTTGAAAGACTAAATGAGTGATAAATCTTACAATTGTAAATTAGTGATTTAAAATGGCCAGTGTTTTATTTTTCCTTCAGCTTTTGCTGCTACTTTGTTGCTTTTGTTTTGTTAATATATAATCAGTTAAAACATTATAAACACCACCCAACAATGTTACCTATTAAAAATGACCATTAGATAACAGAAATTTACTCAATTCCTTCCATTCTTCTCTCTGCCCTATATGAATTAATCTATTTTATACCTGTCTTTAACACCTCTCACCGTCTCGTCATAGTGGTAGAAGAGGTAGCCTTTCTCTTGAACTCTGGATTCAATTCCAGTCACCTTGCCCCATAAATCATCCTCTTTCTAATTCCACTTATCTCTTTAGCTACCACTTCATCACTCACTTTTCCTCACAGCCAAACTTGTTGAGAAAGTAGGCTACATTTGTCTACCCTTCCTTACCTTTCCAGTTGCTTAGCATTGAACAGCAATCTGATTCTATCAATCCATTGAATTACTAGAATTGTAAACAATCTATGTGTCAAACTAATGGTCACTATTTATATTTTACTCAGGCTTTCTCCTGTAATATGGTTGTATTTTGTACTAATATGGAAGATACAATTTAAAAATATTTCTTTATAGAAATATAAAACTTTCATTGAATGCATAAAATGTGAAATAATCCAACTGCCTCCTCTACTCAAAATATTCAAGAACCTCATCATTTCAAATCTGGTGTTACGGGATGTGTTGTAAAACAACTTACAGTATTATCATCACATGATGACTCTACTTTAACTGGTTACAAAAATACCTCCCAGCCATTGCCTCCCTTTCATATAAACCCAACTGGTATTTGATACCAACAACAATTCTCTCATTTAAATTCTAATTTTTTACTTTTTTTGGGACAGAATCTTGTTCTGTCACCCAGGCTGGAGTGCAGTGGCACAATTACGGCTCACCATAGCCTGGACCTCCTAGGCTCAAGGGATCCTCCTGCCTCAGCCTTCCAAGTGGCTGGGACTAAAGCTGTACACCACCATACCAAGTCAATTTTTTTTTTGTAGAGACAGGGTCTTGCTATGTTGCCCAACCTGATCATTAATTCTTGGCTTCAATTGATCCTCCTACTTCAGCCTCCCAAAGTGCTAGGATTACAGGCATGAGGGCACCCAGCCTAATTTTTTACTTCTATGTTCTAGATTTCTTCCTACCTCTCTGGAACTTCTTTCTTAATTTCTTTCACTGTTTTCTTTCTTTGTGTTCTTTACACTTTGATTTTCTCTATCACATAATTACATTACTTGTGATTGCTCATCTATTTTTTTAAGTTTTGTTCACTAGACTTAGCTTCTTTAAAGTAGAATAATAACTATTATCTCTGTGTCAATATATGACAGAAAGAAGCTAACTAGTATTCACTGAATGAATAAATATGTCTAAAGAATATGGCACAGTAGTTAAAAACATAGCTATGAAATTATATATAGTTAGTTTCAAATCTCAGCTCATTGTTTGTACAAAACTCCTTAACTCCTCCAAGTCTCAAGTTTCCTCCCTGTTATACTAGGTACCAATAGTCCCTTCATCATAAATCGCTGTGAAGATAAACTGGAGTAATGCATGTCAAGCATATAGTCCAATGTCTGGCATATTGTGAACACTCAATTAATACTTGAAATTATTATTTTAGAGTATCATAGATATTTTTCCTATCAACTAATTACTAACTAAGCTGGGAGTATTAGCTCTAGACTTTTCAACAGGCACTACTAATTAAGGAAATATTAAGCATTCATACAAAGTAAACAAACTACATAAAATTGAAAGAGAATATGTGAACAAATGCACATACCTCCTGATTTTTTTTCAGGTAAAGCAATCTTTCCATCAGATATGGAATCAACAAGATCCTGAAATTCTGCAGGAACATCGGCTTGCTTCCAGCGCTCATTGTCTAAGAGGAGGCTATTCAAAAGTAAAAGGAAAGATTAAAGGTAAACTTCAGTATTTCAACATCACCTTTCTTGGTTGAAAAAAAAGAAAGGAGAACTTGTGAGTATATAAGATTTTTAAAGTGCTGAACACCTTAATAAACTGGAATCATTTATAAATAGGACCAATACTTTTAGAAATATTTCTCTTTTTTATCTCTTAGCCTAACCAAAAAGAGTGATGACACACAATTTACTTAACATTGAATGAGAAAGAAAAGTCAACCTATTGAGGATCTTCCTAATAAGCAATTTACTAGAAGTAAACATTCTAACCCCATTTAGGAAAATCAAGAAATATGATTTTAATTTCATAATCTGCCTTTAATTTAAAAAAATGTTTATCAGGCATTTTGGCTGGCCAGCCAATTAAGTTACATCTTTTAGATATAATTCTGTTTTGCAAAGAAAAATAAGAAAATTAAATAGAATGAACATGGTGCCAATACCTGAGCTTGGTTTTTCTCTCTTCATGAAACCTGTTTACAAACTTATTAGCTTGACTCTGAAGTGCTCCAAGTAATGACATGCTTTTTCTTCCACATATCTGTTCAGTGTCTAAAATGAATGTTTCCATTAATCTAGAAAGTGTTATGAATTCCATGGAATTTAGCTTCTCAAGAAAACCATCCTAAATTTTAAAGATAACATAAAAACCACAACAAAGAGTTAGTGTAACAATAAATGTGAATGAGCTATAAAACTTAGTTTAACAAAGATTAATATTAATTGTATTATTTTTATAAAACAAAATTATATTAACTTTTTTATCATAAATAAAAATTCTCAACACTTCAGACCCAGAAATTGAATACGAAAAGCTTAAGGTGTCTAAATTTGATTCTGATCCTTTTATAACTAATATAGTAGCGCAAATGATTCAGGTCAGACTATACAATTTTCACTATGTTGGAGTTTGTTTTTTACTATTTTTTTTTTAGTTGGAGTCTTACACTGTTGCTGGGGCTGGAGTGCAGTGGCACTTTCACAGTCACCGCAGCCTCAAGCTGCTGAGCTCAGGCAATCCTTCTGTCTCAGCCTTCCAAGTAGCTGAAACGGAACTACAGGCACATGCCATCACACCTGGCGAATTTTTTAATTTACTGTAAAGATAAGGTCTCACCAATTAGCCCAGGCTGGTCTTGAAACCCTGGGCTCAGGTAATCCTCTCATCTCCACCACCCAAAGTGCTGGGATTATAAGCGTAAGTCACTGTTCCTAGCTATGTTGGCGTTTAAATAATTTTATTTAATTTATTTTAATTTTAATTTAATTAATTAACTTATTTGCTTGAGTCAGAGACTTACTCTGTCACCCAGGCTGGAGTGCAGTGGTACTTTTACGGCTACCACAGGCACAACCTGCTGTGCTCAGGTGATCCTTCCACCTCAGCCTTCCAAGTAGCTGGAACTACAGGCACCCGCCACCATGTCGGGCAAGTTTTTGGTTTATTGTAGAGATGAGGTCTTACCAAGTTGCCCAGACCGGTCTTGAACCCCTGGGTTCAGGTCATCCTCTTGCCTTCGCCTCCCAAAGTGTTGGGATTATAGGCATGAGTCACCCCGCCCAGCTAAATAATTTTATTATAAACTTGTTTAATATTATATGTCTATGTATACACATATACATATATAACAGCATATTCATCTCAAATTCATTATTAACATATATTTCAAAATACATCCTTCAATAATTTATTTTAAAGAGCACTTTAATAATTTTTCCTCTTTCTTTTATTTAGATTATTTTGTATCTCAACATCTCCCTAACAGATCACATGATAGCATCATTAACTTTATTAAGTGTTAAGAATGTAATATGCATTATAGGGGAACATAGAGATACAAGCAAAGACATAATTCCAGATCTTCAAAATAACTATGCTATATATAAAATATAAAATATCTAAAGCTTTATGAAAAGAACTACCTTTGCTCTTGACATTAGAAATTTGACAGCTCGATCATGGCATATATCTGAGGCACTATACAGTAACTCCTGGATATTATTTGCCAGCTTTCCTAGTTCTAAGTCAGTTAATTTCATGTCTTCACTGACTCTGAAAATGATAAAATGAGATTTAGTTAGGTAAAGTTGTAAACACAGTATCCTCTATAAATAACATATCAATGAAAAGGATGAAAAAGCTGTAAAATTCACATTTGAGGAAAAATTCTGAGATATACCAAATACACCTTATTGTTTTTATGGTAAAGCATTACTTCAATATGCTCAGAAAATACAAATGCATTTTTTCCTAACCTTTTATAAGAATAATTTTCTATCTTCACTGTATTTTTTTTTTTCTTTTGAGTTGGAGTCTTACTCCGTCGTCCAGGCTAAAGTGCAGTGGCACACTCATGGCCACCCCAGCATCAACATGCTGGGCTCCGGCGATCCTTTTGCCTCAGCCTTCTAAGTAGCCAGAACTACAGGCAAGCACTACCATGCCTGGCTAATTTTTTAGTTATTGTAGAGATGAGGTCTCACCAAGCTGCCCGGTGGTCTCGAACTTGTGGGTTCAGGCAATCCACTTGCCTCAGTCTCCCAAAGTGCTGGGATTAGAGGCAGACCCACCGAGCCTGACCATATTATTTTTAACATAGTTCAGACTCTGCTTGGAAAGTCTGCAGAAACTATAGCAAAATAAAATTTTATTTATTTAGGTACAAGGTGGTAGCTGATGCAGGGTAGGCTTGTGCATACATACCTAGGATGATACAGTGCAGAAAAGAAGAAGGAAGGAATGTTATTTCGTAACAAGCAGGCCCTCTTTTTACTTCTAATTATGAATGACTGTAAATATTCAGTTCAACTGAACTAATATTTACTGAGTGAGCATTTACTGTGTTTATGTGCTAGGCACTTGGAGAAAACACTGTAAGTTGCTGGCTTCAAGGAACTTACAATCAAACTTTCAAACTTACAATCAAATATTTATAAAATGTAATGCACTTTTTTCAATTTTAAGGGGAAATGTAAAACTTTCTGTTTTTAAACATTTTCCCATTCAGGGTATATGTAAAGACCACTGATTCCATGCCAACAGTTCAGTTTATTGTCACTATGAGTCAAGTTAAGTGCCTTAAAATCATTTTCCCCCTTTCAGGTGAATTAAAATAATTATCAAAGATACTACAAAGAAGCACTGATGCACATTAATTTGAGGCAAACCACTCTTATAAATGGGTTAAGGTATTAAAGGAAGTTATTACCTGCTATCCAACAAAATTATAATAGCACTAAATTTACTAATATTTACAATAATAGAGAAATTAATACACTGTCTTGTTTGATTCTCTCACTCTGAGGTAGACATAATAGATACATATCTATTTTCACAAGAGGATACTGAATTTAGAAAGTTCAGTGACCTACCCAAGGTCACAAGGTTAACAGAGTAGAATTAGAACCTATAATTAATCTATTTCTCATTGACTAAGTTTCCACTACTCCAACATGTATTTCCACATAAACAGTCCAGTGGTATTTTAATACCAGCTCCCACAAAAATTTCTGCTTAAATTTCAAAGTTCAAAATAACTACTGAAGTAAAGTTTCATTTTCTGAAGGCTTACTAAAATTTGCCCCCTTGT
Organism: Cephalopachus bancanus; assembly: GCA_027257055.1. Taxonomy (NCBI): domain Eukaryota; kingdom Metazoa; phylum Chordata; class Mammalia; order Primates; family Tarsiidae; genus Cephalopachus; species Cephalopachus bancanus. Next base: position 1,463,078 of record JAPVLO010000315.1, read on the forward strand.
AACAGAATGATTAAGGAATCTGAAACTCTTGAAAATATGCCACCACTTCACAAAAATATAAACAGAAAAGAGAAATAAAAACAACTCAAGTCTTAAAAAGAGTAGGGTGACTGAATCCAAGAAGTTGGAATGTTACTTTTTAAAAATTTTTATAATTTTGTTTTCACTTCCAGAGGTACACATGCATGTTTGTTACATGGATATTGGTTATAATTTTGCTTTTAAAAATACTTTTTTATTTTTAAAGTTCAATTAGATCTTTGACGTCCATGTCAATGGGGAAAAAAGCAAATAAACTCAAACATAAAGCAGCAATTCTACTCCTGGGTGTACACTCAAAATAACTAAAAGCATATATTTGTATACAAATTGCATACTCTAAGATATATCTGTATACCCAAGTTCATAACAGCACTATTTGAAATAGCAAAAACTGGAAGTGTCCACTGACAGATGAATGAGCAAAATGTTATATATACATATAATAGAGCATTATTGAGTCTTAAAAGGAAGGAAATTCTGATACATGCTACAACATGGATGAACCTTGAGGACATTATGCTGTGTGAAATAAGCCAGTCACAATTCGCAAGACCATAAACATAATTAAGTACATCAACAGATGTAAAAATAAAAAACATATGATTATATCATTAAAAGTGGAAAAAGCCCTTTGATAAAATGCAGCACTCCTTCTTGATTAAAAACCCTTGAACATCTAGGCATAGATGGAACATACCTCAAAATAGTAAGAGCCATCTACGAGAAACCCACAGCCAACATACTGCTAAACAGACAGAAATTGGAACCATTTTTCCTGAAAACCCGAACAAGACAAGGATGCCCACTCTCACCCCTCCTTTTCAACACAGTTTTTGAAGTCCTAGCCAGAGCAATCAGACAAGAGAAGGAGATCAGGGGTATCCAAATAGGAAAAGAGAAAGTCAAGTTATCCTTTGCAGATGACATGATTTTATACCTTGAAAACCCAAGAGAATCTGTCAAAAATCTCTTTGCACTGATAAAGATCTCAGGGTATAAAATAAAAGTGCAAAAGACAGTAGCATTTCTATACACCAACAATAAACAAATAGAAATCCAAATAAAAAGCATAATCCTATTCACAACAGTCATAGAAAAAAGAAATACGTTGGCATCTTCCTAACCAGAGACGTGAAAGACTTTTTACGACAAAAACTACAAAACACTGCTCAAAGAAATCAAAGATGACACAAACAAATGGAAAAATATTCCATGCTCATGGATTGGAAGAAACAACATTGTTAAGATATCCATCCTATCCAAGGCAAACTGCATATTTAACACAATACCCATTAAATTACCAGCAGCATTCTTCTCAGATCTGGAAATGACAATACAGAAATTCATATGGAAACATAAGTGACCTCGAACAGCCAAAACAATCCTCAGCAAAAAGAAAAAACAAACAAACAAAAAAAGCAGGAGGTCTCACACTCCCAGACTTTAAACTTTATTATAAAGTTACAATAATCAAAACAGCCTGGTATTGGTGCAAGAACAGGCATATAGACCAATGGAACAGGATAGAGATTCTAGAAGCAAAACCTCAATTTCTCAACAAAGCCTCCAACAACAACCACTGGGGAGAGGAGAACCTAATTCAGTAAATGGGAAAACTGGCTGACCACATGCAAAAGATTAAAACAAGACCCCTAAACTATCACCATACACAAAAATCAACTCTAAATGGATCAAAGACCTAAACATAAAACCTCAAATTATAAGAACCTTAGAAAGCACAAGAGACACCCTTATGGAAATTGGAACTGGCAACCAATTCTTGATCAAACCCCCAAGTGCCCATACCATAAGAGATAAGATAGACAAGTGGGACCTCATCAAACTGACAAGCCTCTGCAAAGCCAAAGAAACCATCAAGAGAGCAGGGAGACTGGGAAAAAAATATTTGCCAACTGTATGTTTGACCAAGGCCTAACATCTAGGATCTACAAGGAACTCAAATGTGCTGAAAAGCAAAACCAAACAACCCCATTACAAAATGGGCAAAGATATGAATAGACACTTCTCAAAAGAAGACATATGAGCAGCCAACAGATGCATGAAAAAATGCCCAGCCTGACTAGTCATCAAAGAAATGCAAGTTAAAACTACACTGAGATACCACCTAATTCTAGTCAAGATGGTCATCATCAATAACTCAAAAAACAACAGATGCTAGAGAGAATGCAGGGAAAAGGGAATACTTCTACACTGCTGGTGGGAGTGTAAACTAGTACAACCTCTGTGGTGGTAAACAGTTTGGTGATTCCTAAAAGATCTAAAAATCAACCTTTCATATGACCCTGCAATCCCCCTGCTGGGAATATACCTGGAGGAACGCAAATCACTCTATGAAAACGATACCTGCACACATATGTTTATTGCAGCATTATTCACAATAGCAAAAACATGGAACCAACCGTGCTCCCTATCAAAAGAAGACTGGATTAAAAAAAATGTGGTACACATACATTATAGAATATTATGCAGCCATAAAGAAGGCCAAAATTATGAACTTTCACAGCAACTTGGATGGACTTAGAGTCTATAATACTGAGAAATCTATCACAGAAACAAAGAACTGAGTATCACATGTTCTCACTCATAAGTGGACCTTGAACAATTATTGTAATACTATAAGAAAAGGACTGGCAGTATTGGGAATCTGCCAGAGTAGGGGGCACACCTCATCAACAAGGGTACCTGCATAACAACCATTTGTATTCCTAACCCTGAATTGTACCCCACATCTTTAAAATAAATAATAATAATAATAATAAGCCAGTCACAAATGGACAAATACTGCATAATTCCATTTATATGAAGTTCCTAGAACAAACTCATAGAGACAGAAAGTAGAATGGTGGTGGCCAGAAATGCAAAGTTGTTGCTTAATGGATATAGAGTTTAAGTTTCACAAGATGATAAAATTCTGTTGGTTGGTTGCACAGTGTGAATATACTTGATGCTACTGAACTTTTCACTTATAAATGGTTAAGATGGCAAACTTTATATTTTTTAGCCACAATTAAATATAATAAAATTTTAACAGCCCACAACCCTTTCTAATCTTTCTCATTATTTTTCCTTTCCCATTTCCAGTCTAGAAAAGTATTTTCTTCTGTGCTCATATTTGCATTGCAGTAAGTTTGCAAAACTGTAGATTATTTTGACAAAGTGAGAAAATTATGGAAAATCTACCACCAACAAAGTTAAAATGTCAGATATTATTTTTGCATGTTCTCTATTTGTGACTCAATTATATACTACAAAAAACACTTGACACAAATATAGCCAGAGCCCTTGAATGAAAAAACTAGAGTCACACATGTAAATATATTCAATTAACTCATCGCACCTTTGGTTTGGGTAATTCCCCAATTTGTGTGTCTATGTGTTCAGTAGACATTTATGTGCCTATTGAACACAGAAGGAACCATCTATAGAACCTGTATTATGCTGTGAGAACATGTGATTAGGGAAAGCCAAGAAGGTTCAAAGAATAAAGTAAACCATAGCGGAGGGAGGAGGGAAGATTAAAAACTGTGAGATTGTAGCTGGTTTAGAAGAATCTCAAATGGTAGAGCAAACTGCTAGTTATCTTTTAGTATCTGTTCTCTTTTCTCGATAATAATAGTTTAACTGGGCAAACAGTCCACAAGCTAAAGTCTATTTCTCAAGCCTCAAATATAGCTATATATTAATAATATTCTAGCCACTAGGATGTAAGTAGGAGTAATACGTACAAATTTTGGAATGTGTTTTTTTTTTTTAATAAGAATACAATATAAAAAAAATCTGTGTGAAGGTAACAGAGACCTAACAAATCTAGAATGTACAGGAATTTGTAAAAGACCAAGAATAGTTGATGCAATCCTGAAGAAGAAAAAGTAGGAGAAATTACCCTCCCAGGTATTAATACTTATTTTAAAAAGCTATAGTAACTTTAGTTGGGTGTGGTAGTGTATGCCTGTAATCCCTAGCTACTATGGAAGCTGAGGTGGGAGGATGACTTGAGGCTAAAGTGAACTATGATTATACCACTGTATGTTCTTTAGCTTGGCCTACAGAACAAGACCTGTCTCTTAAAAAAGAAAAACCCGACAGTAACCAAGATGATTTTACTTAATGGTACTTGTATAAAGACAGAAAAATGAATAAAATAGAATCCAGAAACAGACACACATATATTTGAATACCTGTTTTATGGCAAGAATGGTACTAAAGAGTAATAGGCAAGACAGTCTTTTCAATAAATGGTGCAAGGTCAAAAACATAACCATATGGGGAAAACTTAATCTTACACCATATACATAAAAAGTCCATTCCAGGTGAACTGTAGATCTGAAAATGAAAGAGGCAGCAACAAAGTTTCTGGATGATAAAATAAAAGAATATCTTCAAGGCCTAAGGTAGGGAAAGATTTCTGAAATAGAACAGACACACACAAGAAAAACATACACTATAAAGGAAAATAATGAATCATAGAATTACATTAAAGTTAAGAACTTTTGCCTAAATTGTATCCCACATCATTAAAATAAAAAAATTTAAAAAAAGAACTTTTGCTCACCAAGGACCCCAACAGGAGAGTGAAAAGTTAATACACAGAGTGGGAGAAGATATTTGCAATATGGATAACTGACAAAGGGTTCGTAATGATATTATATAAAGAACTCTCATAAATCAATAAGAAATAAGACAAACCAACAGAGAAGAGGTAAAGGCCTTCAATAGGCATGTCACAGAATAGGATATCCAGCCAATGAATATATGAAAAGGTGCTCTCCTACCAATCGTCAGGGAAATAAAAATTAATATTACTACCGCTATGACATATCCACCAGAATGGCTAACATGTAAAAGACTGATGATACCAAGAGTGAAGAAAGATGTGGAGTGATACGAACTCTTCCACACTTCTTGTGGGAGTGTAAAGGAGTACAACCACTTTGAAAAATTGTTTGGCATTAGCTAAATTGACCATTCACATACCTTATTCAGTCCTAGGTACATATTCAACAGAAATGCTTCAACATGTGCAACAAGGATATCTACAAAAAAGTTCATGACAATCCAAAAGAGAAATAACCCAAATCTTAACAGCAGAATGAGCCACGTTCAGTGATGTACAACTGTAGTCCCAGCTACTAGGGAGGTTGAGGTGGGAGGATCACTTTAGCCCAGCAATGTGAGTCCAGCCTAGACAACATAGTTAAATCTTGTCTCAAAACAAACACATAAATAGCAGAATGAATAAAATGGTGTGGTCATAAAATGGAATTATTTGTATACAAATAAAAATAAAACTATTGTGACATGCAACAACTTGGAAAAATATCACACACATAATGCTGAACAAAAGAAATCAGAGTTAAAAGAACAAATGTATGATTCCATTTATACTAAAGTTTAAAAACTGGAAAAACAAATAGTTTTAATGATTTCCTTCAGAAAGGAGTAGCGGTGTGGCAAAGTGGCAAGGAGGACTTCTGGAAAGCTGGTAATGGTAATATTCTATTTTTTGACGTGAGTGCTGATTATACCAATGTATTCACTTTGTGATAATTGAGTTGAACATTTACCATTGGTGCATTTTCTTATATGTGCATTAGACTCCAAATAATAAGTTTAAAAAGACAAAGTAAGGAGAGTACCAGTCCTTTGTCCTTTCCTTCCTACTGCTAGCACTACAGATGAAATGATAAAAGTTAGAGCAGACATCTTAGACACAGATGGAAGCTACAAACTGAGAATGGTAGAGCTGTCTTCTCAGCTAAAGATATTCTGCCTCTGAAATGTGAGAAGTAAAATTCTATATAGTTTAAGCTATAGAGTTTTTCATCTATTTTTATAGATGTTTCAGACAGTATCCTAGCTAGTAAATGTAAAAACATTAGCCTGAACGTAGAAAATATATTTTGGTTAATATGTAGTTCCAGGTTCTGTTTGTTTGTTTGTAGAGAGGGGAGATGTTATAGCTTAATTTATTCTGTAACTGTGATCATTATAAGCTCCAGGACTATAAGTTAATTTATATAAAGATGAATAAAAGAACTTGTTATTCTTAACAATAATTAAATCCAAACTATATTCTTGAACCAGAAAGACTGATTTTTTTAAAAATATTTTTTTGACATCAGAGATTATCAGGACAATAGGAAGCTAGAGGGCAATGTAATAAACTGTTAACAACTGGGGATCTGGATGAAGGATGGTGACAGTTTTTTTTTCTATTCTGGTAACTGTTCTGTAAACTTGAAATTGTTTCCAAATAAGAAATTTAACAGTATACGTAAGGTCACAGGAATGGGAACAACAGGCACTGGGACACTCCTAATCAGGGGAGAAAGGGAGGGAGAACAAGGGATGAAAAACTACCCACCACCTAGGTGACAGGCTCAATATCAGCCCAAGCCTCACCATCACGCAATATACCTGTATAACAAAACTGCACATGTACTCCTTGAATATAAAAATAAATAAAATAATAAATTTTTTAAAATCATGTTTAAAAAGATAGTGTGATTAACTTGGAAATTCACATCTTTGAAAAAAGATGCAAATCAAAAAGATTTTCACCATAAATAAAATAGAAAGATGCCATAGTAGAAGAAAAATGACCAAAGCAGTAATTGAACAGGTGTCCAATAGAAGTTCTGCTACTAGTGACCATAAGTCATCTGAGTTCTCTGAGCATTAGTTATCATTGAAATAAGGTCATTTAAGTGATGTTTAAAGTTCCTTTTCAGTCTTAAAAATTCTACGATTCTCAATTACTTCCAATGCTCACCTCCTTACCTCCCATATATTTTCCAAAAAAGATATGTCTCATAAAATTAATATATTTTGTCAAATTCTAATATGTTTTGCTAAATTCTAAAACTTATACAATTTCTCAATAAATTGAATCATAAATCTTACTCAAAGCATTATAAGATGACTCAAAATCATGTCAATTTGGCAGCAACCACTATACTCACATAATATCCACACCTCCTGGAGTAGCAGATGATGATGTCTGCTCTTTGCTGGATGAAGAATCAGTAGTACATTCTGGTTCAGATACCGAATCACTGCTGCAGGGCTCACTATTTGGAGATGCATTCCTTTGAGAGGTAGTGTCGACTGCTATAGATGTTAACTCACCCTCACTGAATGCATCACTTATAAACATGCCTTCATGGATTAAATAAGCCACCTCTGTGTCCAATGAATTATCTTTTCCAGCATTCTTCTGTTGTGAAATCTCCTCCAACTCTCTAGTCCTCTGGTTTTTGTCAAGAACTGAGAGAACAACACTGTGAATGATATTTAACGTTGCCTACAAAAAAACAGGATACACTTTTAAAGGATTTAAAATATCTTGTACCTAGAGTTCCCCAAAGTAAATTCAGTGCACGTAATTTTGAATATCTACGATCATAAATAAGTCAAAGTCATGTATATCTATCAGTCTTTTATTATCCAGTAAAAGCGACATGAAAAAGAACTGCTCAGAAGAAATAGGTTCACTAAAGCTTAGAAATATAGTTTCTGTACTTCAACTAATTTTTAAATTGAAAATCTCCCTAAAATATATTGTATGTTTCTCTAATCTCTTAAACAAGTTACACTAAACCTAACTGGGCTATCACAGAATCATATTAAGTTAATATGCCTGCCTAAAAGAAAAATAATCCATATTTCCTACTGTCTAGCACCAGCCCATCTCTCTCCTCTTCTCTACCTTCTCTCACTTATTCACTACTCTCCAGACATTCTGGTTCTCTTTCTATTATTTCTATTCTGTTGTTTTCTCTACCTAGACACTCTTCACCTTGATCTTTGCATACACTTTTTTCTCATCACTCAGGATCTGGCACAAATGCTCACTTTCTCCAAGGGGCCTTCTGTGACAATCCTACCAGCAACTCCATCCCATTATCCAGTTAAAAAAAGTATCAATATCTAAAATTATCTTTTTAAATTTGTTAATTCTAGGTCTCCTTCCACTGGAATGTTAGCGCCATGAAACACTGTAACCATAATGCCTAGAATAGTGCTTGGCAAATAGGAGATGCTCAATAAATATTGAGAGCTAGATCAATTGGGCGTGGTGGCTCATGCCTATAATCCCAGCACTTTGGGAGGCCAAGGTAAGAGGACTGCCTAAGCCTATGGGTTCAAGACCAGCCTGGGCAACTTGGCATATCTCATCTCTACAATAAATAAATTTTAAAAATTAGCCAGGTAAAAGCCGGGCTCGGTGGCTCAGCCTGTAATCCCGCGCCTTTGGGAGGCTGAGGTGAGTGGATTGCCTGAGTCCGCGGGTTCGAGACACGCCTGGGCAGCGAGACCTCATCTCTACAATAAATCAAAAAATCAGCGGGGCGTGGTAGTGCATGCCTGTAATTCTGGCTACTTGGAAGGCTGAGGCGGAAGGATCACCGGAGCCCAGCAGGTCGAGGCTGCGGTGGCCGGGAGCGGCCACTGCACTCCAGTCTGGGCGACAGAGTGAGACTCCAACTCAAAAAAAAAAAAAAAAAAAATTAGCCAGGTGTTGTAGCGCATGCCTGTAGTTCCAGTTACTTGGAAGGCTGAGGCGGAAGGATCGCCTGAGCCCAGCAGGTTGAGGCTGCGGTAGCCGTGAGTATGCTACTACACTCCAGCCTGGGTGACACAGTGAGACTCCAACCCACCCCCCCCCACACACACAAAGAAAGCTAGATGAATAAGGACTAAATGTATATAAATTAATGTCTTTATGGACTATTAAGAAATAAGGGGCAATTTTAGCATTCATTGCCATTTTAGCATTCATGGTTGATTCTCATAATTTATTTCTCCCATTCTCAAAACCCTTTATTTCTTTTTTGGAATTTACATGGTTGTAGGGAAACAGATTCTAACTTCAGGTCTCTAAAATTAGGGTAAGGGTCTAAGCTAGTCCAATCTGCACATGGAACCCCATGATCTGAGCTTATAGTTAAAGAAGGTACACAGAAGAGAGAACTGCAGAGAAATAACTCCAAGTCTTGAGACATCATCAACACCTCTATCACGTACCTGGATGTTTTTTAGTTATATGAGTTAATAATTCCCTTAATTATTTGAAATGTTCTGAGTTGTATTTTCTATTGTTTGGAAATGAAAGCACTCTGAGACAATAGCCAATACAGTATACAGTTGATACAGCCTTCAAAACCTTTAAGTAGCAGGTGTTTATGAAATTTCATTGTTTTTTCCTTCTTCATTGACCATTAACTTATACTGTATTCTCACAAATTTGTTGCTTACTACTTTCCACTGTTGCTTTTAATCCTAACTACTGACCAATCTTTGGTGTGCTAACTTCCCCAATCTTGTTTTGCCTTTCTTCTTTCTTATCTCTTCAGTCTTGCTAATTATCTTTCTTAACTTTTTAAAATAAAAGGCCATGACGATGGGCATGGTCTTTCCTCCCCAATGTCCATTCTACACCACCTCCCATGGTATAGCAGCCACGTAATTTGGATAGAACTGAGCCTACCTTCCAGCTGCAAGTGTCAGTCTTGAATAACTCACTTTGTGTACTCCCAAACCTCCTTGCCTTGTGATTAGTTCAGAGATGAAAAGAAAAATCCAGACCTACACCAGTCAGTGTATGACATTTTCCTGACCACAGTGACTGGGCAAGCAACCTAAATTGGTTCAACCAATTAAAATCAAGGACTTGCATTTGGTGACAGAAGAAAAAAAAAAAAAACCAAAAAACTCTAGGTGAAAAATTCTTAATTGGTTCAATCAATAAAGGAATAAAGGAGAATAAAAACTCTAGGTTAAAAAAACAGAAAAGAAAAATTCTAGGCGGTGTAGAATTATGGCAAATGTGGCAGCCCTAGAACTGGTGAAGCCAACAAAGAGGAAGGCAGAGCTGAATTAAAAACAAAGAAACTAAGCTGGAGTACCAGACAAAACCATGCATGAAACTCATTTCCAGTCTTAGGTTTTTTTTGTTTGTTTTGTTTTGTTTTAGTTATCTGAGCCAATACATTCCTTTTATTGTTTAAACTAGTTTGATTTGAATATGTTTCTCCCTTTTAACAACATCTTCGCTAATACAATAAGTTTTCCATATACAGTATATTAGTATTCTCTTAGGGATTCTTCTTTGCTGTTTTCATCAAATCTACAGTTTTAAAGATCTGCTGATTATTTTCCCCAACTTCAGAGTCATTCTTGCTTAAGGATGCCAAAATGCCTGTCTCCAAAAAAACAAGCTTTTACAATATGTAATAGGATCAATAGTAGATACATGGATTACTTTCTGAACTATTACAGTCTGTAGTAAGTTCATGTTGCAAAAAAACTGGACAACTAAGCCAAATATAATATTCCAATCTTGAGAACAAAGTGAATAAAACACTCTGGTAACCATACTTATAAATCTCCAACAGGACAGACTAGGATTATTTGTCCACACAACAAAGTGAAAATTTAAAAGCTAAAAAATCTTTGAAAAGAATGTAAGCTGCATTTAAGGGCACTTTTCTTTTCAGCTACAAAAATCTGCTTGATATATGAGGTACATATAACAAACAAGAATTTTAATAAAAATTCAAAATACAATTAACAGTAAATTATGGAGGTCTCATACTTCCTGACTTCAAAACTTACTACAAGACTTGCAATTGTAACAGTTTGGCACTGGCATAAAAACTGACATACAGACTGACATACAGACCGGAGCTCAGAAATTAACCCTTGTATATATGGTAAAATTTTTTTGACAAGGGTGCCAAGACCATTCACGGGAACAAGGACAGTCTTTGCAACAAATGATGCTGGGAAAACTGGATATTCGCATGCCAAAGAAAAAAGGTGGACTCTTATCTTACACCACATACAAAAAATAACCAAAACTGGTAAAAGTCCTAAACATAAGACCTGAAATAATAAAACTCTTAGAAGAAAACACAAGGAGAAAGCATCATGACACTGAATTTGGCACTGATTTCTTGGATATGATGCCAAAAGCACAGGCAACAAAAGAAAATATAGATAAACTGGACTACATCAAGATAAAAAAAAAAAATCTGTGCATCAAAAGGCACAATTAACAGAGCGAAGAGCAACTCACAGAATATGAGAAAATAATTGTATATCACGTAGCTGATAAGGAGTTAAGATTTGGAATATATAAAGAACTCCTACAAATCAACAACAAAAAAACCAAACAACCCCATTAAACACTAGGCAAAGAAGATATAAAAATGGTCAATAAGCATACAAAAAGATGTTCAATGTCACTATTCATTAGAGAAATGCAAATTAAAATCACAGTAAAATACCACCTCATACCCATTAGAATGGCTACTCTAAAAAAAAATTGGAACTCTTATGCAATGTTGGTGGGATGGCAAAATGGTGAAGCTGCTATGGAAACAGTATGAATGCTCCTCAAAAAATTAGAAGTAGAATTACTATATGATCCAGCAATTCCACTTTTGGGTATACACTCAAAAGAATTGAAAGCAAGGACTCAGATATTTGTATACCCGTGTTCATGGCAGTATTATTTACAATAGCTAAAAGGTGAAAGCAACTTGTGTCCATTGACAGATAAATGGATAAACAAAATGTAGTATATATGCATATACTAGAATATCAAGAACCTGGAAACAGCCATGCTGTCCGTCAAAAGAGGACTGGATTAAACAAATGTGGTACATATACACGATGGAATACAATGCAGCCATAAAAAAGAACAAAATCATGAATTTCGCAGCAACCTGGATGGAACTAGAGTCTATAATACTGAGTGACCTCTCACAGAAACAAAGATCCGAGTATCACATGTTCTCACTCATATAATGGACCTTAAACATCCAATGCAATACTATACGAAAATGACTGACCGTACTGGGAAACTATGGTGGGGGGAGGGAGATGGGATTAACAGTAGCAAATATCTGTCTGGGTACGGGGAAACATCCTATATCAACAGGGTGCCTGAATGAAACACAATTGTATACCTAACCCTTAACTGTACCCCACAACTTCACAATAAAAAAAAAAAAGAATATTGTTCAGCCTTTTTTTTTTTTTTTTTTTTTTGGAGTTGGAGTCTCACTCTGTCACCCAGACTGGCAGTGGCCGCTCCCGGCCACCGCAGCCTCAACCTGCTGGGCTCTAGCGATCCTTCCGCCTTAGCCTTCCAAGTAGCCGGAATTACAGGCATGCACTACCACGCACGGCTGATTTTCTGATTTATTGTAGAGATGAGGTCTCGCTGCCCAGGCAGGTCTCAAACCCGCGGGCTCAGGCAATCCACTCACCTCAGCCTCCCAAAGGCACGGGATTACAGGCTGAGCCACCGAGCCCAGCTTATTCAGCCTTAAAAAGGAAATTCTAACACATGTTACAACATAGATGACACCTTTGACAACTTGAGGACATTAGGATAAATAAAATAAGCCAGTCACAAAAGAAAAAATATTATATGATTTCATTTCTATGAGGTACCTAGAATAGTTAGGATCATAGAGACAGAAAGTAGAATGCTGTTTGCCAGGGACTGGAAGATGGAGGGAATGGAGAGTTATTGTTTAATTGTTAACTCTGATACAGAGTTGCAGTTTTGCAAGTTGAAAAGAGTTCTGAGGATGAATGGTCGTGATGGTAGCGCAACAGTATGAATGGACTTAATGCCACTGAGCTGTACACTTAAAAATGGTTACGATGGCAAATGTTGTTATGTTTATTTTACCATGAAAATTTTTCCAAAAAAAACAAAACATACGAAAAAAGGGCATATACTAAAAAAGGACAATTGCTGGGCACAGTGGATCATGACTTTAATCCCAGCACTTTGGGAGGCTGGGACGAGTGGATTGCTTGATCCCAGGAGTTCAAGACAGTCTGAGCAATATAGTAAAACCTCATCTCGACAAAAAAGTTTTTTAAAAAATTAGCTGGGTGTGGTGGCATGCACCTGTAATCCCAGATACTTGGGAGGCTGAGGCTAAAGGATCACCTGTGCCCAGTAGGTCCAGTCTGAATGACAGAGTGAGACTCTTACTTTAAAAAAAAAAAAGGTCGGCCAGGATTGGTGGCTCAGCCTGTAATCACAGCACTTTGGGAGGCTGAGGCGAGTGGATTGACTGAGCCCCTGGGTTCGAGACCCACCCAGGCTACTTGGCGAGACCTCATCTCTACAATAAATAAAAAAAAACTAGCCAGGCATGGTAGCGCAAGCCTGTAGTTCCGGCTACTTGGAAGGCTGAGGCGGAAGGATTGTCGGAGCCCAGCAGGGCGAGGCTGCAGTGGCCAGGAGCATGCCACTGCACTCCAGTCTAGGTGACAGAGTGAGACTCCAACTCAAAAAAAAAAAAAAGTACAATTAACAGCAATATTAGATCCTCAAAAGTCATTAATAATACACTCAAATATGAAAATTTCAAAACCCAACCTTTTTTATTGTTTACCTATTCAAAAAAATTATTGAAATGTTCTGGCTGAAATTTTATGCTCTAGTTTCTTTACTTAAAAACTATCCTTTGTTTTCAAGAGATAAATACAAGAGAAGTTGGAAAGTAAATTATTAACACTGGTAAATGAAACAAGAAATTCAAATAGTTATTTCCTGTTACATGGCAAATACTATTAAAAAGCAAAACAACTTTTTATAATTATAAAAGTAATACCTCTCTTCAAAGAAAAACTTAGAAAAAATAGCAAAGATTAAAAATTTAAATGACATATAATCCAACCATCTGAAGATAACCACCAAAATCCAGGCTGTCTTTTTTCCAGGAAGATAAAGATTTTTTAAAGTTTTTCTAATATAGCTGAGATTACTCTAGATATAAGTAGGTCTATATCTTGCCTTTTCACTTAATATTACAATGCATGCATTTTCTTCTATTTAAAAATCCTTGGCTATATATATGATATTCCATGGCAAAATATGTATCAGTTATAATTTACCATTCCTCTATTGTCAGACATCTGGTTTCTTTCCAATTTTTAGTTATTTAAAAATTCTTCATTAAAAGTGAACAGCTTGTAATTAACATTATTTTCCAGTGAAACCATACCCCTTATAGAATCACAAACTTTTTTCAAAGAAAAACAATATCACATTTAAAGGTTATATGTCATCTTCAAAGATGTTCTACACAAGTGCTAGTTTAAATGGTCCAAATGTGAAAATGAGAAATGTAGAGGCCAAAGCAAATCCATTTTGAGTGCTAATCTGACTTCTGATTAACCCCAGTTATGGGAAGGCTTCTTAGATTTCCAGTTTATCTATTGCTCCTTCTGTAAATGTAGGTAGTTACTGTAAATCCTACCCTTAAGTCAAACCTTGATGTTACTGTACTTCAACTGTCCTATACATCTCTTCTGAATCACCCTTTCTCTATGGTATATAAGCCCTCAGTCTAGGAGGTAATGGCACAGGAATCCACCATCTTGTCTCAATGCTGCATAAGACACAGACATGGCTCCTGTTTTTAAGTCCCTATTAAGTGTTTCTTTCTGAGAAACGGATATGTCAGTCTATATCTTTGGCTTGTCAGTTTTCTCAGGCTTTGGGGTAGGTTTATAGAGACCTGCCCACTGCAAAACAAGAAATTACAACTATGCCAAATCACTGATCTCATATTGTACACACATGAAATATTCTACTTAGTTTAATCGACATAAAGTCCAAAAGTGGAATAACTACAGTAAGTCCTCACTTAATGCTGTTGATAGGTTCTTGGAAACAGTGACTTCAAGCAAAACAATGTACAGCAGGTCCTTGAATAACATTTCCCTCAATGTCGTTTCATTATAATGTTGATGAGGAAAAAAATTGATTTTGTTATATATGTCATTTTCCAAGAATCCACTGATGACATTAAGTAAGGACTTTTTTTTTTAGTTGGAGTCTCACTCTGTCGCCCAGACTGGAGTGCAGTGGCCACTCCCAGCCACCGCAGCCTCAACCTGCTGGGCTCCGGCGATCCTTCCGCCTCAGCCTTCCGAGTAGCCGGAATTACAGGCATGCGCTACCATGCCTGGTTGATTTTTTGATTTATTGTAGAGATGAGGTCTCGCTGCCCAGGCAGGTCTCAAACCCGCGGGCTCAGGCAATCCACTCACCTCAGCCTCCCAAAGACGTGGGATTACAGGCTAAGCCACTGAGCCCGGCCTTACTCTTTTAAAGTTACTGGAAAAGCTCTAGTACAGTAGCTCACAACTATAATCCCAGCAATTTGGGAAGCCAAGGCAAGAGGATTGCTTGAACCTAGGAGCTCAAGACCAACCTAGGCAATATAGTGAGACCTCGTCTCTACAAAAAAATTTAAAAAATTAGTCAAGCATGGTGGCATGCACCTGTAGTCCCAGCTACTTAGAAAGCTGAAATGCAAGGACCGCCTGAGCCCAGGAGGTCAAGGCTGCTGTAAGCTGTGACCATGCCACTGCACTCCAGCCTGGGTGAGAGACCTCAACACACACACACATGAAAGACAGATAGACTGACCAAAAGAAAGATAGAAAGGAAAGACAGATGGGAAGGAAGTAAGGAAGGAAGGAAGGAAGGAAGGAAGGAAGGAAGATTACTGGCAAAAAGCCAATTCTACACTACGATAAATAGGAAATCTATATATCCAGACATGCAATAGTAGAAATGTGTGGTGATGATGAGGTCATGGTCAGAATATAAGAAAAAGTGAAAATATGGTCTAGTTATTGAACAATCCATAGATAAAGGTTTCTGTCTATCACTATCAATGAGTGACTTAGCATTACTCCAGTGTCAATAAGGAAAAGCCATGTCATAGACAAGTACCAAAGTCCCCCAGGCTATTTAATATAGTAATCAGGAGAAGCTAGGAATGTGAACTAGCACATTAAACACAATGCTGACACTTGATAACTCAAATATCAAATTTCATAACTGGCCCCTTTCAACTATTATACTCAATAATTCCTAATAACTTATTAAAACACAGCTATGACATTTTAGTGATTTCAACCAATATGTATTACAGTCTATGACATATTCTGAAAAATGTTATGACATATGTTATTTTCCTTATACTAAATGGCTTAAAATTAAGTGCTTAGCTGGGCTCAGTGGCTCAGCCTGAAATCCCGTGCTTTGGGAGGCCAAGGTGAGTGAATTGCCTGAGCCTGTGGGTTCGAGATCCGCCTGGGCAACTTGGCAAGACCTCATGTCTACAATAAATCAAAAAAACTAGCCGGGCATGGTAGCATGCACCAGTAGCTCCGGCTATTTGGAAGGCTGAGGCGGAAGGATCGCTGGAGCCCAGCAGGTCGAGGCTGCGGTGGCTGGGAGCAGCCACTGCACGCCAGTCTGGGTGACAGAATGAGACTCCGACTCAGAAAAAGTAAAAAATAAAAAATAAAACTAAAAAATTAAGTGGTTAGACTAAAGAGACAAAAAAATTAAAGGTAATGCATAGTCCTTGATTGAATCTTTGCCAAAAAATTAAAGAAAAATCTGCAATAAAGGACAGCAATAGGATAATATGAATATGAACAATATGTTTAAAAAACCATTATATCAACATTGAATTTATAGAAAAATTAGTAATGTAGGATGGATTTTTTAGTGTTTCACAATATTGTGCCTCTAAATAATCTAGAAGGAGTCAAGCGACACAAAATCACCTGAGGAAATATTACTGTATAATACTGAATGCCAAGGAAGCATTACAATATTTATTTTTAATAAAAATCATCAAAAACTATAAAAATTGCCAAATCTGAGGCATCTAAATTCTTTTTTACAACTAAGCCTCTTTAGAAAAATTACAAAAACAAAGAAACTACGTTTTATTCTATAGTTTGATTCCATATATATGTGTGAATATATATATATATACACTATACATACTTTATATATATAGAGAGAGATATATATAAAACTGACTTAATTTTAGGAATATTTTCGATAAACTGATACATAAGCTTACCTTAACTCTCTGTAGGAAAACTGTAAACTTAGAGAAAATGTCCTTTAGCAGATCAAACCACTGGGGAAAATTCAACATTCTCATCTGATCTGCAAGCCTAGAAAAAATAATTCAAACAAAAATAATGATTGTCTCTGGACCAATATAACACCTACAAATTGGAGGAAACGAGACTAAACACTATTCATTGACATAAGAATAAAATGCAATTTTACCTAGATACCTCATTAAAATCACAGAATCTTGAGGTGAAGAGGTTAATTACCAAACAACTATGACTTGTTTAAATATCTTTAAAGCTAGTTTAAATAATATGACATATGAACCTTATCATCTATAGATTTCCTGTGAACATGCTTTATGATGATTAAATGAATAAACCACAGAGAAATAGACCAATTTGGGGTAAGGTAAAGATATGTTCTGAAATAAAAATAGAAACATAACCTCTCCCCTAACAAATTTAATAATCTACTTTTCTAACCACAACCTAAAAAGTACTTTTCCACATATGAGAGGTAATACGGCATGACAGCGAAGAGCTTGGGCTCTGGAGCCACACTGCCTAAGTTCAAAATTCCACAGCTTACTGGAGTTACTAGCTATGACTCTGGCATGTGACTTAAACCTTCCATGCTCCAATTTTCTCATCTTAGCATGAAGAAAGTCATAGAATCTACCATATATGGTTGTTGTAAATATTAAATGAGTTAACAAAAAATACTTAGAACAGGGCACAATACATTTTTTTAAAGTGCCATGTAAGTGTCAGCCAATATTATAATTTTTGGCAAATGACATAAATCAATAAGTTCAAGGTGAAAAAAATTAATGCAAAACAGGATTCCATAAAGATACTTTATAGTACTAAAATGACTTATTACTCTAAATTTTTAATGAATGCTGCTGCAACTAGGAGTTTGTTCTCAAAAAATACTTCTGGACTTGATATACAGGAACTTCTCTACTTAATGTTGAGAAAATTCCCTAGGGAACAAAAATTAAAAATAACTGACTTTCCATGTCCATGGGGCTTCTAATAGAGTCCCCACAACTTACATATCTTTCCCCAACTACTAGCACTTCCCCTATTATTACATGTGTTTCAACTAAATCTGAAACTGAGTTTTCCCTAGGTGATAGTATGGAAATTAAAACTCCACAATCTCCTTTCTGTGGGTTTGGCCAAGGGAAGCTTAATAGTTATCCATATTACTGTTCATACCTTAGGCCAGTTAATAAAGCTTACCAATCTATGTGAATGAGAAATTCAGTCAGAAAATATCACCATTCTTCCCAAAATAAAAGAATAGAAATTTCAAGGATGAAAACAGTTACAGACATGGGTAATTCAAAATCATATACTCAAACTTCTTGAAGCAAATTGGAAGCTAGATTTTAATTACATGGCTAAATAATTTAAACCTGACACTTGCTATGTACCGTAATGAATTATATTCAATTCCTTCCCCACCCCACCCCCCATCTACATTCTTTCTCTCTGCCCTGGGAGGCCAATCTACTGGCCTTGGCCAATGAGTAGCCCTAACAAAGCCTGAAAGGAGGAAAAGTACTTACTCCAGCTTTTTCCCTTGAAAGGTTGCCTCAGGATGACTGCTTCCCTATACTCAAGGTGACAGCTTTTTTTCTCCAACTACTATCTTTTCCCTGAATTCTGTTAACTGTTCTTTTCCCTTGTCTCTTAAAGCTTCTATACTGTCACTTGTGATTTTCCTTCCCCCTGCTCAAAACTGAGTAAATAATTCATTAAATTTTCCCTAAATGTTTCTAATTTTCATGTATCATCCTTTCCCTAATAGTCATCAACCTATATATTTATACTTACTTCACAACAACATCTGTGTTTATTTCTTCTATTTGTGAAACTTTATTAATCACACACTGCAAAATTTAAGAAAAACAAAAACATTTTGATTAATTTTCTTTTGAATCCTAAGTACTTCATGTTCCATTTGTACATTAAAAAGGCCCTCGGTGACTAGAATAATCATTTTACCAGACTGTTCTTGTATCTCTTATACATATCTCAGAGTGTTTAAAAAATTGCAGCATTGCCATTAACCAATTAATTATTTCATTTAAACTGGCATAATTAACATCTTCTACTATTTAACATTGTTCAAAATCATACATTAGAAAAACAGAACTATAATACTTAAGCACAGGATGTAAACACCATATTAAAACCCCCAAAGAAACTTCCATTGAAGCTACATTTCCTTATAATACACACAACAGTTTAAAGTTAATAAATAAGTGCTTAAATTTCAGAAGTCTGGGAATTGAAACACAGCCGTTTGAAAAGAATATTGAAAAGTATACATACATAAAATTGTACAAAGCATGTTTACAGTGCAATACTTTTGCCCAAATATAGTACATCTGTGTAATCAGAACTCAGCTCATGAAATGAACGCTGCTAGTACCCAGAGCTCCTTTCCTACTCTCCTTCTAGTTTCTACTTTCTCCCAAAACAAACCACTATCCTGATTTCTAAACCACAGATTAATTTTGCCTGTTTGAATTTTACATAAGTGAAATCATACAGTGGCAGTGTGTTTCTTGTGTCTGGCTTTTTTGGCTCCATATTATATCTGTAATACGTTTACATTTTTCTGAGTAATGTATATACTACAATACTATTTATTTCTTCTACTGATGATGGAATTTTGATTGTTTCCAGTTTTTGTTTTTTATTTTATTCATATGCATTTTATTTTAGAATAATGGGATCCGAGGAGGATTTGCTATGTAAGTATACTATGTAAAGGTGAAGCTTGGGCTTCTAACAAGGCTTCTCTCCAACAGTAGCATGAACATGGTATCCAATGGGTGGTCTTGTATCCCCTATTCCCCCTCTCCTTCCTTCTGTCCTTCAGCAGTACCCAGTGTCTATTGTTTCCGCCCTTGTGCCCACAAAATCAATGTTTGGTGCCCACTTATGAATGAGAAAATGCAGTATTCAGTTTTTTGTTTCTGTAATAATTCACTCAGAATGATGGTCTCCAGTTGCATTCATATTGCTGCAAAGGACATGATTCTGTTCTTCTTTATGTCTGCGTAGTAGCCCATTGTGTATATGTACCACATTTTCTTTATCCAGTACACTTTCAGTGGGCATCTGGGTTGATTCCATGTTTTGTTTTTCATTTTAGCGTTTTTTTTTTTTATTGGGAGTCTCACTCTGTCACCCAAGTTGGAGTACAGTGGCATGATCACAACTCACTGCAGCCTCAAATTCCTGGGCTCAAGTGACCCTCCCACCTCTACTTCCTGAGTAGCTGGGACTAGAGGCATGTGCCACCATGACCAGCTAATTTTTTTATTTTTTGTAGAGACAAGGTCTTGCCATGCTGCCTAGACTGGTCTCAAATTCCCGGGCTCAAGCAATCCTCCTACCTTGGCCTCCCAAAATGCTGGGATACCAGGCATAAGCCACCACACCCAGCCTGTTTCGTTTTGTTTTTTTTTTTAAATTACAAATAGTACCACCATGAACATTCTTCCATTGTACTTTTGTGTACTTACATATGTATTTATGTTGGGTGAATATCTAGGAATAGAAATGCTGGTTCCCAATATATGTGTATATTTAGCATTAGTAGATATTGCCAACAACATTTAAAATGGTTGTACCAATTTTAAGATACAATTTTAATCAGTGTTTGAAAGAGGGGATAATTTTGTCAGGCGCAGTGGCTCATGCCTATAATCCCAGCACTTTTCAGAGGCTGAGGCAGGAGGATCACTTGAAGCCAGGAGTTCAAAGCTACAGTGAGCTGTGATCATGCCACTGCACTCCAGTCTGGGTGACAGAGCGAGACTCTGACTCACAAAAAAAAAAAAAAGAGAGAGAAGAGAAAAGAAAGAGGGGATGATTTTTTAAATCTTTACATGTTTTGTGTTAAACATTAATAACTTATATGTGTATATTCAACCTAATGATGATGATTAAGTCTAATAAAAACATTTAAAATTAAGATTATCTTTTTCATACATTTTCATATATAGAAAAACTGAGTTCAGTGATTAAGATGTATCTGAGAAAAAAAGTCAAAACAAAGATTAAGAATGCTAAAAAAACAAGGATTATAGCTTATAATTATAAATATAATTTATTAGCAATTAGGAAAAAAAGAAAATGAACATTTGTCTACTGCTGGTGGGAATAAAATTGGTAACATCTTTTTAGATAGCAATTCAGTGCCTTATAGCACTGAATACTTCCACTCCCTGACCAATAATTTCATTTCTGGAACTCAGCCTAAGAAAATAGTCTTAAATATGAAAAACAAACAAACAAAAGAACTTTATGCCAAAGATGTCTAACACACCGTTATTTACAGAATCAAATTAAAAACAATCTAAATATTCAACACAGAGGAAAGGTAAGTAGGTTTGACCAACATAAAGTTGATAAAATTTTATATAATCATTAAAAATAAAAATGCTTATGTTGTAATTCTAACTGAAATATATGTTCAAAATCATATATACATTATGACAACAATACAAACATCAGTAACAATCTAAAAATAGCACAATTCCTTTTTTTTCTTTTTTTTTTGAGTTGGAGTCTCACTGTATCGCCCAGGCTGGAATGCAGTGGCACACTCACGGCCAACCCACCGTCGACTTGCTAGGCTCCGGTGATCCTTCTGCCTCAGTCTTCCAAGTAGCCAGAACCACAGCTGTGCACTACCATCCCAGCTAATTTTTGATTTATTGCAGAGATGAGGTCTCCCCAAGTTGCCTGGGCTGGTCTTGAACCCTTGGGCTCAGGCAATTCACTCGCCTCGGCCTCCCAAAGTGCTGGGATTACAGGTTGAGCCACCGAGCCTGGCCAATAGCACAATTCTTAAAGTAATAAATCTTTTGGATGATAGAACTGTGTTTTCCTTTCTTCCATTTTCCCAAAAATTAAATTTTTAGATAAATGAGCAGGTATTATTATTATACTGTGTATATAATTACTAGGATAACATATAAATAAACCTCACAAAAATTCTAGAACAAAATATATCAAATAAAAATGTACAATTACCTGTTTAATAATATTCTTTGCTGTAATAATCATTTCTTCACCATAAATTTCTAAAAAATTAAGTTTTCTTTGTTTTAAAAGTCCAAATACAAGAGATACTAATCTTTCCTATTAAAATAAAAGAAGAGTATATAATGTCACATTTTATATATAAAATAATCTTACTTAGAGGTAGAAATATTTAGTATCAAGGATTTTGTTTGATCTTCAAATCTCTATCTTGATATGTTATTTTCTAGAAGCCTGAAAACAAATCCTCCCAGAGTAATCTTGTCAGCAGGTTTTTATAGTCAGTGTTCCAAAACAGGTAAATTTTACTCCCCCACAGTGGATCAAAGGAAGCTGGTTTGGGAGCAAACTAATACAAGTGTATTTTTTTGGTTTTATTTCAACAAATTGTTAGAAAGTATCCTTCTCAAACCCAGTGACCAATAAATACTCCATAAGACCTTTGCTTTTTAAGTCGTAGTCTAGAAGACTGGAATGATAACCTGCACTCTCAGTGGGATATCAACTGCCAACATATATTAGGGCTTTTGGATTCTTTGCTGGTTCTTGGCAGTGATTAGCATTGAGAAATACCAGACAAGTGAAGCTTGAATATATCTGTATATGCATAAAGTATGCTCATAATAGGGGTACTCAGTGAATGTGAATGACCGATAAATTACATGATAATGATCACTTTTTACAAAAGATAAACTCCAGCACATATACACACATATACACAGAATATAATTTATCCTGTATTTATATTTTGAACTTGGTTTGTAAGCCATAAAGACTTCATTTTAATTCTGCTTTCTAATTAAGCTATAAAATTATTTTATTCTCTAATTTTATAGAATAGTGAACAATGGTGCTTGCTGAAGTCACATATAGCTAGTGAAGGATTTCATAGGTCTACCAGGACATTCAAATTTCAATTTAAGATAATTTTGCTTATTATAATCTGAGAAGAATGTATCCTAAACTAAGAATGTTAGAAACTAACACTAAACAATGGCATCAATTTAATTCCGCAGTTCAAAATACATACCTCTTCTAAAATTTGACAGTCATCTTCCAGTGATCTATTTAAATCATTATGAGAATAAGTAGAAAATTCTGCAATCATCATTTTATCTATCAGTTTTTCTAATTCACAAAGCTGTGATCCCAAATGCCTACAAAGGAAGAGAAAAATGTTGTTATATATATGTATAATATATATACACACACATATATATATTCTCTAAGAAACAAAAATTCACTCTAAGATCAAAGAAGCTAAATGGCAAAACTTTCTAGCTGACAGTAACTGTGATGTTTTAGTGAAATGGAGTCCTTTAATTTAGCAACATAGCAATGATTTCACTTCATCTCCTAAATTCTATTTTTTACTTTACAATTGACCCTTGAACAATGCAGGGGTTGGGGTGCTAACCTGTTGCAAAGCCAAAAATATGTGTATAACTTTTGACTCTTCAAAAATGTAACTACTAATAGCCTACTGCTGACTGGAAGTCTTACCAATAACATAGTTAATTAATACATATTTTATATATGTATTACATACTGTTTTCTTACAATAAAGTTACAGAAAAGAAACTGTTACCAAGAAAATCACAAAAGAGAGAACATATTAACTATTAATTAAGTAAAAGTAGATCATCATAAAAATTGTCTTCACATCAAGCAGGCTGAGGAGGAGGAGAAAGGATTGGTTTTGACATCTTGGGGTGGCAAAGGTGGAAGAGGTGAAGGAAGAGAAAGGAGAGATAGGCACACTCAGTGTAACTTCATAGAAATTCATCATAATTTGTCTGTTTTGCTTTTTCATTTCTCGAAAATATGTTTCTATATAATACCAATCCCTCTTCCACTGTTTCCTTTCATTTCAGTCCTCATATCATAGAAGCATCCATGTTGTAATAAAAGAAGTCAAAAGCAGTCTTGACCAGAACCCTTCTTCCAGATTGCCTAATGTTAAATTGTTTTCCGGCACTGCTGCTTCTACATCTTCTTCCTTATTGTCTGGCACTGGTTTAAAAGCACTCATTTCTATCAAGCCATCTTCTGTTAATTCCTCTGGTGTGTTGTCTATTAGTTCTGGAATTTCTCTAAGATCCTTATTTAAAACCTTCATCCTCCCACTTTTGCCATATCAACTATCTTTCATGAGCTCCTTGATTGGCTCTGTTGTAAATCCTAAGAAGTCATGCACAACCTATAGACAGCTTACTCCAGCAATAATTTACTGTTTTGGGTTTGATGGTTTTCACAGCTTTTGCTATAACAATGGCATTGTCAATGATGTAAACCTTCCAGATTTTCATGATGTTCTATCAAAGTTCTCTTCCATAGTATAGTACACCATAGAGTACTGTGTGTACTGAGACATAAAAGTCCACATGACCCCCTGATCTAAAGTCTGAATTAGAGACATTGTGTTTGGGGGCAAGCTAACTATAGTACTTTGATGCCTTCAGAGTTGAACTCAGGTGGTTCTGGGTAGTCAGAAGCATTGTTCAGTATCAAAAGAACTTTATTCTTTGCTGGTATTAAATTAAGAGGCAGTCCCTTACTGGCAAGGTACTTTATAACTTAAATGACAAAGCAGCAATGGAACCAATCCAGAAAAAGGATTCTCATTGTCCAGGCCTCCTCGGTGTACAACCAAAAGACTGGTAACTGGTGTTGATGTTTTTCCTTCATGGCTTGGGGGGAGGGGTTTACCAGCTTTATAGATAAAGGCAGTCATGATTATAAGCCCAACTGCATTTGCACAAAAGAGTGGAGCTAGCTAATCCCTTCCTACCTTCGATGCTGATGCCTGCTTCTCTTCTTTACTAGTAAATATCCTTTGTGGCATCTTTTTTCCAGAAAAAAGGGTACTTTTTCCTGCATTAAAAAACCTGTTGAGGAAGATATATCAATGATTTCCTTAAAGACTCATCTACCTCTTCTTGGTAGTCAGAAGCTGCTACTCCTGTTATCTTGACACTTTTTAAGCCAAAACAGAAAGTACGAAATTACTCTTTTTTTTTTTTTTTTTTTTTTTTTTTGAGTTGGAGTCTCACTCTGTCACCCAGACTGGATTGCAGTGGCCGCTCCCGGCCACCGCAGCCTCGACCTGCTGGGCTCCAGCGATCCTTCTGCCTCAGCCTTCCAGGTAGCTGGGACTACAGGCGCATGCTACCACATCCGGCTCATTTCTTTTTTATGTATTGTAGAGATGAGGTCTCGCCATGGGAGGGTCTCGAACCCGCAGGCTCAGGCAATCCACTCACCTCAGCCTCCCAAAGTGTGGGATTACAGGCTGAGCCACTGAGCCCGGCCGAAATTATTCTTTGCTGGTATTAAATTCTTCAGCTTTAGATCCTTCATCTTCCTTTTGCTTTAAGTTGTCACATGATGACTTTGCTTTCTTGAATATATAGGTATGCCTTTCTTATAGCAATCTTGCATCCACACAAAAGGTGCATTTCAATACTAGATAAAAAGATACTTCACAAAAAGTACAAGTTTTTCATGCCTGCTGGTGTAGCTGCAACAACAGTTTCAAGTATTTGCTTTTCTATTTTTACAATGGTCCTTATGCTGGATTCATTTATTTTAAGATGGTGGGCAACTGCAGCTGTAGATCTGAATCTATGGTTCATATGAAGCAATTCAACTTTTTCTTGTAATGTCATGATTTGTCTCTATTTCTTGGGAGCATTTTCAGTGTCACTAGTGGCACTTCACATGGGCCCCATGGTGTTATTCAAAATTTATCATATTGTACTAAACACAATGAAATATTTGAAAAATACACAAGAACCAGGATAGATCATCAATTTTTACTGCAATACACAATTTACTAAAGAGACAAATTGCTTACACAGAGATAAGCGTCACATTACATTTTAGGTAGATACTCAAATACTTGAAATCACTGCAATAGTAACAGGAGGTGGCTACAAAATTATTACAGTAGTACAATATGTACAATTAATTTTATGTAGTTATAATCTTAATACTACATCTTTATATTAGTTTATATTTTTCCCAGCTGCAAATGGTGCCATGTTTGGCCTAAAGTGTTTGCACAGGTTTTGATAAATTTTAACTTTTTAGAATAGATTTGTGTATTTTTTATGGTAGTAAATGATAGACTAGTATGTATATATATTTTATACATTCATGACATACCTCTTTCTTAATTTTTTTTATATTTCTAAGTTACATGGCTGGTCTGCAATTCTTTCAAATTGTCACAAATTTTCACAATATTTTTCAATATATTTGTTGAAAAAATATGCATACAAGCGGGCCCAAACAGTTCAAACCCATGTTGTTTAAGGGTCAACTGCATATCTTTAACCTCCAGTTAAATGTGTTCTAGAAAACCTGGCTACTTGGTAAATTTTATGACTGCTTTTCACAGACAAAATATTCAGATATTCTAAGTTTTTTCCTCACTAATCATTTACTAACTATCAATGGTGATAACGTCCCAGTTCTTCATTTATTTAGCAAATAGAAGTGTCTATATGCCTGGCCTTGTCCTGGGTGCAAATAAATATCTGAAGGACCATAGGTACAGACCGACTCAATTTGACCTCTGTTAGTTTGAGTTACTGTGCGTTATTCCTCAAGTCATTAAGCTAAAAGTCATTAGAACACAAGACTAAAAATGCAAAGATGAAGTATCTTCACATACAAAGGGATTTTTGTCACACAACCTAATAGTTTCATAAAAGCAATGAGCTGAAGAAATCTAGATAAACTAAAGTTGGTCCAAAGCATTTCAAAACTTAAGTAAAATAGTCCAGTGGAAAAATCTGTTTACAAAAGGGGAAAAAATATTTTTAAAAGTTCTGTCTCTGGGGACAATTTAAAAACATTTCAATTTAAATTTTATGTTCAATTTAAATAAACATGTAAAATATATCTATGCCACATTTACTTAAAAAAGAAATCCTTAATGTTGGCAACTCTCTTTACTGAGATAGATGAAATGTAGCACAATTTTTAAAAAATTAGTTAAAACCAGCTGACCTTTTAGATATGTGCATTATTCTTCTTTTATAAACAAGATAGGGTAAGCAGGGTTAGTGATAATTTCAAAACAATTTTGATAAGTGAAATAATATATACATGTGCATTTTACAACATGAAAATTATATTTCTTATGGCTAATTAGAAGACTAAAAAGGTTCTCATAAATGGCACTAATATCTCACATACACTAATTAAGAACATATCCACTAGTACCAACTAAAACGTTGCCACAATAGGAATTTTGGAGTATTTAGTAAAATTACATAGGCAATTACCCTTTGACCTAGGAGTCTCATTTCTTAGGCTCTGTCTCAAAGATGTACTGGCAAAAACACAAAAGAACATACATTCATTCAATGAGGAACTGTTGTTAACTGTAAAGGAATAAAAACAACCCAAATGTTGACCAATAGGATACTATTTGAATAAATCACAATACATTCTTAAATAGATACTATACACTCTTAAAAGAATTGATAAATATCTATACATCCTGCTATAGAGCAGTTTCTCACTTTTTTATTATTGCCTTTCCAAGAAGTCTTGTTAGGTATT
The DNA here is from genome assembly GCA_027257055.1 of Cephalopachus bancanus. Classification (NCBI taxonomy): domain Eukaryota; kingdom Metazoa; phylum Chordata; class Mammalia; order Primates; family Tarsiidae; genus Cephalopachus; species Cephalopachus bancanus. The sequence continues at coordinate 1,490,720 of JAPVLO010000315.1, forward strand.
TTTATTCCTAATTACACATACATTAATCTAATGAAATTTTAGTATCACAGAGCTATATATATATCATTATGTACTGTGGCCCTTTGGAGGGCCACAAACAATTGTAACATCCAAGACTTTTTTCACACTTCAAGAACCAATTTTTGTCCTTTTGGGTATTATCTCCCATTGAGAATGCATGCTGTGGAGCACAGTACAATATCCAGGATATAATGAAAGATGAAAACAGCAAGGTGGAGAAAAATATGGACAGTATGCTAATCCTTATCTAAGTCAAGGAAAAGATAGATAAATGAATGGATAGATATAATCCAAAACTTTTAAAAATTGGTGACTTACAGTGGGGGAAGGGGTAGAAAAATGTAATGTCATACTGACACTTTCAATTTAAATTCAGGACTATAGGGTTTTTACTTACCCAATTTTACATAAGTATCTCCTTTGACCAGGCTGAAAATTGTAGTTCCTAATGACACTAACATAATTTCTCATTTGTTTTAGCCCACAATACACATAGAGAGCTTTCAGAGATTTTTCAATATTATTGCTACAAATAATGTAGGATTTTTTTCCTTCTATTCCTTAAGATCTATCCCATGTTGATACATGAAGAAAGTAGTATAGAATTAGAGTATCATGATTTGTAATCCATAATGAATGATAAATCTAAGCAATGATCATCTAATGGCTGCTAATCATAAAAAAGGAGACTTTTTATGATTCTTGACTGAAAAATACACTACTACTAATTAGGAGTTATTGCCAAAAAGTAAAGCTTAAATCTTATCAAGATTTTAAATCTAACTACCCATAGGAAATATAGACAAAAGACGAATATGTTAAACAAGGTTGTAGTTGGAAAAATCCAAACTGTGAAAAATACTATAAGACAGCCCAATTTCTTCAATAAATATTTTGAAAGGGAAAAAACAATAGAGAACTACACATCAAAAAATACTTGAGACATATTAACCAATTGCAACGAATAGATATTATTTGGATCTGATTCCAACAAACATTGTTAAAACGAATTTTGAGACAAACAGGGATATCTGAATACTGATTAGCTATTTGAAAATATAAATGACATAACTCATGGTATCCTTGAACTCCTGAGCCCAGGTGATCCTCCTGCCCTTGTCTCCTGAGTAGCTGGGACTACAGGTGTGCGCCACCAAGCTCAGCATAATATTAGAGCTATGTTTTGTTTTTTTTAAACTTATCTTTCAAAGATACACAATGAAATATTTATGAAAGAAACAAAATGATGCTTGGGATTTTTTTCAAAATAATCTAGGTGGACCAGGTGTGGTGGCCCATGCCTGTAACCCCAGTACTTTGGGAGGCAGAGGCAGGACAATCACTTGAGGCCAGGAGTTTGAGAACAGACTGGGCAACATGGTGAGACCTCATTTCTACAGTAAAATTAGCTGGGTGTGATGATGACTACCTATAGTTCTAGCTACTTGGGAGGCTGAGGTGAGAAGATTGCTTGAACCCAGGAGTCTGAGGTTGCAGTTAACTATGATTATGCTACTATATTCTAGTCTGGGTGACAGAGCGAGACTCTATCTTTAAAAATCATCATCATCATCATCATCATCATCATCATCATCACCACCACCACCACCACCCAGGAGAAGGGGAGGTATATAATAAAACAAACTTGGCATGAGTTGATAACTAATAGGTAATATACAGTTTATCCACCTTCCTGTAATTCTCTTCAAATAATTTCCTTTGCTTTTATATGTTGGACTTTTCAATAATACTTTTAAAAAAAAATAGCAATAGAGTACAATATAAATTTACATAAAACTTCAACATTGCTTGGTTCTCAATTTTTATAAAGATCATAGATTCCTTTTTGTTTATGTTTTTTTTTTAGTTCAAGTCTCATTCTGTCGCCCAGACTAGAGTGCAGTGGCACGCTTCCGGCCACCACAGCCTCCACCTGCTGGGCTCCAGCGATCCTTCCTCCTCAGCCTTCCAAGTAGCCGAACTGCAGGTGCGCACTACCACGCCCAGCTAAATTTTAATTTATTGTAGCGATGAAGTCTCAACAAGTTGCCCGGGTGGGTCTCGAACCCGCGGGTTCAGGCAATCCACTGGCCTCGCCCTCCCAAAGTGCTAGGATTACAGGCTGAGACTCCGAGCCTGGCCAGACTCCTTTTTAATGCAAACTAGAAGTTAACATTCAGGTATGTGTTACCTCCAAGTATAAATAGTCTTCGACAAATCATCATAAATAATTATGGCAGGAAGTCCATAAGACTGCACTTACTGACACTTGGGCATCAAAATAATATTTTCTGTCATTTCAGCACAATAACTTAAATGTAAGATTCTTTTTTTTATTTTTGGAGACAGGGTCTCACTTTGTTGTCTAGACTAGAATGTAGTGGCATAATCATAGCTTGCAGCTCATTAACTTCAAATTCCTTGGCTCAAGAGATCCTCCCACCTCAGCCTCCTGAGTAACTAGGACTATAGGTGCACACTATGACTTTTTTTGGTAGAGAAGGGTTCTTATTTTGTTGCCCAGGGTGATCTGGAACTCCTGGCCTCCATTTATTTCCCTGCTTTGACCACCCAAAGCTCTGGAATTACAGCTGCGAGCTACTGAACCCAGCAGATAATATCTTAAATGACTTGAATAGCTTCATTTTAATGCATTCCTACACTAATTTCAACACCTGATTAATCTAATAAAGATTATATAATTAATAAAAAAGAACCTCAATACTAACACCAAATAGAATTTATTATGCAATCACAAGTATTTGATAATATGTATATGCAAATATTTGTCTAAACAAATCCTTAAATACAACCTCTAGAACTATAATGCTCTACATACAGGATTCACCTATCCATCCCTGCTCTAATTGTTCTTTTTATATTCTTCACTACTTTGACAACAGATGCAATAATAATGGCCTATCCATTATTAACGTTAACAATAATAGATAAATCTGCCAACAATTTACTTTAAAAGTATGTATCCTAACAATCACAACAGTAATTCAGAATGATGAGAGAATCTACTGAAATGACAAATAATTAAAATATCACTTTCTAAAAAGCATGTAACTCCATATATACAGCTAAGTAAGTTGGAACAATTCCAATACTTTCTAGTTAGATATGTTTCAGTTTGTACATTAATTCAGATTTCATACTAAGCTATATGTTCAATACAGTGACCTTATGCTGCCTTTTTTTTTTCCCAGGGAAACTTGTATATCAATAAATGCTATAGTAATTCTGGTTTCATCAAATAGAAAGTCTCATTTCTTGACTTTATCCCAAAACACACAATGTGCATGTTTTAAAGTTTAAATTATAGAAGATTACTTCAGGATCAAATAATTGGTTAAATACCTTTTGATACATCCAATAATAAAAATCCCTTAAATGGTATCCCAGGTGACCTCTGATCGATGAAACCATAATAAACAGTAATCTATAATAAACTTTGAATGTTTTCTTTAAAAAAAATTACAACTAGAAAACCAGCTAGTTTCAGTAAATGTTATCCTAAAATCAGTACTAGGGCAGTTCCTGGCTCAGCAAACCTATAGTTCAATTACTCACAGTTTTAACATTTATTATACTATTAAATTAGTATTCATGTTCAGAGTGAACTATTTGAGGTCCTACAGGATCCTCAAACAAAAAGCACAGCTCTCAAATCCAATGAGACCTAAAGTGAACCTCCACTCTGTTTTATAACTTGCTGTATGACCTGAAGCAAGCTATGTAAGACTTTCTAAGTGTCAGTTTTCCTATCTGTAAAAATGGAGATAACATTAGCCATTTCATTTTTTTGGAGGAGGTAAGTCAAATATACTTAGTACAGTATCTGGTACAGAGTCTTAAAGTATTCAATAAACATTCTTAGTTGTAGGGTGGTGGTAGTAGCAGAGTAATCACAGTAGAATGTAGTATGAAAAGAATGTTAACAACAATGATGAAAATGAAGTTTCTACATAAAGCTTTACAATAAGAGCAAATAACAACACTATAGCCTTGAATTTCAAAGTAACCGAAGATTTTCTACATCAAAACCTGCAAGGTTTCAATATTCACAAGTATTTTTAGGCCTATAATGAGACTTCTGTATCACATCTGCTTAAGAGTTTGAATGTAATTAGCCTCAGCAATTTTTAGTTAACTTTTAGTTAAGTCAGTACAGAGCACAAGTGATATATTTTGTTTCACTGATTAAAATCTTTATTGGTAATAGATAGCAAAATTTCATTTCATGAGTAATGGATAAACAGATTTATGTCCTAATAAGTAAAATTGCCTCATTTTGCAAAAATTTAGACAGCTCAGATCATTTTAAATGTTTTTAATATTATAAATAAACAAATAAACAAATGAACCACTGTAATAATTATGAAGTATACAATGTGCCAAAATTTCCCAAAGTTCAAATTACTTTTAACTTTGGAATTTTTACATTGTTATCAGATACATTTTACCCCTAACCCATTAATGGAAACCTCTTTGAATACAGACAGGAAGATATTGTAGCTGAAAATTTTGTTTAAAAAAGAATAAATTAGGCCAGGTGTGGTGGCTCATGCCTGTAATCCCAGTCCTTTGGGAAGCCAAAGTAGGAGGATCACTTGAGGCCAGGAGTTTGAGACCAGTTTGGACAGCAAAGTAAAACACTGCCTCTATCAAAAGAAAGAGAGAGAGAGAAAGAGAGAGAGAGGGAGAGAGAGAGAGGGAGGGAGGAAGGGAGGGGGAGAGAGGGGGGAGAGAGAGAGGGAGGAGAGAGAGACAGAGAGAGAGAGAGGGAGGAGAGAGAGACAGAGAGAGACAGAGAGAGAGAGAGAGAGAGAGAGAGAGAGAGAGAGAGAGAGAGAGGAGAGAGGGAGAAGAGAGAGCGACAAAGAAAGGAAGATTGATTAGCCAGATGTGGTGGCATGCACCTGTAGTCCCAGCTACTTGGGAAACTGAGGCAGGAGAATTGCTTGAACCCAGGAGTTCGAGGCTGCAGTGAGCTATGACTGTGTCACTAAAGTCTAGCCTGGATAAGAGTGAAATCCTGTATCAAAAAAAAAAAAGACTTCAGCATAAAAAGAATAAATGTATGTAGGAAGATGTTACCACCTTATTTCCAAATCCTGAAAAAGTAGAAACCAGGTTTATCAATTTTGGTGCACATTGGAATTTCCCAAAGAGCTTTTAAAAAAAAATACAGATGCTCAGGCTTCAACCTCTACAAAATCTGAGTTAATTGGTTTGGGTGGGATGTGGCATACTTTTTTAAAAGCTCTTCTGGGTATTCCATTATGCAGTCAGGATTAATAAACTATACATAAACTATAAAAGGGTAATTAGGGATAATGATTATAGAAAGAAAGAAAAGGAGAATGGTACAAAGTGTCAAGTTACATTTGGTAATATACTGCATAGTTCATAGACTTCACAAATATGTATTAGTATGTCTATTATATAGCTCTTGCCTAAGACATTTAAAACCCAATAGAAAGATTAAAAAAAAAACACAAATGTTAACAAAACATGGTAGAATATTATAAAATTTCATTAGAGAGTATAAACATAGTATTCTAGGAGTTCAGAAATCCCCAAAAAAGTACAAAGAAATTAATTTCAAGGTCAAAAGATACAAGAAGTATGAGAAAAAAAGAAATATACATAAGCATTACTTACTATAATTGACTGAAAAATATGATGTTAGGTTAAGAATACACAAAAAAATGTACACAAATAAAAATATCAAATTCTTTCAAAAGAATAGATATTTGCACTTGTGGTAATAAGACTATTAGAAGATTTTGATATGAAACACCCTGTTAAAACAAATAGAAAGAAGATAACAACCAAAAGAAAAAGTTGAACTAAGATCTGAAAAATGGCAAGAGTGTTAAAAAATTAATTCAATAGTCCTTTGGTTGTTTTACCGAGAGAAAGATTTCTTATTTCAAGCAAAACCCCACGCTTTTCTAAAATATGCCCCACAAAAATGACTCAAATTTAGTCTCTAATATGAAAATTAAAAAGTGTCTGATATTCAAGTAGAATATCTCTTATCTCCTACTGAAAGAACATAATCATTTTACTAAGTTAAGGAGAACACCATTTATATAACTAATGCTTACAACTGACAAGGGATATTCTCTCGATTATTTAGACAAATGGCCCAAAACTAATTCTTATGCTTCTAAATAAAATTAAATGGCCTCAAAAATATCTGTGAAGCTACACAAAAAAGTAACTGATGTTGGTATTTAATAACCTTATAGCAAAAGGAAAGATAAAGTCAAGAAAGTAAATCATCAGACAAGATTTTACAGAAACTTAAAACAAAAAACAAACAGTGGGTTACAATAAGCCAGTCAAACTATTTCAACCATGACTTAGTTTTCTACTTTGATAAGAAAACATTTTCTTTAGAGCACTTTATTTCTGAAAATCATTTGCAAATGAAGATGGTTACCAGAAGTTAGAAATTCAAGTTCTGATACTAAACTTTTATACAATTATAAACACATTGGAGCTGACATTTGATATTACAGAAATATTTTACGTGAAAAATAAACACTCTTTGCACATGTGTAGAATTTTTAAGAAATAGTAAGAAGATATTTGAGAAAAATGTAGACAATCAGAATATCTGAAAGTCTTTTTAAAAATCATGCCCAGGCCAGGCTGGGTGGCTCAGCCTGTAATCCCAGCACTTTGGGAGGCCAAGGTGAGTGGATTGCGTGAGCCTGCAGGTTTGAGATCAGCCTAGGCAACTTGGTGAGACCTCATCTCTATGATAAATTAAAAAAATTAGCCAGGTGTGGTAACGCGCGCCTGTAGTTCTGGCTACTTGGAAGGCTGAGGCAGAAGGATTGCTGGAGCCCAGCAGGTGGACGCTGGGGTGGCCGTGAATGTGCCACTGCACGTCAGCCTTGGCGACAGGGTGAGACTCCAACTCAAAAAAAAAAATCATGTAATTTTAAAATGAAGAATATTTTACCCTTTGAGCTAAAGTACAAACAAAAAAAAAGTAAGCTTGAAAACAAAGGTAAGTTCTTCCTTGAGCTCAGAATAAATGCAACATTATGAAATTTTCACTCTGTAGCCCAAAATATCATAAACCATTGAGAAAAAATATCCATCCTTTCTCTTAAAAAAAATGTTCAGATAGCTTTAGATAACTACACTTTCCATTAATATTATTGAACATTAGTGGATGAGTCAAGGAAAATAAAATGAAATAAACTGCATGAACTTTGGGGTAAAATTAGAAAATTTTTCGAATTTGTGTTTGGCAAGCATGCATTCAGTCTTTAATTCTACTTTTCAACACTGTTCTATCCAGGGGTTATCAACTCATCAGTACTCATGATATTATATGGTAAATGATAAATGAAAACATCAGCTTCTGTCATTACAGAAGTCCATTTTTCTAAATTAATACCAGAATTTATATTTACTGAAAATATATATATCACACACAATTTAACAAAAAGAAATCTTTAAAACTTCAGAGGTGAAAGGGAAATTAAAAGCATGCTCCATGCTGTGGAATCCAAAGTAGACTTCAAAGGACCATGAATCATCTAAAACTGTAAAATTTTATACAGGTTTATTGTTATGGAAATAAGGTCTAACAGTAGCTTTTTATAGATTCTCAAAGAGGTTCGTAACTCAGAACTTTCTCTGCAGCCATCCAGGTCTGGATTAGGCTCCTACCCTAATATTACAACTCCACAGCAATCTGTACATTCATCATCATACTGTATCATGCTATACCATAACTGCCCAGTAATTTGTCTGCTTCCCCTCTGCCTGCCAAGTAAACTGTAGAAACTGTTAGAGCAAAGAGTATCTCTCTGCTTTATTCATAACTGTACTCCCAGTATTCTGCCTAATATCTGACATATAATAGGTGCTCAAAAGCCATTTCTTAAGTGAATAATGATTCAATCAATTGTTCATTCAATTAAGTTTGGTTCAAGTTTTAGAAAACATATCCTAAATAAATATTCTAATTACATATCCTTCATCAACATGAATTTACAACTCAACTAAAATAAATTTATTTTGAGGCTATCTTTTCCAGAATATATTAAATTGCAGAGCACATCTTCTATCAAACTCTTTGTAGTACATGGTTTGGATGGGTTATCCCACTACACGGGAACTTCTATAGGATATTGCATGTCTGCTTAACTGAATAAAACTTTGATGGCTTGCAATTGGTCTGCCTATAAAATAAACAATTTGAAATGATTTTATGAAATCCCTAAAATCTTAACCTTAAAGGTATTTTCAAAATAAGAACCCTGAAAAAACTGGGTCTTTCTTATCATGCAGAATTTTTTGCAATGTGATAAACAGACTACAAATCAGAAATGGATTTTAATAATTATTTAGTATAAAATCTATTAAGGGTGTTTTAAATGAATTCAATTTTAAATATTAGTAGTCCCCTCTCCACCTTGATCTATCTTCATGACACAAAGATATTTCAAAATTTTCAAAAAGTTATTTTCAATGTTGTTGCAACTAGCCTTGCATTTATTTGATCTACTAGCAATTTTGATTTTGCTTCTCCAATCAGATGTCTCTATAAGTATTATTCTGTATGGCTTTAGTTTATTTTGCTAATACTAAAATATCAGAATAATAACAGATAAATCTGGAAGAAAAAATACCCATTTATCTTTGAACATGTTCACACTTTTTAACATTACCTGCTGAAATTTATTCTTTAAAAGTTTCTAAAATTACACTTCTAATGGCTTACTTAATACACATACCGGAAACTGTGAATGCCCTGAAGTTCCTGCTGTAGAACTTCTTGTGTTGTTGCTATTAAGTCCAATGCTCCAACAAATTCAGAAGTAGATAATAACACCTGTACAGTAGGCTGAGTCTGGTGAACAGTGGCCATTAACTTCAGTTTATTATATACTTTAACACAATTATTTCTGGTAAATGCCAGTCTTAAAATGTGTAGTGATCCTTCACACATTACTTTATCAATCTGTGCAATTTTATCTCGAAGCATTTTTACAGCCTGGGAAGTTTTCTTGAGGTAGTCCTGCAATTCGTGTTGAGAGGTCATTGCATGAAAAAATGCTTCTGAACGAAGAGAAATCTGGTGAGCAATGTTTACTTCCACAATATCCAGATAATGGCTCAGCTTAAAACGGAAAGAAAAAACATACAGTGTTATAAGTATACTTCCTTGACTTCCAAATACTTTCTGAAAATGAAAAGAAATTTTTACATTTTTACATTTATGTGAAATTCCATTGTGTGAATTTTTTTGATTGTAGGATCCTTAGAATTGGTAACAAATGGAAGAAAGATGAAAGGTACAACCCAAAGATTAAATGTAAGACCAAAGAGTACAAGGTGATTTACCATCTTCTGCTGCTGTCATTACTACCGTCCAAACATCAATTACTTTCTAAAAGATAAGAGTATCCCACAGTCATCTCAGATTTTAATTCCAGTTTCAGAAGTTCTAAAAGCTGAGAGAGAATAATCTCTTTAGCCCCTACCAACATCACACATCACTTATTTGACTAAATAGACGATTACAGTTTTCATTTATTGACCTCCTTCTATGGTAGGCACAGGAATTTTATATACATCTAATTTTCTTAATTTTAACAATCTTGGAATATAGGTGTTATTATTATTATTTTACAGATAAGGAAACTCAAAGACATTACATAACTTGAATTAAGTCGTATGGTTAGTAAGTGGCATAACTAAAATGTGAACCCAGGTCTGTTTGATTAAAAGACTGAAACTCTACTAGAGCATGCTGCCTCAGAATGCTAAAGAATCCACGAAAGACAGATTGGTGGCTCAGTCACAAATTATAGAAAGTATTATTCATTTGGATTTTTTTTCCAGACTGCCTATTTTACATTTCAAAATGATTCTTCTATCAATTTGTAAAATTTTCCTCTTAAGATGTTGACAAATGTCTTAAGCAATTAGCTCACATATAAGTTATCTGTAACACTACCAAGATTAATTCTTATAGTAACATATATTTAAAGTGCTTTCTAAATTTCAAATACAGACTTCTAAAACTTGATTTATCTTTTCTTCCTTTCTAACTGCATATGCTTTTTTTTGGTCTATATTATCTTTTTATTTCCTTCTTTTTTTTATTTTGAGTTTTTTTTTCCAACCTATATAGCTCAGACTTCAGATTTTATCTCTGAATACCTAAAGAGAATTCATAGTGTTAAAAGTTTCATGGACTTCAATATTCAGGACTTATAAGATTAGAAAAGGTCATCAAATCTGTCCTTAAAACCATATAGTGTCACTCAAACCTTCAATAATGCTACTATAATATCTTATAAACAAGAAATTTTTCCATGTTTAAGTCTCTTGAGTTTATGCCCTTTTGCTCTTGTTCTTTTGTTCAGTACGCCTGTTCATTGATTTCCCTAAAAAAGCAACGTGGGCACCAGTGTACTAGGATAGATTGCAAGCTAAATTCTCAATTCTGAGAACAGTAACTACAGAATGGATCACTCCTTTAGGACAGTGCTACTCAGAATGTGGTCCATATGCTGCTGTCAATCTATGGTTTGTTTAACAGACCATAATAAAGAAAAATATTACCAGAAAGTAAGTGAACTACATAACTAAGCACACTGCATTTTTTTTCATAGACTTTCTTAAAGAAGGAGGCAGTGCAGTGATTTGCATTTCAGTGCAAACTCCTTATCTCACTGTAGAGCAGCACTTTGGGTAGTGCTACAATAGGATACAAATTTCTGCAGTTTGGGTTATAGCATCCCCTCTCTCTATAGCTAACAAGATAAACCAGTTTATCATAAAGGGAGCTTGAAAGTGCTCTCTTGGAATCCTGTCTTCCATGCCCATTCTAAGAACAAAGCAGAATGAAAAGGCGTCAGAATGTAAATATAGCAAACCTGGTTCTGCAACCTACAAACAAACAAAAAAAATTCTATTAATTTAGTCACTTTAAAGACTCAGTAAGAGAAAAGTATTTCATTTGAATTTCAAAGTTTTTGAAATTTATCAATATTTCATTGCTCTACTCTTTTCAAAAGCATATTTACATAATTTATTTCCTATTAAAATGCTATAAGGAAAGCAATTTTTAGAGCATTCCCAAAAGTATTTCTATAGACTGATGAGATTTTTATTGGTTTCCATTGTTTTTCCTTTTTTAAGATATTATTCTAACAGGAAATATACTGAGAATGTGAAAAAGCAGTCTGGGAGGCCTCTGTCTGTAAATCTATGGTTTTCATTACATTTATGAATCTGTTCTTACTCAAGGAAAACATTTTAAGAAGTAAAAATGCTGCAAAAAGAGAAAGTCAGCTCATTTTTATTCTAATTATGAGAAAAGAAATATTCATAATTCTTTCCCCATATTTCTTCTCTTCTCCTCCCTAGTTTGACTTTTCTTCAGTGTATAAAATGGACTGTACCTAATTTATGAAAATAGTCTTCCTGAGACAAGCTTTCAAATTGCCAAAAAATGTCACTAGAGTGAAACATTTTAAGTACCAGTCAGTTTTAGAAAAGCTCTAAACTGAGTGCTGAGAAAGAACAGAGATCAAAGGACTTTACTACCATTCAAGTTTTAGAAGATTCTTGATATGTAAGTTATTTCTAAAGTCCTAAGTATTAAATGACTTTCAAGATGTTAGTTTCCAACATATAGAACATTGTAAAATTTAAAGAACTGCTGACTAGTAAACACACAAAAAACTAGGTTTTGCAAAGCTAAAAAATAATAGGAATAATATATTTTTCAAGTAAGATATTTTTGCTTCAAAATAATCATCTATACTAAGTGAAAATGAGGAAAAATAGTACTGCAGGAAAAGTTAGTTTTCTATACTTTAAATCATTCTTATAAAATTAGCCAATATGTAACTGAAATGTTTGTGATAAATGTAAAGCAATTCACTTTGTTATCTAATATATCCTTTCAATTAAAATTCAACTACTGTTTTAGATATAAAACACTCACACAATAAGTTTTTCCTTTCTCACCAGCACAGCTTATATTCCACTGAACCAAAATGCTATTAGCTTAACAGTTAAGATTGGAAAACTTATGATTATCAATAACAAAAATAAATTTAAAAGAAGTAAAGCTTACTAAATAACTAAATCTGACCAATGCAAATAGTACAACCTAACTAGAATAAAGTTGTCTACATGGAAAAAGTCAAAGAGAAGTTACCTTTTCTTGAAGCAACTTTGAGGAAGCTGCATCACGATTTCCTTTTCCACCAGCAGTATTAAAATGAGACCATGGTAAAACTGAATTAAAAGTTAAGGAATCATCCAAGGCAAAATCTGGTTTCATAAAAATCTATTAAGAAAATGCATTTCCCTTAATTAGATAAACATTTTTGTTACATTTATTATCCCTTCTAACATCATGACCATTAAACAAAAATTAACTTGGATCTTGAGTATGAACAGCAAAAGTAAGTGATAACAGCTTGGTTATTTACACAAATATCTATATAAGAAAAATATATAAATAATATTTCACCAAACTTAAAATGCTTATAAAAGATAGAAAAATGTTTTTGCCTTTATGAAAGGAAATGATCATTCCAAATGATCAAACTCACTAATAGAGTCCCATCATTTTAGAATAATACTTATTCTAAAATTTCCAGATTATTTCCCACTGACAGTTTTTTAAACACCAAAAAACTTATATTTTTATTTTCTCCTGCTCAAAATTCTTTTTTCAAACTTCTTTCAAAATTAGTTTAGATTGGACATACATTTCTTAAATATCCCTTGAATCCCCTCTTTTCTATCTCCCTAGCATTCCTCAGTTCAGTTCTTCATTATCTCAGAATTTTAGTAAATAACTACTTCCTGATATCTTTTCCTAACCTATCCCCTATACTACTGTCAGCACTACCCTTCTAAAATGTCAAATATAATTCTTCCCTATTTAAATCTCTCATTGGACTCCCATAATACAATACGAAACTATTTTAAATGGCATCAAAAACCCTTCATTGTTTTTGGACCACTTACCTCTTTGTATTTGCCATTTCTGCTATTTACACCTGGCAGTCTAGCAATAAACTATCTTCCATACCCTCTTATGCTTAAGTATCTTAATATATATATACCTTTGTCCTAGAATGCCCTTTATTGTTTATCTTCTTAGAGTACAAGACCCAATCAAAAGGGCAACTGTGTCTATGTGAAGACACAAAGATTAATCATTCCCACTTCTAAACACAAATATACCACATATACTTAATTATTCACCTCATACTTTACAGAATTATTTATTTAATACGTATATCTCCCACTGGATGTTCCTGCAGGGTTAGATTTATATCTTATTAATCTATGTATCCCTAGCACCTAGCATTGTGCCTAAAATATGGCTTAATCCATTAATTAATTTATATCCTACATTTTGTTTACTGATTCACTTCCACCTATATCTAAAAATTAGGATGAATATGATAGGGAAAATGTAACCAGGGACATGAGTAAATTTTTTAATCCCTGCTTGGGTATTATAATTTAAAGTATTTATTAATTCGACAGACATTTATTGACTGTCTCGTATTCCAGGTACTGAGGGAGAAACAAAGATAAATTATTACAGAGGCCCTAATCGCAAAGTTCTTTCCTCCAGGGGATTGATAAAATACATAAACATAATCTTATAAGAAAACAGGAGGAGTACTAGATAAAATGTTATGAGAATCTGACAAAGGTACCAATTATCTTTAGTTAGGAAGAACAAGAAGGTACCCATGTAAAGTTGCCATTTTAGCAAAAGACTATAGAAAATCAGACATAGCAAGATAAGGGAAAAGTCTTCCAGAATGAAGGAACAGTGCAAGTAAAGCATGGAGCCAGCAAAAAAACGTTCGGCTGAAGTAAAGAATGCGTAAGTGAACAACGAATAGCTTTAAAAGACATAGTTTGAATTCTATTTTGTAGGAATCAAGTAACTTTAAAATGATCTTTCTCCCTTCTTGTGTGTTTTATCTTTACATCTGTTTCTTACTCTAAAGGGCAATTATCACAGACCTCTTTGAAAATCTGATGAAGGAAGTCGGGCTCGGTGGCTCAGCCTGTAATCCCGCGCCTTTGGGAGGCTGAGGTGAGTGGATTGCCTGAGCCTGTGGGTTCGAGACCCGCCTGGGCAACTTGGCGAGACTTCATCTCTACAATAAATCAAAAATTAGCCGGGTGTGGTAGCGCACGCCTGTAGTTCCAGCTACTTGGAAGGCTGAGGCGGAAGGATCGCCGGAGCCCAGCAGGTCGAGGCTGCGGTGGCTGGAAGCGGCCACTGCACTCCAGTCTGGGCAATGGAGTGAGACTCTAACTCAAAAAAAAAAAAAAAAAAGAAAATCTGATGAAGGAAATGGACTGTCTTCCCAGGAAAAAAAAGCATCTATTACATATCTCTTCAAAATTAGAGAAACAATACATAGATGCTAACATATTTATAGTTTTCAGTGGTGAGGAAGAGATCAATGAAGATAAAGAACAAAACCATACAAACCATATAGGGTCTGACAATTAAGTTCACAAACTAATCCAAGAAAAAGTGCTACATACCTCATTGCTTAATATCACTAGTCACCTTCAAAGAACTCCTCTTGGGAAGTTATGGACCAGTGCTAGCACCTAGTTCATTCATCAAAGTGACTGTGAAACTCTTAATCTGCAATGGCCATCAGAGCTGTCGTCCTATTACCCTTGATGTCCTGAATGTCATCAAAAAGTCTTCCTTTCAATATTTCCTTTAGAAATATCGGGTAAAGAAAAAAGTCCTTGGGAGCCAGATCAGATAAGTAGGAAAGGTGTTCCAATACAGTTTTCTGGCTAAAAACTTCTTCATAGATAGTGCTGTGTGAGCTGGTACATTGGCATGATGCAAAAGCTCCTTAGGGATCATTTTTGCACATACCTTTCTAATGCCAAGATTTTCAGTTAAGATTTTCCTGTTTCTCTATCAATGTTTATTTGGTCTGCTATGTTTCTCACAGCCAGCCGATGATTTTGATGCACAATTAACGAATCTCTGCAATGTTTTCATCAGTTCTGCTCATCACTGGTCATTCTGACCTCTCTCCATCAGTGACGCTTTCTGTCCCCTTAGAAAAACATCTAATCCATTTGTACACTGCCGTTTTCTTCATCGCATTATCCCCATAAACTTGAACTAACATATCCCCGATTTCATTAACCCACTCCTGCCAAGTTTAACAAGAAATTTAATGTTTGTTTGCTGCTCTAATTCGTACTCTGACATTCTCATAATGACAGCTCTTTTGGTCATTCCAGAAAAATAGTTCCAAAATTGATGTGATGAGTGGACTTGGTGCTGGCATTGGTGCACAACTACCCAAAGAGAGTACTTTGAAGGCAACCATAGTGATATTCAGCAATGATGTATGTAGCACCTTTTCTCAGATGAGTTCATGAACTTAATTGTCACACCATATATAATTTTTTTCAATTAATTTCTTTTTCAATAAAAAGAGACAGAAAAAGAAGAAAAGTGGTGCAACAAAACCTCAGAAAAGTCAAAGTGCTAAAGTGTCACAAAAAACAACCAAATGAAAGCTTATTATAAGGTCAAATTAAAGATCAAATATTAAAAAACAACTTCTCATTTTTAAGCTTTATTACCTTAGGTACTTGCTCCAGATCTGTCCTGGATTTATCTATGAAAAAAAGGAAAAAAGAAAATTTAATTTTCAAAACTTGTTTTCATTTTACCTTTACAAAATACATTTTGACAGATTCAGTATCATATTGGGTCACAACCAAATAACTACTTAATTTTCTTTTTTCAGAAAGTATCTATCGAGCACGTACTATATTGCCTAGATGTAGACAAAGCACTGAACAAAATGTAATGTTTCAAATAACTGCAATCAATTATATAGCAGCAATAAAACAGCTAAATACATTTCAAATCTTTTTAAAAGAAACAGAAAACTTGAGGCTATCTTATTAAGCTTTGGTAATATTAAGTATGGCATGCTATGTGTTTTTTTAAAAATAAATTCTAAAACAGGAATATTGTTTTTATTGTTTAAAATACCCACTATCCCATCCAGAATTTCTTATGATCAAAGACTAATTTTTTTTTTTTAATTGGAGTCTCACTCTGTTGCCCAGGTTGGAGTGCAGTGGCATGTTCACAGCCACCTCAGCCACAACCTGCTGGGCTCAGGTGATCCTTCCGACTTAGCCTTCCAAATAGCTGGAACTACAAGCACATGCCACCACACCTGGCTAATTTTTTGATTTATTGTAGAGATGAGGTCTCACCAAGTTGCCCAGGCTGGTCTTGAACCCCTGGGCTCAGGCAAACCTCTCACCGTGGTCTCCCAAAGTACAGGGATTATAGGCATGAGCCACCACACCTGGCCTTAGTGACTACTTTTTTATACCATATTAACTACCTTTTTATACCATATTAGTTTTCTTCTTAGACATCTTAGTTTGCATCATCTACAAATTTATCTTTAAACAAACCTACTTTACCTTCACCCTGCAATCTACTCTCATACAACATACCCCTCTCCTTTCCAAAACTAACTTTTCTGTACTTGACTTCATCCTTTCTGCCTCTTTTGAGAGCTTGCTTCATGGATTACTCTGCCTCTATCCATATCTTCAACTTCTTCCTTTCTACTAGCTCTTTTATCTCTGCCTATACACATGTTCATTTCCCATTTAAAAAAAAAAAAAGAACAAAAAAAATGATAAAACCCAGAGCTAGGATTAGGTTGAGACAAATAAAGCACCTCATGTGCAAAAGCATGCATTCTCAGGGTTACGCAAACACCTCTCTTGCCTCATCTAGTCCTCGCCATGAAAAAACATTCTTCCTCTCTTCCCTCTAGTCAACACCCTATCACAAATCTTCAAGTCACATACCTACTAGTAGTCTACATTTCTTTCTCTTGTATTCACTCCTTAATGTACAGTATTGAAATTTCTGTAATCATCACCCCAATCTAAATACTTTCCCTAATCTCCTAATTGCTGAATCCAAGGAGACTTTTCAGTATACAAATTGGTCTGTCCCTTAAGTATTGTGACAGTATAGACTAATAATGCTTACTTTTCTGAAACTCTCACTAGTTTTAATTTCTAAGGTAAAATTCTCTCTTGGTTGACTTTCTTATCTCTCTGATCATTTATTTATTCTCCTTCACAGGTATCTTATCTTCTATCTGTCCCCTAAATACAACAGCTTAATAGCATTCCATCAACACCTTTTTTTCACACTACTCTTGACCCCATCCTTGGGTAATCCCACCCATGCCCTTGGATTTAACTACAATGCTATTGTCTATGATAATGTTTACCATACCTGCATATTCAGCCTAGAGCACTCTTTCCTGAGCTCCTAGTTGCCAACCAGACATCTACTTCACTGCACATCTGCTACTAAAACTGCCTCCATCTCCTCCCAAATTCCTCTTCTCTCACTGAATTACACCTCACCTAACCAGCTACCAAAGCAAGAAACCTGGGCAACTGGATCATCCTTAAATCACCTTGTTCCATTAACAACAACTGACTGGTCATCAAATCTCATGTCTCAATCTCTGAGGTATCTCTCAAAGGCCTAATTTCCTCTCCATCTCCATTGTAACTGTTACTGGATTCACAAAATTTCTCACTTCTATTAACTGTATTAGCCTCCAACTGTCTCCTTGGCCCCAGTCTTACCTATATCCCATAATTCATTATCCACAACTGTTTTCACAGTAAAATGTATAGTCATAACTCTGATCATGCCTGGTTAAGAGCATTTTGTAGCTCTATACTGCCTTTAGAAAAAGTAAAATTCCTGATGATAGTATACAAGGCTCTAGATGATCTGACCCTTGTCTATTGTCTCAGCCTCATCTCTTGCTCCCAGTAGACCCAACATACTAAATTCTTACAATTCCTTAAACATTCTATGTTCTCTCTTTGACACTAAGACTTTGTATAAACTATTCTTTTTTCCTGGAATGCCTTTTACCACATAAATGTTTCACATTAACTAGTTTACAACACACATAATCACCACTAACTCTAGGAATCCTTCTAAAGCTGAGTTAAGAATACTATTATTTCATGTATTTTCGTCCCAGTCTTTTATCAGTCCTTTCTTTGGCCTTACCTCAGAAGACCATCAGCTCCTTGAGCTCCAAGACTATTTCTTACTCACCTTTTTTTTTAAGGTTCTGACTATGTTGGCCAGCTAGCCTAAAACTCCTAGAATCAAGTGACCCTTCCATCTATGCTTCCCAAGTAGCAGGAACAACAGGTACACACCATCGTGCCTGGCTTACGCATCTATTTTTAAGTAACAAGGAAAGAACCAAGCACTAAGATACTAAAATTTGTTGAACTGAAAGTTACACTACTGCCAGACCTATTTTTCTCTCAAAAAGTTTTAGAAAACATTATAATCATAGGCTATAGAAATTGTTAGAAGTAAAAATTATAGATGTAACAGCCAACAAGGTCCTAAAATTAAGATTTTGTTCATTAATATTTATGCTATGCTTTATAATTTACAAATAGCACATATTCATACCATGAGTATGTAAAAGAGTCCTGTCAAAGTTGTCTTTAGGAGGACAAATATTCTTGCATCTCTCATGAATCTTCTCTCTCTAATAAAAAGACAAATAAACAATGTGATCAATGCTATGTGGAAATATGAATATTCAAAGCATCAAAATGTTTCACAATAGAGTATCAGAAAATAACAAATTAGTTTTACAAGTTTTAACATGAAATCACTAGCCTCTTGAACTTAAATACAAATAACAAGTGTGCTTAATAAACAAAATACCACTATGAGACCTATGAATACCTATATATCTATATTCATCCTATCTAATATAATTATAGCAAATCCTCCATATTTGGGAAAGCAAATGGAAAATCTGTATTTATGTAACAGAAATTAGTGAGTGGAATAATTTTTTAAATCAAGTAAGAAAATCTGAGGCCGGGCTCGGTGGCTCAGCCTGTAATCCCAGTGCTTTGGGAGGCTGAGGTGAGTAGATTGCCTGAGCCCGCGGGTTCGAGACCCGCCTGGGCAGCGAGACCTCATCTCTACAATAAATAAAAAATCAGCCAGGCGTGGTAGCACATGCCTGTAATTCTGGCTACTTGGAAGGCTGAGGTGGAAGGATCGCCGGAGCCCAGCAGGTCGAGGCTGCGGTGGCTGGGAGCGGCCACTGCACTCCAGTCTGGGTGACAGAGTGAGACTCCAACTCAAAAAAAAAAAAAAATCTGAAAACCTATCTATCTAAGATAAAAAGACAGAAATTAGTCTTGACACTTTTCCTGAGTCAAAAACAAACAAACAAACAAAATCTCACTCTGATTTAGGATTACAAAACCACTAACAACACTTATCTTTTTGAGATACCTGGGAAAGTAGTGTGGTAACAACAAGAAAGTAGAGTGTGGTAACAAGAAAACACTGGGCTAGCAGTGTTCAGAGTTCTGGTAGCAATTCTGTCAGTTACTACAGGACAGTTTTCCAAAATGGCTGTACCATTTTGCATTCCCATGAGGTATAAATGAGAGTTCCTGTTGGTCCATATTTTGCTAACGTTTGTTGTTGTCATTACTTTGGAATTTTTTCCATTAGATACGTAGTGGCATCTCATTGCTATTTCAACTAGCAATTCCTTAATGACACTTGATGTTGAGCATTTCTTCATATGCTTATTTGCCATCTTCTCTGTTAATATGTTTTCAGCTATTTTGCCCGTATTTTTTATTGTGGTAAAACATACATATTATAAAATGTTATTTAAAATAATTAGTTATGTTAACCATCTTTTCAATGTACACTGGTGCTAACTGTACATCTGTTTATCTTCTTTGGAGAAATATCTATTCAAGTCCCTTGCTCATTTTTCAATTGGTCTGTTTAACTATTGTTGAGATGTAAGACTCCTTTGTATATTTTAGGTACCAGTCCTTTATCAGATATGTGTTTTGCAAATATTTCCTCTCAGTCTTTGGCTTATCTTTTCATTCTCTTAATACTGTCTTTCACAGAGGTGAATTTTGTAATTTTAACGAAGTTCAACTTTTCAATTTTTTCATTCATGGACTGTATTTCTAGTTTCATATTTAAAAATTTATTGCCAAACTCAAGGTCACCTAGATTTTCTATGTTATCATCTAGAATTTTTATACTTTTATATTTTACATTAAGGTTCACAATTAATTTTGAGCTAATTTTTATAAAAAGTTTAAGGTCTGTGTCTATATTCTTTTTTTTTTTTTTTGGCACGTGGGTGTTTACTTGTTTTTGTACTATAGTTCAAAAGACTATCCTTTCTCTATTGAATTGCCTTTGCCCCTTTAAAAAATATCAGTTGACTATATTTGTGCAGGTCTATTTCTGAGTTCTTTATTCTGTTCCACTGATCCATATGTCTTTCATCAGTACCAAACTGTCTTGATCACTATAGTTTTATAGAAAGTCTTAAAGTTAGGTAGTGTCAGTCCTCCAACTTTGCTTCTCTCCCTTAATACTGCATCAGCTATTGTGGATCTTCCCTTTCTATATAAACTTTAAAACCAGTTTCTCAATATCCATAAAACAAATTGTTGGAATTTTAACTAGGATTACAGTGATTCTATAAATCAAATTGGGAAGAAGAGACATCTTGACAATATTGAGTCTTCCTATCCATATACATGAAACATCTCTCCATTTATTTAGATCTTTGATTTTTTTCACATGGTCTTGTGGCTTTTCTCAGATACTTTATACATTTAGTTAAATTTATACAGAAGTATTTCATTTTTTTGATGCTAACATTAATGGTGCTGTATTTTCAATTTCAAATTCCAATTATTCGTCACTGGTATATAAGAAAGAAAAGTTGTTTATTAACCTTGTATACTGCAAACTTGTTATAATCCCTTATTAGTTTCAGGAGTTTCTTTTTTGACTCTGAGATTTTCTACATAGGCAATCATGTCATCTGCAAACAAAGTTGTATTTCTTTCTACTCAATCCATATATTTATTTCCTTTTTTTGTCTTATTGCATTAGTTAGGGCTTCCAACATAATGCTGAACAGGAATGGTGAGAAGGGACATCCTTAGCTTGGTCCTGATCTTAGTGCAAACCATCTAGTTTCCCACCATCAGCTCTAGGATTTTTGTAGATGTTCTTTATCACGTTGAGGACGTTCTCTCCTCTTCCTAGTTTGCTGACAGATTTTTTGTTTATCATGAATGAATACTGAATCTTATAAAATATTTTCTTTATATCTATTGATATGATTATATAAATTTTCTTCTTTAGTCTGTTTATTTGGTAGATTACATTAACTGCTTTTTGAAATAGTGAACTAGCCTTACATTTCTAGAATAAATTCTACTTTGTCATGGTACAGAATTCTTCGTATACATTGTTAGGTTCAATTTTCTAATATTTTCTTAAAGATTTTTGCATTCATATTAATGAGAGATATTGGTCTACAGTTGTCTTGTAATATCTTTGTCTGATTTTAGTGTTAGATTTATGCTGGCCTTATAGAGTGACTTATAAAGTATCTCCTTCCCTTCTATTTCCTGAAATAAACTAAAGAAATGGCATAGTTTCTTACCTAAATGTTTGGTAGAATTCACCAATTAACCCATCTGGGCCTGGTGCTTTCTGTTTTGAGAAGTTATTATTGATTCCACTTTCTTAGTAAATATAGGCCTATTCAGAATATCTACTTATTGTATAAATTTTGGTAGACTTGTCTCTTTCAAGGAATTGGTCCATTTTGCCTAGGCTACCAAATTTATGGGCACAAATTGTTTATAATAATATATATGTATTTTTTTAGAAAGTAGAATTTATTGAGAGGACAGAAAAGCTCCCACAGTGGGAGGGGACTCGGGGGGTTGCCCTATAATATTATTTTATTATCCTTTTAATAAATATAGGATCAGTAGTAACAGCCCCATTTTCTTTTTTGACATTAGTTTATGTCTTCGCTTTTTTTGTTGTTAGTTAGCCTGGCTAAGCATTTATCATTATTATTGATCTCAAAAAGCCAGTTTTTAGTTTTACTGATTTTTTTTCTATTGATTTCTGTTGCCAATTTCACTGATTTCTGTTCTAATTTTTGTTTTTCTTCTGCTAATCTTGGATTTAATTTGCTTCATCTTTTTTTAATTTCCTAAGGGCGAAGGTTAGATTATTATTTTTTTTTTAGAATAGAAAATACAGTTTATTAAAAAACTAAATTAAAGAGAGAGAGAAAGAGATTCACCTCCCCTAGGTAGGGGAGAGGGCCAAAGCCAGGAAACATGGCGACAGCCACAGCTCAAAGAGCACTTGGCCACACCATAGCTTAGCAAGGCAATGGCTGCAATGGCCTGTCAAAGCTTAGATTATTAATTTTAAATCTTTCTTCTTTTTTAATATATGCATTCAATGCTAAACATTTTCCTTGAAGCCTTACTTTCACTGCATCCCACAAATTTTGATGTTTCTATCAATATTTCCTTAAGCTCACTGATTCTTTCTCAGCCACTTCAAGTCTATTGACAAATTAATCAAAGGCATTCTCTATTTCTGTCACAGTGCCTTTGATCTGTAGCATTTCCTGTTGATTATTTATTAAAGTTTCCATCTCTCTGCTTAATCTATTCTTGCATGCTGTCCATGTTTTTCATTACAGCTTTAAGTATATTAATCATAGTAGTTTTAAATTCCCACTGTGATCATTCCAACATCATAGCCATATATGAATCCAGTTCTAATACTTCCTCTATCTCTTTAAACTGTGGTTACTAGCCGGGCTCGGTGGCTCAGCCTGTAATCCCGCGCCTTTGGGAGGCTGAGGTGAGTGGATTGCCTGAGCCCGCGGGTTCGAGACCCGCCTGGGCAGCGAGACCTCATCTCTGCAATAAATCAAAAAATCAGCCGGGCGTGGTAGCGCATGCCTGTAATTCTGGCTACTTGGAAGGCTGAGGCGGAAGGATCGCCGGAGCCCAGCAGGTCGAGGCTGCGGTGGCCAGGAGCGTCCACTGCACTCCAGTCTGGACGACAGAGTGAGACTCCAACTCAAAAAAAAAACCAAAAAAAACTGTGGTTACTGTCTTTAGTATATACTGTAATTTTTTGTTGAAAGTCAGATATGATGTACTGAAGTCAAAAATAACTGGGGTAAATAGGCCTTGTTTGTTATCTGGCTAGGAGTTAAGCTTTATTATTGATTGCTATAGCTGTAAGTGTCAGAGGCTAACATTTCCTCTGGTGTCCTTGTTTTTTTGTTTTTTTTTTAATCTCTCCTGCTATCTTTGAGTTTCCCTACAGACGTCTTAAATAAGGTCTAAGACATGCAATTCTTTCCACTATTTTCCTGTTATTATTCAGGCACCCTACTAATGTGGTGGTTATGTGCAAAGGGACGGGAAGCATTTCATGGTCTTATGATTAGGTTTTGGTCTTAGTGAGCCTGCGCCCCTGGACTGTGACCTTCGCAATTGTTTTTCAGTTTGCTGAGTCTCAGTTTGCTCAGAATTTTTTCTTGTGAGAATAGGAACAACAACTTTCAAGCTCCTTACTTGCCAGATCAGAATATTTAGCTTTTTAAGAAACTGTCAAACTGTTTTCTAAAAGGGTTGTAGCACTTTAACTGCCCACCAGTGGTACAGAGTTCCAGTTACTCCACAACTGTCAGTGGGATGAGGCAAGCAAGAAGCATAGGGTGCAATATTTAAGGAGGTACTCACTCTCAGATTCTGGTGCACCTTACATTTTTCTCACTTGCCTTGCCTCATCTTAGTATCAATCCTGTTCCTCTATATCTTCACCAAAACTTGAAAGAATTTGTGTAGAGTTGCTATTATTTTTCCTTAAATGTTTAATAGAATTTACCAGTGAAGCCATGTGGATCTGAGTTTTCTTTGAGGAAAGATATTTAACTACACATAAATTTATTTAATAAATATAAAGTTATTCGGGTTCTTCTTGAAGGAGCTTTGGTAAATTGTGTCATTCAAATAATCTGTCAATCATTATTAGTTTTTTAATCTCTGTAAAAACTGTAGTGATATCACCTTTCTCATTCTTGTTATTGCTAAATTATCAATTTTACTGATGTTCTCAGCTTTTGGTTTCTATGATTTTCTGTATTGTTTCTCTAATTTTGTAGAGATATGTAATAGATGCTTTTTAAGCCAGGCATAGTAGTGCGCACTTGTAGTTCCAGCTACTGGGAAGGCTGAGTGGAAGGATCGCCGGAGCCCAGCAGGTGGAGGCTGCAGTGGCCCGGAGCACGCCACTGCACTCCAGTCTGGGCTACAGAGTGAGACTCCAACTCAAAAAAAAGAAAAAAAAGACACTGGGATCACTGATTTGAGATAATTCTTCTTTTCTAACATGTAGATTTAGTGCTATAAATTTCTCCCTAAGTACTGCTTCAGCATCATCTCACAAATCCTAATACGTTGTGTTTTCATTCCATTCAGTTCAAACTACTTTCTGCTTTTTCCTCCCTCTTTGACCTATATTTTTGAGAAGCAGAAAGTTTTAGTTTTCAAATATTTGTGGATTTTCCAGACCTTTCTATTAATAACTTCTAATTTAATTTTGTTGTGGTCAGACACCATACTTTATACAGTTTGAAGCCTTCTAAATATATTAACATTTGTTTTAAAGCACAGAATCTAGTCTACCTCAATAAATGTTTCATGAATATTTTGGAAAATATATATTCTTCTTTGTCGTATGGAGTGCTCTTTCAATGTGTTCTTTCAAGTCAGGCCAGGTTGATTGATGGTGCTGTTCAAGTCTGTTATATTATTGCTAATTTTCAATCTGCTTGATGTGTTATTTATTGAGAGTACTGAAATCTCCCACTCTAATTGTTAATGACTATTTCTCCATAAAAGTCTCAGTTTTTGTTTCATGTATTTTAAAGCTTTTTATTGGGGGCACAAATATTTAAAATTACTATATCATCTTGATTAACTGACCACTTATTATCATTTAAAAAAACCCTTCCCTATATATAGTAATAGTCTTTGCCTGGTATTAATCTAGCCATTCCTGCTCTCTTTGGACTAGTGTTAAGCATAATGTATATTTTTTCACTCTTACTTTTAAGTGTGTTGTGTCTTTGAATTTAAAGTGTGTTTTTTATATACAGCATAAAGCTGGGTCTTGCTTTTTCTTTTTTCTTTATTTTAAAGACGTGGGGTAAAATTCAGGGTTAGGTATACAGAAGTACATTATGCAGGTACCCTTGTTGAGGAGGTACGCCAATCCCTCCCCTGGCAGTTTCCCTCAACTACCAATCTCACCCCCCCCCCCTCTACCGGCAGTTTCCCATTACTGCCAATCCCTTTCTTATAGTATCAAGATAATTGTTCCAGGTGCACTGATGAGTGAGAACACAGGGTACTCTGTTCTTTATTTCTGTGATAGATCACTGAGTATGATCTACGGATTCTAAATCCATCCAAGTTGCTGTGAAGTCCATATGTTTGTCCTTCTTGATGGCTACATAATTCCATTACGTATATGTACCAAATTTTTTTAGTCCAGTCCAGCTTCGATGGGCAGCATGGTTAGTTCCATGTTTTTGCTATTGTGAACAGAGCTGCAACAAACATGCATGTGCAAGTATCTTTTTGGTAGAATGATTTGAATTCCTCCGGGTGTATTCCCTATGGGGGATTGCTGGTTCATATAGAAGATCAATTTCTAGTTCTTTCAGAAATCGCCACACTGTCTTCCAAAGAGGTTGCACTAGTTTGCATTCCCACCAGCAATGTAGAAGCATTTCTTTTTCTCCACATCCTTGCCAGCAGCTGTTGTTGTCTGTTTTATTAATGATGGTCATTCTTACTGAGGTTAGGTGGTATCTCAGTGTGGTTTTGATTTGCATTTCTCTGATGATGAGTGAGGCTGAGCACTTTTCATATGTCTACTGGCTGCCCATATAGCTTGAGAAGTGTCTATTCATGTCTTTTGCCTACTTTTTAATGGGGCTGTTTGGTTTTTTCCTTTCAAGCACATTTGAGTTCCTTGTAGATCCTAGATGTTAGCCCTCTCTCAGATATACAGTCAGCAAATATTTTTTCCCAGTCTGTGGGCTGTCTCCCCGCTCTCTTGATAGTTTCTTTGGCTTTGAAGAAGCTTGTCAGTTTCATGAATCCCACTTATCTATCTTATCTCTTATGGTTTGGGCACTTGGGGTTTTGATCAGGAACTGGCTGCCAGTTCCAATTTCCACAAGGGTGTCTCCTGCATTTTCTAAGATTCTTATAGTTTGAAGTTTTAAATTTAGGTCTTTGATCCATTTAGAGTTAATTTTTGTGTATGGTGATACGTGGGGGTCCTGTTTCATGTGGCATGTGGTCAGCCAGTCTTCCCAGCACCATTTACTGGTTCTCTTCCCAGTGGTTGTTGCTGGAGGCTTTGTCAAAGATGAGTTGGTTGAGAAATAAAGGCTTTGCTTCCGGAATCTCTATTCCGTTCCATTGGTCCATATGCCTGTTCTTGTACCAATACCAGGCTGTTTTGATTATTGTAGTCTTATAGTAAAGTTTAAAGTCTGGAAGTGTGATACCTTTGTGTTTTTTTGCTAAGGATTGTTTTGGCTATTCGTGGTCATTTATGTTTCCATATGAATTTCTGTACTGTCATTTCCACGTCTGAGAAGAATGATGCTGGTAATTTAATGAGTATTGTGTTGAATCTCTAGGGGTCTTGCTTTTGCATCGGCTCTCACAATCTCAGACTTTTAATTGTGAGAGTGCCTAAACCATTTACATTTAGTGTAATTATTTATATAGTTAGGTTTAAAACTATTGTCGATCTATATTTTTTTTTAGGTCCCATCTATTCCTTGTTCCTTTTCTACTCTTTTTATGCCTTTGAATTGAGAACTTTGTTCATTTTATTTATCTCTTCTACTGGCTTATTGGCTATAATTATTTGCTTTGCAATTTTAGTAGTTGTTTTAGGATTTACTGTTTATATTCTTTGCTAGAAACATAAGCTTTGTAAGGAAGGAAATTAATGTGTGTTTTAGTCTCTGGTGTACCTCGTATTTATAATAGTGCCTGGCACATGAAAAGTACAATACTCAATAAATATTTGATCAATAAATGAATAAAATAGAAAAGCCAAATTATAGATTACAAGGTATAAGGTTAGAAACCATCAAAAAGAAGAAATATTAAAGTCCATCCACTTAAAATCCAGTTAGATCTGATCATCAAAAAATAACACAAAAACTCTAGACAGTATATGGCAATATACACATACAAAGATAACTAAAATTTATAGGTTCTGTTTAAAAATATTTTATAGTAATGAAAATGAACTAGATGCTGTAAAGTATTAATGTGAATTTTATAGGAATATTCAACCTATCCCCAAATCATTTAAAAAAAAAAAGTAATCAAGTAAAATAAAATCAGCTAAATTCAAATTAGGCTTGCTAATGAAAAATATAATAAGAAACAGTGATTAAAACTATAAATAAACCGGGCTCGGTGGCTCAGCCTGTAATCCCGTGCCTTTGGGAGGTTGAGGTGAGTGGATTGCCTGAGCCCGCGGGTTCGAGACCCGCCTGGGCAGCGAGACCTCATCTCTACAGTAAATCAAAAAATCAGCCGGGTGTGGTAGCGCATGCCTGTAATTCCGGCTACTCGGAAGGCTGAGGTGGAAGGATCACTGGAGCCCGGCAGGTCGAGGCTGCGGTGGCTGGGAGCGGCCACTGCACTCCAGTCTGGGCGAGAGTGAGACTCCAACTCAAAAAACAAAAAAACAAAAAAACAAACAAAAAAAACTATAAATAAATATCCCCTATATCACTTAAATTTTTTAAAAACTGAAAGAGTAACTATAATTAAATTGATAACAGCCACCTACTAAGAATCTAAGGACAAATAGCCCATATTATACTCTGCACTATACTCAGCTCTTGCTTTCAGACCCAAATTTAAAGTAATATTATGAGTTATAATTATGCCTGTGGAGAGTAACACTATCTGCTAGAACTAGGATGCTCTGTTAAATTGTCTGTGGCGAATGAGAGACAAAGAAACAGTAATACTCTGCTAATTTCTTAAACCTCACGAATCATTTGGGCTTTTATAGGCCTAAAAGAACCAATTTCTCCTTAGTAGGTAGGGTAGGTTTCATGTTGAATCTTAGCATTTTTAGGAATGTGTAGTGCTGAAAAATCACTATAATAAGGGAAATATATTAAAATATATCTAAGCCAAGAATTAAATGCAACCCAGGACAGCAGAAGTTGTCTAAACAAAAAAGAATACCATTGGTTCATCAAATATTATTGGTCAAAAATTTACAATAACTCAAACTAAAAATTCTTCTGCTACTTTTAACTTGACTTTAACTAAGTTCAAATAACATATTACCTGAGAGATTTCCTGTTGATATACTGTAAAATGCTCCTTGTTGATCTGTGGGAGGTAGAATGAAGGTATGACTTCAGTGTCCACAAAGTCCAATCCCCATGTTTTTGTGAAGAAGTCAGATTCTCTTTTTGCTAATCTAGGATCATTTAATGCTGCTGGGAGATTTACTTTGGAATGATATATAGTCCATCTATGTTGATCTGTAACTAGAGATGGGGCAACACATAAACTATGTAAATCACCTGCAAAAAGTAAACAAGAGAATTCTGTAAAGTTGGTTCCATATTTGAAAATATATACTAGAAAACAAAAATGCTTAGATTCTATTTTACACAAAATAAACTATCTCTTCCATGGTAAATGATTTAATAACAACCAATCTAATTAAGCAATCTTCAGCTTCTAGTATTAATTACTAGGGGTATGAAAACATACACAAGATAAAGGACATATAAAATTTGAGGGTTGTGGTTTGAGGGTTGAGGGTTGTAAGGTGGAGAGAATGGTCTTTCTTTTTTTTTTTTTCCTTGATCTTCTATTTCTCTATCACTTTTTTCAACATAAAAACTCTCCTACCTTCTATTACATATTTTCTAGCTTGTAATACCCCAGTGTTTTTTAGAAGCAGGCTTTTTTCTATTGTATTATGGTAGGCATTTCTGGTTAAAATATCCTTTGTTTGACTTATAATTAAGTGACATAATGTTGCTGCGGCATTAACCACAGAGGAAAGAAAAATATATGGTCAATTCTCATTATTCACAGTAACTTTGTTCTATAAAGTCACTGCAAATAATTAGCGAGTACCGAACCACTAGTCATAGTAGAAATAAAGGGTGAGGTTCCTGCAAGTCTCTGATCACAACGGTTTCATCAATGGACCATTATGTAAAATTGTTTT
The DNA here is from genome assembly GCA_027257055.1 of Cephalopachus bancanus. Classification (NCBI taxonomy): domain Eukaryota; kingdom Metazoa; phylum Chordata; class Mammalia; order Primates; family Tarsiidae; genus Cephalopachus; species Cephalopachus bancanus. Next base: position 1,520,076 of record JAPVLO010000315.1, read on the forward strand.
GTGTGTGTTTCTGTTTGAAGACAAATTATTCAGTATATGTCATTGATTCATTAACACTGAACTTGTGCTTAACAGCACTATAACTCATGCTGAACAAAGCTTACAATAACACATGTATTTTCTCCATAAGACACATCAGCCTTATTGCACTTAGGCGCACGAGACAGCACTTCAGCATTTTAAACAGCAAAATCAGCAACAAAAAACACAAAACACGTGGAACTAAACAGACCACAAAAAGATTACTTGTTTATATTAATAGCATGAGAGCTGAAACAAGAAGGCAGAGCTTTGCCATGTTCAACCTCAGCTAGAAACGTGTATCAGATAACTCAAATTTTTCACTGTTCTGCACATGTCTGCAAAAAATTCCACAAGTATTGATTTTGGAGTTACAAATAAATTATAAGGAGTAGAACTTGCAAACATAAAATCTACAAATAATGAACATTGAATGCATGATGTTTTAACTGAGCAGCTTTCAATCTGTACCTTACTTTCAATCCTTTTTCAGTTTATATAATTAATGCATGAAATGCATGAAAAGAACTACATTCCAGTTTCCCAATCATTTCCAGTAATTTGGAAATAACTTACTAAGTAACTTACCTGGAAATAACTTATTCCCCCAATTTTTTCATCTCTTTAACATCATAATATTTATTTTTCTAAAGTAAATAGATGAAATCTGACAACCCTTTAAAAAATCCACACACACAAAAAATACCTGAGGGTTCCTTGGGACACACATCTGGCAGTGACTGCACAGGTCGAACATGTTTTGTCGGATCTACCTCTTTTTTAAAGAAAACATCACTGCTGCTTCCTTGAGGCACTGGTGAAGAACTGTGGCTTGAAGCCATTGCATAAAATCACCTCTCAGCTGAAAATAGGTAAGAAACAAATAATAATTAAGACACTTAATACAAATAAAAATTCTACCTGCAAGTATTATGCATGTCATAAACTTTCTTTCAAAAACAGAAGTATCTTTCAAAATCCCTTAAAGTATTAGTAGGCAATTAAAATGTCTGCTACTAATTGTAAATGTTGATAATATTTAGCTTGCTAAGAAAGTTTTTTGTCCTTGTTTTAAAAAAAAGGTCCCCCCAAGTGAAACATCCTTACTTAGTCTTTTATCCAAAGTACAAAAGATACTAATGTATCTGTGTATTTTTTTTTTTTTTTTTGAGTCGGAGTCTCACTCTTGTTACGTAGGCTGGAGTGCAGTGCCACACACAGCCACCGCAGCCTTGACCTACCAGGCTTAGGCGATCCTTCTGCCTCAGTCTTCCAAGTAGCTGAAACTACAGACACACGCCACCACGCCTAGCTAGTTTTTGAGATTTATTGTAGAGACAAGGTCTCACAAAGTTGCCTAGGCTGGTTTTGAACCCCCAGACTCAGGCAATCCTCTTGCCTCAGACTCCCAAAGTGCTGAGCCACTGGGGTTACAGGCTGAGCCACCACACCCAGTCTCAAATATATATTAAAGATGAAAACATTCCATTCATTCAACAAATACACAATAATTATGCACTACAGCAAAATGGGTAAGTGTATGGGCTTTTGCAGTCTGCTTACCTGGATTCATATTCCAGCTTCACTAATCAGCTGTATAACCATAAGGAAATTTACCTAACCTTTGTGTGCTTTTCCTTATCAGTAAAATGGAGATGAAAAGAGATCCCATCTCATAAACATCTTGTAAGAATTATGGAAACTAATATACATAAGCATTTAAAATAATGCCTGCGTCAAAGTTAGTGCTGACGGATGTTAGCTATTATCATTGTAATTATTATTACTATGTGTCTGTCACATAGTAATATAATGATTATGAAATCTTTAGTTAACCACATTATTTTAAAAAGAAGTGTCATTTTTCAAGGAGCTTGTGATCACATTATGTAATCCAAACAAATGTACATAAGCAAAACACAAGTTAACCGGTGTCTATATTTTTTAATAAGAGCTGAAAGAATTTGTTGGACAAGACAACATAACATAGGCCATGGTGTCAAGTAAAACAGTTTCAGCGTACAAAGCAACACTGAAACCAGATGCTGAAGAATATATATTATTTTATTATTGAAAAGTTTAGCGATCACCTCGTCTAAGTTCTCTCAATATATATAAATATAACAAGGCCCAGGAAGATGATGTGGTTTAAAGTAAAAACAACAACAAAAAAACCCAGTTACAAAATCTGGTTAATAGACTAATAAGAGTGGGAAATATAAGGTTGGGAGCCATGACACATAGTTTACCCTCTCTAACTTCCCTCTGGTTAGCTAGAAAGCTAAAAATGTCTGTCTATCTCAGTACTTCCAAGGCAAAGGAAACATAACTAATTATACTATTTACTGAAACCATAAGAATCAAGATACTAAGAAAATGCACAAAGATAAATAACTTCCTCAAGGTCCTTAAACATAAAGCATATAATAGCATGAACAAAAGTTAAGAAACTTGAAATAATAATTCATAAAACTATGGAACTGACTATAATGAAAACTGACCAGGCTATAGTGAAATACTTGCATTGGTAAATAGTGACAAATAAATTTACACTTATACACATACACACAGAGTATGGCTAGACTGCATGTGGTAATCTAAGCAATAAGGAACCATCAGAGGTTGGGGGCAAAAGAGTACTGTGATGAAAATGATATTTGGGAAATGTAATTAGAGCCTTCATTTGAAAGCCATCGCTGTCCTGTTGCATTTATCTTCTTTCTTTTTTTTTTTTAAGCAACCACTGCATTTACATCCATATACATTAAATGTATGCTTGTTTCTGTATAAAAGCTCACACACATTTAAGAGAGAACAATTATCTGAAGGATAAAAAACACTGTGTAACATAAAATCCTGTATGTTTGGTGAACACAATTCTAAATTAAGATTGACTCTTTTAACTATTTTGTTAAATTCATCAAATACAATGGCTAAAATAAACACTTTTTTTTTTTTTTTTTTTTTTTAGAGACAGGGTCTCCCTCTGTTGCCCAGGCTGGAGTGCAGTGGCGTGGTCACAGCTCACTGTAATTGAACTCTTAGGCTCAAATAACCCTCTGCCTTAGTCTCCTAAAATGCTGAGATTACAGGTATGAGTCACTAAACCTGTCCTAATTCATATGTTTTGACACTTAATGTTGCAAGCCACAGATATGTGGAACATGTATTTAGGTGAAACATCCATTGCTTAATGTCAGATACATTAGATATTCATTCCAACGATAGTATACTGCTATCTCAATTTATTCTATTTAATGTCATGTTGTTTTTACAGACAAAAAGAAATCCTAAATACCATTTTAGGGACCTAGAAATACTTAGGGAAATGGGGGATTGTAGAAAAATATTTCTAGACTCCTATAAGTTATTTCTGTTACTGCAGGGGAAAACACACTGGATTTATTTCCTAAAGATTCTGAATTGGAAATACATGCACATTCTCTTTTTTTTTTTTTAATACACCACATACAATTTTTATGAGGGGAAATCTATAACTATAAAAGGATTATGTAAAACTAAGAGACTGCCTATATGGGTAAGCAACAATTTCCAACCATTTGACTCTCCAGTCCCTTCACTATCTAGAGTTCATTATTAAGAAGCTCTCTACAGTAGAAACCAAACTTTATAATGATAACTACATAACAATTATGAAGGTGCAACCAATGATTTCTGTTGGTACAACTTAACTAACCATCTAGAAACAAAATTGGCATTCAATCAGTAGTCACCTGTAATGAAAATCTGTACATCGCTCTACCTTTCTTCACATGGTAATCTCCTTATAATTATAATACTATTATAATACTATGCTCAAATATCTTCTCTTGAAGCCTTCTTTGGCTTCTCACAGTCACTCTATGTATTTCTCTTTTTTCATAATCACACTGAGGTTTTTGTCTTCATACAGGTTTTTCCTGTTAGGCTTTGAATTTCTCTATGTTTCTGTTTTCTATGTGCCTAGCACAGTTCCTATCATACAGATGATATTTTATAGATGAATGAAATGAGTGGTGTGTAGAATATATCAAAGAGAGAGAGAAGGCAATTAGTCAGACAGCTATCAATGATCCTTGAGTAATAAAAGCATGGGTCTGGGTCAATAAGGAAAAGAACAGACTCATCCATTCCAAAAGAAAGGATTTACAAGGATAAGTAAATTTTAAAAAGATTTGGTTTTCTTTCTTGTAGCTCAAAATATCATAAGTAAAAAGTTGTTAAAAACTTCTTTTGAGCCGGGCTCGGTGGCTCAGCCTGTAATCCCGCGCCTTTGGGAGGCTGAGGTGAGTGGATTGCCTGAGCCCGCGGGTTTGAGACCCGCCTGGGCAGCAAGACCTCATCTCTACAATAAATCAAAAAATCAGCCGGGCATGGTAGCGTGTGCCTGTAATTCTGGCTACTTGGAAGGCTGAGGCAGAAGGATCGCTGGAGCCCAGCAGGTCGAGGCTGCGGTGGCCGGGAGCGGCCACTGCACTCCAGTCTGGGCGACAGAGTGAGACTCCAACTCAAAAAAAAAAAAAAAAAAAACTTCTTTTGAAAAGGCCTAGAAGCAATGCTGCAATCCCCACTTAGTGCTCAACACTAAGTGTCCAGAACTTTGTTTATAAACACCACTTCCAACGGAAAGAAATCAGGGGCACTTTAAAGAAATATCTAACTCCAGATCTGGAGCACAGAAAGAAGTCTACCCTGCGAACGCTTGTGTCAGAAATCAAAAGTATGCTTAAAGACCAGTAGGGTCTGTCAGAAGGACAAAGGACGAAGTTAAAGGGGCTTTCATTTGCCACATTGGGGTAGCTTGAGCATGTCTTTTTTAAAGTAATGAAGTGTAAGGTCGGGCGAGGTGGCTCATGCCTATAATCCCAGCTCTTTGGATTGCTTGAGTCCAGGAGTTTGAAACCAGCTGGGCAACATATCAAGACCCTTGCTGATATAAAAAAAATTTTGGAAACTAGCAAGGTCGGGCGCAGTAGCTCAAGCCTGTAATTCCAGCACTTTGGGAGGCCAAGGCGAGAGGATTGCCTGAGCCCAAGGGTTTGAGACCAGTCTGGGCAACTTGGTGAGACCTCATCTCTACAATAAAACAAAAAATTAGCCAGCCATGGTAGCATGCGCCTATAGTTCCAACTACTTGGAAGGCTGAGGCAGAAGGATTGCCTGAGCCCAGCAGATCGAGACTGTGGTGGCCATAAGACTGCCACTGTACTCCAGCCTGGACAACAGAAAAGACTCTGACTCAAAAATAAATAAATAAATAAAAGGGAAAGAAAGGGAAATTAGCCAGGTGTGGTGACGTGCACCTACAGTCCCAGCTACTACAAGGACTGAGGTTAAAGGATTCCTTGATCACTGGAGTTAAAAGCTGCAGTGAGTCATGATTACACCACTGGACTCTAGCCTGGGTGACAGAGCAAGATCCTGTCCCTAAAAAAGAAAAAAAGAAAAAGTAATGGAGCGCAACATATTGAATAAATAAAAACTACTAATTCCACAGCGATACTTAAGGGAAAAAAAAGATTAGGAAAAGAGGGTGGAAAAAGAAAATATCTTCTTTACTAAAGAATACTATAATAAATGCAGAAGGAATGACTGACTTAAAAAAATCACTTTTCTGCAACCCCCAATATAAAAACTAATTCAGGCAAAAATCACCAATGTATGCCAAAGCTACAGGTGAAAGGATGTTAAAGACAGAAAATTCTCATAGAGCTAAAGTATTACACCATAGTTCACTTAGCAACACAAAGGGAAAGATGTATCTTTAAAATGGAAGGATCTAGCAATCACCACCTTAAATAAATCATCAAACTTAACACTACTAATAATATCAGGATAACATATTATGTAATTCATTAAATGTAATAATATGAAATAAACGTCATTACCTGTGAAATACTCTCACCAAAATGTTTATCTCAATCCAATCAAGCCTCTAGACCAGGGATTAAGTTTTATTATCCTGTGGATTCCTTTGACAGTCTGGTAAAGTCTACAGACCCCTTCTTAGATAATGTTTTTAAATGCATAAAATAAAATACAAAAGATTACAATGGACAATTACAGTGAAATATAGCTACTAAAATACTTTTCCAAATTGTAATATAGTAATACTTTTGCTTAATATGAATTTAATAACTACTTGAATTTCTAGTCAACTAAGAGTATAAATGATACACTGAGATACCTGAGCATTTAATATATGAAAATACCTGAGATTCCGTTGGCGAAAAAGTCACAAGTACTGTAAATATACTGTATATGCTGTATCCATGAAGGATTTCCTATATTCGTTATGAAAGGAAATGCTAAAATCCAGTTAGAACAGGGTTTCTCAATCTTGACAGCACTAACATTTGAGCTGGAAAATTCTTTGCTATCAAGGGCCCTCTTACACATTACAGTATCTTTAGTTGCATTCCCTGGCCTCTACTTGGTGCCAATAGCTTCCCCCTATCCACTCAGTTGTGACAATCAAAAATGTCTCTAGACACTGCTAAACTTCCAAGGTTGAGGGAAAAGAGGACAAAATCACTCCAATTGAGAACCATGATTTCGAGATAAGTAAAAATAAAGATATAATTCTTTCCCCATCCAAAGTTCACGGACTTCTTGAACTCTGTTGCAGAGCATATGGAGTCTGTGAACCCATGGTTTAGTAATCCTGCTCTAACCCTACCTTCAGTTTATAGGAAACAGAAGTTTATAGGAAATATAATAAGATTTAAACCACAACATGGGGAAACAACCAGACACATTGGAAATGTGAGATATTCTATAAGAAATATGGCCTGGATACTTAGCCATTTTAAAAAGGTGGGAAGTTATTCAAAATTAAAATAAATAAAGCTAAAGGCAATATGTAAGCCTTGAATGGATCCTGATTCAAAAAGAAAAAATTGCTTTTACTACATCTTGGGACAACTGAGAAATTTTAAGTATGGATTGGATGTTAGATGAAATTTTGGAATAATTCATTTTCTTAGGTATATTAATGGTATTGAGATTTGGCAAAATGTCCTTATATTTGGCACAGGAATAAAATATTTAGAAGTATGACATCATGTGCAACTTACTCTCAAATGATTCAGCAAAAAAATACACATGGATAAAGCAAAAGTGAAAAATGTTAAAAACAGTTTAAGTGAAATGTAAATGAATGTTCCATGCTTTATTCTGTCATTCTTCGGTATATTTTAAAAGGTTCACAATGAACTTTATATTAACTTGTCAAATATTAAAGAAAGAAACTTTATATTAACTTGTCAAGTATTAAAGAAAAAAATTGCAAAAATGCATATCGGAAAAAAGGAAAAACATTCCATTTGTGATTGTTACTTAATCTACCTCAAGATGGCATTATTGTACAACTTCAAATAAGGGGGAACCATCAATAGCTTTCAATAAAATTTTTATGTTGCAGAAGAATAACACCATATTTAGAATCCAGAATTCCTTAAAGTCTGAATGAGAAGGCAGCTGAGACAGAGAAACACTTGTCATAGGCATTACCCCAATAAGATGCAGACATTTCTTCCCTTATTTCTATACTGTAACTGCTTACAGATGACACTGATATTACAAAATCATTTATAGTCAGCTATGAGTTATCCAAGAAACTGACTAGTTACAGGTAAGGTAATAGCAAAAGTCTTTTTTTTTTCTCCCTACTATTCCAATCCATACAAAACATCTTCCCAGAATGGTTAACATACAGATATATAGACTAATCATTTTACTTCCCTTCTATTTATCAAAAGTCACATCCTATTTAATAAAGTCTAAACTTGCCTGCCTTCTATCATGCTTCTGTCACACTGATCTCCTAATTGGTCTCTCTGCTACCAGTCGAAGCCATTCTGCACACTGCCTTAGGATTAATCATCTGGAAAGTTTCTATCCTGTCATACTTCAGCTCAAAAACCTTTAATGATTATTCATTACTTCCTAAACAAATCCAAAACTTTATAAGTTGCTGTTCAAGGCTTTTCACAATCTAGGATTTATCCTCCTTTTTAGCCTTATTTCCTTTTACCGTTAGATAACTCCAGACAGGCTGGCCTAATTATCCCTTTAATTAATCCTGTTATCCAGTCTTCCTCATCTTTGTTAGGGCTGTGTGCCCTTCCTGGAATACTCATACCATCTTTTTCCCTATCTAATGCTTCTTCTTCCTTCAAGTTAAGTTTCATTTCTAGGTTGTATAACCTAAGAAAACAAATACACACACATTTGAATAGAATAAAAATAATCCTAGCATTATTTTGAAGAATAAAGGTTGAAACCACCAGATTTTTTTTAAAACATATTTTTTATTTTAAAATTGTGGGATATAGTTAAGGGTTAGGTATACAAATATGCATTGTGCAGGTACCCTTGTTGATGAGGTGTGCCCCCCGCATCCCCAAACAGATATTGACTACCTTTAGTCCCACCTCCCTTCCCCTCCCTGCCCCCCCATAGTTTTCCACTACTGTCAATCCTTTTCTTATAGTATTACGATAGTTGTTTAAGGTCCACTTATGAGTGAGAACATGTGATACTCAGATCTTTGTTTCTGTGAGAGATCACTATTATAAACTCTAATTCCATCCAGGTTGCTGCAAAATTCATGATTTTGTTCTTTTTTATGGCTGCATAATATTCCATTGTGTATATGTACCACATTTTTTAAATCCAGTCCTGTTTCGATGGACAGCATGGTTGGTTCCATGATCTTGCTATTTTGAACAATGCTGCGAAAAACATACATGTATAGGCATCTTTTTTATAGAGTAATTTGAGTTCTTCAGGGTATATTCCCAGTAGGGGGATTGTGGGGTCATATGAAAGGTCGATTTTTAGAGCTTTTAGGAATCGTCACACTGATTTCCACAGAGGCTGCACTAGTTTACACTCCCACCAAAAGTGTAGAAGTGTTCCCTTTTCACTACATCCTCTCCAGCATCTGTTATTTTTTGAGTTATTGGTAATGGCCATTCTCACTGGAGTTAGGTGGTATCTCAGTGTAGTTTTAATTTGCATTTCCTTGATGACTAGTGAGGTTAAACATTTCTTCATGTGTCTGTTGGCCACTTGTATGTCTTCTTTTGAGAAGTGTCTGTTCATATCTTTTGCCCACTTTGTAATGGGGTTGTTTGTTTTTTTCTTTTCAGCACGTTTGAGTTGCTTGTAGATGCTAGATGTTAGGCCTTTGTCAGACATGGAGTTGGCAAATACTTTTTCCCAGTCTGTGGGCTGTCTCCCTGCTCTCTTGATGGTTTCTTTGACTTTGCAGAAGCTTGTCCATTTAATGAGGTTCCACTTGTCTATCTTATCTCTTATGGACCGTGCATTTCGGGTTCGGCTCAGGAATTGGATGCCAGTTCTAACTTCCATAAGGGTGTGTCCTGCATTTTCTAAGGTTCTTATGGTTTGAAGTTTTGCATTTAGGTCTCTGATCCATTTAGAGTTAATTTTTGTGTATGAGGATAGGTAGGGGTCCTGCGTCAATCTTCTGGATGTGGTCAGTCAGTTTTCCCAGCACCATTTACTGAACAGGTTCTTCTCTCCCCAGTGGTGGGTGGTGGAGGCTTTGTCGAAGATGAGTTGAGAATTTGAGGTTCTGCTTCTGAAATTTCAACTCTATTCCATTGTTCTATATGCCTGTTCTTGTACCAATACCAAGCTGTTTCGATTATTGTAGCTTTATAGTAAAGTTTAGTCTGGTATTGTGACACCTCCTGCTGATCCAGCTCCAGCAGGTCCAGGTTTCCTGAAGGAGAGACAGAGTCGGCGAAAGAGAGAAATACTTGGGACACCTGACTCTGCTGCAAGCAGGACAAATGCCGATTTATTGTCTTTTTCAACTCCTTTTATACCCTAGATTTTGACTTGAGGCAAAAACATGTTTTTCGTTTTCAAGACAATCAGTTTCAATTCAATAAACCAGACAGGCAATGGATCTTTATCCTGTTTTGTAAGTTACACCTGTGACACAGCAATTTGCAATTAACTGGGGTAAAGCAACATTCTCAAGGTCTCTTAATCGCAAGTTGGCCTGACTCACTTTCCATAATGTCACACCTGGTATTTACAATCTGTGTCAATTATCCCTTGTCAGGGAGAATGGGCTTCAGTGTTTGTAAAACAAAAGGCTCTCCGGGCTCAATTTATCTTAGTCACAATCCCTAACCAAAATTACAGTTCTTCTTAACAAAGAGAAAATAAGGCCAAGGGTGCTCTTAATGGAAGAGTATACTTCTAACAAAACAAATCCTTCCTTTACTAAGTATTACCATTTGGTAAGAATTATTTCTCCCATATAGAACTCTACATCTTCCAACTTCCAGGTTTCCAGTGGCGAAATTGAGAATGAAGGTAAAAGAAACAGGAACAACAGCTGCTCAGAGTTGCCTGGCAACTGGGGTCTTCGGCCTTCCAGACCCTGTCAGTGCGAAGGCTCCCAGCAACCTCCTACTTTGTTTTGCTGAGGATTGTTCTGGCTATTACTGGTCATTTGTGTTTCCATATGAATTCCTGTATTGCTTTTTCTAGATCTGAGAAGAATGTTGCTGGTAATTTGATGGGTATTGCATTAAATCTGTAGATTGCCTTAGGTAAGATGGACATCTTCACAATGTTGATTCTTCCAATCCATGAGCATGGGATATTTTTCCACTTGTTTGTGTCATCTTTCATTTCTTTGAGCAGTGTTTTGTAGTTTTCATTGTAAAGGTCTTTTCACGTCTCTGGTTAGGAAGATGTCAAGGTATTTCATTTTTTTTGTGGCTATTGTGAATGGGATTGGGCTTTTTACTTGGGTTTCTGTTTGTTTATTATTGGTGTAAATAAATGTGATTGTCTTCTGCATATTTATTTTATACCCTGAGACTTTGCCAAAGTCCTTTATCAGTGCAAGGAGGCTTTTGACAGATTCTCTTGGGTTTTCAAGGTACACAATCATGTCGTCTGCAAAGAGAGATAACTTGACTTCCTTTTTTCCTATTTGGATACCCCCGATCATTTTCTCTTTTCTGATTGCTCTAGTCAGGGCTTCCAATACTATACTGAACAAGAGGGGTGAGAATGGGCATCCTCGTCTTGTTCTAGTTTTCAGGGGAAATGGTTCCAATTTTTGTCTGTTTAGGAGTATGCTGGCTGTGGGTTTCTCGTAGATGGCTTTTACTATTTTGAGGTATGTTCCATCTATGCCTAGATGTTCAAGGGTTTTTAATCAAGAAGGGGTGCTGGATTTTATCAAAAGCTTTTTCTGCATCTAATGATATAATCGTGTGGTTTTTGCTTTGACGTCTGTTGATGTATTTAATTACATTTATAGTCTTGCGAATGTTGAACCACTTGCAATCCCAGGGATGAAGCCTACTTGGTCATGACGGATGATTTTTGAGATGTGTTGTTGAGTCTGGTTTGCTAGGATCTTGTTGAGAACTTTAGCATCTATGTTCATCAAAGATATTGGTCTGTAGTTCTTTTTCTTTGTTGGATCTTTACCTGGCTTGGGTATCAATGTGATGTTAGCTTCAAAAAATGACTTGGGGGAGAGTTCCATCTTTCTCAATTGCCTGGAATACTTTCAGTAGGATTGGTATCAGCTCCTCCTTAAATGTCTTAAAGAATTCTGCTGGAAAGTCATCTGGTCCAGGGCTTTTTTTTTGTAGGTAGTTTTCTTATTACATAGTCAATTTCCTTGATTGCTACTGGTGTATTTAGGGTCACAATTTCTTCTTGTTTCCTCCTAGGCAGGCTGTGCAATGTAAGAAAGTCCTCCATTTTCTTCAGGTTTCCAAGTTTGTTTCCATACACGTGTACATAGTAGTCTCTAATAACAACAACAACTCTATAAGAACCTCATGATAGGGATCAACTCTCATATTTCAATAATTAGCCTGAATGTGAATGGACTAAATGTACCACCGAAGACACAGAATGGCAAAATGGATAAAATATCACCAGGCAACAGTATACTGCCTTCAAGAGACCCATCTCATTAGAAAGGTAAGAGGATGAGAAGCAAATTTTCAGGAGAACAAAACACAAAAGAAAGGAGGAGTTATGTTCTTAATCTCAGACAAAATACCCTTTAAGCTAACAAAAATTTTAAAAGATACAGAAGGTCACTACATAATGATAAAAGGTTCAATCCACCAACAAGAAATATCTATCCTAAACATATATGCACCCAACACAGGAGCACCAACTTTCATAAAGCAGCTTCTACATAAACTCAAAAAAGATATTGACTCTAACATTATCATAGCCCGGGGCTTTAATACCCCACTCACAACCCTAGACAGATCATCAGGACAAAATATCAGCAATGTGGGAGGGAGATGGGATTAACAGTAGCAAATATCTGGGAACAGGGAAACACCCCATATCAACAGGGTGCCTTAATGAAATGCAATTGTATACCTAACCCTTAACTGTACCCCACAACTTCATAATAAAAAATAAATAAATAATTAAAAAAAAATCAGCAATGAGATATGGAACCTCAATGTGACTCTTGATCAAATGAACTTAATTGATACCAAACATTCTACCCAATGACCACAGAATATACATTCTACTCATCACCACATGGAATGTACTCTAAGATCAACCACATACTTGGCCATAAATCAAGCATAAACACACTTCAAAAGATTGAAATTTTTCCATGCACCTTCTCGGACCACAGTGGAATAAAAAAAAAAAAAAATAGCAACACCAACAAGGTTCCCCCCAAACCCACAAAGACACAGATACTAAATAGCATGATGCTAAACAACTCCTGGGTCAATGATGAAATCAAAACAGAGATTAAAAGGTACCTGGAAATTAATGAAAATGAAGAAACATCTTACCAAAATCTCTGGGATGCCATGAAAGCTGTAGTAAGAGGGGAATTCATATCTCTACAAATGCACATGAAGAAAATGGATGGATCACAAATTAACAGCCTAACAAGTCACCTAAGGAAGCTGAAAAAGCAAGACCACCAAAGCCCTAACTTCAGCAGAAGAATCCAGATCACCAAAATAAAAGCCCAAATCCGGGACATAGAAGACAAAAATACAAAAAAAAATCAATGAAACAAAAAGCTGGTCCTTTGAAAGGATAAACAAGATCGATGGTCCCCTAGCTAGACTGACCAAGAAAAAAGGAGAAAAAGCCCAAATAAACACAACCAGAAACACAAAAGATGAAGTCACATCTGACCCTGAAGAAATACAAAAGTTTTTTTTTAATTTTAACTATGTGGGGTACAATTCAGGGTTAAGTACACAAATGTTTATTATGCAGGTACCCTTGTTAATGAGGTGTGCCCTTCCTCCTTTCCCTGGCAGTTTCCCACTACTGCAAATTCTGTCCCCACCCTCCCATGGCAGTTTCCCACTACTGCCAATCCCTTTCTTATAGCACTATGATAGTTGTTCAAGGTCCACTTATGAGTGAGAATATGTGATACTCAGTTGTTTCTGTGATAGATCACTCAGTATTATAGCCTCTAAGTCTACCCAAGTTACTGCAAAGTTCATAATTTGGTCCTTTTTATGGCTGTGTAATATTCCATCATGTATATGTACCACATTTTTAAATCCAGTCCTCTTTCTATGGGCAGCACAGTTGGTTCCGTGTTTTTGTTATTGTGAATAATATTGCAATAAACATGCATATGCGGGTATCTTTATAATAGAGTGACTTGAGTTCCTCCAGATATATTTCCAGTCAGGGGATTCCAGAGTTGTATGGGAGGTTAATTTTTAGATCTTTTAGGAATAGCCACACTGTTTTCCACAGAAGCTATACTAGTTTACAATCCCACCAACAGTGTAGAAGTGTTCCCTTTTCCCCACATCCTCTTCAGCATCTGTTGTTTTTGAGTTATTGATGATGGCCATCCTGACTGGAGTTAGGTGGCATCTCAGTGTGGTTTTAATTTGCATTTCTTTGGTGACTAGTGAGGCTGAGCATTTTTTCATGTATCTGTTGGCTGCTCGTGTGTCTTCTTTTGAGAAGTGTCTAATCATATCTTTTGCCCACTTTATAAGGGGGCTGTTTTTTTCTTTTCGGCACGTTTGAGTTCCTTGTCGATCCTAATGTTAGACCTTTGTCAGATATACAGTCAGTAAATATCTTTTCCCAGTCTGTGGGCTGTCTTTCTGCTCTCTCAGTGGTTTCTTTGGCTTTGCAAAAGCTTGTCAGTTGGATGAGGTCCCACTTGTCTATCTTATCTCTTATGGCATGGGCCCTTGGGTTTTTGATCAGGAATTGACAACCAGATTCTTAAAAGGGAATTTGTTAGTAAACTATAGTACAACCAAACAATGGATTTTAGCACCACTAAAAACAGGATTGTGGACCTTACAGTGATTAAGATAGCTACCATCAAAACAAAACAAGTATTGGTAAGAATGTTGACATTGGGAGGCTGAGGTGAGTGGATTGCCTGAGCCTGCGGGTTCAAGACCCGCCTGGACAACTTGGCGAGACCGCATCTCTATAATAAATCAAAATGAGCTGGGCGTGGTAGCGCGCACCTGTAGTTCCAGCTACTTGGAAGGCTGAGGCGGAAGGATCGCCGGAGCCCAGCAGGTCGAGGCTGCGGTGGCCGGAAGTAGCCACTGCACTCCAGTTTGGGTGACAGAGTGAGACTCCAACTCAAAAAAAAAAAAAAAAAAAGAATGTCGACAAATTGGAACTCTTGTGCACTGTTGGTGGGAATACAAAACGGTGCAGTTACTACGGGAAAAAAATTATAGCAGTTCCTAAAAAAATTAAAAGTAGAATTACCATGTGATCCAGCAATTCCACTTCTGGGTATATACCCAAAAGAACTGAAAGCAGGGTCTCAAGAAGATATCTGTACACTTATGTTCATAGCAGCACTAGTCGTTAATAGCCAAGAGGTGGAAGCAGCCCAAGTATCCACTGACAGATGGAACTGAATTCACATTCTGTTGCCCAAGCTGAAGTGCAATGGCACAAGCATGGCTCACCACAGCCTGGACCTGCTGGGCTCAGGAGATCTTTCTGCTTCAGCCTCCTGAGTAACTGGGACTACAGGCGTGGGCTTCCATGCCCAGCTTATTTTTTTTTATAGAGACAAGGTCTCCTAGATTGCCCTGACTAGTCTCGAATTCCTGAGCTCAAGCAATCTTCCCACCTCAGTCTCCCAAAGTGTCAGACACAATTTAAAAAAAAAAATTTCCATCCACGGTTGAATCCACAGATGTGGAACTCATGCATGCAGAGGACTGACTGTATAGTAAGAGCTATTAGTAAACTATAAAAGTACAGTTTAATATAAATTTTACTATAAAAGTATAGTTTATTTTAAAGCTTCAGCCTTCACCATGAATCTTTTCTAATGACTATAGCCCAGAGAACTAGCCTTCCTTTGAACTTGGAGTGCCTGTTTACAGCAGTCTATAAACTTTCTTGATCATGTACCCAATAGTTTAAAAATATTTGAGCAAACACCACATAGGACACCCCTGTATTAATACATTATGTTCAATATAAAACTACACTAACTGGAAACTTTTAAAAGATAAGATAGAGAAAAGACTTTTAAAAATAATCTTTATTTTGTTAATCGTATAAAAAATGTTTTTAACTCTTAATAATTTTAACTGATAATGTGACTCACTATGCCTTATTATCATTAAAATCTTGATTTCTGATGGGGCACAGTGGCTCATGCCTGTAATCCCAGCACTTTGGGAAGCCAAGGAGAGAAGACTGCTTGAGCCCAAGAGCTCAAGACAAGCCTGGGCAACACAGTGAGACCTCGTCTCTACCAAAAATTAAAAACTTAGCCAGGCATGGTGGCATGTGCTACCAGGAATGCTGAAGTGAAAGGATTGCCTAAGTTCACAAGGTCAAGTGTGCGGTGAGCCATGATCATGCTACTGCACACCAGCCTGGGCAACAGAGTAAGACCTCAACTCAAAAAAATAAAATAAAATTTTGATTTAACACTACATAAAATGGTGATTCAAAGATTTGGTTCTAACTTCACTTTATTTTAATACCTGGTTTTAATCCCTGTTTTAGATAAAAATAGATCTCACAAGTAAGTATATATGGAACCAAATGGAAGAAATATATCACTGCATCACTTCTTACACTTTCTAAGCCCACTATGTAAAGCTTTTTTAAGTAGGTTAAAATTTTTCATTTCTGGATTTTTAAAGAGTTCATCATTTTCAGTAACAAAAATCACATATTGATTAAGTATTTCCAAACATCCATTTACAAAATATATTTACCATAGCATGAGTGTCTACAGATAATCAACTATTTTCTCTCATTGTTTAAAAAAAAAAAAAAAACTCTGAAGGAACAGAGTGTGTTTTTAAAAGCAGTTTAATTAAATATTATTGTCAGTCACATGCCATCTCCGCAAAGATCAGCAAATCTGAAAACTTTTTTTCTTTTTATTAAAAAAACAAAACAACTAAGCCAAGATCAGTGGCTCACACCTATAACCCCAGTGCTTTGGAGACAAAGGAAGGAGGAGGATCACTTGAACCAAGCAAAACCCCACCTCAACTTAAAAAAAAATTTTTTTTTAATTGGCTGGGCATGTCCCAGCTACTTAGGAAACTAAAGCAGGAGGATCACTTGAGCTTAAGAGTTCAAGGCTGCAGTGAGCCATGGTCGTGCCACTGCATTCCAGACTGAGTGACAGAGCATGACTCTGTCTCCAAAAAACCAAAATAAAATAAACAACAGCCACATGCTTTTCTTATGGCAATTCAAGAGCTTATATTAGGAGGAGAAGGGCAGCCCATTTCTGCCTTTTGTCATTTACTTATGCTTCCATTATTAGCATTATCTTTCTCCCAAGATTTCTCTGCAGGAATCATTTGAGGTTAATTGGCATTTTGTAAAAGTCAGTTTAGTTAAAACTAGATAACATAATGTATAAGCCCACTTAAGTACTTGTGTAAAATATATTTATTTTTTGTAAATAGAGATCTAGTCTATGTTGCACAGGCTTATCTCAAACTCCTGGCCTCAAGTGATCCTCCCACCTCGGCCTCCCAAAGCGCTGGGGTTGCAGGGATGAGTCACCACACCTGGCCATAAGTGGACAGATACTACTATTAATCCCTTCATGCTTATTCACTTATATGAACGTGACCATCTGGCATATGGACTAACAGTGCTAGGAATCAATCCTTATAACAAACATGAGTAAAAGTTAACTTCTTTTTCTTTAAATAAAGAAGAAATATTCCTTAACTGGGAGGTACCTTAAGAAAACTTAGGACTTTATCCAGAAGACTATGATGAGTCATTATAGACTCTAAGATACTGGCGTTGGATATATTCCTCTGGGAGAGGATTAGTAAGAGGTGGGCCAAATACAGAACTCAAGATCTAACATTTCTGAAGAAAAAAATGAAAAAAAATATATAAAGAAAAGTCTGTGATAAAAACAAGAAGGAAGACCCAAGAGGATGGGAGAAAAGGGAGGAGAGGAATATCAGCCCAGAATTTACAAATAAAATGATAAGGAAAAAACCCTCCTTTAGACTTGGCAATTAGAAAGTCACCAGTTATATCAATCAGAAAGCAATGCCAACTCCAATAGCGGGGGTGGAAGCCAGGTTGCAAAGGTTAGGGTAGAAGAGAAGGTGAAAAATTAAAAAACAATGTTAGGCTACTGTTTCAAGAGACTCAATCATGGGGTTACAAAACAGAATATATAGTACATTATTTTTATATAAAAATGTCAATAGCTATATAAAATGTATGGAAAAGTATATAATAAAATGATAACAGCAGTTATCTCTGCCTTGTGGTCTTCCTGACTACCACCTCTAAGCACATCCTCCTCTCACATCACACACTATATATACCCCATAACTCTCTACCACTAGCATTACAGTTTGTGATGTTTATAGCACTTCTTCAAATTAAAAGTGATTATTTACCTGCTTGTTTCCCCTTTCCCCTGCTATACAGCAAACTTATATTTGTTCCATTTGCCTTCTTTTTTTTTTTTGAGTTGAGTCTCACTCTGTTGCCCAGGCTGGAGTACAGTGGCAGTCGCCCAGGCTGGAGTACAGTGGCACACTCATAGCCACCTCAACGTCGACCTGCTGGGCTCCAGCAATCCTTCTGTCTCAGCGTTCCAAGTAGCCAGAACTACAGGTGCACGCTACCAAGCTTGGCTCATTTTAAAAATTTATTTATTGTAGAGATGAAGTCTCGCCAAGTTGCCTGAGCTGGTCTCGAACCCATGGGCTCAGGCAATCCACTTGCCTCGGCCTCCCAAAGTGCTGGGATTATAGGCTGAGCCACCGAGCCTGGTCCCCACTCACCTTTAAATACCACACTCAGCACAGAGTCTCAGCATTCAATAATCTGCATGAATGGTCAATGAATGAATGAACAAATGAATGAATACTGTGGAAAAGAAAGTAAGGACACACACGTCACTAACAATATCTCAATAGGTTTATATACACTTAAAATAATCTAGAAACCTAAATCCAAAACATATTTTCTTGTTTGTATATTACTTGACTTCCTGAAATTTGATTCTACATCTCTGCCTTTCTTATAATACAACATACTGGTTAAGAGTACTGGCCATACAGTGAATTCGATCACTTATCATTAGTTACACAACCTTTGACAGCTTTCTTGCATTCCTAAGTCTCAGTTTCTTCATCTGTCAAATTAGACAGCAAAAAAGTATCTTCCTCATAGGAATGTTGTAATATTTAAATGAAATAATTTATGTAAGCTCATGGCACAATACTTGGTATTTAGTAGTCATTCAATAAGTAACTGCAACTACTATTATTATTATAATAAACATTTTACTTTTAAAATGGTCAGTAAGAATTAACATTTAGACTGTGTCATACAAAATTTTAAAATAAATGTAAACTTTAGGATCCTGAGCCTCTTCTTTTGCTATCATTTTCTTTGCTTGAGCACTCCTCAGGAGTGAGGAAGAAAGGAGAAAGGAGGAAACAAACCACTATAGGTATATACATATAATACTATCAAAAAAGTAGCTAAAGCACAGAAAAGTAATTCTTATTGCCATGCCAACAAGGGGTGGGGGCAGGAGGGGGAATACTGGAAAGTGATGATGAAGCTAGAAATACGGCAGCCCAGAACAGAAGCAATTTTGATGACAAAAACTGACTGTGGAAGAGAAGGATGAAGAGGTGGTAGAGGAGAGACTAGAAATAATGCTTTGGAAGACATCTGAGTAAAGGTCAAAGTTGAATCCATGGGAGTGGAATAGATGAGATAAAAATTACAATCTCAGCCGGGTGTGGTAGTTCAACACCTGTAATTCTAGGACTTCAGGAGGCAGAGGCAAGAGAATTGCCTGAGCCCATGGGTTCTAGACCAGTCTGGGTGCTTTGGCGAGATCTCGTCTCTACAATAAATCAAATAATTAGCCAGGCGTGGTGGCACACACCTGTAGTTCCAGCTGCTTGGAAAGCTGAAGCTGAAGAATCACCTGAGCCCAGCAGGTAGAGGCTTTGGTGGTCATGAGCATGTTACTGCACTCTAGCCTGGGCGACAGAGTGAGATTCCAACTAAAAAAAAAAAAGGCTCAACTTTCTACCTAATACATGAGTCCTTTCTATAAGGGGTCTTTCTACCTCCACTTGAAAACCTCAATAATGAAGAATTAACTACTTTGGCCGGGTTCGGTGGCTCAGCCTGTAATCCCGCGCCTTTGGGAGGCTAAGGTGAGTGGACTGCCTGAGCCCGCAGGCTCGAGACCCGCCTGGGCAGGCGAGACCTCATCTCTAAAATAAACCAAAAAATGAGCAGGGCATGGTAGCGTGCCTGTAGTTCCGGCTACTTGGAAGGCTGAGGCAGAAGGATGGCCGGAGCCCAGTAGCTCGAGGCTGCGGTGGCCAGGAGCGGCCACTGCACTCCAGTCTGGGTGACAGAGTGAGACTCCAACTCAAAAAAAAAAAAAAAAACTACTTCGAAAACAGATTACTACCGTAAAACATCTACAATTGCTTAGGGAAAAAGTAATTTGTAATAGTAAACAGAATCGTGCCTTCCTGAATTTTCCATTATTGCCCCTAGTTCAATTACATTACAGGGATGATAGAGTAGATAGATAACTGTAGTCACAAAAAAGTTATATAACAGAGAAAGTACAAGAAAACAAGAGGGCTAATGAAATCTCTGAGCAAGGAGTGGGACAAATACACTTAGAGGAAAGGAAAAAAGCAATCAGAAATACCATTCTTATGGAAGCCAAGGGAGAAGTGTTAAGGAGGAATGAAGAATGTAAGGACAGTAAGTAGGGTCAACCTGCTGCAAAGAGGCTAGGGAGGTTACTAAATTCTGAAAGGACACTGGATTAGAACAATTTCAGGATAGCGGTTAAGTTCAAACCACTGAGCTTAAGAAGTGATGAAGATTAATAAGAGCAATAATATCAACATCTCTTTGGTGACTAAAAAAAAAAAAAAAAAAAAAGACTAAGAATTGAACAAGAATTTTTTTAGGCTACAAGAGACCTGAGCAAATCTGTAGGCAAAGAACAAGAAACCAACTGAAGGGTGAGATCAAAGAAGAACAAGAAAAATAGGTGAAGGGAGATTTACAGAGTTAAATACACACAGAAATGGGGTTGGATGGGATAGGGAGAGGGAAGGCAAAAAGAGAAAGAAATAATATCAAGCCCAGAGACTATGGGGCACCTTAGGTTTATGTCACACCTTGAGAAAGACAGGACAGGTCAGGTAACAGTGAGAAAATGAACAAGCTGACCTAGAAAGTTGCCTCACATCCTACTCCCGTGCCCAATGTGTGTGGGGCTGGGGGGAGCACTTGGGCAAACCTGGATTGGGCAAACCTGGATTGCCTCACTCCCATACTGGTCCTGAAGGTTCTCTGAAATCCTAGATGAAGAGTACAGTGAAAATAAGTTATCAATGAAAAAAGGCAAGATGGCAGGGAAGGCAGTAATGGAAAGACAGTAAGAAAAATAATTACACTAATATTTGACTAAATATAATACAGTTCATAAGTGCTTGCTTTCACTTAGATTATTCTGTTCATCTTCAAAATAACCTAGTAAGAAAAATATTTCTGAATGAGTTGGCGAATTAATCAATGATTCCCATTATATGGATGAAGAAACAGGCTCAAGAGTAACTTGATTTCAGAACATTTAGCTAGTTTATTGTGAAGATGGGATTAGAATTCAGATTTTCTGATTCTAAATTCCATGCCTCTGTCTCTCTCTGCACAAATAAAAAAAAAAAAAGAAACTCAATTATTTCATTACTGCCTTCCAACCATTTG
Source organism: Cephalopachus bancanus (assembly GCA_027257055.1). Lineage (NCBI taxonomy): Eukaryota > Metazoa > Chordata > Mammalia > Primates > Tarsiidae > Cephalopachus > Cephalopachus bancanus. Next base: position 1,541,400 of record JAPVLO010000315.1, read on the forward strand.
AGAAATCCAGTGCTTTCCTCTTCTTTTTTCTCCTTATTAGGTCAATTACTGAACTAGCAACAATTATTACTCTCATAACTAATTCTTACTTATGCCCATTTTCTATTAAATGTTAGAAATAATTAACATCTAATTGCAATAAGAATTTTAATAAGACTAGGACTACTAGAAAATTATTCCTCTAGGAAGAAGATTCTATACAATTTTATCGGTGTAATTTATTTTTCTTAGCAAAGGAAATAATACTTCAGCTGCAGTGTGGGATAAATATGCTGCTATGAGCCATCATTTTAGCACTTTCAACAGAAAATGTGCTCTGAATTCCAATTAACTGACTTATAAATGAACTTTTAAAGTATGTTTATTTGTAATCTGAGAAGATGTGAATAAAGCAGGAATTCTTTTTTTTACACTAGAGCTGGACAGAGATTTTTGGTATAATTTTGTATTTAAATTTTAAAAAGTCAATACTGCTATTTTTAATAGCAAACTTAATTTCTCCAAATTTAGAAGTAATAATATATGCAAAAAAAATTAAACAACCATACTATAATGTCTCACCAAACATCAGTTCGATAGAAATCAGGAAATTTCTTTTTTCTGACCATAGTACAAATAAAAACTCTGCCTGTCTCCTTTCTCCACCACTTTTTCTTGTTTATCTTTAATCTCACTCTTTAGTTTCTTGCTGTTTGCCTACAAAATAACTCGTATATTTCAGATTCTAAGAAGTACTTTCTACAACACTTTTGGAATTTTAAGAGCCAGTTTCTGGTAAATGGCCCAGTTAAGCTTTTTTCACATGACCTAGACACAAATAACAATACACTTCTACACTATTTAAAATTTATTACTGGCCGGGCTTGGTAGCTCAGCCTGTAATCCCAGTACTTTGGGAAGCCAAGGCACACGGACCGCTTGAGCCCGCGGGTTCGAGACCAGCTTGGGCAACTTGGCAAGACCTTGACTCAACAGTAAATTTTAAAAACATTAGCTGGGGGCAACCCCTTTGGGTCCCCTCCCACTGTGGGAGCTTTTCTGTCCTCTCAAGAACTCCTGCTTTCTCAAAAAAAAAAAAAATTAGCCAGTTATGGTAGCCTGTGCCTGTAGTTCCCGCTACCTGGAAGGCTGAGGCGGAAGGATCGCCTGAGCCCAGCAGCTGATGTTGCAATGGCCGTGAGCGTGCTACTGTACTCAAGCCTGGGTGACAGAGTGAAACTCCGACTCAAAAAAATATATATATCACTTGACAAAATCTAGTTCAATCATAATTTTAAAGTACTTAAATTTTTAAAAATTGTTTATCACATATATTATTGCTCACAACAATCTCAATAATGAAACTAAAACATAAACGTACTTTCAAGAAATACTACCATTGTGGCTCTCATATAACTAAATATTTGTATACTCATTTTGAACACTAAAGGAATATAAAAGAAGTTAAAGGGGCCCAGAAAATAAGAACAAAGTTATAGTAATCTAATTTGCTTTTTCCTAACATCCCCAACTGACATTTATGAGACTCTGTGCCTTGCAGGAAACTGAATGCATGTGCTTCCTGAAGTTGCTTAATTACCTTTGGTTTAGTGACAATAAGGAACAAGAAGAGATAATGTTAGCTAGAAGGATAAAATGGTAACTATCCGTAATATTAGATTTAATTTTTTTTTATTGAAGTCTCACTCTGTTGCCCAGGCTGGAGTGCAGTGGCACACTCATGGTCACCGCAGCCTTGACCTGCTGGGCTCAGGTGATGCTTCCGCCTCAGTCTTCCAAGTAGTTATAACTATGGGCGTGCGCCACCATGCCTGACTGATTTTTTGATTTATTGTAGAGATGAGGTCTCGTGAAGTTGCCCAGGCTGGTCTCGAATCCATGAGTTCAGGCAATCCTCTCACCTTGGCATCCCAAAGCACTGGGATTATAGGCGTGAGCCACAGTGCCTGGCCAGATTTAAATATTTTAAATGGCTTACAAAACAAGTGATATTTCATATGACATCCTTGTGAGGAATACAAATCATACTTATCCTCATAAGATGATATTTACTATTTTTTTTTTTGAGACAGGTTTCACTCTGTTGTTCAGGCTGAAGTGCAATGGCAAGATCACCACTCACCATAGCCTTGAACTCCTGGGCTCAAGCTAGAACCTCCCACCTCAGCATCCTGAACAGCCAGGACTACATGATCTCGCTTTGTGGCCAGGCTGGTCTCGAACTCCTAGGCTCAAGCAATCCTTCCACCTAGGCCTCCCCAAAGTGCTGGGATTAAGAGTGAACCACCACGCCCGGTCGAATATATAATTTTTAAGTCTAGATATTATTCAAAATAAAAGTAATGTCTTTTTTCCCCAGCATTCACCAAAGACAATATTATAGCAACCACTTAAATTAATTAAAAGTCACAGACCTGGAATCTGTATGAAACTATACTGAGATAAAATCTTTGTCTAAACCGGGCTCGGTGCCTCAGCCTGTAATCCCGCGCCTTTGGGAGGCTGAGGTGAGTGGATTGCCTGAGCCCGTGGGCAGCGAGACCTCATCTCTACAATAAATCAAAAAATCAGCCAGGCGTGGTAGCGCGCGCCTGTAATTCCGGCTACTCGGAAGGCTGAGGCGGAAGGATCGCCGGAGCCCAGCAGTCGAGGCTGCGGTGGCCAGGAGCGGCCACTGCACTCCAGTCTGGGCAACTGAGTGAGACTCCAACTCAAGAAAAAAAAAAAAAAATCTTTGTCTAAGTAAAAACTTCAACAAAAAACAAAAATACCTTGGATGCTTAATTTTACCCCTTTGGGCCACTGATAGAAACATATTACTGGTGAAATTTGTATCAATTAGAGTGAACCAGATTAGACACTGGTATTCTGTTCTTAGTGTCTCAAAGATTAGGCAGTAAATCCTAAAATGACCCATTCAAAATTATTGGAGACAAAAGACATCTCAAATATATAAGTTATTAGACCACTAAAATGCCTACAAAAAATACATTTAAGAAAAATCTATATAATCCACTCTACTTTGAAAGTATTAGCTAGAAGAATTCACATATTAACATATTCTTAAGAACAAAAATGGCATTTGGATTTACTACTGTTTTGGCTTATCCCTGCTTTGCTTTTTTCCAGAGGAGAAATAATAATCTAGTGTTAACAATACATTTTTGTTAATAAAATATATTTTATATCTAGGTCCCTAAAAGGCAAGGCATTCAAATAATCTAAACAAGTGCTCAATAAATGTTAAGTAACAACAAAGATGATGCTTTCAACGAATTTTCATTTTAGGGAAAATAAAGCAAAATAACTAAGAAACTCATCTGCACTGAGTCAGCAAATGATTCAAGAATGAATATACTAAATTTTAGCGTAAGGAAGAAGTAAATACTACTGAAACCTCAAATAAACAATAAATTAGTATTCTAACTAATCACTGCTTGGCATTATTACCTCTATACCCCTCTCCACCAGTTGGGTCTCTTAGCCCCCTTCTGTTTTGCTAGCTTCTCGACTTAGCCTACATCCCCCTACTTCAACGGTCTTCCTTGCATCTTCAATCCTCTCCTCCCTCATCCATTGTCAATAAAATCTGCCTTTGCTTTATTACTGGCTGCAGAGCACCGCAAGACAAAAAAAACCCCAGTAAAATGTGCTGATTACAAATTTATGAGTTTCAATCTCAGATGAGTCCCTGATGCTGCTCAGCAATCCTTTCCCTTATTTATCTTGAAACACATTTTCTTTTCCATTCCCTACAATATCTGTAACATTTTCATCACTCTCCGAAAGTCCCCTAGCCTACCTCCATCAGTCCTATATTCAAAAACTGTTTAAAAACAAAACAAAAAAGTCCTTAGATATTATTTTTTATCTCCATTTACAAATATACCTAATTCTCATCTATACACAACTCCTAACTTTCTGAGACAGAATACAGGTGTCTACTCTCTTCAGAGTTAATTCCTCCACCAGCTGTTCTTGATTTCACGTATTCCTACCTCATGAGACCTTATTCTATTAATTAGCCCATCAAAAAGAAAATGTTTATGGTGGTCTTGCCAGAAATGTCTAGCCAGAATCTAATCATAAGCCAACAGGCCAACTCAGAATGTGGAACATATTCCAGGATAAATGGCCTCTACTTTTCAAAGGATAAACTTAAATAAGAGAAGGAGACAGTGGAATTAGTCCTGATTGGGAGAGACTTAAAGAGACATACCAGGCAAATACAATGCACAAACCTTGATTCAATCTTGCATTTGAGGGAGAAAAAAGTTATAAACATTTTTAGGCCAATTTAAGTATGGACTATATGTTTGAATAATGTTATTGAGTAAATGCTGATATTCTTAAGTGTCACAATTGTATCATGGTTGTGTAGGAGAATGTCCCTATAATTGGGAGATACATGCCTAGGTATTTAGGGATAAAGCATCATGATATCTACATTTTTCAGATTTGGCCAAAGGGTGTGTATATGTGTGTAGGTGATCACGCTATTCTTCCACATTGTCTGTGGATTTAAAAATCTTCCAAATAAATAAATGCAACGAAGGCTTACAAGAACTAAAGAACAGAAAGATATGAGTCAGACAAATGGAGCAGAGGGAAGGGAGTAATAAGGAGAAATATTCCAGGAACAGCATGTGCAAAAGTTAAGAGGAAAGAGAGTGCTTATTGCCAGAAACCACAAATAATTCAATATGCCTGAGAAAAGTATATACTTGGGGGTTGGGGGAAACTGTGGAGAGTCATTAAGGCTAGAGAGGTAAGTTGGAAAAAGAACTCAAAGGAACTTATAAATCTGTTAAAGGAATATGGAAAGTGAATTTGAGGATGAAATCATGAGGATGAAAAAAAGTCAGAAATAATGTCAGCAGAGGAATTATATAATCAGACTTACCCTAAGGGTAAAGAAAGTTCACTGATTGTAGCACAGACAACACACTGAATAGAAAGACCAGATAGAAAACTTGCAATTATCTAGGTGAGAGATGACAGCAAACCTGAACTCAGATAATGGTAGAGGAGGTAAAGAAAACTAAACAGATTCCAGATCTTTCTCAAGGCCTAACCTCTTTTCAGTGTCCCATACCCAAATTTATAACTCTCTACAGGGTATCTTCACCTACATGTTTCATAGATACCTAAAATTCAATATACCCAAAACTTAAGCTCATTATCTGCCATATTACCCTCTTCTTCCACCTGCCAAAAATGTATTCCTTCTCTAGCTCTGTTAAATGGCAACACCATCTAAGTAGCTTCCCAAGCTGGGAACCTGAGAACCAACTTGACTCTCACTTTCTACTTTACTCAAATTCCACACCAACTTAAACTGTCATGTGGATTTCACCTTCTTCAAATACATCACAAATCCATGCCTTGTTCTCCACTCCCAATTGCCACTTATGTAGTTCAAGTCTTTATTTGAAGCTCATACTACTTATTGTGAAAGTTTCCTACCAAAGGTTCTTTCTTGGTCCTAGTCTCATTCAACTTCCAAATAATCTTTTCTATAATTTAGATCTGAAGACGTCACTTTTCTTGAGAATTCTTTGATAGTATTAGCCAGGCAGAGTGGTACACGCCTTCAGTCTCCTACTAGGGAGGCTGAGACAGGAGTACCTGAGCTGAGCCCAGGAGTTTGAAGCTGCAGTGAGCTACGCTACACTCCAGGAGGAGTGCCACAACACTCCAGCCTGGGTGACAGAGCAAGATTCTGTCCCTAAAACATAAGTATATATATTAAAATTCAAAAATAAAAGAATTATTTGATAGTGACATATATCAAGATATTAAGTCTATCAAGACTAAAAACTCTACAACATAGAACCGCTTCACAATCTGGCCCTCAGTTTAACAAAATTGCAAAAAGACATTAAAAATGACCACAGCATGACTTTCTTGACACAATTATTATGATTTCAAAATTTTACTTTATTTACTCTATAAGAGAAAAACACAAAATATGATGCATCACCACAATATTCACAAACACCCACTCTTTGAAACTCCTTTTAGTCAAAAAATCAACTATGCAAATATAAAATTGTCCAAATCTATAGCATTTTTTGCCATGAAAACTTCTCCCCATTTTCAAAAATTCAATTTTTAAAAGTTTATTATAATTTTTAAAAATCTGCCAGTACTACCACATAACTTATCCTGAATACTGTCTCCAACTATTCTACCCTGAAGCTATCTCAGAAAAATCTTGCTTAATAGGTAGCCCTCTGTCTACCTCCACCCTGACTCTTATTAAGATTGTGAAAAAAAAGGTGACCAGTTAACAAAATTACAAGAGATTACACTTTTTCCCCATTCATTTGATGTATTTTGATTACTTCAACTCTAAATGCTACAGCATAACTGTGAACCGCTGGACATACAGAAAAATTAGTGACTCTTTTTGCATAAAAAAGATGTTGAAAAATAATTTTAAAAAGAAAGGATTTAACTAGAATAAGAAGAGATTTTACAAATGGCAAGTAGGTTTAAAACCCCTATTTCTTCAGTTAAATCCTCACATTAGAAAAACTCTTCAAATACAAAGGAAGGCATGCACAGCAAATGAAGACAAAAGGAATTATTCCCAATAAGGGAATTAATCCAGATAACTATACCCTAATCTTGAAAAGACTAAAACTTTTAAGTCACTTCCCAAAAATGTAAATCTGAAATAAACTATATATTTTCATGTCTTCTCAAACAGCATATTTTGAAATCAAGGTAAGTTTTTCTTGGTAACTTAATTTCACCATTTTAATAATCAGCTATTATACTGTGCTATAATAGAGATACTCTCAGGTGCCACTGAAGGAAATCAGTTTGTCCGTTTATTAAGGAGCTTCAGATTATGGTGGTACACGTTCTTCTACTAGTTTGTTATCAATTTAGGGTATATATTTTTAGTATTTCTCTCCTTCCCAGAGAGGCTGTCAGCAATCACCGTTCTCTGCCTTGCTCTCTATATATTCCTGCCTTTGACAACCACTATATTCCTTTCTAACTGGATTCTTCTGAAGCAAGTAACTCTCACTATGTTAATAGTTGACATTGCATCTTAATATACATTACTTCATTTAATTCTTACAATAAGCTTGTAATACAGGAGCTATCACCATCCCTATTTTACAGATGAGAAAACTACACCTCAGAATGACTGAGAAACTTATCTACAAGGTAATGGATGGAAAACAGAGAAAGTGATCTCAATTGTTAATTTTCTTCTTTTATCACCAAATTAAGCTTGTTAAAAACATTAAATAAGTCACAAGTGGGGCCTACAGGGAGGAAAGAGAAGAGATTTACGTATACACTTTGAATTTTTCTGGACATCTGCAACATACATTAATTAAAACAATTTACTTCTTTTTTGGCAGTTGAAACTGGGGGAAAAATCACCTTCTGGACGAATAAATACTACAATGTTCTATTTACAATTTTGAAAACCTATTAACAATACCCCACAATTCAAAATATAATAGTTCAAATTTGCAGCAAAATAAGGTTGTTATTTTCAGGGGAAAAAAAACTAAACAGACTTTTAAAAATCTGCATTATGTCATAAATCCATTTCCTTTGACTTTCCCTCAACTCTTCCCCCTGCAAAAAAGTTGTTGGAGGATCTAAATTATTAACCTTGTCCGCAAAACAGTGCCCACTGAGCGTATTTTCCCACCTGGCAAGAGTCAAGAACATTAGATAAGGCCCTTAACAGAATCATATAAACCATAGGTTTGGAATGGGAACGACTAACGTTTTCAACTCAATTACTCTTTCGGGGGGCGGGGGGGATGGCGTGTGGTGTGTCCTGTACATTGTAAGGTATTTAACAACATCTCTAGCTAAATGCCAACAGCAGCCCCTTTCAGTTGTGACAATCAAAAAATGTCTCTAGACACTGCCAAATGTCCCTTGGAGAGAAAAATCATCCCTAGACAACCATGGCTTTAGATGGGAGGATTCTGGATCTTTAGTACAAGAAGAGAGCTAAAGTATTTGAGATCCTTCTTTAGGTTAAAGCATTTTTAACATGGGTTTCACCTATGTGGATACTTAATCCACTTTTTTTGGGGGGATGTCAGTTCTTTTCCAGCTCTGCTAGCAAGATATCAAATACATATATACATCAGAATAGAAACAATTCTAACTTCCAAACTCCCATTTCTTTCTCTTCATGGCCATATTGTGATTCTTGAGTCTCATATCCAAGAGATTCAAGCTTTTACTCTTCAAATATTCACATCTGGTTCCTGCCAACTATTTGTGAGGCAAGTAGGAAATAAGCTGACGACCTTTAAGATCTTTTCCAACCCTTACATGTTAATAGTCAATTACAAAAACATCCTCCAACTTTTACTTATTGACTCCCAGCTGACCAAACCACCTCTTGAGATCACTAAAACCATTGCTTTTTTCTTTCTCCAACTTTCCATTTATGCTGAATACAACCAAGCAGTAAATCACTTGTTTACAACATTGTTTTAAATACCGATGATCAGTTGCTTACTCCTTGACTCAAAAAAAATTTAACATGTAAGTTGATTTTAAAAGAAAAACTTTTCAAAAAGGTATGGGCCAATACCATGTATATGAAAAGCCTACATTAGGCAAATGTGTAGATAGAATGGAGATTAGTGATTGCCTAAAGCTGGGGGTAGAATAGGGCGAATGGGGCGTAACTGCCTATAAGTGCAAGGTGTTTTTGAGAGGAATGATGAAAATGTTCTAGAATTAAATTATAGTGATGGCTGTATAACTCTGTAAATAAACTGAAAACCACCAAATTGTACATTTTTAATGAATATACTTCATGGTATGTTAATTATATCTCAATAAGTAGTTTTTAAAAAGCTAACAGCAGTAAAAAGGAGTTTCACTTAACCCTTATTGATGGGAAAGGAGAGTGATTAAGAACAAATTCTGCAAAGTTTGCCATTTCATGAGCTATATAAGATTTTAATTTTGACATAAAAACATAATTATCCAGAAATAAACATCAACTTTTCCAGAAAACATATACAAATCTTTTCCTAGTAAACTTGGGATAATATTAAAAGTCATAATTTTGAAAACAATCAAAAACATTTCAGAAAGCTAGATGCTGTAGTAACGATACTGCTACAAGAACAAAATATGAATAACCACAACAACAAAATATGGACAGTCTTTTTCAGTTTTGTTGTGATGCATTCTTTATTTTTAAAACCCATTATAACATTTTTCACTTCTTTCAAAAGTGATCCTCAAACTGTCTCTCAGACTAGTAGTGCAATCATACTGAAGTCGCCGGCACATAATTTTAAACAAATCACAACAAAATTGCAAACATCTAATCCTTCAAACTACAACTACTAATTACACACATCAGTTATTTTTACCCAAACCTATCCTGAGCAATGATGTTCACTCCAAACTATCAATATCTATTTCTAGGAAATAGATATTTCTGACTGCAATACAAATACATTCAAACAAATCCCATTATCCCATCTGTCCCATCATAACTGCTCAGAAATCATTTAGTCTCTCAAGGTACTTTTCCAATCAGAATTCCCCTTCAGATTTATAAAAATGAATGTCCATCAAAATCCGCAGTTTAAGTTATCGTAATAACACATTTCTCAGGATACTACAAGTAATTTATCATGATGTCACTTGCCTTGTAAGCCTTTACTATACCCTGGTTTTGCAAATCAGAAATAGGGCCAATTAAAAACAAAAACACTCAAAACAATTCTTCGAAAGTAAGAGATCAATAAGGACACCAAAATAAAGCTGGTTAAAAAGGAATTCTTTTAAAAATTGTTTGCAATCCTGGTCAGCCAAAATTCTAAAAATACCCTCCTGAAGTCAGCACATGAACAGACCAAGTGGCTAATTACAACTGGCAGGCAAAAGTTCCCAAGTCAACGACAGGAGGGCAGGGATGGCCTGCCTTTCTCTCTATGCAGCGATGGGGGAAGCAGAACTGAAGAACATTAATTATTGAACAAATTCTTGCGAGCTAAACCACCGAACTGGAAAACACCGAGTAGTTCTTTGGATTTGCCTTCCCCGGAAAAAAAAATGTATTTTAAAAAAATGTTTTTAATTACTCCAGTAGGATCCAAAGGGGCTAAGGGCCCGGCTGTAAAAAGAAAGGGAAAGTTTAGGGGCAGCGTCTAAGGTGGGTGATGGAAGTTCCAGAGCCGGATCCCGTAGAGTGGGGAGAAGGGCAACAGGAGCGAGAGGGGCGAAAGCGGCGTTTGTGGCCGCCGCCAGGAGCGGGGCTGCCAGCCCGGATCCCGGAGGGAGAGTGAAAAGGAAGAGGATGTGGCGGAGAAGAGAATGGAAGCTTCAGCGCCGGTCAGTTGCGACCGAAACTCCGTCCGCTCCGCGCTCAGGGGGTGGGGTCTCAGTCCTCTCTCCGCTGTAGGTCGGGGTGAGGGTGGGCCGCGACGCGCTGGGGGCCGAGGGGGCCGGCCCCACACCTACCTGCGGGTCCCGGGCAGCCGCCCAGAGCGAGGCCTAGTGCATCGCCGCCGCCTCCAGCGCTCCACGTCGCACCGAGGCTGCTGCTCCGTGGCCACCGCCTCCCGGCGCCCGGAGCCCGGCCGGGCCAGAGCCCGGCTTCCCGCCCCTGCCCCGCGCCGGCGGGCCAGTCGGCCCAGGGAGCACAGGGCCGCGCTCTCGAGCCCAGCTCCGCTCCGGGGTGAGAGGCGGCAGCGACGGCTCCCTCACGTCTCTCCCGGGTGTCCTGTCAGCCAGCAGTTTCCCCCGGGTCCGCAGCGCCGCCTCCGCCGCTGCTGCCACCGCCTCTCCCACATCCCCGGCCTCCAGGGGAGCCGCCGCCGCTGCGCCACGACCACTGCCTCTAGCGCTTCTGCCCCCTGCTCCACTGCTTCCCCTCACCCCGCCGGCCCGGCCAGGTCGGGTCCCGGAGACAGCGCCGGAGGCTGCCGCGAGGCCGCCGCAGCCCCCAGCCCACAATCCACCGCGCGGCTCCGCCGGGGCGGGAGGGCCGCGGCCCAGGCCGGGGGGAGCGCCCGCCGCCTCGGGAGAGGGGCTTCGGCGCGGGCCGGCGCGCCAGCCGCGGGCGCAGCCGGCGCTCCCCCGGGGCGGGGAATACCCGCGTGGCTCCCCTGCGCCTTTAAAAGGCACAAATCCACGCTGAACTTCACTCTTCCCCACGGCCCTTCCCCCCCGCCCCGAGTTGTTCTCAGGAACTCCCAGGTGCCGACTTCTCCCTTCCCCGGACTGGGACGCGATCCGTCCAGCGTGACCCTCGCCCACCCCCCCAGACCAACGGACTCAAAACGTCCCTCAAGCACCCAGGACCAATTAAAGAAAATTATTCCACCCCCTCAAAGTAAAAGCTGTTCAGCGTTTCCCATTAATGCTCTTTCAAAGGTTAAAGGTCAACCCCCACACACACACATACATACAGTCTGCTGGACTCTGAAAACCGTGCATTGTCTCTCAATTGAGGCCTTTCCCCGACCCAGGCCCCCTCCTCCAAGTCTTCCCCAAGTTCTAGGCCTTCCTCCCCCGCACTGAAATCAGTTATTCCTATTATTAATGTCTTCTAATTCTGATTTCTAACAGTATTTCATTTCAGCCTGGTTTCAGTGGGTTCTCAACCTTAAACCAATGAAATACAATCCACAAGAAACATAATGTCTTAGAATATATATATATAGTGTGTATATATATGTATATATATATACACACATATGTATTTCTTTTTTAAGGGAAGAAAAAGGTTCTCAATCATTTGAGTGTTTGTCTTAATATTAGGAAAATTCGATTCCATTTTGAAACTATTTATCTAAAAATAAACTTCAAGCATTTATAAAACATTCAGTATGTTTTAACAAATCAAAAGTGAAACTTTTTGTCAGTTGGGAACTGAAAAAAAGAAGTTTCACTTCCAAGAAGTCACTTTGAAAACTGCAGGTTGGGCAGTCCCCTCAGGTCTCCTTCCATGTGGGAGCTTTTCTGTCCTCTCAATAAATCCTGCTTTAAAAAAGGAAAGAAAGAAACTGCAGGCCAAAGCCGGGCGCGGTGGCTCAAGCCTGTAATGCCAGCAATTTAGGAGGCTAAGGCATAAGATAGCCTGAGTCCAGGGGTTCGAGACTAGTCTGGGCAACTTAGCGAGACCCAATAAATAAAAAAAAAAAAAAATTAGATGAGCATGGCAGTACGCGCCTGTAGTTCCAGCTACTTGGAAGGCTAAGGCAGAAGGATACCCTGAGCCCAGCAGGTTGAGGCTGTGGTGGCCATGAGCATGCCACTGAACTCCAGCCTGGGCGACAGAGTGAGACTTCAATTCAAAAAGAAAAAAGATTAGCCAGGCGTGGTAGCGCGCGCCTGTAGTTCCAGCTACTCGGAATGCTGAGGCGGAAGGATCGCCCGAGCCCAGCAGGTCAAGGCTGCGGTGGCCGGGAGCGGCCACTGCACTCCAGCCTGGGTGGCAGAGTGACTCTAATTCAAAAAAAAAAAAAAGAAAACTGCAGGCCATTGCCAGACCATTGCCTTGGCCCCCTCCCCTGCCTCTCTCCTCTCTCTCTCTCTCTCTTCTCTCTCTCTCTCTCTCTCTCTCTCTCTCTCTCTCCCTCCTCTCTCCTCCCTTCTCTTCTCCTCCCCTCTCCCTCCCCTCTCCCTCCCCTCTCCCTCCCCCTCTCCCTCCCCCTCTCCCTCCCCTCTCCCTCCCCCTCTCCCTCCCTTTCCCTCTCCCTCTCTCTCTCCCCTCTCTCTCCCCTCTCTCAACTTAAAAAAAAATGAGTAATCCCGCGCCTTTGGGAGGCTGAGGTGAGTGGATTGCCTGAACCCACGCGTTCGAGACCCGCCTGGGCAGTGAGACCTCATCTCTACAATAAATCAAAATATCAGCCGGGCGTGGTAGCGCATGCCTGTAATTCCGGCTACTTGGAAGGCTGAGGAGGAAGGATCGCCTGAGCCCAGCAGGCTGAGGCTGCGGTGGCTGGGAGCGGCTACTGCACTCCAGTCTGGGCGACAGAGTGAGATTCCAACTCAAAAAAAAGAAAACTACAAACATAACTCTTTGTGAAATAATATTTTATCCACCAAAGAGCTACAGTTGGGGGAAAAAAAGAACAAAAAGAAGGAAGCAACAAAATAGTTGAAAGTCTTACATTATATTTTTCTAAATTCAGTTCTCTACAATTTTGTAATAAGGAAGGTGAGAAAATAAATCTCCAATATGGAATAAATTTATCTCTAAAATAATAAAGAACTCTTCTTAAATCCTTGCTCTCTTATAAAACCAAATGAGTTTACATAGCAGAGTAGAATGGTGGTTACCAGAGGCTGAGGATAAATAAGGGAGAGTGAGGGAAGGAGAGATGTTGGTCAAAGAGTACAGTTTCAGTTAGAAGGAACAAATTTTACTGAATTATTGCACTGCATGGTGCCCATAGTTAATAACAATGTATTGTATATTTCAAAATTGTTAAAAGGTTAGAATTTAAATGTTCTCATCATTAAAAAAAAAAAAAAAAAGCTGGGTGCAATGGCCCAACCTGTCATCCCAGTTACTGGGGAGGCTAAGACTGAAGGATTCCTTGAGACTAGGAGTTTAAATTGTCCAACCTGGGAAAGCAGGTGAGGTGAAGGATATGTTAATTCATTTGATTTAATCATTCCACACTATATAAATATATCAAAACATCACATTGTACCCATAAATAAATATAATTTTTTTCTAAGGCCAGAAAGGCAAATAATTTAACTTTATGCCTAGAATCAGTTCATAGATTATACTAAGAATGGGATTAAACTAGTTTCTGTACTTTGAACCTGCATCAGGAAGTCAACAACAGTTCAAAAGCTGCCTTAAGCCTCGCTGTTTGGTCTTTTAAAAAATATTTGTGTTTATACCCCACCTTGTTCCAAAAAAGATTCCAAGTTGTTTTAGTTGGCACTTGGATTAAATGATAGCCATCTTGTGTCTCCCAGACACTAGAACAAGTCAGACTGGTTTGCCTCCTCATTATCCATCTGTTGATAACATACCATAGGAAGAAATACACATTGAGTATTGTGCTCAGTTCTTTCAAGGATCCAGCACAATGTTTACTTTTACATTTCCATGGAACAAGTCATAATCTTGAATCTCAACAGAAAAATAAATGCTGATGATCAAGTTTGGAAAACCAAAATTTTAAATGCAAAGTGGACACACAATTTCATTTAAAACTAGATAAATTTCAAATTAATTAGTATGTTCACTTGCTATCACTTGAATCATTTCAGTATTAGAAATAAAAGCCAGCCGGGCATGGTGGCTCATACCTGGAATCCCAGCACTTTCAAAGGCAGAGGCAAGAGGATTGCCTGAGCCCAAGGGTTCGAGACCAGCCCGGGCAACTTGGTGAGACCTCTTCTCTACAAGAATTCAAAAAATTAGCCTAAGCCCAGCAGGTTGAAGCTGTGGTAGCCATGAGCATGCCACTGCACTCCAACCTGGGCAACAGAGTGAGACTCTGAGTCAATTTAAAAAAAAACAAACAAAATTAAATAAGTACATGTCAAATCACAAATAAATATGTATAAGATATATTATTAATGTCCATTTCCAGAAAGCACAGATATATCAAATTAAGAAATTGATAGAAGTTAAGATTCCATCATTGCCCTCAAAAGGAACAAATATGAAGAAAATAGCTACCGTATCATTCACACTGTATTTGGCATATTTACTATATCTGTTAAGAACCATGAAAGATGATAGTCCATCAGGGTCATATAATTTCATTAGAGGGCGAATGGCAAATGCCATACACCTATAAAAGGCCTATGCTTATGTTTACTATGTGTTCAGTGCATAGTTGTGTGTGTAGCAGTCGTGAGGTTAACGTAGCTACTCAATCAATGAACACTGCCATTTTTAATGACTCATTTGACAAAAACTATACATTCACGTGCCAATATGAATACAGAGAGGAAAGGAGGCACTTGTATCAATATACAAGGAACAAGTAGAAAAATCATATTGCAATTTAGTAAGATGTGAGCATAAGCCCCTCTTTTTTTTCCACAATAGCCAATCTTGACTATGTCAAATGGAAACACATCCAAGTTCTTAACCTACTCTATAGCTAAATATTGTGTGTTTAGTATAAATAAATTATCTTTGGTAAGCAAAATTCACGTACTTATGAACTGAAAAATGTTATGATAATAGTTGTTTTATTAGGATTTGGGTTTTTGTTTTTGTTGTTGCTGAGTCAGAATCTTACTCTGTAGCCCAGGCTGGAGTGCAGTGGCACGCTCACAGCCACCGCAGCCTCAACCTGCTGGGCTCAGGTGATCCTTCCACCTCAGCCTTCCAAGT
The DNA here is from genome assembly GCA_027257055.1 of Cephalopachus bancanus. NCBI lineage: Eukaryota > Metazoa > Chordata > Mammalia > Primates > Tarsiidae > Cephalopachus > Cephalopachus bancanus. Next base: position 1,556,743 of record JAPVLO010000315.1, read on the forward strand.
AGCTGGAACTACAGGTGTGTGCCACCATGCCCAGCTAATTTTTTGATTTATGTAGAGACAAATAGTCTCGCCATGTTGCCCAGGCTGGTCTTGAACCCCTGGGCTCAGGCAATCCTCTCGCTTCAGCCTCCCCAAATGCTGGTATTAAAGACATGCGCCACCGCGCCCAGCAGGATTTGGTTTTTTTAACCCAATGTCCTGAATTGTTTTTTCTATTATATTCAATGTTACAAATTTAAGTTATAATTTTAAAATTATTATTAATAATAATATGACTCTAACCTGAAGCTATGATTTGATATTTTTTATATGTAATATAGGACTATCCTAATAAAGAAAAGCTTTCCAATTTACTTTGAGTATGGTGTAAGATGTTAAAACTAAATGTGGATATAAGCACCACTAGAAAATTTATAATATTTCTTTTGTTTGTTTGTTTGGTTTTTTGTTTGTTTGTTTTTGAGTTGGAGTCTCACTCTGTCGCCCAGACTGGAATGCAGTGGCCACTCCCGGTGGCCTGCTGGGCTCCGGTGATCCTTCCGCCTCAGCCTTCCAAGTAGCTGGAACTACAGGCTCGTGCTACCACGCCTGGCTAATTTTTTTTTATTTTTATTGTAGAGATGAGGTCTCGCCAAGTTGCCCTGGCGGGTCTTGAACCCGCGGTCTCAGGCAATCCACTCACCTCTGCCTCCCAAATTGCTGGAATTACAGGCTGAGCCACCGAGCCCGGCCAAAAATTTATAATATTTCACATGATAATAACACACTCAATAGTTGTTGGGAATAATATACAAGTTTTCAGCATACCATCTACTTCTGTCTTCTACATCAGCTACTTGATTACTTTCAAAGCAATTATTTAACTCTGGTAAATTTCTCTGTTAACTTTCTATTTGATATTTCAAATTTGCATTCTGATTATCATAATACTAGCTACTATTTGCTAAGAATTTACTGCACTCCAAGCACAGGGAAAACCAAGGTAGTATTGTATATTGCTTTTCTGTTGGTGTGTAATAGTGATGCAAATTGGTACAAATTACTACCAATTTAGCAATTGGAAACAACACACATTTATTATGTCACAGTTTTTGTAAGTCAGGAGTCTAGGCTCAGTTTAGCTTATCTTCTCCTAGGTCTCATAAGGCTGCAGTCAAAGCATCAGTCAGGCTGTTTTCTTTCCTTTTTTTTTTTTTTGAGTTGGAGTCTCACTCTGTCACCCAGACTGGAGTGCAGCGGCCGCTCCCGGCCACCGCAGCCTCGACCTGCTGGGCTCCGGCAATCCTTCCGCCTCAGCTTTCCAAGTTGCTGTAACTACAGGCATGCGCTACCACGCCCGGCTAATTTTTGATTTATTGTAGAGATGAGGTCTCGCCAAGTTGCCCAGGCGGGTCTCGAACCCGCGGGCTCAGGCAATCTACTCTTGTTTTCATCTGAAAGTTTGGGGAAGAATCTGCTTCCAAGCTCATTCTGGCTGTTGACAGAATTCGTTTCCTTGAGGTTGCAGGACTGAAAGCTCTATCTTCTTGCTGGCTAGAGGCTGTCCTCAGCTTCTAGAGACTACCTAGAGACCACCTCAGCCTGTGGGTTTTCCTTACATAGCTGCTTATTTCATCAAGCCAGTGAGAAGCATCTCTAAAGTCTCTAAAGTGAATCTGCTAGCAAGATGGAGTTATATCCTGTCATATTTGCATAGTCTTTGGTTTACTCACACTCATGGAGAATTACACAAAGCTGTGAATACTAGGAGGTTGGAATCATGGAGGGCTACCGTAAGTCTGTCATTAATACCACAGGCATTAGAGTGTGCCTAACTTTGAGTTTTCAAATTGACTTTAGTTATGTGACTTTGATTTTAGTCTCTAATCCTTGGTTTCTTCATCCGAAAAGAGGGGTAATAACCTTTTTACACTTTATTTTTCTGCCATGTAAAATGAGGCTAGTAATAGCATTGTTGTGAGGATTAAAAGAACATTTTAATACAGTAACTGATAGCCTGAAATAACAAGCACTTACTAGTTTTCTTCCTTTGTCCCCTCTCTTTCCCTCATCTCTTTTTATTCTGATCTTGATTAGAGCTCCCATTGGCATTTTTACCCTTTCAACTGCTACTGTTTTAGCCTGGGTCCACAAGTTAAAGATTCATGTACGTGTGTGTGTACCTGTGTAAGGGCCATTCTAAACCAACCTGAGTAGCCATACCTTTAAAAATAGGACTGATAGTATTGCAAATGTTATCTCCCAACTTGAGCTTGGCAAAAATTGATAAAATGATAAATCTCTAACATTAGAAAGATAATTATTAGGCATAGAGGCTTTGGACATTTAGAGAAGATTGCTGGGATTGACTTTTTTTCCCCTCCCTCTAAATCATGTTCAATACATATAAGGTACAACAAAAGGACATATTATTGCATAATGGTATTCCTAGGCTCTGAATTTGCATCTCAGCTTTGCAACTTTCTAGCTAAGTAAACTTGGACATGTTACTTAAGCTCTCTAAAGCTCAGTTCCTTATGGGGATAATGACAGTACCCACTTCATAGGTGGGTTCTGAGGATTACATTTAAAGTGTACAGTAAGGCTGGGCACAGTGACTCACACCTGTAATCCCAGCATTTTGGGAGGCTGAGGCAGGAAGAGTGCCTCAGCCCAGGGGTTCGAGACCAAGCTGGGTAACTTGGCAAGACCTGTCTCTACAATAAATCAAAAAATTAGTCAGGTGTGGTGGTGCGTGCCTGTGGTTCCAGCTACTTGGAAGGCTGAGATGGAAAGATAACTTGAGTCCAGTAGGTCAAGGCTGCAGTGGCTGTGAGTGTACAACAGCACCCCAGCCGGGATGACAGAGTAAGACTTCGACTCTAAATAAATAAAAATAATTTTTAAAAAAACATATAGTCAGCCCTTCATATCTGTAGGTTCCGCATCTATAGATTCAAATAACTATGGATTGAAAATATTTTTTAAAAATAAAAAATACAACACAACAATAAAAAGTAATACAAATAAAAACAATACAGTATAACAACTATTTACATAGTTTTTACGTTACATTAGATATTATTAGTAATCTGAGAGAATTTAAGGTATATGGGAGATATACATAGGTTATATGCAAATACTTTGCCATTTTAGATAAGGGACTTGAGCTTTCACTGGTTTTGCTATCTGAGGGGGTGGGGGGAACTAGGAAAAGAGAGTGGAGGGGTGTCCTGGAACCAACCCCCCTCAGATACCAATGAACAACTATACTTAAATAGCATAAGGCCAGGCACAGTGACTCACACCTGTAATTCCAGCACTTTAGAAGACCAAGGCAGGAGGGCTGCTTGAAACCAGGAGTTCAAGACCAGCCTGGACAACATAATGAGATCTCGGTCTCTACAGAATATTTTTATTTTTAAAAAATATTTTCAATCCATAGTTGTTTGAATCTATAGATGTGGAACCTACAGATACGAAGGGCTGATTGTACTGTTTTTAAAATTATTTTTATTTAGAGTTGAATTTCACTCTGGGCATGTGACATGTAGTTGTCATCGCAGCTACTCAGGAGGCTGATGTAGAAGGATCTACTGAGCACCACTGCACTCCAGCCTGGGCAACAGAATGAGACTGGATTTTTTAAAAAGCATAACTTAATGCCTAGCTCATAGTCAGTACCTAAAAATATTAACTCTCATTATCATTATTATAATCTTCACTATCTCATTACTATTAGGAAGGCTGTATCAATGAAGCCTACAAAACAGGAAGTGGCAAGATATAACTATGAATGAGGTAGTTGAGGTGAGGCATGAGAAGCCACAAGATCTTGAAGTCCTCACAAGTCAATGTGCTGCAAGTAAGCTAAATGGTCACAAGGTATGAAAATTGGCAAGTCAGAAACAGGACAAATAGGAACTAGCAAAGGTAAGATTGTGAATTCTCAACAAAACTGAAAAAATGCAACCCAAGTCATCAAGAACAAAAGAGCCCTTGAAACAAGTAATTCCTACCTCAGGCATGAAACCTTTTATATACTTCCTTCTGGAGCAGAAATCAAACAACCACAGAGGGTACCTAACCCAGCACTTTGAATGGGAAACACGCAAGTTGTGTTACATACGAGTTGTGTTACTACTGGAAAATAGTGAGTAAGTTGTTGAATAGACTGCAGGAGTATGGCAATCAGAGATATGGGAATATCTTGACAAAAATAATTTTTTTTTCAAATTGTACCATGTCCCTAGAAAAATAGTTCTGTATATAATTTTGTTAATTGTTATATTTTTGCTTTATATTGTATTTGGTTCTTTGTTTCATTTGGTTCTTATATCTATGGAGACTTTGTTTAACAAACTAAATTATAGATATTTCTAGGACAGAATTTTTTGTTGTTGCTATGGTTGTACTTTTTAAAAATTTCCCTACAGAATCTGGAACAGTATACTATATAATATCCTTTCAACAAATGCTTATTAAACTAAAAAATAATTATGAATTACTCCCCTTTAGTAAATGGTATTTGGTATAATTAATATTAACAATTTACGGAACAAATGGATGACCTTTAAATCATTCTTGACTCTTTCATATACCTCATCTAATGTGTCAACAAATCCTATTAGTTCTACTTTCTAAATATATCCAATGACTTCTCACCACTCATGTTGCATCCACTCTGGTCCAAGCCATCTTGCCTACAAGGCCACTCACTGTGACTGGTGGGCTATAATTCACTGCTCATTACAGAAAGCACCGTCCAAAGAGATAGCAGGGTGAATGATGTTTCTTGAGGTTGTGCAGTGCAATGACCCTACTTGCCTGGATTGTTGCAGAAGTCTCCTAGCCCAAGTCACCATTTCTGCCTTTGTCCTCCCACCAGGCTATTCTTAACACAATAGTCAGCTTGATCCTTTTAAAACTTTAATCAATCAGGTGTGGTGACTCACACTTGTAATCCTAGCACTTTGGGAGGTGGGGGCGAGAGGATGGCCCGAGTTCAGGGGTTCGCAACCATCCTAAGCAACATGGTGAGACCTCGTCTCTACAATAAATCAAAAACTCAGCTGGACATGGTGGTGCATGCCTGTGGCTCTAGCTACTTGGAAGGCTGAGGCAGAAGGATCTCCTGAGCCCAGCAGATCAAGGCTGCGGTGACCATGAGCATGCCACTGCGCTCCAGCCTGGGAGACAGTGAGACTCTGACTCAAAAAAAAAAACAACATAAAAACTTTAGTCAGATCATGTCATTCCTCTGCTTAACACCCACCAGAAGCTCCCATCTCATTCAGAGGAACGGTAAAGTCTTTTCAAGACCCTAGATGATCTCATCCTACTGTTACTTCTCTGACTTTATCTCTTTCTGCTCTCCCCATTTCTCACATCAGACTGCTCATCATTCCTGGAACACACCAGGCATGCTACTACTCTAGGGCATTTGCACTTGCTCTTCCCTCTGCCTAGAATCCTCCCCAATGTCAGATCTGTATTCAAATCTCACCTTTTCTGTGGCATATATATATTTTAGAGTCAGGATTTCACTCTGTCACCTAGGCAGGAGTGCAGTGGTGCGACCATGGCTCACGCAACCTTAAACTCCTGGACTTGAACTATCCTCCTACTTTAGCCTCCCCAGTAGGGACTACAAGCGTAAGCCACCGCTCCTGGCTGATTTTACTTCTTTGTTTTTTAAGAGATAGGATCTCACTGTGTTGCCCAGGCTGGTCTCAAACTCCTGGCCTTAAGCAATCCTCCTGACTTGACCTCCCAAAGTACTGGGATTACAGGCATGAGACACTGCATCCAGCTCCCACTATGTTTTATTTATTGTTTGTCTGTCCTGACATAAATACAAGCTATATGAGGGCAGGGAGTTTTGTCTGTTTTGTCTACCACTTTACCCTCCCTCCCCCAATAACCGGAATAGTGCCTGGTACCAGGTAAGAGCTCAATAAATACTTGAAACAATGAATGAATAATAGAGACAAACCAGCTCTTATAAATATAAACCACTTTCTTTCATATGCTAAGCAGAATAGATAATCGGTTAGTCTAAAGTCTTAAAAACAACTTGCCACTGATGTTATAAGGCTCAAGATGGTTGTAATTAGATTTACAAGAAAGATGATAATCTTGGCTTATTTTACAATTGAAGTATATTGAGAAATAACTCTTTGAAATTTTTTTTTTTTTGAGTTGGAGTCTCACTCTGTCGCCCAGACTGGAGTGCAGTGGCCGCTCCCAGTCACCGCAACCTCGACCTGCTGGGCTTCGGCGATCCTTCCGCCTCAGCCTTCCAAGTAGCCAGAATTACAGGCATGCGCTACCATGCCTGGCTGATTTTTTAAAATTTATTGTAGAGATGAGGTCTCGCTGCCCAGGCGAGCTCAGGCAATCCACTCACCACTCACCTTAGCCTCCCAAAGGCACGGGATTACAGGCTGAGCCACCGAACCTGGCTCTTATTTGAAATTTTAAAAAAATGTACAATTCTATAATGAAGTAGACCTATAAAGACAGAATGGGCAAACACTTATTAGGAAAAAAAATTGCCATTTAAAACTTCTCTAGGAAAAGAAATTTTATTTGAAACTTCTCAAGGAAAATTACAGGCAGTTTAGAAACTATACACTTCCAGAAAACCAGAAGCCATAGGTGGGTTCTCAAGAATTACACAAACCATTGCTCAGAAAGAAACTCCTAAGCCATTGGAATACAAATTCTTACACCACTATGTAGTATTTTTAAACAGAGAAAAAAATCAAGCAGTAAGAAACGCTTTACAAGCAAAATAAACAGAAACAAAACACTCTGAGCATCATAAAACCAGGAAATTTTCACAACATAATCCAAAGTAAAAGATTAATATAACAATGAATTGCAATTATGTAATGGATTTTCTTGAATACTATTTGCATTATAAAGGTCATTTAATTCTTATGCCACTTTCTGGTCATTTTGATTCCCATTCCACCAAGCAGTAAGACATCTGTGTTTTCTACCTGTATTCTCTTTAGTGCTATGAATTCCTAAGCTTTAATAAAAATCAAGCTCTCAGTCAGAATCTGGTTTTAATGTTGAAGTTTTACTTTTAGCCAGATGTAGTGCCTTACGCCTGTTAGTGTTTTGGGAGGCTGAAGTGGGATGATCAATCGAGGTTAGGAGTTCTAGGAGTTTGAGGCTAGACTAGGTAACTCCCCATCTCTATAAAAAAATTAAAATAAAAATAAAGTCTAGCTTTATATTTAAAACAACATTATCCCATTTCATGCTGTCATTAATTAGCTCTTAAGCTAATATATAAAATAAAAATAACAAAAAAGAAAGAAAACATCATTGAAATCAAACTTTTAGAAACAGAAGAGGCCTCTCATTTGACAGAGGAGGAAATGGAGGTCCAAAAAACTGAGACAGCTAATGTTTTAGCAGTGGCAGCCGACTTTTTTTTTTTTTTTTTTGAGTCGCTGTCTCACTCTGTCACTCAGACTGGAGTGCAGTGGCCGCTCCCAGCCACTGCAGCCTCGACCTGCTGGGCTCCGGCTATCCTTCCGCCTCAGCCTTTCAAGTAGCTGGAACTACAGGAGTGCGCTACCACGCCCGGCTAATTTTTTTATTTATATATTGTAGAGATGAGGTCTCTCCAATTTGCCCAGGCGGGTCTCGAACCCGCGGGCTCAGTCAATTCACTCACCTCAGCCTCCCAGAGTACGGGATTAATCAGGTTTAAGGACTTCCAGTCCAGTGATCTTCGTCCTTCATTATACTGAGGGAATGTAATAGCTACAAATTTCTGAAAAAATAAACAATTATTTTAAGTGGAATTATTATTTAAATCAAAGAAATAGATTTGATTCCCTTTCCATCATCCAAAGAAAAGTTAGAGCTTTCTAAAACATGAAATACTAAGTTTCTCTTTATGTATAAGGGAAAAAAATCTTGTAGGAAAGAGTTTACTTGGTTACAAGTATTTAATAACTTAGGAAATAATCAATCTATTATTTTAAGTATTCTTTACCAGTTCTTAAGTACAAGAGACAGTTTCCATATTTGGTTGCAAGAATTCAGTATTTCAGAAAATGTATAGCCTATTTTTGTGTATTCTTCCTTTATAAATATTCAAAAGCCTATTTCTATTCTTCTAAGTTTATCCCAACTTTATTTTGCAGATCAGTATGCATAGCAAAAGAAATGGTAAAAGGAGCATAAAGGACACATTTATAAAGCATAAGTATTTCTGTGTCTGCTGCAAGTTGAAAGTCAGACTACTGATAGTTTTTCTTCCCACAGATCTCTACAACAAGCATATATCAAATCAATGAGCAAACAAAAAGCTTGTGTAAATGGCTTTGTCTTTATGATTAAACTGGCTCACTGATGCATGTCAGTGGAGTGCTGTTTTGATTCCAGGTGGTCAGCAAATCTTTCTGATTAATAGCATCTGAGAAGGAAATCGCTGATTCTTTGCTGTCTGTCTGAGCTATCTACATTTTGCCCCAGTATATTGGAGGCTACTGAGTTGCTCATTATCTTGCCACCAGAATGAGGTTAAATTTTGTCAAAATTATGATTCTTCTTAATGGGGGGGACCAGTATCCTGATTCTAAATTTCTCATTGTAATGAAGAGGTAGAAAAAATGTTCCTACACCAACACTCCTTTTATATCCTCATTCTCAGTAGATATCCAGATATCCATTCACACCCAGCCAATATTTGCCAAGGACTTTCTGGGTCGTATATCCTAGCGGTAAGCATTCAGTTCATGATATCACAGAACTCACAATCTGGGGTGAGAAGAGAGGCATAAAACAATTATAGGAATCGTTTGGCATCGGTTGGAATTTGTATCATGAAAAGGTGGAAGAAGCCATGAGAACTTGTAAAGGTGAGTATAATTTAATGTAGATGAATAGAGAATCGTCTCCCAAGAAAGCAGCATTTATTTATTTATGTATGAGTCGTGGTCTCATTCTGTCACCAGGGCAGGAGTTCAGTGGCACAATCATGGATGGCTGCAGCCTTGACCTCCTGGGCTCAGGAGATCCTCCCACCCCAGCATCCCAAATAGCTGGATCTAGTGATGCATGCTTTACCATGCCTGGCTAATTTTTTTTTTCTTCTTTATTTTAAAGATGTAGGGTACAATTCAGGATTAAGTATACAAATATTCATTATGCAGGTACCCTTGTTGATGGGGTGTGCCCCTCCTTCCCCTGGCAGTTTCCCTCAACTGCCAATCCCACCCCCCCTTCCCTGGCAGTTTCCCATTACTGCCAATCCCTTTCTTATAGTATTATGATAATTGTTCAAGGTCCACTTATGAGTGAGAACATATGGTACTCTGTTCTTTGTTTCTGTGATAGATCATTGAGTATGATAGACTCTACATTTTTCAATTTTTTAAAAAGAGACAAGGTCTTGCTACATTGTCTAGGCTGGTCTTGAACTCCTGGTTTTGAGCAATCCTCCCACCTCAGCCTCCCAAAGTACTGGAATTACAGGCATGAGCCACCACATTTAAACTTAAAAAAAAAAAAAATGGCCAGGCATGGTGGCTCACGCCTGTAATCCCAGCACTTGGAGAGGCTGAGGTGAGAGGATTGTCTGAGCCCAGGTGTTCAAGATTAGCCTGGGCAATTTGGTGAGACCTTGCTTCTACAATAAATCAAAAAGTTAGCTGGGCATGCTGGCACATGCCTGTAGTTCCTGCTACTTGGAAGTCTGAGGTAGAAGGATCGCCTGAGCCCACCAGGTCGAGTCTGTGGTGGCTGTGAGCATGACACTGCACTCCAGTCCGGGTGACAGAGTAAGACTCTGACTCAAAAAAAAAAAAAAAAAACAGGAATTGGTCAGGGAAGGGGAGAAGTGGTGGTGAAGAGTCCCAGGTAGAGGAAAGAGCCAACAGAAAGAAGACCTGAGGCATAAAGGAGCTAGATGATCAGAGAAAGGGCTAATGTGGCTGGTATGCAACGAAACAAGTAAAAATAGACCAAAGCCAGATCCCTCAAGAGAGTGAGGTACAGGTCATGGTGGAGTTTGAACTTTATTATAAGCAATGATAGGGCTTTGAGCAAGAAGATAACACAGCATATTTTTAAAAGATCAGCTTGACTACTCTGTGGAGAATGAATTAATGGAGGTGGCCAAGAAAAGGTGTAGCACCAGCAGTCAGAAGGCTAGGCACGTGGTCCAGGTGTCAGACTATGGTGATGGTGGTGGTGGTAAAGACTAAGAACAGTAGACAGATGTCTTAGTCAGCTCGGGCTGCCATAACAAAATGCCATACACTGGATGGCTTAAACACCAGAAATTTATTTCTCATCGTTCCAGAGACTAAGATCAGGATGCCAGCATGACCAGGTTTCCAGTGAGGGCTCTCTTCCTATGTCTTCACATGGTAGAAAGAGAGATCAGGCTCTAGTCTCCTTTTTTTTTTTTTATAAGGACACTAATCCTTTCACGAGAACCCTACCATCAAGAATTCTTCTAAACCCAATTACTTCCCCAAAGCTCATCTCCAGATATCATCACACATTGAGAGTTAGGCTTTCAACATATGAATTTGGGTGGGGGAACACAAACTTTTAGTCCATAACAACAGATTTAAGAGGTGTGCTAGAAGAAAAAAAATGGACAGTACTTGGTGATTGGTTAGACAAAGAAGCTAAGAGATAGGTAGATGTTAAAGATGATTCCTACATTCTTGAAATGAGCAACTGGAAGGATGTGGAACCATTTAATGAGGGAGGAAACATTTAAGGAGGAAAAGATGCAGCACCAGAAGTTCAGCGATGAACATGTCTAATTTGCTATGTGTAGGTAATAGTTACCTGGAAATGTTAAGGAGGCGGTTAGCTATATGGGTGTGGAAATAAGAAGAGAGGCCTGAATGAAGGCTTAAACTCAGAGGTTGTCAACATGTAGTTAATAATTGAAATGATGAATTTGTATGAGATTCCTGAGGGAGAGCGTATAGAGAGATGAGAAGAGGAAAAGAAAGGGACCAAGACTGGCCACAGATCCGTACAGTAAGCGTATATCAAATCAATGAGCAAACAAAAAGTTTGTATAAATGGCTTTGTGTTTATGATTAAACTGGGCTCAGTGATGCATGGTAGTAGTGCTGCTTAGATATCAGGTGGTCAGCACATCCCTCTGGTTTAGGGACTAGGTTGTGAGCAGAGATAAAGCAACCAGGGGAAACCAGAAAGAAGAGTCAGAGAAATAAAAGAAAATCAGGAGAGTGCAGGGTCACAGAAGACAAAGGATGTAAAATTTTGAAGAAGCTTGGAGTGGTCACCTATAACTGATAAGATATGTGCTGTCTGTTAGATATAGCATCATGAAGGTCATTGCTGTTCCTAGCTAGACAAGTTTGGTAGGTTGTAGAATTGTAAGCAGATTATGAGTTGAGAGCTGTTATGTGGAGAAAAACAAAGCATGGGTAAACAGTTTCTAGAAGCTTAGTTAAAAAAAGGAGGGGGGGATAGATGGAGTGATAGGTGGATGAGAATATGAGGTCTAAGGAGGATTTTCTTAATATGGTAGGTATTTGAACTTGTTTGAGCTGTAATAAGTACTCTTCCAAAAATAAAAAAAGCAACTCTACTGAGCATAATAATTCATTTTCTCCAAATATTTGTTCATGTACTATGGATCGTAAGGTCTAATGTTACTTAAAACTTTTGATTGAACTTGTCACACACATGCAAAAATAGCTTAAGCCAAAAAATAAAAATAAAAAGGGAGAACAATTTATTGCTTCATGTCATAAAAAAGTCCATGGTTAGGGATGACTTAAGACGTGGTGGGATTTCGAAGCTCAACTGATCAAGCAGAAACAAATCTTTCCTCATCTCTGACCTTTGCTTGAAATGCTACTATGTCCCATGCTGTATTTTAGGCACTGGAGATATAATGGCACAAAAGACGAGCAGGCCCTACAACTTTTCAGTATCGTGTTGGAGGTTATAGTCAGTGGAATAGGGCAAGAAAAACTTAAACAATGTAAGAACTGGAGTTAAATAAAACTGTGGATAATATGAATGTATACCTTAAAAATTCCAGTGAATCTGTAGTTACATTACTAAAATTAATAAGTGATGCCAGTAAAGTTGTTGAATACGAGGTGTGGCAGGTAGAATTCTAAGTTGTCCTCCAATATTTCATCCCCTGGTATGTACACCCGTATAAACACGTCCTCTTAAGTACTTGTGAATATGATGAGATTTCACTCTCATGATTAGGTTATGCTATATATGGCAACAGTGAGAGAATTTTGCAAATTTAATTAAGGTTCAACTAATCAAAGTTGAACTTGAGTTAACCAAAGGAATATCTTCCTGAAAGTCCTTACCTAATCAGGTCAGACTTTTTTTTGAGACAAATTTTCACTCTGTTGCCCAGGCTGGAGTGCTGTGACATGATCATGGCCTTCTGCAGTCTAAAACTCCTGAGTTCAAGCGATCCTCATACCTCAGCTTCCCAAGTAGCTGGGACTACAGACATGTGCCACCAAACCCAGTTAGGTGAGATCTTTTTTAAAAAGAGAGTTTAGAGGTCAGAGACGTTAGAAGTCAGAGGTTTTTGAAGAAAGAGGAATGCACTCCTGCTGACCTTCAAGAAGTGAAATGTCATGGTATGGATAGGGCCATGCAACAGAAAATTGCAGTGGCCTCTAGAAGCTGAGAGTGGCTGGTAGATGATAGCCAGCATGAAAGAGGAAGCTCAGTCCTACAATTACAAGGAACTGAATTGTTCCCACAACCTATGTGCTTGGAATAGGACTCTAAGTCTGAGATGAGATAATAGCCCTGGCTGACATCTTGATTTCATTCTAGTGAGACCCTGATGCAGCTAATCTATCCAGACTACTGACTCATGGAAACTGTGAGATAATAAATGTGTGTTTTTTAAGATGCTAAGTTAGTGATCATTTGTTATGCAGCAATAGAAAACTAGTATATAAGATCAATATACAAAAATTCAATTGTTTTTCTATCTGCCTGCAACAAACTTTTTTTAAATGTTAACATTTACAATTGCACAAAATATCAACTATCTAGGAAAATGTAATGAAAGAGCACAAGACCCCTTTACACAGAAAACTACAGAATTTGGTTAGGAGAATTTGAAGTTAACCTAAATAAATGGAAATAAATGTCATGCTCATGAACTAGCAGTTTCAATGTTGTAAATATGTCATTCTCCCTAAATTAATTTATAGATGCAATGTAATGCCGGTGAAAATCCCAATAGTTTTATTTTTGGAAAACAGTCATTTGATTATTGCTGTTGGATATGCGAAGGGCCAAGAATAGCCAAAACACTCTTAAAAAGAAGAACAAGGTGGGAGGACTTATTCTACTGGTTATTAAGGTTTATTATAAAACTACAGCATAATATGGTGTGATAATATAGTAACATATTAATATGAGGATAGACAGATCCATCAAAGAGAAGATAGTCCAGAAACATACCCATGAACATAAAAACACTTGATTTATGAAAAATGTGACACTGCAGAGCAGTAAGAAAGGAATAATCCTTTCCAATGAATAGTGCTGGGTCAATTGGACAGTCATGTAGAAAAATAAATGAAACTTATTCCTAATTTACACCTATACAAGAAGTTAGCTGCATGTGAATTGTAGATCAAAATGTTAAAGGGAAAATAATAAAACTTATAGAAAATAAAATAGAAGGATATTTTACTCTAGGACATAAAAAGAACCACCATAAGTGAAAAAGATGAGTAAATTTGAGCACATTAAAATTAGGAACATTTGTTCATCAAGAGACAGCATTAAGAGAATGAAAAGGCAAACCACAGAGTAGGAGAAGGTATTTGCAACATATGCAACTAAAAAGGCTCATATCTGGAATATTTTAAATGATAAAAGAAATTTTAAACCTCCAATAAATCAAAAAAGGAAAAAATGAGTAACTCAATAGAAAAATGATCTAGAAAGTTGAATAAGTAATTCATTAAAAAGGGGATACAAGTGGCCGATAAAACATATGAAAAAGTATTCAACCTCATTAGTAATTAGGAAAGTAGAGTATGTTATGTTGCACATTTACATTTAAAATACTGATAATACCAAATGTTGCCTAGGATATGGAACAGCAGGTACATACTAGGGTAGAAGAGTAAACTGGTACAATCACTTTGGAGAATAATCTAGCACACTCCATGACCTAGCAATTCTAGTCTCAGGAAAGTATCTAATAGAAATGCAAACATTGCCGGGCTCGGTGGCTCAGCATGTAATCCTGCGCCTTTGGGAGGCTGAGGTGAGTGGACTGCCTGAGCCCGCGGGTTCGAGACCCACCTGGGTAACTTGGGGAGACCTCATCTCTACAATAAATCAAAAAAATTAGCCGGGCGTGGTAGCGGGCGCCTGTAGTTCCGGCTACTCGGAAGGCTGAGGCAGAAGGATCGCCGGAGCCCAGCGGGTCAAGGCTGCGGTGGCCGGGAGCGGCCACTGCACTCCAGTCTGGGTGACAGAGTGAGATTCCAACTGAAAAAAAAGAAATGCAAGCATATGCACACCATCGACATCTACAATAATGTTGAGTGGCAGAAGCCAAACACACAAGAATGTATACATTCCATTTATACAAATTTGAAAACTGCCAAAACTATGGTGTTAATAGTTTAGAGAAGAGAGGGTGTAATGATTGGGAAGGTCATGAAGGAGATAATGTTCTATTTCTTGATCTGGGTGATAGATAAATGAGTGCATTTGCTTTGTAATGATTTTTGACTTTAACATGTGCGTTTTTTTCCTGTATGTGAATGGTGTGTCAATAAAAAAGATTTAATAATAAAGCTAAGCTTCCTGCCCCCATGGACTTTATATTCTACTGTGAGCATCACTGTCCTTCTCCCTGTTGGCTGGCTTCAATGTGGGGCTTTAAGTGGTGGCAAGTGGTGGGAGGACCGTTGCCAGCAGCTCCTGGTCTACAGCTTACCAATTCAAACCAGCAGAAGCCAAGGAATACTTGTCTTTCAAGCTCAGCAAAAGTCCCGCATTGCCTCTCACAGGCTCTAATCGGGTCATGCATACGTCCCTAACCCAGTCACCGTGGCCCAATCACCTGTGTGAGGCTCTAATTGGCCAGGCCTGATTACAGCCAACTCCTGAAGCTAGAATCAAATGGAGTCAACTTCATCAGACATATGCAATGAGAATGGGGAAAGATGCGGTTCTCCAGAAAACAAAACAAACTGTGGCCTCATTTTAGAAGCGGAAGTAAATGTGGGTTGGAAATCCAACAAATGTCTGTAACAGGTCTCCTCCAAGTGAGAACCCAGTTTTGCTATTTTGTGTTAGGCCAACTTCCCTTTAATTCTTTCATTTTACCATGTGTCTCAGGGATTTGGCTTGCTTTCACTGCTATTGTGACTGCAAATGGACTCTCCTTCCCTTTGGTCCATTGAGAAATGGGGTATTCTCCCCTACACCATCTCTGTTTTTCTTACTTTGAAATAAGATAAAAACAATCAACCAGCCAAATAAAAAATAGCAACAAAATTACATTTCGCGTTTCAATTTTTTTTCCCCTGCTAGAAACTACAAATGTAACATAGGGTTAATAAAAATAATCAGACTTTGGAAAATAAGTTCTATTTCTACCCACCTTTAACATACCCTTTCAGGTGCTTCAGGGACTACCTCCTCTGGAAAGCTTTCTTTACCATCCCTTTCTCTTATCTAAGTTAAAATCCTGTGACCCTGTACTCATTTATACTGTATTGTAATTTTCTCTTTACTTACCTGTCTTAAGCATTGGCTTATGGGTTTCTTGAAGACGGGGCTTCTGCCTTCGTCTATCACCAGTACAAAGCTCAATGTCTGGTACATACACAGTGGAGTGTCAATAAATGTTTTCAGAATGAGTAAGTGCTTCATCACCCAATTACATTTAATCCTGATAACAGTCCTGTGACATAGAATGATCAACCTGAGGCTTGGAGAGGTAAGGTAAGTGACTTGCTTAAGATCAAAGACAGTAAATAGAATCAAGATTGGAGCTCAAATCTGATGCCAAAGTCTAGGCTCTTGACCACTGCTTTGTCAAAATTGTTCACTTATTTGAATAAAGTTTGAACTCTGCCAGTTTTCCCTAACTGAATCCTACCTACCATCCTAAGCTTTTCCATCATTTTCTACCTTCACACATCTTTCCTCAGAGCCTCTGAACAGACTTGAACTTTCCTGCTCAAGACTTGTGCTTTCCTGCCCATGAAAATTGATCTGTTCCTCTTTTTTATCTGGTTGAACAAGAGAATTTAAATTTTGTTTCTGTTGGACTCTGTCAACTTCATCTGCTAAAATTTTACCCCTTCTTCAAGAATAGGCTCAGACACCATCTCTTTTACAAAACGTTTCTTTATCACAGCCAGAAGTGATATCATCCTCCTCTGAATTGTCATATATTTTATTTCCTGAATCATGGACATGGCATTTATGACATACTAGCTATGTTCAAGCTATTAGTGGACATCTTAGACTTCATGTTAAATTACAAGATCGTGTTTTGTTCTCTCCATCACCCCAGGTATGGTGATTTGCATGTGGTATACTTTGAAAAATTTTTGCTGAAGAAATTTTTTTTAATTTTCATTTTAAATATGTGGGGTACAATTCAGGGTTATGTATACAAATGTTCATTATGCAGGTACCCTTATTGAGGTGTGTCCCCTGTGGCAGTTTCCCACTACTGCCAATCCCACCCATGCCCTCCCCTGGCAGCTTCCCACTACTGCCAATCCCTTTCTTAAAGTATTATGATAGTTGTTCAAGGTCCGCTTATGAGAACATGTGATACTCAGTTCTTTGTTTCTGTGATAGATCACTTGGTATTATAGCCTCTAAGTCCATCCAAGTTGCTACGAAGTTCATAATTTTGTCCTTCTTTATGGCTACATAATGTTCCGTCGTGTATATGTACCATATTTTTTTATCCAGACCTTTTTGGGCAGCACATTGGGTGCATGCTTTTGCTACTGTAAATAATGCTGCAATAAACATGCGTATGCGGGTATCTTTTTCATAGAGTGATTTGAGTTCCTCCGGGTATATTCCCAGTAGGGGGATTGCGGGGTTGTATGGGAGATCAAGTTTTAAATCTTTTAGAAATTGCCACACTGTTTTCCACTGAGGCTGTACTAGTTTATACTCCCACCAACGGTGTAGAAGTGTTCCCTTTTCACTATATCCTCTCCAGCATCTGTTTTTGTGTGTGTGTGAATTATTGATGATGGCCATCCTGATTGGAGTTAGGTGGTATCTCGGTGTGGTTTTTATTTGCATTTGTTTGATGATTAGTGAGGCTGAGCATTTTTTCATGTAACTGTTGACTACTCATATGTCTTCTTTCAAGAAATGTCTATATTCATATCTTTTGCCCACTTTGTATTGGGGCTGTTTGTTTTTTTCTTTTAGGCACATTTGAGTTCCTTGTAGATCCTAGATGTTAGGCCTTTGTCAGATATACAGTTGGCAAATACATTTTCCCAGTCTGTGGGCTGTCTCCCCACTCTCTTGATGGTTTCTTTGGCTTTGCAGAAGCTTGTCAGTTTGATGAAATTCCACTTGTCTATCTTATCTCTTACGGCATGGGCATGGGGGTTTTGATCAAGAATCAGTTGCCAGTTACAATTTACATAAGTGTATCTCCAGTATTTTCTAAGGTTCTTATCGTTTGAGCTTTTACATTTAGGTCTTTGATCCATTTAAAGTTGATTTTTGTGTATGGTGATAGATAGGAGTCTTGTTTTAATCTTCTGCATGTCGTCAACCAGTTTTCCCAGCATCATTTACTGAATAGGTTCTCCTTTCCCCAGTGATTAGTGGAAGAGGCTTTGTCCAAGATGAGTTGGTTGAGAAATTGAGGTTTTGCTTCCGGAATCTCTATCCTGTTCCATTGGTCTATTGATACCAGGCTGTTTTGATTATTGTAGCTTTATAATAAAGTTTAAAGTCTAGGAGTGTGATACCTCCAGCTATGTTTTTCTGTTTTTTGTTTTCTGCTTTTTGCTGAGGATTGTTTTGGCTATTCATGGCCATTTATGTTTCCATATGAATTCCTGTATTATCATTTCCAGGTCTGAGAAGAATGCTGCTGGTAATTTAAATCTGTAGATTGCCTCCGTAGAATGGACATCTTAACAATGTTGATTCCTCCAATCCATGAGCATGGAATATTTTTCCATTTGTTTCTGTCATCTTTGATTTCTTTGAACAGTTTTGTAGTTTTCATTGTAAAGTCTTTGACTTTTCTGGTTAGGAAGATGCCAAGGTATTTCATTTTCTTTGTGACTATTGTGAATGGGATTGTGCTTTTCATTTGGGTTTCTGTTTGTTTATTGTCGGTGTATAGGAATGTGACTGTTTTTTGCACATTTATTTTATACCCTGAGACTTTGCCAAAGTCCTTTATCAGTGTAAAGAGGTTTTTGACAGATTCTCTTGGATTTTTGAGGTATAGAGTCATGTCATTTGCAAAGAGAGATAACTTAACTTCCTCTTTTCCTATTTGGATACCCCTGATTTCCTTTTCTTGCCTGTTTGCTCTATCTAGAACTTCCAATACTATGTTGAACAGTAGGAGTGAGAGTGGGCATTCCTGTCTTGTTACAATTTTAGGGGAGATGGTTCCAATTTTTTGTCTGTTTAGCAGTATGTTGGCTGTGGGTTTCTCATAGATGGTTCTATTTTGAGGTATGTTCCTTCTATGCCTATATGCTTGAGGAGTTTTTTCAAGAAGGGGTACTGAATTTTATCAAAAGCTTTTTCCATGTCTAATGATATAATCATGTGGTTTTTGTCTTTGCATCTGTTGAGATATTTAATAACATTTATGGTCTTGAAGATGTTGAACCAACCCTGCATCCCGGGGATGAAACCTACTTGGTCATAGTGGATGATTTTTAAGGTGTGTTTTTGGATCTGGTTTGCTAGAATCCTGTTGAGAATTTTAACATCTATGTTCATCAAGGATATTGGCCTATAGTTCTCTTTCTTTGTTGGATCTTTACCCAGTTTGGGTATCAATGCGATGTTAGCTTCATAAAATGATTTGGGGAGAGTTCTCTCTTTCTCAGTTGCCTGAAATATTTTCAGTAGGAATGGTATTAGCGCCTCCTTGTATGTTTTGTAGAATTCTGTGGGAAAGTCATCTGGTTCAGGGCTTTTTTCTTGTAGGTAGTTTTCTTATGACATAGTCCTTTTCCTGGATTTTTATTGGTCTATTTTAGGGTCTTGGTTTCTTCTTGTTTCAACCTGGGGAGGTTGTGTGATGTCAGAGAGTCCTCCATTTCTTTCTTTTTTTTTTTTTTTTTTTGAGTTGGAGTCTCACTCTGTCGCCCAGACTGGAGTGCAGTGGCTGCTCCCGGCCACTGCAGCCTTGACCCATTGGGATCCGGCGATCCTTCCACCTCAGCCTTCTGAGTAGCTGGAATTACAGGCGCACGCTACCACGCCCGGCTGATTTTTGATTTATTGTAGAGATGAGGTCTCGCTGCCCATATGGGTCTCGAATCCGCGGGCTCAGGCAATCCACTCACCTCAGCCTCCCAAAGACATGGGATTACAGGCTGAGCCACCAAGCCCACTGAATCCTCCATTTCATTTAGGTTTCCAAGTTTGTTTCCATACAGGTGTACATAGTAATCTCTGATAATCTTTTGTATTTCTTCAGGGTCAGTTGTGACTTCATCTTTTACATTTCTGAATGTGTTTATTTGAGCCTTTTCTCTCTTTTTCTTGGTTAGTCTAGCTAGAGCTCCATCAATCTTGTTTAAACTTTCAAAAAACCAGTTTTTGGCTTCATTTATTATTATTATTTTTTTGTATTACATTTTTGTCCCGAATTTCTGTCATATTTGTCCCGAATTTGGTCTTTTGTTTTAGTGATCTGGATTGTACTGCTGAAGTTAGGGTTTTGGTGGTCTTGTTTTTCCAACTTCCTTAGGTGATTTGTTAGGCTGTTAACTTGTGATCTTTCCATTTCCTTCATGTGTGTTCATAGAGATATAATTCCCCTCTTAGTACTGTTTTCATGGCATCCCAGAGATTTTGGTAAGATGTTTCCTCATTTTGATTTGTTTCCAGGTATTTTTTAATCTCTGTTTTGATTTCCATGTTGACCCAGGAGTTGCTTAGCATCATTCTGTTTAGTGTCCATGTCTTTGTGAGTTTGGGAGATCTTTGTTGGTGTTGATTTTTATTTTTATTCTGCACTCCAGTCTGGGCGACAGAATGAGACTCCAACTCTAAAAAAAATTTTTTTGACAGCCTAAAGGGTATTTTTTCTGATATTAAGATCATGACTCCTACTTTCTTTTGTGTTCCATTCACCTGAAATTTTGTTTCTGAAATTTGAAATCCTCTTTTTTTTTTTTTTTTTTTTGAGTTGGACTCTCACTGTCGCCAAGACTGGAGTGCAGTGGCCACTCTGGCCACCGCAGCCTCGACCTGCTGGGCTCCGGCAATCCTTCCGCCTCAGCCTTCCAAGTAGCTGGAACTACAGGCACGTGCTACCACGTCTGGCTAATTGTTTTTTTTTTTATTTATTTATTGTAGAGATGAGGTCTCGCCTGCCCAGGCGGGTCTCGAACCTGCGAGCTCAGGCAATCCACTCACCTCAGCCTCCCAAAGGTGTGGGATTACAGGCTGAGCCACCGAGCCTGGCTTGAAATCCTCTTACTTTGAGTCTGTGAGTGTCCTTTCTGGTCATATGTGTCTCTTGGAGAGAATATATTGCTGCTTCATGATACTTTATCCAATTTGCCATTCTATGTCTTTTCAGTGGTGCATTTAGTCTATTCACATTCAGGCTAATTATAAAAGTGTGAGAGTTTATCCCTGTCATGAGGTTCTTAAAGAGTTTGTTGTTGTTGATGCTGTTTGTTTATTTGCTTGTTGTCTTTTTTTTGCTTTTCAGGTTGATTCATGTGTGTTTTCAATCTTTTTCCTGTATTCTTGGAAAGGGTGTTGTCATTCTTTTTTTCCTTTCTTCTGTGTTTAATACTTTCTTAAGTATTTCTTATAGAGCTGGTGTAGAGGCAGCATAACCTCTTAGGGATGGAATGTCTGGGAAGGATTTTAATTCTCCATCACTAATAAAACTTATTTGAAGATTGGGCTCCAAGTTCTCCTAGCTTGAAGTGTTTCTGTACAGTCTGCTGCTATTCTCATTGGTCTTCCAGGAGATAGTCTGATCTTTCTTTCTTGCTGCCTTTAGGATTTTTTCTTTTATAGCTACTTTGTGTAGGCAAATTACTATGTGTCTAGGAGTTGGTCTTCTCCTTTGTTGTCTTGCAAGGGTTCTCTGAATCTCTTGTGTTTGAATGACTGTGTCACTGATGAGATAAGGGAAGTTTTCTTGGATAATTTAATGGAATATTTTTTCCAGGGTGGTCTCTATCTCTCTATCTGCCTCAGGGATTCCAATTAATCTTAGGTTAGGCCTTTTGAAATAATCACTCATCTCTTGGAGGTTTTGTTCTGTCTTTTAAAGCTTCTTTTCTATGTTTCTAACAGTTTGAGTTAGTTCCATATTTTGGTCCTCAAGCTCTGAGATTCTTTCTTCTGCTTGCTTAATTCTGCTTTCCATACTTATCAGTTTGCTATTTATTTCATTCACTGTATTCTTTATTGCTGCTATCTCAGTTATCAACTCCTTCATTCTTTCCTTTTGTCTCTCCTTGTTTCTATTTATTCTTTCTATTAATATTCTGATATCTGAGTTTGTGATTTGAGACCAGTCATTCTGGGGGCTCTTCATTGTTTGAGTTCCAACGTCTGTATTTTCAGTGACTGACCTCCCAGGGTCTGTGGAAAACTCATTCTTCCTTTGGGTTTTCTTCATTTGTGTAGGTTTTCCTCCCCCACCCCCTTTTTTTAACCTCTTCTTTAATTCTATTGTTCAGTGATGGGGAGATAGTTTTTATTTCTGTTTGCTCAATTTCCTATTCTTTCATATGTAGATCCTCTGGTTGTGTTCATTTCTGAAGCTGGACTGGGGTTGTGAGCCTGTGCTCTTTGCTGTTTTGAGTTTTAATTAAGAGGAAGCTCTAATTCAGAAGCTATCTGCAGATCTCAGTATCTGCTGATGGGTGTGTGGGCCCCCTGAATCCCATTTCCCACTGCCTTACAATCTGTTCATGCAGTGGAGGTGTCTGTTTGTCCCCTGAAAGCAAAATGAGATAAGAAAAGAAAAAAGAGCCAGGTTCGGTGGCTCAACCTATAATCCCACGCCTTTGGGAGGCTGAGGTGAGTGGATTACCTGAGCCCGCAGGCTAGAGACCCACCTGGGCAACTTGGCAAGACCTCATCTCTACAATAAATCAAAAATTAGCTGGGTGTGGTAGCACGCACCTGTAGTTCCAGCTACTTGGAAGGCTGAGGCAGAAGGATCACCGGAGCCCAGCAGGTCGAAGCTGTGGTGGTTGGGAGCGGCCACTGCACTCCAGTCTGGGCAACAGAGTGAGACTCCAACTCAAAAAAAAAAAGAAAAGAAAAGAAAAGAAAAAAGAATGGAAAAGGAAGGAGGAAGACAAAAGGAAGGTGGAGAGAGAAAAGAAGAAGAGGGGAAACAGGCATACTAACTAATGAATAAACTGAGAAGCAAATAAAGACAGAAAAAAAAAAGACAAAAGCATACAATCATACAAACAAACAAAAACCCCCATGTTGATGTACTCTCACTCAAAAATACCCATACAAAAACAGAAAATCTTTGAAAAAAATTAAAATAACAGAAACAAAGCAAGTGCAAAAACAGAAAGAAAGAGAAATTTAAAAAAGCAAAAACTACAACAAAAAACAAACAAGAAGAGAAAAAAAAACCTCACTCTGTAGTTTCTGTAACTCCAGGTTCCTTCCTCTGCCTTAGGGAGCAGCTCTGGTCTCCAGTCCCTCTTTACTGCTCTTAGTGCAGGCTGATAGGGTTGTTCTCAGCATGGGTCAGATGCCCCATGGACTACTGTGGGAGGAGGATGGATCAGATCTGGACTCACCCTACTTGCTACTGCTACTGTCATGTCTCCCACTCAGATCCAACATGTCTGTACCTGTTCCAGCATAAGGGAGAGTCATCTGTCTCTCCAAGTCTGATGAGAGGATAGCCTCTGGGTCCCAAGATGGAAACTGGGTGGAGTTGGGCAGGGCAATACAGGTCTCTGCCTGGTCCTGGGATTGAGAAGATGGTGACCACTGGCATCTCGTCACCGGCATTGGAGCTTTATTCCAGATTTCCATGACCTATCTTCTCCACAGTTCCTCCTGCTCATACCCAGTCTGCTGCTGCAGGTGATGGCATGGGCCAGGTGCCAGGTGGTAAGGGGTGCTGTTCTCTGTTGCCTCCTCTCAAGAGAGTCCTGCAATCACCTCTGGAGGAGAGCCCTGGGTGCATGAACCCGATTCTTCCCTCAGACATACTTTTATTCACTCACTAGCACACACCCACTCACAGTCTTCATGGGCACTCACTTTTGCAGAGACTCTTACAGTTCAACCTATTCTGTCTTTGCCCCTTGCTGAAGAAATTAATGGTGGTAGTGGTGACTTTTTGATATGCCAACTATTTTCCCCACTGTCTAGGGCTTAGGACTATGCAAATCATGGTTAGATCTCCCCTTCTTCTTCATATCCCTAGACTGTGTCCTCTCTTGATAACCAAACTTAAACATTCAGAACCATCAAATTTCAGCATGGTAACTTTAAGTATAGATGAGTTTTGATAGCTGTTAACAATGTGCTTTCACAAATAGGAGTTTTGGCTTCGTGAATAATTTTTTAAATTATTATTTAGAAGGACTAGTTACTGAGAAAAAAAAAGATTATTCCAGGTATTTCTAGAGCTGAACTAATTTATTCCACTAACAGTAAAATCCCAAATTGACCAGTACCTGATTAACTGGCATGAATTGGCACCTCCAATTACCACACACACACACACACACACACACACACACACACACACACACACACACACTACCACACACACCGGAAAGGGAGAAGAACAGAGAAAGAAGGAGAGAAAGGAGAAGGATTTACCTTTAGTAGAAACCAAGGACAATAGCAGCAAAATAATATCAAATAGCAACTA
Organism: Cephalopachus bancanus; assembly: GCA_027257055.1. Lineage (NCBI taxonomy): Eukaryota > Metazoa > Chordata > Mammalia > Primates > Tarsiidae > Cephalopachus > Cephalopachus bancanus. The sequence continues at coordinate 1,580,849 of JAPVLO010000315.1, forward strand.
GTAGCACATGTCTTGCTCTCAATAACAGCATCATTTTCAGAAACACAGCAACTAAGAATTCTGAATCATACAGCAAGATTGAAAGATAAAAGAGTTTAACCAGAAAATTCATTTAACCAGCACGTGTCATTTCCTACAAAGTATGGTTAAGCTGTGTTATATTGTAAGATTATAGTGAGCCAACTGGGAACTGTGGGTAGGAATGAATGTATAATATTCTTCAGAAAACAACTTTGTAACGTTGTATAAGGAATGAAATATATTATAGCGACTAAACTAACTAGCAGTATATTTTTAAAGCTACTGGAATCCTCAATGTGCAGCTGGCACAGAAGCTACTGGTGTGACTTGTTTCTGCTAAATTGCAGGCTTCTTCAATGATCAGGTTTCAAGTTACACTGCAGCAACTGACTCAAAGTGATTATTTAGCCTGCAAAAGAGAAAAGAGTATAAAGGCATGACTGAAGTACTGAAAATTGCAATTACAGAGGGCACATGAAAATTGATCTGTTCCTCCTTTTTATCTGGTTTTATCTGGGACAAGATAATTTAAAATACATTTTAATATTGATGAGAATACCAGGAAGTATAATTTAATGTTGCATTTTTAAGAGGGTATTTTTCACAATGGCAAAGGGGGCAAAGGAAAAGAGGCTGACACAGACACATTTTTAACTGAATAGTCCGACTTTATTTTTATTTTCGATTCCGGGGGTATACATGCGTACTTGATACGTGGATATATTGCATAGTGGTGGGAATTGGTCTCAGGTGGCTCATTCCCCAGATAGCAAACATTGTATCCAATAGGTAATTTCTGAACTCTAACACCCTTCCCCACGTCCCTCCTTATTAGGATTCCCAGTGTTTATTATTTTAGTCTTTGTGGCCATTTAGCTCCTGCATGTAAGTGAGAACATGCAGTGTTTGGTTTTCTGTTTCAGAATCAGTTCACTTATGCTAATGATGATCTCCAACTCCAACTGTGATGCTGCAAAAGAGATGATTTCATTCTTTTTTTTATAGCTGTGTGGTATTCCATGGTGTGTATATACCATATTTTCTTTATCCAGTTGATTGTTGGTGGACACTTAGGTTGGTTCCATGATTTTGCTATTGTTATAGTGCAGCAATAAACATATGAGTAGAGGTATCTTTTTTATATTATGATTTCTTTTCCTTCAGATAGATCCCTAGCATTGGGATTGCTGGGTTGAATGGTAATTGAATTTTTACTTCTTTTGAGAAACATCATACTGTTTTCCTAGAGGTTGACTCGTTTACAATCCCACCAATAGTGAATGGACATTCCCTTTTCTCTGCAACTGTGCCAACATCTGTTGTCTTTGGCATTTTAATAATAGTCATTCTGACTGGTGTAAGATGATAGCTCGTGGTTTTCTGTTTGTTTGTTTTGTTTTAAAGATGTGAGGTACAATTTAGGGTTAGGTATACAAATGTTCATTATGCAGGTACCTTTGTTGATGAGGTGTGCTCCTCCCTCCCCTGACAGTTTTCTACTACTGCCAATACCATTCTTATAGTATTACAATAATTGTTCAAGGTCCACTTATGAGTGAGAACATATGGTACTCTGTTCTTTGTTTCAGTGATAGATCACTGAGTATGACAGATTCTAAATCCATCTAAGTTGCTGTGAAGTCCATATGCTTGTCCTTCTTTATGGCTGCATAATATTCTATTGTGTATATGTACCACAAGCTCGTGGTTTTAATTTGTATTTTTCTCCTGATGATTAGTGAGGTTGAGCATTTTTTCATGTTTGTTGACCACCTGTGTGTCTTCTTTTGAGAAGTGTCTGTTCATGCCCTTTGTCCATTTTCTGATGGGGTTGTTTGTTTGTTTGTGCTGGGTTGTTTGAGTTCCTTGTAGATTCTGTATATTATCCCTTTTTTCTGAGGCATAATTTGCAAATATTTTCTCCCATTCCATAGGCTTTCTGTTTACTCTGTTGATTATTTCTTTTGCTGTGCAGAAGCTTTTTAAAGTCTCATTGCCTATTTTTGTTTTTGCTGCAATTACTTTTAGGGTCTTTGTCATAAATTCTTTGCATAGGCTGATGTCCAGAAGAGTATTTCCTAGATTTTCCTCTAGGAGAATAATCACACATTTTAACATTTAATGACAAACTCAACAAAATCAAGTTTTAAGTTATTAGAACCCAAGAAGTTTAGGGCTAGCACTGAAGACTGCTGGAAGAACACAACGCTATTTTAATAAGTATTGTTGGGAATTAGCCTGGATAGGTGGGCAAAGTGGTTCATATGTCAAATAGTGTTCAAATAATAATGATTATGTTGATGATAAGGATAATAGTTAGTGTGTTTACAGCGATTTCTCCATTATTTGTGAGAAAAATTCCCTGAGTTTTGTTTTGTTTTGCTTTGCTTTTTTGTTTAGATTGCCTTTCCTGTGCCCCTTACCATCTCCCTCATGCCCAATTATGCATAAGCAAATTCTACCTTTTCTTCAAAAACCTTTTTAAAGATGCACTTTAATTCAGATAGCAGTCTCTGACCTCACTATTAAGAAAGAGTAATCTTCTGTCTGAATCTCTCCTCCCTACTACTCATGCAGCACTAGTCATTTCCTACCTTGTAATGTGAATATACAGTATATTATGTGGTTAGTTTCCCCCACTAGACCTTAGCATAAGATTTATGGTTTATCTCTGTATTTCCTACATTATCACACATTTCTTATATAATATGCAACTAACAAGTATTTATAAATAATTACTGAAATATGTGTTTAATAGATGGAATAGTAGGAATGAAGTAGTGTTGATTTGATTTTGTTATATCAGATTTTCCTCAATCAATGTCTCATCTTTTCCAAGAATAAAGATGCTTTTTTTTTTTTTTTTTTTACTTCATGGACTCACCATTGCCACTATTCAGACAGTGTATAACAAAAATGTTCTAGTACCTTTATGTGAATTAATTTTATAAATTTAATTAGATTTTAATGCCAGAGGGGGTCTTGCTATTTAGAAGAACCTTACATAGGATCTTTCTGAAATATTTAGTTTTTAATTGCATGTTTTGAGAATTGTAATTTTAATACATGGGGGACTTTTGACTTTTAAAAATATATATACATATTTGTGCCATCACCCAAAAAATTCCCTCAAGCTGTCTAATTGTTAGCCTGTCCCTTCCCCCTAACCTCTGGCAACCACTGATCTGTTCTCTATCCCTATAGTTTTACCTTTTCCAGAATTGTTACAGATTGACCAGATTCTTAGGCCTGCTGCACAGAAAATTCAATATTCTGAAAGCAGTCACTGTCATAGAGAAAGGCTTTAATAAACAGAAGGCCACCAAGCAAGGAGGACTGGAGATTGTTCTCAAATATGCCCCTTTGATTAATTCTAGGCTAGGGTTTTCTAAGGAATAATTTGGTGGGTAATGGGCTAGGGAACGGGCACTACTGACGGTTAAGCAGGAAGTCATGGGGGTGTTGAAACTGTCTTCAAGTGCAGTACCTGGGAGTAGATCACAGAACTGGTGAAGTCAGTTTCTTTCTTTCTTTCTTTCTTTTTTTGAGTCAGAGTCTCATTCTGTTGCCCAGGCTGGAGTGCAGTGCCACGTTCACAGCCACCACAGACTCGACCTGCTGGGCTCAGGTGATCCCTTCCATCTCAGCCTTCCAAGTAACTGGAACTACAGGTGTGCACCACCACTCCCAGCTAATTTTTTATTTATTGTAGAGATGAGGTCTCACCAAGTTGCCCAGACAAGTCTCAAACCCCTGGGCTCAGGCAATCCTCTCATTTCCACCTCCCAAAGTGCTGGGATTACAAGCGTGAGCCACCGCATCTGGCTAAAAAGTCAGATTCTTGATAAATGTCCTGGGTCCAGGTGGGATTCAGATCCATCTGAGTACAAAGTCTGAAAAACATCTCAAATACCATTCTTAGGTTTTACAATAATAGATGCCATCTATAAGGCAAGTCCCACAACCTTGGGGTACTGACCTCTTGGCAGTAGAGGTAGTTTAGGAGGAAGGTATGCAGGAGGTGGGTCCATGGAAATTAGAGACGTTTGTGCCTGGCTGATCAGACTTTAGGATGCCATCTAACAGAACTGTGCAACCTTAGGCTCATTGTTCAAGGAGGAAAAAAGTTTATCAACTTCATGGGCAACTTCCCTCCTCACCAGAAGTCAGGACATGAAGATAATTGCTTTCTATGAAGTGACTGTGTAAAAGTTCATACAACGAAGAGAGCAAACTTAGAAGGGCTATATCTCCTCTACAGCTTTTATCCTGTGATCTTTTATCAATTTTATATAGGCAGTTTCAGAATGTTGTAAAAATGGAGTTAGATAGCAAATAGCCTTTCGAGTCTGGATCCTTTCACTTAGCAAAATACACTTGAAATTCATTCATATTGTTGAATGTATCAATCGTTCATTCCTTTTAGTTGCTGACCAGTATTCTATAGCAGGGGTCCTCAACCCCCAGGTCACAGACTGATGCCATTAAGAACTGGGTCACACAGCAGGAGGTGAGTGGCAAGAGAATGAAGCCTCATCTGTATTTATTGCCACTCCCCATTGCTTACGTTATGACCTGGGCTCTGCCTCCTGTCAGATCAGCTTTGAAAAGCCTGCTTCCATTTCCCACATCTTATCTTTGTGAAGCAGGGTTTTCTGCAGGGACAGCAACCAAAATGAGATTATGGAGTAGACTGGCCACAAGCAACACACTTCGAGTGTCACCGTCTCCCATCACCCCTAGAGTGGACTGTCCAGTTGCAAGAAAACAGGCTTAGGGCTCCCAATGATTGTGCATTATGGTGAGTTGTATAATTATTTCATTATGTATTACAATGGAATAATAATAAAAGTAAAGTGCATAATAAATGTAATGCGCTTGAATCATCCTGGAGTCCCTCCCCCCACAATCCTGGAATAATTGTCTTCCATGAAACTGGTCCCCGATGACAAAAAGATTGGGAACTGCTGTTCTATAGTACGGAGGTACTACAGTTGAAGGATATTTAGATTGTTTCCAGGTCTTGGCTATTATGGAGAAATCTGCTATAAATATTTATGTACAGGTTTTTGTGTGAACATATACTTTCACTTTTCTTGAGTGAATATCTAGGAGTAGGATTATTTGGTCATATAGTATGAACGTGTTTAACTTCACAAAACTGCCAACTGTTTTTCAAAGTGGTTATACTATTTTGCATTCCCATCAGTAATGCATAAGAATTGCTGTACATACCTACCAACCTGTGATAGTATATATTTTATTTTTAAAAACCATTATAACGAGTATATAGTACTATCTTATTGTGGTTTTAATTTGTATTTCCCTAATTACTAAAGATGTTGTACATCTCTTCATATACTTATTTGCTATCTGTACATCATCTTGATGAAATATCTTGAAATCTTTTGTTCATTTAAAAAATTGGGCTCTTTTTTATTATTTGCTTTTACTTAAATACTTTAAAAAACTACATAATTAATTTTTTAGAAAAATTAGAATATATAGGTAATAAAAAAGACAATTGAAATCACTCATTAATCTACAACTAAGAGATAACTATTTTAACATTTTGGCAAATGTATTTCCAGACTAGTTTTTATGCAGGTGTACATGTTAGAGACATTTAACCTGAGTTTCCTTGGATGCATCAGCTTAAACGTACTGGCTGAAGAGTGGATCATTAGATCCAATGCTTTACCTTGTTCACAAAATGCAACTTAAGATAGAAGAACTTAGTTTTTTCTATGGAGAAACTAAATAGCCTCAGGAAAAAAATATCTTCACATACTGACGTTTGGTAGTCTGTTATTAAAAAGACTGATATATAAACTGATTACCCTAAGTGAAGCCCACAGTTTGACCCGTCCTTCTGGCCCCAGCAAGAGTTTTCCACATAGCTTTTTAGTTGATTTCTCTCACGTAAAAAAAGAACAAGGATTCAAGAATCATCAGACAATTGAGAAACTCACAATATCAGAAATAATAAACAAAAAAGGAACTCAGAGGAAACCAAGGGTGCAGAAGAAAACTTTTTTTTTTTTTTTTTGAGTTGGAGTCTCACTCTGTCGCCCGGACTGGAGTGCAGTGGCCACTCCCGGCCACCGCAGCCTCGACCTGCTGGGCTCCGGCGATCCTTCCGCCTCAGCCTTCCGAGTAGCCGGAATTACAGGCATGCGCTACCACGCCCGGCTGATTTTTTGATTCATTGTAGAGATGAGGTCTCGCTGCCCAGGCGGGTCTCGAACCCGTGGGCTCAGTCAATCCACTCACCTCAGCCTCCCAAAGGCGCGGGATTACAGGTTGAGCCACAGAGCCCGGCTAGAAAACTTTTTTTAAAAAAGCATTTGGAAATTAAAAATACAATAGCTGAATTTAAAATTCCAAAAGAAGAGTGGGAGAATGTTGAAGACACCTCCCAGAAAGTCAAACAAGAAGACAAAAAGATGGAAAATTGGAGGAAAAAAGTAAGAGACTTGAAGAATCAACTGGAAAGTCAATAGAATTCAGCCAGTAGGAGGTCTAGAGAGTACAGAACAAAAATGAAGGAGAAAAAACTATTTTTAAAAAAATCCAACAAAATGTATCTGAACTAAAGAACACGAAGCTTCAGAAAATTTAATCTCATGAATGAAAAAAACCAAAAACAAAACAATAAACCAAGGACATGATCATGAAATATTAGAGCACTGGGAATAAAGATCATAAAAGATCATAAAAGCTCCCAAAGAGAGAAAAAATTATCGTATCAAAAGGAAGAGAAACAATAACTAGGCTTCTCAACAGTGTTATTGAATTCTAGAAGACATTGGAGTTTTATATTTAACATTCTGAAGTAAAATTATGTCTAACTAAGAATTTTATATCCAAACAAACCACTAATAAAATATAAGGGTAGGATTTTCAGAGATTCAAGGACACAAAATTTTACCTACATGTACCTTCTCTTAAAAAATCACTATTTCAGGAATATAAGAGAGTAAACTAAGAAAGAAAGGAGTCCAGGAAATGAGGGAGATAATATGGCTAGTGAGGAGAAGTCCTAGAATGACAACCATGCCCCAATCCTAGGGAGCAATTGTCCTGATTAGACCAGGAGGACAGAGAATGTGGAAGAAAAACTGGAACTACTAGGATGTTGGAAAATTTTGTGTCTGGGGATTTGGAAAAAACATTGCTAATCCTTTGATGCTTAGAAATCTTTACATGTCATCGTTCTGTAACTACTAACTACTGAAGTAATCGAAATATGTTTGCCCTATGATGTTTTTGCCAAAAAGTCTTGCCATATGACATTTAAAGATTATGACAAAGCTATAATGAGAGGATGTGGGGAAGGGAAGTGGAGGTGGAGACTGAGTAAGAGAGTTAAGTCCTCAACTACCATAACAGGATGTCAACAGATAATGCCTTAAGTTGATAAACCAAAAACAGACTGAATAAGCAAATTAAACAGAAAGAGGTAAATCAGAGATGAAACAGCTAAAAGTTTCATGAAAGTAGCAGACTGTCGAGCAGTATGGGTAAGACGTGGAGAGGAGGTACACTGTTTTCCCATCTGTCTTTTAAAATAATTAATTTTTTAAAAAAACATGTGTCAGCCAGGTGCAGTAGTGCATGCCTATAGCCCCAGCTACTGAGGAGGCTGGGAGTAGCGGGGACGATTGCTTGAGGTCAGAAGTTTGAAGCCAGTCTGGGCAACATAGCCAGATCCTGTCTCTAAATACAGCAATGAAAACCAACTGTGTGCATCTACTACTTTGATTAAAAAATTGGCCAGGCATGGTGGCTCATGCCTGTAATCCCAGCATTTGGGGAGGCCAATGTGGGCAGATTGAGGCAAGGAGTTCAAGATCAGCTTGGGTAACATAGCGAGACCTCATTTCTACAACACATCAAAAAATTAGCTGGGCGTGGTGGCACACGTCTGTAGTTCCAGCTACTTGGGAGGCTGAGGCAAGAGGATTGCGTGAGCCCAGGAGGTCGAGGCTGCAGTGAGGCATGATCATGCCACTGCACTCCAACCTGGGCAACAGAGTGAGACCCCAACTAAAAAAAAATAATTAATTTTAAAATATCTGCATATACTTTTATAATAGATTGGGAATTGCCGGATCAAAAGACCTAACATTTTAACAGTTTTTACTCTATACTGTAAAATTATTCTCCAGAAATTATAATCACTTGCACTCCCACTTGCAGTATATGACAATACAGATTTCTCTATATCTTTGTTAATTGCCAATCTATGTTACTTTTTAAAATCTTTTCCAGTTGGCTAGGAAAAAAAAAATCTTTCTCACCTCTATTTGAAGTGTGTTTTCCTTATAAGTAGGTCCTACTTGTAGTTGAGGCTAAGCGGCATTCTCTGTTTCCTTCTTGCTAAGTTCCTGGATTAATACTTGGTGAAATTACAAATCTTCAGTGTAAACACATGTATTAACATCTAGATTCTGGACCTCGAGGGAAGGCAAAGTCTTCATTGTGGAGTCTTCATCGTGGAATCACAGACAACACAAGATATCTCAAACTTATTTACCTGCTTGCCTAAACAAGTGGCCCCTTAACTGCCTTGTTTCTATTAATGTCCCCAGTAATTTTTGGCCCTTTCCTCCATGTCAGTCACCGAATCAACTACAGTTGACTCTGCTTAGACTCTCTTACTTGTTGCCTCCTTTCTATTCTTACTCTTACCCTGCAAATACTGCTTTTGCTTTCAAGAGAATTTTAATAGATATTTCCAAATTACCCTTTCAAAGGATTTTATATGAATGTGTATTTCCAGCAATAGTGTAGATAGAAGAATAACTCTATCCACAATCTGTCAACAACAGGTTGGTATTAACGATTTTTTTTATCATTATCAATCTAATAGGTGAAAAATGGATAGCACTTCATTGATATGTTGACTTGCATTACTTATGTATGTTAGACACTTAGAATGTATTTCTGCCTAAATCTTGTTAACCAGTGTTAGGTCACATGGGCAGGCTCGTGCTGGGGCTACTCTGCCAGCATTTCACTTTACAAACTTTGCCATGGAAGGAAGGAGGCTGGAATTATGCTAAAGCCAACATCATTTTTTTTTCTTTTAAGACTTTTGGGGTTTATGTCCTCTTCCCTAAGACTAAAATTTCACCTGTGACTTAGAAAAATTTTTTAATTATAAAAACATTCAAATTCACAAATATAAAGAGAGTAGTATAGTGAACTTTCATGTATCTATCACACAGCCCAAGAAATTATTAAAAATCATATTTTTGTTTCATCTACCCCATACCTAAGCATTTTTCTAAAGTTTTCTAAGAAAATCTCAGGTATCATACATACCATTTAATTCATTAATCCTTCAATATGGTTCTCTAACAGGTAAAGACATTTTATTGACATGTAATATATAAATCAAAAGGTATGGCTCAAATAATTTTCACAAAATAAAAACATCCATGTAATCACAAGTCATATCAAGAAGTAGAACATTAGCAACACTCCAGAAGCTCCTTTATTGTCATCTCTAGGTCACTACCCAAAGTTAAGCACTATTTTGACTTCTGTCAGCTTCAGTTAATTTGGCCTGTTTTTGAATTTTATCTACATAGAACTGCATAACAAGCATTACATATAGAAATGCTAGGCCGGGAGCGGTGGCTCAAGCCTGTAATCCCAGCACTTTGGGAGGCTGAGGTGAGAGGAATGCCTAAGTCCAGGAGTTCGAGACCAGTCTGGGCAATTTGGTGAGACCTTGTTAAATAAAAAAATTAGCCAGGCGTGGTGGCACACGCCAGTAGTTCCAGCTATTTGGAAGGTTGAGACGGAAGGATCACCTGAGCCCAGCAGGTTGAGGCTGCAGTGGCCATGAGTGTGCCACTGCATTCCAGCCTGGGCGACAGAGTGAGACTCCTACTCAAAAACAAACAAACAAACAAACAAACAAATAAAATGCTATCATATTGTTTGGTGTCTGGTTCACTTCACTCAATGTTATGTTTGTAAGAGTCATCCATAGTGTCATCTGCAGCAGTAGTTTGTTCATATATACTATAGAGTATTTACTATACTCTAATACAGAGAGTGTTTACATACTATAAAGAATCTATAGAGTATTTCATGGTGTGAATGTTCCACACCGTTGAATTATGTTGTTGATGGGTGTTTGGGTTGTTTTCAATCTTTGGCTATTGAAAACAGTGCTGCTATGATCATTCTTGTACAAGTCTTTTGCTGCATATATGTGTGCATTTCTGTTTTGTCTGCATTTCTGTGTAGGAGTTGCATCCTGGGCCATAGAATATGCCTATGTTCAGTTTTAGGTTCTTTCAGTTGTATAAAATGACTGTACCAAGTTACACTCCCACAAGCAGTATATGAGAGTTACAATCGTTCCACATCATCATCAACACTCGGCCTTGTCAGTTGTAAGTAGAACAATAGACTCTGGGAAGGAGATTATCATGTAGAAAGTCTATTAGGAGGTGCTCTTGGAATCAACCTGTAGAAGAAAAAGGGTAGAGGCAAAATTGCACAGAGGAGGTTAAGCTATGATGCAGTTTCAACCAATGCTTCAACTGACCCCTTGGAGAATTCATGCATTTGAGACCTTTGATAGCCACCACCCAACCACCATGGTATATTGTTTGTATCTGATATATAAGCACTCAAAGCTGATGATGAACACTGACTGAAGTCAATCAGCTAAGTCATTTTGATTCCTGGTTATTTAGTGTCTCTTCTGAGGTAGATTCTCCTTACTGGTGTAACTGAGTCCAAACTTGTTCTGCTCCGGGCCCAACGTCAAATAAGTTGAGAGAGTCAGAGTTGGAGCAAGGAATGTGACTTTATTGCAGTGCCAGCAAACAGAGAAGGTGGCAGACTAACGTCCTAAAAAGCCACCTAAGTCAGTACAAATGTCAAGCTTTTTTTTTTTTTAATGTGAAAGGCAGGGGAAGAGGAAGGGTTTGGTAGCAAGAAGTGTCTTGGGTATGAGGAGGTTAGGAAGCATTTTTGTCCTTGGTTAGATCACAATGTTCCTATAAGTCTTTAACAAAACATAGTTATATATGTACTTCTCCTTTAATCCCACAGTTAGTTTTGAAAACTACATGACTGCTGTTTTTGCATTTGATTGTAGTGCTCTAAAATTATCTTAGCCTATGTGCAGAAATGGGTAAAGTCCCCTTAAACAAAAATGGAGTTAGTTATGTTAATTCTTTTGCTGTTTCACTGTTACACCGGTAGGCATCATGCCTATTGTGTACCCACTCCCATATGGCCATCCCTCCCTAGACCTCCTTGTCCCTGATCTTCCAACCTTTCTTTTTCCAGACCCAGAGCAATTGACGAAGCCCTTTGTCACTGCTGTGATGACTTTGTTTATATTCTCTTTCCACATAAAGTGAATAACAAATACAATGAGATAAGTATTTATTAAAGCACATAGTCAGTGGTTCTCAATGCCAGGCTATATACCTGAGGCCAATTAAATAAAAATCTAGCTAGACATGGTGGTTCATGCCTATAATCCCAATACTTTGGGAGGCCGAGGCAGGAAGATTGCTTGAGTTCAGGAGTTCAAGACCTGTAGCTGAAGACTAGCCTAGGCAACATAGTGAGTGTTTAGAGACCACCTGTCTCTAAACAATTGTTTAAAAATTAGCTAGGTGCAGCGGCTCATACCTAAAATCCCGGCTACTCAGGAGGCTGAGGCAGGAGGACTGCTTGAGTCTAGGGGTTGGAGGATGCTGCAAGCCATGTCAGCACCACTGCAGTCCAGGCTGGGCACCCCTTTAAAAAAAAAGGCAAGAAAAGGGAGTGGGTACACAATAGGCATGACGCCTACCAATGTAACAGTGAAACAGCAACCGTGGAACCAACCATACTGCCCATCAAAAGAGGACTGGAGAAAAAAAATGTGGTACATAATATACAATGGAATATTACGCAGCCATAAAGAAGAACAAAATCATGAACTTTGCAGAAACCTGGATGGAATTAGAGCTTATAATACTGAGTGATCTCTCACAGCAACAAAGAGTTGAGCACCATATGTTCTCACTCATAAGTGGACTTTGAACAACTACCGTATTACTATAGGAAAGGGATTGAAAGTATCGGGAAACTGCGGGGAGGGGGACAGGGGGTGAGGAGCTGGGATTGACAGTAGTCGATATCCGCCTGGGGAAGGAGGGGCACACCTCATCAATAAGGGTACCTGCACAATGAACATTTGTATACCTAACCCTAAATTGTACCCCACAATTTCAAAATAAAAATTAAAAGAGAAAAAAAAAAAAAAAAGCTGGGCATGGTGACTCATGCCTGTAATCCCAGCATTTTGGGAGACCAAAGTGAGAGGACTGCCTGAGCCTACAGGTTCGAGACCAGCCTAGGCAATAAATAAAAAAATTAGCCAGGCGTGGTAGTGCATACCTGTGGTCCCAGCTACTTGGAAGGCTGAGGCAGAAGGATCACCTGAGCCCAGCAGATTGAAGCTGTGGTGGCCATGAGCATGCCACTGCACTCCATCCTGGGTAACAGAGTGAGACTCTGGCTCAAAAAAACCCAAAAAACAAAAACAAAAAAATTTTCAAGGGTGCAGCCCAGGTATCGGTGTTTTAAAATTTTTCCAGGTGATTTCATTGTTCATTCAAGGTCAGAACCACTGCTCAGGTGTTCAACTTTCTGATAAAACTTGAAAGACAATGGTTCTCAAACTTTGTTGTACATTGGAATGAACTGATCAGTTTATTTGAAATGCAGATTCTTAAGCCTCACACCCCGCCCCAGAGATTCTGATTCAAATGATTGAATCAAGGCCTAAATCGTTGCAATTTTAAGTTTCCCAAGGATAGATGAATCTGATGCAAGCGGATCAAAGAACTAACTATGAAAAACTCTGATATAGGTTCCTTGCTTTCAAGAAACTTAAATTTCATAGATGAGACAGTTATTTTCATTGGTGGCAGGAGGAATTTTAGCAGAGTGTTGAAAAATCATCACCAGAGGACGTTAGAAATCAGATAATCCATTATCTGCTAGGATTATTTAAATAAAATTTCTATTTGAAAAAAATGGATCTGAGTTGCTGTGAGACACTAAATAAGTTTATATTTAAAACTCTGCATTTGATTGTTTTTAAAGCCAGGCCATACTATAGAAAATGTTTTCAAAAGAACCAGAAGACTCTTTCCTATCTTTAATAATGTGTTTTAATATTCACAGTGAGCTCTTTTCTGCTAAAGCCTTTAAACAACTGGCAGTAGAAATTTTCACTGTCTAGAGCACAGTTTCTTTAATTTGATGTGCATAAGAATCACCTGGACCTCTTGTTTAAATGCAGATTAGGGTCAGGCAAGCAGGCTCATGCCTGTAATCCCAGCACTTTGGGAGGCCAAGGTGGAGTTCCACACAGCCTGGGCGACATAGTGAGACCTCATCTCCACACAAAAATTTTTAAAGATTAGCTCGTGGTGTGTGCCTGTAGTCCCAGCTACCCAGGAGGCTGAGACAGAGGATCCATCCCTAGAGCACAGGAGTTGAAGGTTGTAGTGAGCTATGATCCAGCCTGCGTGCCAAAGTGAGACCCTGACCCCCAAAATAAAAATAATAAATAAAATAAATGCAGATTCAGATTCAGTAGGTCTGGGGTGAAGCCCAGAATTCTGCATTTCTTTCAAGCTCCCAGGTGATGCTGGCACACTTGGTCTGGGGAAACACAGCTTGAGTGGCCAAGTTCTGTGGCCTCTTGTCCTTCCCCTCTAATCTGTACTTCACCTCACAGCAAATTCTATCCCACTTTGGTCCTGGGCTAAAGCCGATAAATCCAGACTGCTTAAGATGTTCAAATCTGGGTGGCTAACTGATCCCATTACATGTTTTACCCTGTAAGTTAGAATGGGAACTAAAAGGAAATGACTATAAAGTCTATACTTAACTCTATCAAGTATAGACTTTAAAAATAGTAAAAAAATGTGAGCCACACTTTCCTATTGATTCAGACTTTCCATGTCCTCTGATTTCAGCAGTATTGTTGCCACACCTTGACCTCTTCTTCTTTTTTTTTTTTTTTTTTTTGAGTTGGAGTCTCACTCTGTTGCCCAGGCTGGAGAGCAGTGGCATGTACATGGCCACCACAGCCTTGACCTGCTGGGCTCAGGTGATCCTTCCACCTCAGCCTTCCAAGTAGCTGGAACCACAGGTATGCACCACTACACCTGGCTAATTTTTTTGATTTGTTGTACAGACAAGGTCTCACCAAGTTACTCAGGCTGGTCTTAAACTCTGGGCTCAGGCAGTTCTCTCGCTTCAGCCTTCCAAAGTGCTGGGATTATAGGTGTGAGCCACCGTGGCTGGCCTCGTTTTATTTCTTTGGCTATTGATGCAACCTTTTAAAAGACTTCTTTTACATTAACAAAATATTTTTTGTGCTATCCTGCTTTCCTACTTTCATAGCCTGTATCTCCCTGTTTCTGAGTGCAGATAGGAGATGTTGGCATGGCAGTCTAGAGCTCTCCATTGGTTTACAGTGAAGAATATAATATCGTTTCCTAAAGAGATTGGCAAATGTTTTGCAGATTGGCAAATGTTTTGCAGATATTTTACAATTGTTTCAGTCATGCCAATGCCATAGATTCTACAAGAATAAAAACAGGCAGCAAGCCATTCTTCTTTTGGCTATTTTTTCTTATAAATTATTGCTTGGTCTTATTTTTCCTATATTGCAATTTTTCTGGATATTGTTTATTCAATATTGAATAAAGTTTATTCAACTCTATTTATAACTGAGTTTATTCAACATTGAAATCCCTAAGTAATTCTTTAAGTTTGGTAAATTTCCAGATTCAAAGGCATAATTTGGGGAATGGAGATTGGAGTCGTGAGCAACCTTTCTTTGCAGGAAGTTAGTGGTAAGCAAAACCTAGCCTTAAAGGTTGTATGTGTGAGATGGACCACAGAAACTGGTGGGCGATGAATGGCCTCAGGGTGGGAGTGGAGCATGGAGAAGGGGAAGAGGTGGGTCTGGGAAATAAAGTAATAGGCACTGTTCCAGCACCTCATTCTTGCTTTTATAGGAAGGGAAAGCTTTCCTTCTACCCGCCTAGGTTCGATAGCTAGATGTAGAAAATAAAATGACAATAGGCAAATTAATAAGAGAAAATGTATACAAATTTATGGCATGCATAGGGACACCACACACAAAAAAGTGAACACCCCAATAAATGGTGAGATTTGAAAACTTATACACCATCTTCATAGGGGAAAGGGGAGGAGGAATATGGCAACTTAGGGAAGAGTAAATATTGAAAAGAAAATTATCTCAGAAGAACAGGTGGGAGATATAATAGTTTGTGACAATTTATCTGGGTGTGGTGTCCACTTCAAGTCTTCTCTCCTATGATAAGAGTCACTGTTCCCTGGTTGATGAAACTCCCAAGGAGGGGATTAATGACAATATAATTTCTTTGGGAGGATCTGTCTTTAGGCAGGTATGGGGAAATTCAGAGAAAGCCTCTCCCTGCATTTGCTGTTTTTCAAGTGCCCTCAGCTCAAAATAATTAATACACCAAAGTGGTATATTTTGGGGTGGCATGTCCCAAATTTCTTCGCTTTTGCTTTTCTGAGTTTTGAAAATATTCCTCCTTTTCTTGGGCACATTGTCCCCAACAAGAAGGCTGAGAACAAACAAACAAGGTTTTTATGTAATGAGATAGACACTGTGTGAGACCTGGCCCCCAACGAGCAACCTGGAATTTTTATAGGAAGTCAGGAACAAAACTCAGGAATGCTGCCCTAAAAATTATCAATTTTTATTTTCCTCAAACCCTTTCACCTATCTAGGCCTTTCCAAGACTGTGGAGAATAGATAAAGATGCACAGAACTAGAAGGATCAAGGAAGTAATAAGCCTATCAACAGAGATTTTCTGAAGGTTGTTATGACCTAATTTGAGAAACATTGCTGTTGACTTCTAAAGAAAGGATGCTCTTACATTCAGAGTTGCGGTGATGCCAATTCCTTCTGGGCACCATTCTTACGGATGAGCTTGCCTCCTTCTTCTGTGTCAGTGCTCCCTGGTTTGTCGTCCTTTTAACACTGTTGACATACAGAGGTGAAGGCAGGTGGGGTTGTGCACACATTCATTTTTTATGGACGAAGTGGTTGTTCAGTCAAAAATTCCGGGAGCCAGGCCTAGCGCAGTGCCTATCTCATTTCTTAAAGCTTTGTTTGTTGGTTTGTCCTCAGATTTCTTGTGTCCAAGAAAAGAAAGAATATTTTTCAAGACTCATAAAAACCCAATGCTAATATATTACAGCAGGTGGCAGTCTTTCCCTGGGAGAGAAGAAAGAGCTAGTCTCACCTAATGCAAAATTGGTTTTGGTTTTATTGCTTTTCTTTAATATGTGTCAGGTGATTTATATAGGACCCGAAGTTGAGATTGGCTTCTTCACAGAGGGAAGAAGAACAGGGACTCTGAACACTAGAAAAGGTAGTGTAGACTCACCTCTGGGCCCAGTCCCACAGCTCTGACTCTGAATAACTCAGTGGCTGCCCTCAGGGCATCTGGTCAAGTTCAGACACCACCAGGCGTCTCTACGCAAGGGCCCACAGGGAGACACGGACTGCCCCGAAGACACAGAATCAGAGCAGACCAAGAATTACTCTGTTGTATATTGTGAGGGAGGGCATTTGATAGCAGAAGTATCCCCTTTACATTCCAGATCTGTAAAGCAGCCTTTTAAACTAACCCACAATTTTTTTTTAAAGGTTATTAAGTTACTTGCATTCAAGTTTGCAAAGTGCTTAATAGAAGGAAAGTCAGATTTGGCAGAGAAGCTTGACACTGGAAATATATCCAATTTGTTTCTGCTTTCTTAATAGTGAGATTGTACTTATCGTTTATCAAGAAAGTGCTATGTAGAAAGCAATGCTATTCAAAACTTAGTGTGATTTTCTAAAGTCCCTTCATATGGATTTACTTTGAACCTAAAGGAAATAGGAATGATTAGACAGGGATAGGAGCAGACAGAAATCAAGGGACTAGCTGTGACTATTGAATTTAATTAAATAAAATCAAAACTCCTCAGTTGCATTAGCCACATTTCAAGAGTACAATAACTACATGTAGCTGGCTAGTGGCTACCATATTGGGCAGCATAGACTGTTGACTATTTCTATTATCATAGAAAATTCTGCTGAATAGCACTAAATTAGAGGAAAAAAACCAGGAAATGTTGCCAAGTGAAAAGATGTGTAGTTAAAACAAAACCTCCCTGCAATACTAATTATTGTAATGATTCCTAAGTGTAGAAGGAGTTTCAAACAGAGTATCTAATATAATCCTCACCAATTTACAACCACAATAATGCTACTGGCATTTGTTGAAACTTTTTTACTATTGCAGGCCAGGCACTAAAGCTCCGTTAAAAATATGTTGAGACTTAGAAAAAATAACCCAATATAATGGCCTCAAAAGCAGCATCAGAAGCAGAAGTTTTTCTTTAACTTTCTCCTGCCCTCCTGTCTCTCAGTCCATTCTCCTCCGAGGCTAGCCGTAGAGATAGAATCTCTCCTCTTCAAGGCAGATCATAGAAACCAAAACCACTGTTCTCCAAAGTCAGCCATAAAGCCTAATATTTACTCTAAATATCCCTCCACCTTTCTGGCTGTAAAGAAATTTTCAGTTTTCAGTAAAAACTAGCCATAAAGAAATAATCTGACCTGCCTTGTTTGACTGTAGGTCATAAGACTCCCATTCCAGAGAGGGTCCTGCCCTATCCCCAGAAGGAAGGACTGTGTACTCAGAAAGGTTGAGAATCTAGATAGACAGGCCTTGCTGGGTTTCAGCCTACTCAGTCTATAAGCATTAGAGCATATCCTTTTTGTCCAGTCATATTTCTACATGGCTGTCCATACTTTGTTGAACCTAAACATAAAAATGGACAATTTTCCCTATATCTTTGGGAGTTCATGTACACATTAAATAAATTTGTGTGTCTTTTCTCCAATTAATCCGCCTTTTATGAGTTGAGTTGACTTTTCAGTGAAACTTTAAAAGGCCAAAGGCAAAGCTGTCTCTTGGTACCTATGTAAGTCACAGGTCTTGACAAGAACCCAGTGGTATCCGTACTATTATTGTTCCTATTTACCTGTGGCAGAAGGAGGTTTTAGTAAGTTATCCATGGTTTCCGTACACAGTAAGGGATACTTAGGATTCAAACCCACATGTAGAGAGAAGGCAGGCAAGGAAAGTGTCTAGCATACTATGTATGTGAGTAAATTTTGCTTTTAAGCCACTTTCCCTTAAGGAAGACCCAACTCTTAGATTCTCTATCACATAATTGTCTTTCTGGCTGAAGAGGGCATTATGCCAATTCTGATACAGTAACAATGATCCCCTGTTAGTCAGGATATGAGCCACTTCCTTCCCTATAGAGCAGAATCTGTTTTCTGTACAAGGGAAGTTGGTTTCTCAGAAGCTCACCTTTGTAGAAACGAGTCTATCTGGGTGAAAATTTTGAAGTAAAATATCCTTGTTTGAGATGAAAATGAAGACTAGAAGTACGTATGGGAATTGCTATTCTCTAGGTGGTGAGGTTATTATAAACTCTTTTTCTATTCATCTGTATTCTGTAACTTTTCTGCATGAATATATATAATAACATTTTAAAAATCAAAGCCACATACTGTATTGTAAAAATTGTGAATTTGGCTTTTCGTAATATAGAAAATAATATTAATAGCCAATAAAAATACTTTCAATTGAGCGTTAAATACTTCAAACAATAGCAGGGTGTATATGAAATTTAATTATAAAGTTTAAAAAGGCACTAAACAATGTCCAGGTAGTCAGTGTTTCTTTGCAAATTGGAACACATTTGTTTAGTGTTCCTGACTCTGTCTTATGTCACACAGTTCAAAGTGAGGCGCAATCTGGTAGATAAAAACAGGGAAAGTCTGTGAATCACAGTATTACTTTTATCATCAATTAGCAACAAATGTGTAAATCTAGTAAACTTGGCATGGGGAGAGAGGGAATCTTTTCAAACTACAATACATGTTTGTTCTTCCCAGGTAAGACTCATTAAGTATAAGCGATACTACTGAGAATGTTCCAAACGTAAACAGTTTAAAGGCAGGAAAGAAAAAAAAAAAAAAAGAGGCTGAGGACTGGTCAGTCACTACTATGGTTCTTTTCTCCTAAAAAAAATTCTAAAGTTTTGTGATAGTTTTAGGTTAGTAGTATGTCTTTATATACTTTAAAAAAGTTATGTACTTTTAAGTTTGTGTACACTTTAAAGTTAGTTTTCTTTGATTAAATTTGGTGTGCTGCCAAAGGATATCTTCATATAGTTAAACCTGTAGGTGAGTCCACTATAAAATGCCAATCAAATGAAATGGTAGCCAAAAATGTTTCCTGAGTGAATATAGTTTATAGAATAAGTCACTTTAATGGCCTAATGAAGGAACTTTAAGTACAAAGAAATTCAGAGGAAGAATCGAATGATAACATAACACCAAAGAATCAAGAATTCATACCCCCTTACCTCCACTTTCCCACCTCTCAGGCTTCCATTTAAAACCAGTTCCTGTTTATTTTGGGGTGTAAACTTGAGGTGGCTATGGTTTTAAAACTAAGGAGAGCAAAAGGCATGTGAATTCCCAGTAATCATCTGTCTAGGCAGACAGTCGAGATGAAAAAGAACTAACTGAAAAAGGGCAACAGACTCATTCCACAGGTGGTGCATGCAGCTGCAAGGACTTGGGTCAGACAAGCCCTTCTCAGAAACACAGAGAAATATTCAGCCTTTTTCGCTCTCATTCTCTGCAAGAGGACAGACCTGGCAGCCTTAAAAAGGAAGAGTCCTGGAATCAAACCAGGCTTCTTTGTGTTTCCTGTTTGGCTGAAAGCAATTTGAAGCAAACAAAATTCCGAAATCAATTCACTTTAAAAATGCATATGCACACATATGTATATACGTTTTCTATTGCCTGATGTTGTGAAATAATCCACCATTACCAACTAAATTGTCTTTGCAGATGACTTAGAACTACCTGTTTGTCTCCTCTATTTTATTCTTCATAATTAGATAATACTTCAAGTCACTTTCCTCTGTGCTTGATGGAAAAAAACCAAGCTAGGGTCACTGATCTAACCCTGCAACCTGCCTATTCGTGGTTTCACACTGTACTTCTGGTTTCCTAAATAAGGCTGCATTTAGGCTTTGGTTTATAAGGTTCTGTTTACAAGGGTGTCCTTCACTCTATTTTATGTTCATCCTCTGGTTTACCATAGATGTATGCTTTGCTTTTGTCCCCAGAGACCTGAAGGACTAGCTTGATGGATGAGCCTTGAATCGCTGTTCACATAGCTGTTTACAAGGATTATCTCAAAAAGCAAGCATTGCATCTCATTTGTGGGATGAAAAACACATCAAGAAAAAAAGATAAGACTTTAGATCTTTCTTTCTTTCTTTCTTTTATCCCTTTTGAACTTTAAGTGCAAAAATTTGCATTAACTGCCCTTCTCAGATCACTGTACATGATCAGCCATGTGAGACCTTTTCCTGTTTTATTTTACTTTATTATTTTCCTCCTTCATCACCAGCATTGGCAGCCACTCTAATGTATTTAATATGTGTTCAGATATGCATATATCCCCAAGTTGTTTTTGATATAATGTTATGTGAATGCATATGTTTTAATTCTGTAATGTTCAATGGCTCTCATTCTGTTCCTTGCTTTTTTGTGCAAGGCTATTTTTAAGTTCTACCCATATTCCTTTACACACACCTAACTGGTTTCTTCTAACTGCTGCATTGATTAGGCTCCATATTATGTCTGATACTCTTAATATACCCACTGCCCTAGTGATGGACACCCAGACTGCCTCTCTCTTGTACCATGATAGACATCTTCATACATATTTCCTCATGAATCTGTGTGGAGAGAGATTCCTGTATCATAGGTTGTTCACATATGTATATACACAACACACACGCACACGCGCGTGCACACACACACACACACAAAATGAAAAGTATTCTCTAGAATACTTGCATCTCTATACAGTCTTAGCAGCAGCACGAGGGTTTTTATTCCCCCATCTTTACCAAGACTGTGAAGATTGCCCAACTTTCTAATTTTTACAAATCTATTGAGTGTAAGGTAGTTTCAGGTAGTTTTAGTTTGCATTCCTCTACTAATGACATTGAATTTCTCTTCAACACTTCTTAGGCATTTGGGTTTTCACTTCTACAAACCCAATTCAATTTTTTTGTTCATGTTTCTATTGGGCACTTTATCTGATTTACAGGGGTCCCTCATACAGTAGTTCCCCCTTATCCAAGGTTTCGCTTTCCACAGTTTGTTACAAACAGCCAACTGCGGTTCAAAAATATTAAATGGAAAATTCCAGATATAAACAATTCACAAGTTTTAAATTGCACACTGTTCTGAGTAGGATGATGAAATCCCATGCCATCCCTCTCCATTCTGCCCAGGACATGAATCATTCCTTTGTCCAGCTATCTGCCTGCTATATGGCCATTAGTTGCTTAGCAGATGACTATCTCAGTATTGCAGTGCTGTGTTCAAGTCATCCTTATTTTACTTAACAATGGCCCCCAAGTGCAAGAGTAGCATGCTGACATATTGTTATACTTGTTCTATTTTATTATTAGTTATTGTTGCCAATCTCTTAATGGGCCTAACTTTTAAATTCAACTTTATCATAGGTATGTATGTAAAGGAAAGAATATAGTAGACAGAGGATGTGGTACTGTCTGTGGTTTAAGTCATCCACTGAGGGTCTTAAGGATAAAGGGAACTATTGGATTTGCTAGGTTTTATTTCCTTTTTAGTTTGAAATATCTTCTAAATGTTTTCTTTCAGTCTGTCCTCTGCATAAGTTTGTCTATGATGGTCTTCATTGAACTGAACTCCTTAATATTGGGGCAGTCAAATCTGTCAAAATTTTACCTTATGCTTTTTGGGTCTGATTTACAAAATACTTTCTCATTCTAAACTCAAATGTATTCTATATGTTCTCCTTTTAGTTTTATCATTTGATAGATTTATAAGAGGTCATAAGGTACTACAAAACATGGATGATTATTATTTGGTACTCCTAACATTGTGTAACACAGTATTGGCCTCATGGTAGGAACTTAACAAATAAGTTCTATTTCCATCTCTAATCCTGTTTCTCTGGTAGTGAATTGAATGACCCCTCTGGTGCAGACTATTTGATACCCAAGGAGGCTTGAGAGACCTTTCTGTTCTGGGCATTAGTAAGTCAATAGCATGCTACTCCACACTATCACCCTAGTCCCAGTCAACATGTGGATTGCCTGAGCCTGCGGGTTCGAGACCCGCCTGGGCAACTTGGCGAGACCTCATCTCTACAATAAATCAAAAATTAGCCGGACGTGGTAGCAGGCGCCTGTAATTCCAGCTACTTGGAAGGCTGAGGCGAAATGATCACCGGAGCCCAGCAGGTCGAGGCTGCGGTGACCGGGAACGGCCGCTGCCCTCCAGTCTGGGTGACAGAGTGAGACTCCAACTCAAAACAAACAAACAAACAAACAAAAAAAGACTGAGTATCCAAGGAAGGAAGAGCCCCCTCTTCCGCAAGACTGACATCACTGGGATCACCTCGGTGAAAATAGCTGTCACCCCCTGGATGGTAAAGAAGTTCACTGAAGTGCTGCAAGTGAGAGCCAGGAAGAAAGGAACAACCTTTTGGGGGTACTTGTGAGACTTCTGAGCAGTTGACTGCAGTTGGGATTCCAGCACCCCTGGCTGCCATGCATCCCAGGAGAAGGAAAATCACATTGATACAAGGAAGAGAGAAACACTGTCCTCCTGCAGAGGCCCTTCAGTACTCTTTACTGACAAGCTAACACAAAGCTTAACATCCTGCCAGCTGCAAAGAAGAAAAGTTTACAAGGACCAACTCCAGCATCAAAAAGCAGAGCAGTGAAGGGTGGATGTGGAGCTGAGGGGATATAGGGGATATATAAAATTTTTATAAATTAAGAGTTCTAAGCTGGGCTCGGTGGCTCAGCCTGTAATCCCGCGCCTTTGGGAAGCTGAGGTGAGTGGATTGCCTGAGCCTGCAGGTTCGAGACCCGCCTGGGCAGCGAGATCTCATTTCTACAATAAATCAAAAAATCAGCCGGGCATGGTAGCGCATGCTTGTAATTCCGGCTACTTGGAAGGCTGAGGCGGAAGGATCGCCAGAGCCCAGTAGGTCGAGGCTGCAGTGGCCGGGAGCGGCCACTGCACTCCAATCTGGGCGACAGAGAGACTCCAACTCAAAAAAAAGAGTTCTAATCAAAGTTTTATAACGCCAAAGTTTTACCACAGTGTGGTATATAAGCATCAAAACATTCAGCAATTTGTAAAAGTGCAGGGTATATGGTCAGTAAAGCAAATTATTATTATCCATTGTCATTTATATGTAAAGCTTAGGTCTTTGACCCACTGTCAGTGGAATTTACACTTGGAGTTCTTTTCTGGAGAATGAAAATAAATGTCTGATTTGTCTATATTCTCCTCCCCCCAAAACAATTCAGCTGAGAATGTGCTGACTAGCTGACACCAGTCTTGTCTCTTTGACAATGACATTTCTCAGCATAATTCAATGAACATTTTGGTTTACCAGTAAATCTGTTGTGAGGCTGGCAAGCACATCAATTCATCAGAACCTGATCATTCTTAGGTGAGCAGATTAAATTGAGTTTCTGAATCACAGAACTAAGGTCTGAACCTCAGAACAGAGGTGTAAGTCATTGTAACAAGAAAGCCTGGCCTGTCCATTGAGACTTCCCCACCTACTAGGTACTGCACCACCTAAGGGTACTGTTGGCAGCCAAGGGACAGGGCACAGATAGTTTAATCAATGTCTTTGACATTGTTTGAAAATTGCCACAGTGCTAACTTCTTGTGTAAGCTTCCAGCTGCAGGTCCTATAGATGCCTCAGTTCATACTTCTAATTTGGATTTGGGTATGAAAGAGCTTTCTGAAATGGGTGTGTGAATCAAGCTCTCTGGGATTGTTTCATTTCCTGTAAAGTGAGAAATTTGAATATTATGTTGAATAAGCACAATTACCTGACCTAAGCAAAACACAACTTTTTGTCCCCATTGTCCATATATCCTGCAAAGTCTCTTTCTATCTATCATCTATCTATCTATCTATCTACCTACCTAACCTAACTAGATATCTATCTAGATATCTATTTATCTATAGATATGCTCTGGTATGAAAATTCTGGCAAGCCCTTAAATTTTCCAGCCACTTTGAGGTCAAATACTATCATTTTGAATTATAAGCACAGTCTCGATGCAGAAATTAGAATGTCCAGTCTAAGATGTTAATCAAAACTCCAGATCTGATTTTAAGGACATCTCTTTCCTACTCTTCCGGCCAAGACAGCTTCACTGTGAAAGCTTGCAGTGGGAAGGGGGGGTGTGGATGGCTCTTCCCTAGCATTTCTTGTCAAGTAAATGGGGGTGTCATTATTTTGGAGGATCTTCTATTTGCTCCTCCGGATCCACATTCCACTTTGCCACCTTACTCTCTTCCCTGAGAGGCTGACCCATATGAACGTGCTTTCTTTCCCTTTGGCTTCCACTTGGGTTTGGCCCATGGTGAGCTCCGGCAGAAGGAAGGAAGAAGAAGAAGATTTGGGCTTTTATTTTCTTGATTTTTTTTCCCAGTGACAGTTGCCTCTGGTTGGGTGTGTCCCTCTAGTGGCAGTCATTGCTCCAAATGACACTCCCTTTCCAGGTTCTGATCATCATTCTTTTAGAGCCTATCAGCCATTCTATTGTTTCTAACCTCTAGTTCCTTGACTAGCCCTTGAGATTCTATTAAATCCCACCTCTCGCAAATAGTCTCTTTGAAAAGAAACAGTCATCAAATTATTCTAATTTGCCAGGGCAAGGTGGCTCATGCCTGTAATCCCAGCACTTTGGGAGGTGGATGAAAGAGGATTGCCTAGAGCCCACGGGTTTGAGACCTGCCCAGGCAACTTGGCAAGCCCTCATCTCTACAATAAATCAAAAACTAGCCGGCTGTGGTAGCATGCGCCTGTAGTTCCAGCTACTTGGAAGGCTGATAGTGGAAGGATCACCGGAGCCCAGCAGGTCGAGGCTGCGGTGGCCGGGAGTATGCCACTGCACTCCAGTCTGGGCAACAGAGACTCCAACGCAAAAAAAAAAAATCAATTTTCTAAGATTAAGTAACTCACATCACAAAACTCATGAAATCATTTGCTCCACAATATCATTATCCAAAGTGGCTCAACAACTACGGTACTATATGGTACTGAGTCCATTCTAAGTTCAGAAAAGTCAGAGTTGGTATGTCTAGCCTCCTCCGATGCACTTCTTTCTCTCTTTCAGGGCTCACAGGGAGGAACATGAATCTAACTGGTTTCAATATCTTCATGAATTGGTCTAATATACTGCCAGGAATAGATGCGTTTTAAAAGAGGACTCCTGGATAAAAGGAGGAAGCTCTAAAGGATATTTGATCTCATCTATTCTGAACAAGATGAAGTCTAATTGTCCTGCAACTTTGTTTGGAACATATCACCCAGAGCAGAATTTGAAAGTCCTTGTTTCGCTTTTTGTGTGTGTGTGCAAGTGTTCAGGACTTTTCAAAATGTTAAAACACATGTCAAGGAGCGCTTAGTTCTCAGACTTGAAAGTACAAGAAATACCTAATCATTGCTGGTTGTTTTATAGTATACCTGAAAAATCATTAACATTGCCTCTCTTTTTATCACTTGCCTCTGATCAGCACTGCCTCCTCAGCCACACTTAAAATGAAAGAAATTAAGTAAACAACTGTTAGCAATCAGGGGACCCTAAAATAGCAGGTGATCTGCAGCAGGTTAAACAGAAACGAACACACATGCAAATCATTCAAATTTTGTACCTGGCAAATAAGGCTTACAATTTATCCTTTGACTGACTTAATTATTTGAAAAAAATCTAGTTTTCTGTGCCACAAATATAGATGCTAGTTCTGTCTTGCAGTCAAGTTTCTCACATGAAAGTCATGTTAATCTTATGATTACCGCACCTAAAAATTAACATTTCCTAACAAAAAACTAAAATGGTTTCCACTAGTGTTTGTGGAGTTAAAAAAGATTGTCCTCCTTCTTTCCCCTCTGGTTGAAATCAGTTGATTTTAGTCTACTAACTGAGTGTTTTTGGTGTGCTAGGCAACTGTTTAATGCAAGAGTGTGCCAACAGAGACAAACCAAGTCCCTGTCCAAGGTTGGGAGTGGGGGAAGGGCATAGACAATAAACATGTAAACAAAGTTTCTGCTCTTTACCTATTTTCTCATTAAGGGCCTCACTTCCTTTAACCCTGGAGCAACCTAAGGCAGCCTAGTAAGGAATGGAGAAGAATAAAAATCTAGGCAGGGAATAGAAAAGGCACCAGCCTTTCCTTCTGCAAGATTCCCCTCTGGAAGTCTTGCTCTGTTGAAATGGACAAGATTTATTTATTTACTTATTTATTTATTTTTTGAGTTGGAGTCTCACTCTGTCGCCCAGACTGGAGTGCAGTGGCCGCTCTTGGCCACCGCAGCCTCGACCTGCTGAGCTCCGGTGATCCTTCCGCCTCAGCCTTCCAAGTAGCTGGAACTACAGGCATGCGCTACCACGCCCGGCTCATTTTGGTTTATTGTAGAGATGAGGTCTCGCCAAGTTGCCCAGGCGGGTCTTGAACCCGCGGACTCAGGCAATCCACTCACCTCAGCCTCCCAACGGCACAGGATTACAGACTGAGCCACCGAGCCCGGCGACAAGATTTCATTTTAAATAAAGTTCTTGAATGAGATCCTTGTCATTTGAACAAAAATGGAGAGCAACCGAAAGGGCTGAGGAAACCTGTTGGAAATTCCATCTAGGGCAGGAAAGTTTTATTCTCACAGAGCAGGTCAAAATGAATAGGAAGGAAAAAAAAATGCATTTGTTGTCTGATTACACCCAGAAGTCCCAATTATTCAATAAAATATTTCCAGAATAATATTTCAGAATAAAGGATGTTCTTACTGTAGATGAGAGTCATCTCAACCAGAGCAAAATTAAAGGAATTTTGCCTAAAAGGGATAGGAGAAAGGTTAAGAAGGGAATTCTTAAATAATTTTAGATTATAAAGTATTAACAACTTATCTTTTGATTGTTATTGGAATGGAAAATCTAAAATATCAAATATTTAACATGAAAATTCTTAACTTTTTTTTTTTTTTTTTTTTTAGTTAGAGTCTCACTCTCGCCCTGGCTAGAGTGTAGTGGCGTGCTCACAACCACTGCAGCCTCTACCTGCTGGGCTCAGTGATCCTCCTTCCTCAGCCTTCCAAGTAGTTGGAACTACAGGCGCGTGCTACCACACCTGGCTAATTTTTTGATTTATTGTGGGAATGAGGTCTCACCAAGTTGCCCGGGCTGGTCACAAACCCCGTGGGCTCAAGCAATCCTCTCACCTCGACCTCCCAAAGTGCTAGGATTACAGGCGTGAGCCACCATGCCTGGCCAATTCTTAACTATTTTTTAAGAAAAATTATTTGATTGTACAGAATCAAATTTGCTTAACTTGAGATATTTTTCATAAATATTTTGAGGAATATTCACAATAAATTAAAATGTCAACTTGTCATAAGATTGGAATGATTGAAATGTAAATGGAATTATCAGTAACCTGTTTGCATCAAAATCTACCAATTCCCAAGACTGACCATTTTATTTTTGTATTAGCACTTAAAAATCAATACTGTGGAAAAATCATGAAGGATTTAATTCATAAATGAATGAATGAATGAATGAATAAATAAATAAACAAACATATAAACGAACAGATAAATAATACAATTTCAGGAACTAAGGGCTATAAAGGCAATACAATCAGGTAATATGGTAGAAGTTTCCTGAGGTATGGTGTGGCTACTTGGTGACATTTGAGTTGACAACTGAAGACTGGGAAGGAAGCGGCCGTATGACAATCTGGAGAAAGAGCTCTGCCAGCAAAGAAAGAGTAAGTGCAAAGGACCTGGGGTAGAAATGAGTCTCTCATGCATTTGAGGGCAGTGAAGCTAGGCAGAGTAAGAGGCAAGGCTTGGAAGGAGATGAGGAGATGAGGCTGAGCAAGAGGCAGGGTGAGAGAGGCAGTGCCAGATCAAAGAATGGTATGAAACAGGAAGCTGGGAAGTGACACGATCTAATTTGGATTTTGCAGATAACTCTGGCTACTTTGTGGGGAATGGATTGTAGGAGGTCAAACACAGAAGTGAGGAGACCAGGGAGGAGATAATGGTAGAAGTCCAAGTGACAGACACTGGTGGATTGGCCTAGGGTTTTAGCAACAGGTCACTGCTTGTCCTTGTGACACCTTTATGAAAATTGGAAAAAGGCTCCTCTTCTCATTAGGTGCCCTGAATAGAAGATGGATTCATGTGAGTTGTGAAGAAAAGAGAGATATCAAGAATGACTCAAGTTTGCACCTCAAAAACTGGGTGGAGAGTAAGGGAATTAGTAATTTCGTTTTGATCATTTTCACCTGAGGACTATGACATTTTCCCATGTAGTGGGTGTGCCCATGTTACAATGTGAAAACTCAGTGGCATTCACCACACTGATGTTGGCTTCCTTTCTGCTGGCACTAGGAAAGTTACACTGATGTAACAAAGATAACATTTGTGTACTTATCTTCCCAGTAAGTTCTTGTCCCCGTGGCTCCCCCTCCCACCGGGTCAATGGTATACATTGAGTCACAGGGAGAAAAAACTCAGCCAGATGGTAAGCCATTCCTTAGCATAGAATTTCAAAATGCGATTTTTTGGAAAGCTCATAGCAAGACAATAGTTTGAAATCAAGTACTTGTGATTAACAAAAGCTAGACTTTGTTGGAAAAAAAAATGTATTGTATACACCAATGAGACAGAAGTTGGAGGACTGTCCCTGAACAGATCATAGATAGAGCTGAGAAGAACATCGGATATGATGTCAGAGTCATTCTCCCATGACTGGAAAGGAAGATAAATGTTTAAGCAGCAGGCAGGAAGTTGGGAGATTTAGAGAGTATGAGCACAGGGTTGCCCTAGAAGCAAAAGAGGTGCATACCCTGCTTTCTGTTTGGAACTAGGGCAACTACAGGGAAAGGAAAATGCTATGGTTAGACAATGACAGGCCCTGAGATAGTGCTTTCTGTTCCTGGGGCCTGTGCGTGGTCTGTAGGAGATCCGGTGGCAAAATTACAAAGGCTTTCAAGATGAATGGACTGGAAGAGACCTGGCCTTGGGCCAAGAAGGTGCAGGGCTTAAGGTCTTTATCACTGGGGACCATGTTAGGGACCGTGGTTGTCAGTAGCTAAAAAATCAACGCTTGCCCCAAGGCTAGAGAGAACAATTTCCTCACCAAAGGTGGTTGGGAGGGCCTGGAGAATGGCAGACAGACTTCCCTTGCACCTGGACTACACCTTGGGAAAGAGAAAAGAGAGAGGAGAATCCTTGGATGAGGGAGATATCTAGAAAGACTGATTGATTTTCCAAGGGAGACGGCTTTAAACCTAAAGAGACCGAGATCTCTTTAATTGGCAATATCAAGTGTTTTCCACCTACGTCAGGCATGAGGACTTTCCAGTAAGAATTCATTGTAGACAATAAGGTAACTGTTTTTTTGTATATCTGATGTTTAGTGGGTATATTTTAACCCTGCTACATTAGGAAGGTCTGTATTGTTACCAAATAAAGAGAACTCAGCTTGATGTACCCCTATCTATAATGGAGAGAGGGGGAGAAAGGAGAGGGGAGGGAAAAAATGTATTCTGTCAACAGTGTTTGCTCTCAGGGAGGGTAACTGTGGGACAGAGAAGGGAGAAAGACACATTTTTCACTGTACATTTTCTGTTGCTTTTGCATTTGTGCCACATGCATGCATTAACTATTAAAAAAATAAAGTGGGAAAAATAAACGTTTGAAATTTTTAAAAATGCAGATGCATAAAATCTGATATTCATTGCTTGACAATTAACATGAAATGCCTTTCATCTCACTAGAATCTTTTTTTAAAACAATTTCTTTATTAGAGTTGTGGGGTACAAGTGAGGATTTACTACATAAGTTGTTTGTATGCAGGTACAGTTTGGGCTTCTACCTGGTCCTCTCTCCCCCCATTAGTACCAGGCACCCAATGTGATGCCATGTGCCCCCCTCCCTCCCTTCTCTCTTCCTTCTTCCCCTAACAGTGACCAACTTCTGCAGGTCCCACCCTTGTATCTGTATGACCAGTTATCAGGACCCACTTATGAGTGAGAGCATGCTGTATTCAGTTCTGTGTTTCTGTGATAGTTCACTTAGCCTGATGCACCAGAATCTTTGAGCCACTTCTCCTCAGTTTAACTTGTGGTCGGTCATTCCTTTCACTTGCTGATGTTGAGATCGTAAGCTGTCTTGCCTCTCCATCTAGCCCATTACCCTTCTGTGCTTTGTACTCCAAACACAGTACCACACATTCTCTAAGTAGACTATCCTATAGTTCTACAGGGGTAAACAATCCCACTGACCCATTCAGTCTTGCATGCCATCCTGGATTGAGGTGTGGGAAGGATTAATAATGGTTTTTTGTCCCCACGGTGGTTGTTTCCACCCCTTCGGCATCACATAGTAATGAAGAAGTACTGGAAAGAACTTAGGTACTAGAATCAAACTCTCTAGGGCTTACTTCTGCCCGCTTCTAGCCTTAGGTCCTTGGGCGAGTCTCAAGTTTCTTTTTCTATACATTGGAGTAATACAAACCTCATTGGGTTATTCCGGCACTAGAACTGTTCTGATTACTCTCAATACCCCCAGTCCAAGAGAACAGGCAGACTAATTTTTGTAAAATCTTGCATCCAGACAAACACAGCATACCTAGTCTCCCTATTTTCCTTGGTTTCTATCCAAGACATAAGCCTCTTCATTCATCTATCATATCCCTTACTCTCATTAATATCCTTTCCTGTATTTCACTCCCTTGACTCAATTTCCCTCTGCTTCTCTTTTATGAATCCATGTTTTCATTTGTAGGCATCGGGAACCTCAAGTCTAACTGCTTTAAACATTAAGGGGATTTATGACTAAAGTAACTGAACATTCAGCGGTGGCAAGGAACTTGGGGTTGGTTGCAGTTTAGACTTATCAAGAACTCTGCTTCTTTCTGTCTTTCCACTTCACCACCCTCAGTGTCAACTCCATTCTGGAACTGGCTCTCCTAGTAGTTTTATAGGTTGGATGTCAGCAGTAACTGGGCCTACATGCTTCTCTATTATGACCTGAGGGACTGAGAAGGAGTGCCTTCAACCATCAAACAAAAATCCTGACCTTTCATTAGTTGGAACAGCCTGAATCAATCATGGTGACTAGGGAAATGCCATGTGCTAATTTGCTTAACTCTGAACTAAACTGTCCACCCCTGAGCCAATCAGTGACAAGGGAGTTGGAATTATCATGATTAATTTAGACCAGTGATTCTCAACTGGGAGCAGTACTGCTTCCGTAAGAGTATTTGGAAATGTTGCTATGCCTGGGAGTGCTGCCACATTTAGTGGGAGAGGAGGGCCAAGAACCTCAAAGGTCTTGTAATGCATAGGACAGTCCTATATAATGAAAAATTGGCCTGCCCAAAATGCCAGTAGCACCCCTGTGAAATGCCAATAGTGTGTCCTGAGGCTTAGATCATCAGGGCACACCCCTGAAGCTGGGATTCAGCTTTCCCTAAAGTATATGTCATACTGGAGCAGGATGAATAACTGAACAAAAATGACCAGACCACCCAGTTCCTTCCCAATCTTTGTTGGCTCTCTTCTATCTTTACTTAGATCCCTACTCAGGTAATTATCTATCACTTTATCCTCTTGACAATATCATTTACTTCCTGTTGTGTACCTACTCAGATAAACCCTACTGTGGCAGTGATTGAAGAAAAGAAATTTTTAATCTGTGGAATGCAAGCCCCCTTTAAATTATCAGACTCAGAGAGGCTTTAAAATGTGACATCAGTCACATTCCACCTTTCCCACCCCCATCCTGAGCTCAGTAATCATTTCAAAGCTGCCTGCTATGTGGACTCTAGACTATAAATTAGTCTAACAATGTCTATCCTTTCAAAGAACCAGCTTTTTGTTTCGTTGGTTTTTTGTATTATCTTTTTGTCTTCTATGTCCCCAATTTGGGCTTTTATTTTGGTGATCTGGATTCTTCTGGTGAAGTTAGCGTTTTGGTAGTCTTGCTTTTCCAGCTTCCTTGGGTGATTTGTTAGGCTGTTAACTTGTGATCTTTCCATTTTCTTCACGTGTATTCGTAGAGATATGAATTCCCCTCTTAGTACTGATTTCATGGCATCCCAGAGGTTTTGGTAAGATATTTCTTTATTTGTATTTGTTTCCAGGTATCTTTTAATCTCTGTTTTGATTTCCATGTTGATCCAGGAGTTGCTTAGCATCATGCTGTTTAGTGTTCATGTTTTTGTGGGAACTTTGTTAGTGTTGATATTTATTTTTATTCCACTGTGGTTTGAGAAGGTGCACGGCAGGATTTCAATCTTATGAAATTTGTTTATGCTTGATTTATGGCCAAGGATGTGGTCGATCTTAGACTACCATGTGGTGATGAGTAGAATGTATATTCTGTAGTTGTTGGGTGGAGTGTTCTATAGGTACCAATTAATCTAAAATGTCGTATGCTGGACATCATACACATACCTTATAGTTCAACAACATATAGCTAATCACTAATCAATGCTATTTCTGTAAACTAACAAGAATTTCTGGTAAACAGCTTTTGTAATCACATTCTCTTCTGATTAGTCCTTATTTCTGTAAAACCTCGAACCTTTGCTTCCTTTGTTTTCTGGAGTGCTTCCCAGTGTTTACCATGCCACTGTCCTCAACCTTAGCCTAAATAAACTCTCTGTCTATATTAATTGTGCCTCAGTTTCTTTTTTTAGGTCAACATATCTGTCATATGTGATCCCCCAACCACCAAGTATTCCCTCTCGGACTTGACACTCAGTATCAGCATGAACCTATTGTGTTCTTCTGACTCCAGAGGATTCACTGGGTACAAAGAGCAAGACCTAAATCCAGAAGTCCCTTTCTTTTCAGGTGAGGTCTAGACTTTATTTGGGCTGTTTTATTTCAAACCCCTTCTTTCCTTTAAGAGCAAGAGCAAGCCTCATCATAACTATGCATCAGGTGAAGAATTCTTCAAAGATCTTCTGCTTTTTCCACCTCTGCTTCACAGCAAGAAGGTTCAGGAAATCTGGCAGTGGTGGCTTCATTATTTTTGGCCTAAAATTACATAGCATGTTTTCGAAATTGTGGCTGCTTCCTAGAGTTTGTAATTCAGACTTAAAAATTTTTTGCAACAAATTCCTTTCAATTTTAAATCACAAGTTGCATGAAGACAAGTTCTCTCGCTCTGAAGTTGAGATTAGATAATATATTTTTAAAGAGTGCTCTCTTTTAACTGCCCCCTCCCCCAAACTCTTTAACTGCTCAAACTACCTGCTGGATTGCAAGAAATAAAAGACATTCCACCCTTTCCCTGGACTTTCTCAATCCCTTGGAGACATAAATCACTCTTAACCTAGAATCATGAGATCTAAAAATTTGGAAAGAAGACCTTTGTTTCTTATAAAGGGTTGTAGACTACAGGCTGGCTACCCTGAAGGCTAGGAAATGTAGAATCTGGCAGAAACTGAAAGCAGGCACTCTGAAGGAGGAAAGCTGAGATAAGAATTTATGTTGAATGGGTTAGCAAAGTATACACATTCAACAAATTGATGCACTAATGAAGGATAATTAATGAATTAATGAAGGATAAAAAGCAGGGTGACACTGCTCTTTCCTCTGCCTGCCTGATGGCAGGACAGGTTATAGGAGGAGCTATAAATACTCATGGGGGCAGGGTGCACGCATGCATAGTAAGCAAACATGCCATGCTCACTTTGGGGTGGTGACTTAACATAATAAATTAAGTAAAATTAGGCTCTACACATCAAAAGGTGAAATGCAGGACACAGAGACACCTTGGGTACAGTCTCCATTACCTGGCCAGACCTAGTTTATTGTTGGTGGTCTCTTACTAAGAAGGAATGTTGGTCAGCTGCTGTGTCAAAACCACAAAAAGGGAGGGCGGTCTGGCGGTGAGGCACCAGGCAGTTGGTTGAAATCAACAGTGGAGCAAGTCTTTTGAAAGAGCTGGTTTCTGTTTCACTCTTTGGAAAGAAAGTCTGATGGTGGTTAGCGAGGGGTGGGGGGTTTATGATGAGGCGTGCTCAACCTTCAGTCTCATCTGGCCAGGAACTCAGTTTTTAAGGTTTCTCTGGTGTCCCTTGGCCAAAAGGGAGTCCGTTCAGTTTGTTGGGGGTCTTATTTTTATTTCTCATTACTATGTCTTTGAAACATTAACAACCAGAGAATTAGCTAAGCAGTATTCCAGTTGAGATCAGATTTGAAACAGTACTTAAGACTCACCATGAAGTTCGTTTCTTTGGTAAATACCTTTAGCTCAGGAGGGAGACATTTATAATAAATTAACTTGAATTATTTGTTTTAAATTATTTGTATGACTCTTGACCTTTTATTTGGGGCATCCACCTGCAGTCCTTTCTATTAAAGGAAACCAAAACATTCCTCTCTCAAATACTGACGCTTGATGAACCAATGAAGGATAAAAAGCAGGGCGACACTGCTCTTTCCTCTGTCTGCCTGATGACAAGACAGCAGTTTATGAAGATTTTTTTCTGCTCTCCCCTCTGCCTTTTCCCACCTACAGATAGGCCCCTTTACAATGCTTGTTTATCAGCTCAGAGAATGTTGTCAGAGGATATAGGAACAGAATTTACTCTTGCCATTAATGTACCTTCCCATGTTTTCCCATCTTTTGACACTACCTGTTTTATCTACTGTTTCTTTCAATTGTCCACCTGATCTTTGTGCATAGACGGTAAGCAGACTTTAGAAAATATGGCCTGACAAATTTTGCTAGCCACTTGAGGCTAGCAAAACTTCTTGAAGCTGTCTTTGAGAGAGGTCTAGATCCTGGAAGGGTTGAAATTTTTGCTCCTTCTTGGAGACTTTGGTTAAAGTCACAAAGAGACTCCTGGTTATGGTCTCATGCAAGTCTATTTGTGCTTATTTTGAGTCATTTGAGCAGGGTTATTTTTTATTTAAAATTTTGGTTTATATTTAGAATATATAAGGGGGAACCCCAAAAAACTGGAATTTATTTATAAAAAATTGTGTATTTATTCTTACATGTTTAAACTTCAGCCACTTTCAAAATATTCTCTGTTTGATGCAATACACCTATTGAGCTTCCTTTTCCACTACTCAAAACAGTTTTTGAATTTGTCAATTTTGATGCCTTTGAATGCTCCTGCAGTTTTTTGTTTCACCTCTTTCACATTGGCAATTTGTTTCCCTTTGAGGACTTTTTTTGTCTTGGGAAACAAAAAAAGTCGATTGAGTTGAGATCAGGTGAATAGGGAGGGTGAGGTGTAGGGGTTATGTTGTTTTTGGTCAAAAACTGCTGAACATTCAGCCTGGTGTGGGCAGGTATGTTGTCATGGTGGAAGAAACAGTCACCTGTTTGCCACAGTTAGAATGTTTCTTACACAAATCATGACCAAGACCTTACAGAGTTTTAGAGAACAAGGAAGCAAGTTTACATTTCTAAACACAGAGAAAATTTAAGCCTTTTCCAAAAGGCCAATTACGTTTTACATTTTCCTTGGCAACCTTCTCAAAATTTCCAGATAAAAACTTTGGTTGATCGTTTGATCTGGAGGAACAAATTCCAACTGTAATACAAGAGGCCCACCCTCCAAAGATAATTTTGGGTTTTTCTGGGTCCCCCTTATAATAGGAACTTTTTTGTTGTTTTACTTATTTAGCTTTTTCTCTTAGACTAAATGAAACCATCAGAAGGAAAGAGTTTATTAAAACATTTCAGCTGGCCGGGCTCGGTGGTTCAGCCTGTAATCCCAGTGCTTTGGGAGGCAGAGGTGAGTGGATTGCCTGAGCCTGCGGGTTCGAGACCTACCCGGGCAACTTGGCAAGACCTCATCTCTACAATAAATAAAAAATTATCCAGGCGTGGTAGCACGCGCCTGTAGTTCCAGCTACCTGGAAGGCTGAGGTGGAAGGATCGCCGGAGTCCAGCAGGTCGAGGCTGCGGTGGCCGGGAGCGGCCACTGCACTCCAGTCTGGGTGACAGAGTGAGACTCCAACTCAAAACAAACAAACAAACAAATAAAAAACAAAAACAAAAAACATTTCAGCTGAGTGCAGTAGCTCACGCCTGTAATCCCAGCAATTTGGGAGGCAGAGACAAGAGGATTGCCTGAGCCCAGGGGTTCAGGACCAGCCTGGGCAACTTGGTGAGACATTGTCTCTACAATAAACCAAAAAATTAGCTGGGTGTGATGGTGCGCTCTTGTAGTTTTAGCTACTTGGAAAGCTGGGGTGGAAGGATTGCCTGAATTCAGCAGGTCGAGGCTGTGGTAGCCGTGAAGCCTTGGTGACAGAGTGAGACTTTGACTCAAAAACAAGAACAAAACATTTCAAAGACAGTTTTAAATAGTTGTTTAAATTATTAACCAATAATAAACAAATATGCCCCACTGTCAAAAATCCTTGATGTGAGTTTCAGAAAGGAACTTTCCCACCCAAAAGAATGTTTGCTATTTGCCTGGCTAAAACCTGATAAAAAGATTTTTAAGAGCTCTATAGTCAACAGTTGACTTAACTAAAGGCTGATGTTTAGGCTATGTATGAATACATATACATTTTCTGAGGCCTCTGGTCTCTCTATAAATCTTTTTAGTCAACAGAGTTCTTTTCTTCTTAAATCCTTGCTAACTATATGTACTCTGCTTGCTTCTTTTCTTGTTGATATGATTTTTGCCAAGGAAAATGTAAACTTAATTGGCCTTTTGGAAAAGGCTTAAATTTTCTCTGTGTTTAGAGATGTAAATTTGCTTCCTTGTTCTCTAAAACTCTGTAAAGTCTTTGGCTGCATGAGACAGACTAACTTGTTCAATTTACAAAGGTACAGTTTGAATCCAACTGTCCTTTTAAACTAATGAGTTTTACTTATCTCATGGCTAAAATGTTAAAATCAAATCTATCAAATCTTTACTTATCTATATTGTTATGTATACCTTGTAAATGTCTACCTGTGTAAATTTATAAGTCAATTTGGTATCATTGTCTACATGATACCAAATTGACTCATAAATACATGAGTACCCATAAATTAATAAGCCCAAATGCTTTACAAGTTTACATGACTTCAATGACTCTTTTGGTAAGACTAGTTTAATATTGTTTGTTTAATAAAAGCATCTATGGTTTCTGAGTTACCAAGAAAATATACATGTATTTAACTTTATGGTTTCTGCTTTTATGATACTTGGCTAACATAATATAAAAAGGGTTAAAGAAAATTTAACTTGAGATGATGGCCAGATTTGTCTAGTGTCTCACAAAATTTTCCAAACATAATTGTAGAAAATGAATAAATAAAATAGATGCAAATAAGATAAAAGTTTATAAATGAATTTTTAATAATTATGTTTTATGATATTTTTACTTTAAAAGGTTTTTTTCAAGTATTTTTGGTGACTATTCACTTAGAATTTTATTAAACTAAATTAAATGATGAATATTTATTGAATATCTGAATCATCTCCAAGGTGAGCATGGTGGCTCATGCCTGTAATCCCAACACTTTGGGAGGCTGAGGTGGGAGGAGCGTTTGAGCTGAGCCCAAGAGTTTTAGACGAGCCTAGGAAAGAAAGCAAGACCTTATCTTTACAAAAAAAAATAGCCGGACATGGTGGCATGCATCTGTAGTCCCAGCTATTTGAGAGACTGAAGTGGAAGGATACCCTGAGTACAGGAGGTTGAGGCTGCATTGAACCATGATCATGCCACTGCACTCCAGCCTGGGTGGCAGAATGAGACCCTAAATCAAAATAAAAAAGAAAAATCATCTCCAAACAAGATACAATGCTAAGACGTTAATTACTAATTATGAGTTTAAGCTGAAATACTTTTGACTTATTTCAGGGAAACAAAATATATTTAGATTTCCTGGCAAAAATGTCCTGTTCCACATTTAAAAATTGTTCCACTAGAAAGTCTATGTTTCTTAATTATAAAATGTGTATTCATAAACTGTTGGTATTTGACAGTTAAAAACTGTCACTTCTTAGTTCACTATGAATTCATTATAAATTAAGGTTACTAAGAGTTAAAATTCTGACTATGGTAACTAAAACTAGAGATACAATCTTATATACAGAATATATAAGAAAATTAAGATGGTTTTTGGTAAGGAGGGTTATGAGAAAGATGTGAGGATGCGGTTTTTGTTAAAAGAAAAATAATTTTGCAAAGTTTAGAGGTTATTTATAGGTTTTACTAAATTAAAGGAATAAAAGGTGGAGAGAATGAGATTAATACATTGAATGGATATAGAAAGTTGGGAAAAGAAAGAGAACAGAAAAATTACAAGAGGTTATAAAGGTTTATGGAGATATCTTGTATGGTTTGATTGAGCTCAACTGGATCTGTTTATAAAGTTTTATAAAAATTAACTTTAATGGCTGGGTGCGGTGGCTCAGCCTGTAATCCCAGCACTTTGGGAGGCCGCGGCAAGAGAATTGTCTGAGTGTGAGAGTTTGAGACCAGCCCGGGCAACTTGGTGAGACCTTGTCTCCACAATAAATTTTTTAAAAAATTGCTTTAATATTAACACACTGAAGCAAACAAAGGAAGAAATTGGTTTTCTTTTTTGAACAAGATTTTCATACAGTATTAATAAGAGATAAATATTTTTTATCTTATTTATGCTTACCTTTTGAGTAAACTGCAAAAAAGGAGGGGGAAAAGGAGAGACAGATTCTATTGGTTTCATGCTGTCTTTAATAGATCTTTAGATTAATTGGAAAACTGAGTCTTCTCTCTATCAAAGAATAGAGGTTTTTGCTTTGTGAAGCCTTTGAATTATCACTTTGATTGTATAAGTGTATTATTTTACTGTGACCTGTGATTATACTGGTCAAATGTTTTAAATCTTTCTTGTTTTGATATTACCTGTTTTAAACTTTGGATATTGGACATTCTTACCAAAACCCAATTCTAAATTGGAAATTAAGTATTTTTACCCTCCAACTAACTTTTGGACATTCATAAAAAGGACCCTTAGAAGTCCAAGACAGACCTTTGAAGATTATTTGGTATGTTAAAATCATATGGAAAGCATGGTCGAATAAGAAATAATGTTTAACTTTTTTCAATGTAAGCTTATATAAATGTGTTATTAATATGTGTTCCAAAATTGTACAGGATCTAAAAAAAAATCTGATATGTTTTAGTGTATGTTATCAGTCATAATTTTGATTATGTTAAATTGTATGCCACATAAATAACCAAATTTCCCTGTTAATGGCATTTTTAACCACAGCTGTTGTAAGTCTTTTGTCATCCACAGGCAATTACTGTTTTACTTTAATTCTTTTTGAAAGCATGTCATAATTGGTCACAGTCAAAAATTGGTTGCTTTTTTTTATTTTTATTTTTTGAGTTGGAGTCTCACTATGTTGCCCAGGCTGGAGTGCAATGGCACGCTCATGGCCACCGCAGCCTCAACCTGTTGTACTTAGGCAAGTCTTCTGCCTCAGCCTTCCAAGTAGCTGGAACTACAGGAGCAAGCCACCACACCCAGCTAATTTTTGTGATTTATTGTAGAGATGAGAGCTCACCAAGTTCTTCGGGCTGGTCTCAAATCCCTGGACTCAGGCAATCCCCTCGCCTCGGACTCCCAAAGTGCTGGGATTACAGGCTGATCCACCATGCCCAGCCAAAAATTTGCTTCTTCCTTAAGGAAATTAATGGAAAAGACCCTGACAAGCACTCTGAAATGCAGGTTTCTGATAACTTTGGAAACTGTACCATTGAATTAGGTAAAAATTTCCAGATTCTAATAAAAAATTGACAGGTTCATGAAGATTACTAACCCAACATTAAGCAGGATTAACAGTAATTGGCTGGGCTCGGTAGTTCAGCCTGTAATCCCAGCACTTTGGGAGGCTGAGGGGAGTGGATTGCCTGAGGCTGCGGGTTTGAGACCAGCCCGGGCAACTTGGCGAAACCTCTTCTCTACATTAATAAATAAAAAAATTTAGCCGGGCATGGTAGTGCTTGCCTGTAGTTCTGGCTATTTGGAATTCTGAGGCGGAAGGATCGCTGGAGCCCAGTAGTTCTACGCTGGGGTGGCCATGAGTGTGCCACTGCATTCCAGCCTGGGCAACAGAGTGAGACTCCAATTCAAAAAAAAAAGAATTAACAGTAATTAATTGCACGGGGCTGAACTGACAGGACTGTAGCAATTTTTATGAATTTTTGTTTAAAACTTTGCTGATTCTTCTTCTGTTTTGTTTTCTAGAGTCAAGGAAATTTTTTTCTTTTGAGCTATAGTATAGTTTACAGCAATTGGGTAAAGTATACTTTTGTGAGCAAATCAGAATTCAGAAACTATTTGTGAGTCTTCTTATAGCAATATAGTTATTTGCACAAGGTGAATACATATCTGTTTTCCTTTGTAACAGGTTATAGTAGAGACACTGGTTATTTTATTAAGGCTTTGACTGAAATTATCTTAGATATGACTAATCTGCTTTGAAGGATTGAAGCTGACTCTTTATAAAGCCAACAGACTTGGAAAAAGACTGGCCTATACCTTGTCTACACAGTTTCCTTACGAAGTTCCTGAGTTGTGGCAAGTAAAATACAAGTAATATAGGACTAGTCTGATGGTGAATCCTTGACTTGGCTTCCTGGCATCAAGAGACTTTTAAAAGTCAAATCTGAAATTCCTTATGAAAATGTTCTAGCAATGCCAACTTAAAAGGAGTCTATATGACCAATCACAACTCTTGCTGTACTTTATGTAAATATCAGGCCAAGTAAGACTGAAACTTATTTTACAAATAAGTTGGTTCTACTATGATTTATCTTTGACAGGATTGGGGAACTGGAGAGAGAAAAACTATGTCTCAATAGCACAACTGTTATTAGGTTCTAGTCATGACCATTGTTTTTGAGTTTTTATTATTTACCTACAATTTGGACTGAACACTGAATTATTTTCTGGCTACAAGACTAAAGATGATTCAATAAGCAAAAACGCTATATAAATCAATGACTTGACTGAGGTCTCATTTTTGCCACTCTGAGATTTCATCCCAGTGAGGCTTTGGGGCACTCTTCAAATTTCTTCACTGAAATATCTCCTCCTTCCCCCGATGTGGAACAGGACTGTCTGGGTTGAGCCTTCCTGGTAATGAGGGACACCTTGATACTCAGACTTTGATCACCGATACTTTCAAGAAGAAATAATTTTGGTCAAAACCGAGTAATGAGAAAAAAAACTGAACCTGAAGAATGCAAGCCCTCTTTGATTATCAGGCCCAGAGAGGCATTGACATGTGATAGCAGTCACAGCCTATGCCCCACGGCCTTGAACTAAGTAATAATTTCGAACCTGCATGCTATATGGATTCTATACTGGGTCATCACGAATAGCTATAAATTAATCTAACAATGCCATATCCTGGACACTGTAACTCATACCTTATCATTCAACAGTGTATAGCCAATCACTAATTAGATATTTCTGTAAACCAATGAGAATTCCTGACAAACAACTTCTGTAATTGTCTTCTCCCCTGATTTAAAACTTTGAGCCTCTCTCGTGTTCTCTAGAGCACTTTCCCAGTGTTTCTCATGCGGCGGTCTTCAACCTTGGCCCAAATAAACTCTCTACCTATATTAATTTTTGCCTTAGTTTCTTTCTTTAGGTTGACTGACTCTTAGTATCTCCCAGGGCTCTTCCTTCCTGTTTTCCTTGAAAATGGGACTCAAAAATTTAACAAGACACATGGTCAGCCACAATAAAGACTGTATTTGTCAGTTGCCCTGTGGCTAGACGTGCCATGGGACTAAACTATGATCAATGGATTTAAGCAGAAGCAACATGCCAGGTGCAGTGGCTCACGCCTGTAATCCCAGCACTTTGGGAGGCCAAAGTGGGCAGACTGCTTGAGCCCAGGAGTTTGAGACCAGCCTGGGCAACATAGCAACACCTTGTCTCTAAATCAAATTTAAAATATTAAAAATAGCCAGGCATAGTGATGCACGCCTCTAGTCCCAGCTACTCAAGATGCTGAGGTGGGAGGATTGCCTGAGCCCAGGAGGTCAAGGCTGCCATGAGCTCTGATCATTGTGATCATACCACTGCACTCCAGACTGGGCAACAAAATGAGACCCTAACTAAAAAAAAAAAAAGTAGAAGTGGCATGTGCTCTTCTCCTGGTACTTTCCTGCTGGCAAGAATGCAAACAAAATGGATGGAGCTGGAGAAACCCTATTGGGTCATGACATGAAAGCCAAATCCCGAGGATGGCAAAAAAAAGGAGCTAGAAAGAATCTAGGTTCCTGGCATCACAGAGCTCCATTCTAGCCTTATTCATCTACTTGAATTTGTATGTAAGAGGGCAACTAACTTCTTTCTTAATTAAGCCACTGTTATTTGGGCTTTTCTGTCGTTTGCAGCCAAACAAAACTAATATGATAATATTGGGCCAGTCTAACTGCCTTCAAATCCCAGTATTGGCAGCTATAAATGTTGATGGTCAAATCACATGGCTAAGAAGATTAGTGCCAGAATCAGGTATGTTCTCCAACCTCAGTGTGCCCTCAGTGCTGCCCAGCGGTCTCTCTGATTTTCTCCAGTAGCCACTTCAAGTCTTCTTCATGTTCCTTCAACTTTTCACTTCTCCCACTTCTCTCTCAGCAGTTGACCTTTGCTTATTTCAGAGGGGACATATAAGAAAACATTAGATAGGAACGTCCTCCTTCCACTGCCCACTTCCAAGATTACTGTATTCATTTTCCCCCTTTCCTCCAGTTATGACAATAATTCCTCCCCTGTGCTAAGGGTCCTGTCTTCTTCATCCTACTCAGGGACTGCCCTCTACCCATTATCTTCTTTTATTTTTTATTTTAAAGATGGTGGGGTACAGTTCAGGGTTAGGAATACAAATTACCCACTATCTTATTCCCCTACTCTACAGGCTTCTTCCTTTTAGCTTCAAACATCTTCAAGTAGCTCTCCTCTGCAAAACAAAGAAAAACAGACTTCCTTCAACCCTGCGTCCTTTTCCAGTTTCTCTCTCTCCCTCCCTCTCTCTCTCTCTCTCTCTCTCTTTCACCCTCTCCGTCTCCTTTTCCTCCTCGCCTTAGTTTTTACCTCACTTTTCTGGGTCCACCTCTTAATCCCTAAGGATCTTGTCAGTACCTCTGGAGTATGACTTCTGTTTTTACCACTCCATGAAAATACTGTTGTCAAGGTCACCAACACTTTCCTTGTAGCTAAATCTAATGGACATTTTTCAGTCCTCAACTTATTTTGCTCCTCAGTAATGTGGCACTGTAGACCACCTCTCCTTAAAGCATTCTCTTCTCTTGGTTTCTGTGCCATTTCTCTTATCTCTTCTGGTTTTCTATGTCTTTTCCCCCCAACATCTTTCTCTCAGTCTTTGTTATGGGTTTCTTTTCTTCCACCCTACTCCTTAAATTTTAATCTGTCTGTCTAGGTCATGGTTTCCTAGGAGATCACACTCACTTGTAGGACCTCAGCCTGATAATCTCCAAATCCATATCTCTAAAGCAGATCTCTCTTTGGGACTTCAGATTCAAACATCCAATTGCCAGCGAGACAGCATCATGGATATCTCATAGTGCTCTCAAACTACATTCATCCCTCTCCCCTTTCCTAACCCCTGCTCTTCAGTTATTATAATACAATGAATACACTGCCATCTACCTCTGCCCAAGTCTGTTTCACCGATTCAATCATAAATCCCTGCCAAGTTTACTTTTAAGTATGTTTCAGATCCATCTCTCTCCATTCCCACTGGTAGTTTCCTCATGCAATTCCCTATCATCTCTTACTTGGGCTGTTCTACAACCTTCTGTCTCCCTGCCTCCAGTCTTGCACATT
This sequence comes from Cephalopachus bancanus, assembly GCA_027257055.1. Taxonomy (NCBI): domain Eukaryota; kingdom Metazoa; phylum Chordata; class Mammalia; order Primates; family Tarsiidae; genus Cephalopachus; species Cephalopachus bancanus. Next base: position 1,624,995 of record JAPVLO010000315.1, read on the forward strand.
CATTCTCCATAGAACAACCAGAGTGATCTTTCACAAGTGGAGATTTGATCACATCATAATCTCAACATCTTGACTTGGCTTAAAAAAGCCCTGTCTGGTGTGTCTCCTGCCTGTGTCTTTGGCCTTTTCTCTTGCTGCTCCCCTCTTTTTACTCTTTATGTGGTCACATTGTTTCAGTTTCTCAAACATGTGCTACTGTCTTTTTTTTTTGAGTTGGAGTCTCACTCTGTCACCCAGACTGGAGTGCGGTGGCAGCGTCGACCCGCCAGGCTCCGGTGATCCTTCCGTCTCAGCCTTCCGAGTAGCTGGAGCTACAGGCGTGCGCTACCATGCCCGGCTAAACATATGCTACTCTCTATTGGTACTGAGTCTTTGCATAAGCTGTTCTGTATACTGGGAATCTACTGCCCTCACCGGCTACCCTGTCCCCATCCTTAGCTCCCTCCCTTTTTCTTCAGGTCCCTGATTCCTGTCATTTCCATCTAGAGTGTCTTCTCTACCTCCCAAGTCTGGGTCAGTGCCCCTGCTATGTGTTCTCAATGATCTTTACTTCTGTCATTGCACTTATACCACATTATAATTGCTTATTTACCTTGTAGGGGATTTTCAGCATTGTATGCATAGGGACCATCCTATTTTATTCTTTATAACTCCAGTGCCTCTCATTTAGCTCAAAATATTTTTATTGAATAAATGAAAGCAGGCATTCAGTTTTTTATACACACTTCACTTTCCTAATGGATAAACATGTCTGACTAGTCAGGCAATTAAGGGACATTCAGTGTAATAACCACTCTCATGGTGAGTGAAAAGAAAGAATTCCCCTCTCCAGACATCTTTATTTCGTGTTTTTTTAATCCACGAATTCTGACAGAGCACTACAAACTGTGATGCTTATATAGAGAAAAAGATTAAATTATAATCAGCTCTTGCTTTCCACTTTAAGTTGTCAACAGGCCTCCTTGTTCGAGCTTTTCCCAGGAGCCCCGTAGGACAAGCAGAGAGAAAAGGTTTATCACAACTGTCAGCCAAAACTCTACTTTTCTACTCTACTCAAGTTCCCCTCTCCTATCCTTTGATCTCAAGATTGCAGGAAAATTAAAAATAGGTCTTCAGCACATGAAGGATGAAGGGCCCCAGTTCTAATCTGCTCAAATATTCAGTGAATATTTAACTGACTACATGCAAGACATCATCTTATTTTTCATAATCTCATCAGGTTTTATAAAAGGTCAGACCTTTGTGTCTTGTATTCGACTCGTTCATACAGACTTACCGTCAAGAGAAGGAGGCCTTTACTCTATTGCCAAAGGCTCCCCAGCATTTAAGAATTGGAATAAGCCAGGCATGGTGACACAAGCCTGTAATCCCAGCACTTTGGGAGACTGAGGTGAGAGGATTTCCTGAGCCCAGCAGGTGGAGGCTGCAATGGCCGTGAGTCTGCCACTGCACTCCAGCCTGGGTGACAGGGTGAGACTCCGACTCAAAAAAAAAGAATTATACTAATTTAAGATACTATAAAGAAGATTTTGGTATCTTAGATTATCAGAGAATCTTGCTCTGAGTTTTTTCTTCTCTTTTCTTTTTTTTGGATATAGGGTTTTGTTCTGTTGCCCAGGTTGGAGTGCAGAAGCACAATCATAGCTCACTGCAGCCCCGAACTTCTGGGTGATCCTCCTGCCTCAGTCTCCCAAGTAGCTGGGACTACAGGCACATGTCATCTTGCCCAGCTAGTTAAGATTTAAAAATAAATATTTTTTTGTAGAAGCGAGGCTTGCTATGCTATCCAGGCTGATCTGAGTTATTTTTCTAATCATATTGATCATGATTGCACTATCCACACTCTTTTATCCATTCATTCCAGTGTAAATTAGCCTCTGATAGATGTTTGTGAGATTGCTGGTCATATAATAATTTTTCTCCAGAAGAAATTAGTTAGTCAAGAAAGGGGATAAGATTTTGGATTTATTAACAACTACCTCCAACTCCACTTGAAAGAGAACTGATGATTTGGAATTCCATGGAAAACATGGCATTATCTCGTTAGCACCAATATTTGCTTTCTTAGACACAACACCAGAAAACAAAAAGCAAGTGCTGGCAATTCAGAAGTGCTGTGTTAGCTGGATATGAACCATGTTAACAGAAGCACATAAAGCAGAACCTTAGAAGTCAATGCGCTCCTTTCAGCCAGGAAGATGATGTCACTGCTTACGGTTCCCTTTTGTTTGATGATACTTAGTTTTCTAAATAAAGCTGCCCACCGCCTTTCCACATAGAAAATTTAAAGAAACAAAGTGAATTCTAGTAAATTCTGGGACCTGTGGTTTACAGGTGTACTTACAAGTCAAAGCAAGGGTATTTGGAAATCCAGGTTAATTGATCGGTCGCAATGAGCAACAATAATGACAAAGGTCAAATTAATGTCATATTCTTAAAGTAAAATGTACATATCTTAAAGTAAAATGTACATTATGTCAATTATTTTGCTCACGTCCCACCCATTTTGTAGTACATTTCACTGGTAAGCAGACTTAATTCATCATAATGAAAGAGTGCATGAAAAGGTTACGATCAACTTTCTATCTGAATTCCCATTATAACAAAACATTTTTGCAGATCAAAAAGATGCTTAAACTGGTGTCACAGGTCAACATATACATAAATTCCAATACAAGCTAATAGGCACAGGTTCTTGGAGTTTGTAATTATGAAATTTGAGATGTTGTGTCATTGCTCTGTATTCTGTCCTCATAGGCTATACCCTTTCAGAAGTGTTTCAGTTACAAATAACTTGGATTATCCTATTAGCTATTGTCTAAAAAGTTCCTTGGACTGAGGATATCTTTATAAATTCATTTCATTTGCTCTGCTTTTGTTGTATCTCAAAGAGGCTACAGAGCTCCCCATAGGAAGAGGCTCTGAGACCACCTGCTATTACAAGTCTAATTCCACACATGGGACCAACATCAATGATGCAAGGAACAAAATTAGTCAGAAAAAGTATTAATTCGTTGATATCAAATGGTTGAATTATTTTGTCCCTATCACATAACAGATAATGAGATTAATGGCCACAGAGCCAAGGAGTTAAAAATAAAAGTATGTTATAAGATTATAGGAAATGCTTGCTTCAGTACAACTGGATCCTCCCCCAAAGGCAGACTGCCTATCTTGGTATTTTCTAACTCCCTTCACTAAGGCCTTAATTTATTTAAAATAAATAACTGCCCATTGTTAACTAGCTGATTAAAAAAAAAAAGAAAGGACTGGTATCTGAGTCCAGACTGAATTAAGGCTTGGACTCATGCCTTGTCTGAAACATTCCTTGTATTTGAGCAATTCCACCCAGATAACATTTTCAATGGTCCTTCTGTATTTAAAGAGGAATTAAAATGCTTTGGTAAATAAATATGGCCATATTTAAAGTCAGTAGCAATACTGAAACCATAAAAGCGCCTTCCAACAAACTCTTGATTGTTAACTCTCACTCTAAAAATTCTATAGCATATACCAAAGCAGTAAAACACTCTTTTAATGTTTCTCTGCAAAAAGTCACATCCCAAGAGTGATATCTTTGACTTTCATCATGGGACAAGTATCAGTTCACAGTTATATAATATTACCTCTGCAACAAGATACCAAATTTGCATCGTATACTTGATTCAGGGTCCCTGCCATGGTTGAGTTCTTTGAATCAAATCCATTGAAAAATAGAACCAACATTTGCATTCATGTGATATGACTAATGTAGAAGTGACACTAATAAACTTATTAGAATTATACACGCAAGTGGCCCTTTTTCTTTCAAACTAGTTATCTTGAGAAGCTATACTTATCCCAAAATTTGGAGGGGGGGGGAGGGAGAAAGGGAGGGAGGGTGAGAGAGAAAGAGTAAGGGGGGACAGGGAGGGAGAAAGGGAGGGAGGGAGAGAGAGAAAGAGTAAGGGGGGACAGGGAGGGAGGAAGGGAGGTAGAAGGGAAGAAAGGAGGGAGGTGGAGACAGAGAGAATCGCCTCTCTCCAAAAACTGCCTGTTATCCCCTTCCCAACCCCCATGCAGACTCAGGCATCCTAACAGGTTATCAAGCTCCACAGTGGAAAAATTCCTTCTACTGCCCCTCGGTAGCTGCCACCTGAGCCCATCCTTGATCTGGGAGCTCCTGGCTGTATGGGAACCTCTCTTTCTCTTGTCCATGTATACCAGCCAGTTCAACTCCTGTCTCTCTACTTACGAATCTGTTGCTCATGACGTGTGTGTGTGTGTGTGTGTGTGTGTGTGTGTGTGTGTGTGTGTGTGTGTGTAGAGATGAGATGAGGTCTTGCTATGTTGCCTAGGCTGGTCTTGAACTCCTGGGCTCAAGCAATCCTCCTACCTCGTACAGGTTACCATTATTTAGCCATATTGTGAGTTGAGAAAATTTTGTTTAGTTGCTTGACAATGTAGTAATTTTAACTTTTTTTTTTTTCAGGGGAGAGTGTGAATGCAGTCCCCCACTACCATAGATTATGCAGTCGAGTTTCCCACATTTGGGGAAACTGCAGGGGTCAGCACATCCGGAGTGCAATGGATAAGCCTCGCCCTGGGAAAACCACCTTCATGATCATGGTATCTTCCCTGAAACATTACTATCTCCATTTCAAATAACTTATTTTCCAAAGATCATTTGACAAATAAGTCAATTGAAAGTGGGGTATCTGAATGTACTGTATTCCTGCAGAGCTATGGCATACAAAATAACTATCCTAACTTCACAGTACAATAGAAAAGTAAAGTCAGTCTTGTCTTGGAGTACTTATATGTTTGCTTAGTGATTTTTAGTGATTTATATAGAATACCAGTGGGCTGTAAGTGAAACAATCTTACAACTCTTGTTTCTATCTGTCATTTCTAAAGTAGGCAGCCTTTTAGTGACGTGAAATCTGAAGCAGACTGTCCCCTACATTTGGGAACCATTGTTCACATGACAACAAAAGCTGATATTGTCACTCTAGACACTTGTAATGTAAAAACAAAAATGTAAAGTGCAATATACTTAACTCTGCTTCAACAAACAAAACATGAGAATATAACTGAGTCTTGGTGACTCAGGCTTATGATAATCAAGAGTATGAGGGCAGACACAGGGGACTGAGGTTCGAATATCAGGTCTTCAGTCAGTGATCCGTTCACCTAGGTCTTCATTTCCTCCTCTGTGGCTTGATTGCCAAGATTCCCTCTAGTTTATATTTTGTTAGCTTTATTATGTTATACGGTAATATAACACAACTTCAAGTACATCTAAGGAGGTAATCTTAATATTGGCTGCCGTGAATATTTGGATGACATCTTTTTTGTCATAATTGATATTTCTTCTTTTTTCTTCAGAATATATATTTTTTTGTTCTCTTTGGCACCATCCATGGGTTTTCTTCTTGTTGCCCTGTCAACCTTTCAGTGAATACCATTTTCTAAAGAATCGCCATCTTTCCCTTGTCTCCTTTTCAGCCAATGAAAACAAATTTTCGAATCAAGTAAATAGCTTGTAACCTTCATTCTTTTGGCTATTTTTTTAATGCTTCTACTCATAACAAAATAACTAAGAAAATAAATAAAAAGTTTGGTAGCTTCAAGGTTAGAGTTCTCTTGTTTTTCTCCAATCATCCAAGAAATAGTTTTTGAGCCTCTACCAGGTGCCAGGAACCATGATACTCATTCACCAACTTGCAAAAGAATTCCTTCAATGTGTCCCATCATTAAAATGGGGAAGCAGCAAAATGTGGTGGCTGTAGACACACAAATTGGGTGAGAATTCCAAAGTTCAAATTCTGAGTTCTCCAGTTACAAGCCATGTGAACCTTGGGCAAGCTACATTGCTGTGGCTGGTTTCCATTGTAAATGGAAATAATAGAGTTGTTTTGAGTTTCAAATAATATGTCGTATTTTTTTTTTTTTGAGTTAGCGTTTCACTCTATCACCCAGGTTGGAGTGCAGTGGCACACACGTTCACAGCCACCCCAGCATCGACGTGCTGGGCTCAGGTGATCCTTCCACCTCAACCTTCCACGTAGCCAGAACTATAGGCACGCACTATCATGTCCGGCTAATTTTTAAAAATTTTTATTGTAGAGATGAGGTCTCACCAAGGTGCCCAGGCTGTTCTCGAACCCGTGGGCTTAGGCAATCCCCTCTCCCCGGCTTCCCAAAGTGCTGGGATTACAGCTTAAGCCACCGTGCCCAGCTTGCCATATTCTTAGTATGATGCATTTAGAACAGTGCTTGACACATAGCTCAGCTCAAATGTTAGCTGAGGAATAATTTTATGCTGTGGCTTAACTTTAACATGCATAGCTAGGTTCCTAGTCTAAAGAATTCAGTATTCCCATCACATCATCTAATACAACGTATGGACATGATACTTCACAATAATTACCAGGAAAACTCTAGATCTTATTTACTGTTTTCTGCTGACCATTATCAGGTGTAGGCATATTTCCTTCAGGGAAACTGGATATTAAAATCTGGACTTATAAAATAGGTTCAAGAATTCCGTTTTAAGTACTTGAATATGCAGAGAGAAACTTTAAAGACAAAACACAACTTGTGCTCTGCCATAGTCAAAAAGGATTTAAAACAGCAAAATATTAAGATTCGGGCAAACTAAAGACTTTAAAAAAAGAAAAAAAGTCAACAGCCAAGTATAAAAGTGTGAATGGATGAGGAGAAAGAAAAAACTCTATCAGAACTCTTTGGTTAAAGGTGAAAACAGGTGGTGAAAACAGAACTTCATTTCCTCAGAGGGCAGCCATTTCCTCAGAGGGCAGCCAAAGCAGAGAGAAACAGGAGAGGTGTCCCAGCTCTCTATTTCAATAAAAGGAAGTCCACCAGTAATCACAAGAAACAGTTTTTGTTTGTGTCTAAGCTAGCATGGGGTAGAGAGCACTGACCATAAGGGATGAAAATGCTGATAGCACAGTGGTTCAACGAAAAAGTGGCGATATCTAACTTTGGCAAGTATCTTGTCTAATAGGATCCTTAGTCTGATGTCCAAGACTAGGTTCCTGATTCCACCACCAGTGTACCTCTCCCCCTAAATTGTTGCTCCCATGTCTCCACTAAATGGCAAGTCCACGCTTCCAGTTGCTGAGGCTGATTGAAATTCTTAATTCCTTTTTTTCTTTCACATCCCATAGCAAATGCTGTCCGCTCTCCCTTTGAAACACATACAGAATCGGATCACTTTTCAAACCACCTTCACTGCCATCACCTTGATCCAAGTCACCATCCTCTATCCCCAGGATTACTATAACGTTTCCCCCAATCTAACCTATTAAAATTCTATTAAGATAGACCAGATCATGACACTCTCCTGCTCAAAACCCTCCAATAGTCCCATCTGACTCAGAAAAAAGCCAAGAGTCCCAGGAGGCCCTCCATAATCTAGTTTCATTCCCATCTCCCACTTAACCTCTGTCATTTTGCTTCTTTGATCTTACCTACTACTCTTCCCCTTTTCGCACCACCTGGCCACAATGGCCTCTTTGCTATCACAGAAATATTACAGGCACACTTCTACTTTGGGGTGCTTGCAGTGACTGTTCTGCTTAAAAGCAAATCTTCTCTTAAGTGGCTACTCCTTTCACCTTTCGGCTCCATCAGATCCCCTCCCACCCCAGCATACAACATTCTGCAACTCTCTTTTCTATTTTATTTGTCCCTCAGCACAGCACACTCTCATGTTGTATTTTTTAACTTTTTCTTGCTCATTTCTATTTTTCCCATTAAAATACAACATCATGAAAGCAGGAATCTTTTCTTTCTTCTTCCCTGCTCCATCATCCAGTTTAGGATAGGACTTGGTGCACAGAGGGTACACAGAATTCTGTTGTAAGAATAAGTAGGTACAATTTGAGGATAAGGCATTAAAGCATATTTATGTAAGAGTAATTCTGAAAGCGAGGGTGGGAGATGGAATACTGGAGTTTGGTGATGCAGAGTTTTGCTGATCTGGTTTGCAACAGAGGTGAATGCCTAGAGCATAAGGAGAAAAATAAATTGTGGGTCTATTAACCAGTGCTCTCTAAAGTGGGGTAGCACAAGATAATCCATTGCAGTGAGGGGCCAAAGTGTTAGAATTGTGTTTACCTTATAAACTTAAAGACATAATGAACAGATTTTCACAGGTACCTTCTGCATGTGTCAGCACATCATGCATTATTCGTGGTTTTTGATTCTTGAGGTATCCAGAGGGAAGAGTGGAGTGGGAATACTCAAATGTTAGGTGTAATTATATAGTTACATTATTACCATTATTTATTCCCACTCTGCTTTCCATGTACTAGAAGACTTTTCTATGAGGGAAGTAAGCAAGTACAGCTGCAAGAGGATAACCTACTGAAAGAACACCCATGTCTAGATGTCTGCCCTTCATTTTTTGCTTCATGACCCTAATGTTTTAGATGAAGAGAAATTTAAATCCTGTACAAATTAAGGAATTTTAAATATAAAGACTGCTTTGACAAAAGAGTTAAGCTCAAAAGATAATCTTTCTTGAGAGTGTACGTAGGAGATCTAAACACAACTTTTTCTCCTTCTTGGCTGGAATACTGACATTCCCTTAATACAACTAAGTCAAAGTGTTCCATTAGGTCCTGGAAAGACGACAGAACCAATACTCAAAATGCTTGAAAAGAAAACACCCAATGACTTAAATAGCTTGAGTTTTCAAAACTTGAATTTGATAGAAAATGAAGCAAATTTTTCCCAGCTGCTAGGAGGAAATTTTGGGAAGAACGTGAAACTTTTATGGTCACCAAGGCACTGTGTTAATAGTCTAGTATGCAACTTGCAAAGAGCCTAGCAGGGTTTAGCTTGGAAAAGGCCTTCAATTATTCAACCACTAACAAAGTTCCTTTATTAATAACCAAGTGATGCTTTCCAAAGAGAACCATTTAATGTGCTACATTAAATGCAAGCTCTTCATCTATTTTAAATGAACATTTTTGGAATGTGGAATAGATTTGTCCAGTTTTCACATCTGGTCTCCCATTCTTGTTTATGCAAAAATGAACTCACAGAGACAAACTCAAATATCTATTTTGAAAAGTATTTACTTAGTTTGAATAAATTAATGGCAAATAAAAATTAAGCTACAATATATAGCCTGGAAAGAAATGACTAGAACAAATACAACACAGGATTCGATTTCCTTGCATTAGTCACAAAGCATGTGACAATCTAGAAAACTTCAAAATCAATTAGATTTCTTTGAAAAAGGGGCAACAGCAGTTACTGATACATCACAACTAATAAACTTATAATACAGGTTTCCTGACATGCATTTCCTGAGTGAACCCAAATTATCATTTTTAAAAACAAGGACATTTTGACAGTTGAAGTAAAATAAAATAGTTCATGGCTTCTTAAGCAACAAATTTTGTTTTTTTAAAATCAAAAGAAAATTCAGAACAGTGTTGTAATAGGATAAATTAAAGCTATGCTACCACATACAAAAATTTGCTACAGTCAATTAAGTATTATACAACTTCTTAAACAAAAGGAAAACAAATCAAAAGATCAAAAAAAAAAGATATTGTCTAATCTAAACGTGTACTGGTTTCTACAAGTGCCAAAAAGGGTTTGATGTAGTGCAACTGTCTATCCTTTTTTTTGCAGTGTATCTTTAAAAGGGTGGGGGAGGGGAGAGAAGAAGAAATTTGTTCTTGCTTCCGAAAGCAAAGAATATATTGAAATTAGAGAATAAACAGACCATGCAGTGTGTCCCTCCACTCTGCTGTCATTGGTGCTCACCTGCCAACCAAATATTTACTTGAGTCACACCACAGCAACTCAGGATTCAAGCTCACAGTTAAGGCTGGTCTGCTGGATTAAAAAATGGGGCACTATTGTCATTCAACCCTTTATATCTCTAGATTTCCCAATGCCTGGATAAGGCCAAATACAGATTAATTAAGCATTTCTTTCTCTAAAAGTAAATCAAGTCACTCTCCTTTCCTGCTAATTTATGTTTTTTCCTATGGGAATGCTTTTTTTTTCTAGAAACAGTGAACAGATGAACCACAGTTTATATCCAAAAAATAAACTTGCCAAATGTTGTTGATACTAAAAACAGATTAGTTATCATGGGAGAAAAATAGATAATCTAGATTAAATTGCATATTCAAAGGAGCATATAAAATGTTTCTTAGCATTAAGTTTTTTGTTATAGTACTACACTCGAGAGAAACATTGAGGAAAAAAATCTTTCCTGATTATCTTCAATGTGGTTAAAAAAACACTTTTTACACAATAGTAATTAACATGAATTTGGTTTTACAAAGTACTCTAATTTACCAAATTCCATATTTAGATGGGGATGGGAGAGAAACTCTCTTGTTTTCCTTTCTAACTTTGCAAATCCTTGAGCTATGTGCTCACTAAGCTACCATTCACACCAAGAGTGTGACACTGTCATTACCATGCTACTCTATCAAGAACATTCTAAGATATTTTCTATAATAAAGATAAATAGAAAAAAGTTAATATACATGTTGCTGTATTTTACAATGTTTGCAACAAACTGTAAACTAACATAGTTTGAACCAACAGTACCCTCAGTTATACAAAACAATTTTCAACACTGAGGATGGGTGATTCAAAAACACTAAAAGGAAGGCATCAAATTAGACTATGTCTTTTTCTCCTCAAAATATATTTTCAAAACTGAGAATTCAGAAGACTGGTACTTGCAGAAATTTCTTTGCTTGAGTTTCCCAGATTTTTTGCACAGAAATTGCTACTATTTATTATAAATGTTTTAAAAAATTCTTCATCTTAATGCAAATGGCCAGAGCAGAAAAACTGACATGGACAACAGGTTCGGAAACCCAACTCACTTAGCTTATAAATTTATAATGCAGTCCTGGAGGACAACTGTCTGTTAGTCTAGAGGTCCTTGGAAAATAAGTCTGATGTAGCCTTGTTCGCCAGCCAACTGATGTGCACAAAAGGGACAGGCTGCATGAAAAGTATGAGTACCATGAGGAAGCGGGATCTGAGACCAATAGGCAGTTGTCTTTTCTGAACACACATGCCCACATGGGCTAAATGCATGGGTTGGAGGGCCGGCGTCCACATAAAATCCAGCTTCACATCCAAGCCACAGAGGAACATAGGGACCAACAGACCTACACATAGGACATTCACGATCTTTTCCGTCACGTTCTTCTTTGTTTCCCCAGTTATGATAGCCATGTACATGGCCGCAGTTTAGATACACCCACGGTTGTTTTTCATCTACAACATCTTTCCTCTTCATACTAGGAAATGCTAGTGTGTTGAACCCTACAGGGCACTGAGGTCGCGCTGCATTGATTTCCTGTCTTAAAGCTTCTAAATGTTTCACTGTAGGAGTGTGGGAAAGGCCTTCTGCAGTACGCCACAGCAATGTTGCACCACAGAGGTCAATTAATGAGCCATCTTGTAACTGATTGGTTTCAATTTCCACCTAGAGGAGACAAGAATCAAAATACACATTCACCACTCTGGTTTGTATTTTTACATAAGAATTTTGGTCTTAAGTACTCCTTACTCAAGAAATGAGATTTCCTAGGGTTGTCACTAAATATTTAAGAAACTGATGGCAGTCATGTTAAGTTTAAGAATCAAGGATAAAATATCAAAAAGCAACATATCTCTTTAGCTTTATAGTAAAGACAACTTATGATTAAGACATTTTTAATTAGGTAAATATGGTCAAAGATACACAAACACAAGTAGAAAAGATCAGAGTGCTATTTAATTTATAAAAGTTTATGTGTTAAAATATATTAATATATAATATGGCAGAAAAATAAACTTCCAGTTTACTAAATGAAACATTACAATACTATTCTCTAGTAAAGTAATTGGTAGTTACTGTCTGACTGTCAGACAGTACTCTGTGTTGGCAATAGATTTATGAGTTTTTTGTAATATATGTAATGTATACAGCCCAATACATCTTATGTGTTTATTGTGGCTAAATAAGAAGATATAATTCAGTATTTACCATCTTTCCTCTCTGCTGAGCTGATCTAGTTTCACGCAAGCTAAATACATTTCCACACACTGATATTTCTCTCCATATTCCAGGTTTGGAGTCTTCTGTGAAACCATTGCGTGGATGCATCACAAGAACACCATTGGTGGTCAAGCCATCCATCTGCCCATCTGATGTCTTCCATTTGGCAGCCTTTTCCTAGTAGAAATAATAGTAGTGAGCTTCCAATTATTTGTAATTTAGACATGGAAGCTGGTATAAAAGAAAGCACTTTTTAGAAAAAAAGTTTTTTACCCCAAGAAAGATGTTTTTTGATGAATCAAATCCTGCAGCATAAATCCGTGCTGTAAAGGGAGGATTCCGTTCACATATAATTCTACAGGCAAATCTTGATATAGTGCTTTGTACTGACTGTGTATCAGAATTACTTTGACTTCCAGGAACTGTGTCAGTTACTACAAAATCAATGGGACTTTCAGTCGACCGACCAATCTAAGGGAAAAAAGAAATACCTATAAACCTATTCAAAGAACATAGTGGAAAATGCATTCAAGGGCACAATAAGGAGAAAGCATTAAGCCTCTGAAATTTCTAAAGTTTAAACTTATCATACTTAACTTTGGGGGCATCTATACCCTTGAAAATGAATCTGTCAGACTTTCTCTGGTGTAGTAATCACTTAGAGCACAGCATTAAGTAGGAACTTACAGCAATATATGAAACCCTTAGGGAATGAAGAGTTCAGGACGGCTGAGATTTCTAGATGGCTGCAGACTTTAATTTAACCCTTTTGAATGTAGGTTTTTTCCTCTTTACAGATACTCAAAGAGAAACTCTATCTTCTTTAACAGTATATAATGAACATATAAGTAAATCTTTTATGATGACTCCAGGCTATTACACTGTGAATACCAATTATATTAAGCTAAAATGCAGTAGTGTCTTCAGACACTGTAAGAGGTGTATAAGACCACTTATTCTTATGTTAAAGGCTTGTATAGCCTTGCTTTGGGGTCTTTTGTATACTTCACAGACTTTTTTCTGTTTCTTTTCTATCAGGTTGTCAGCAATCATTCCTTGCTTTTGGTTATGCCTGTTTCTAGCAACAAATCCCTCTTCTAGTTATTCTTATTTGCTATGGGTTGAGAATCAAATAACCAACTTCAAAAGCTTTTTGGGAGCAAAGAAAAGTTGCAGTGCATGAACTCAGTGGCTTTTGTTTTATATATGTCCTTTTTATTTTCTTCCTAGTTCTTGGCCTATATTTCAGAGAGTCAAGGTTTCTAGACAAGAGTCCTAGATGGGTGAAGTATCAGAAAATTAAAAACATCTTCAGAGGTACTAGTTAGTAAATAAACTAATTTCATTTTGAAAGTTGAAAAGAAAAAAGAAAATCGGTGGACTAGATGGCAAAAGTGTCACATAGTTTTAAAAATTTAGAAATGATCAGCTCGTTTGTAATTTGTTATAAAGTAGTATCATAAAATTGAAGAATGTGGGTACTGAGAAGAATGTGGATAACTTTACAAAGATAATGACTCTTAAAAGTCATTCTTCCCAGTTGAGCCTTAAGAGTTCCTCATATCGGTACACTTTTGGTAAAACTCTCTAGTGTTTTTGTCCAATCATGACATATAAAGTCTTTATATTTAATTTGGATAGTTTTAGGGGGAAATTGATTGGCTAACAAATATAAGATTGGATATTCCTTTTATTTTTAAGATAATGATATCCAAAGAAAATGGTCTCAGACCTTTCAAATGAAAACTATTCCTAAAAATAAAAAGGCTCTTTAAGAGCCAGAAGAGGTCATTGCCTTACTAGACTATGGTATGGCTATGTGCTCTTTGAGCTATGGCTGTTGCCATGTTTCCTGGCTTTGGCCCTGTTCCCTGCCTTGAATCTCCTCTCTCTCTCTAGTTTACTTTTTAAGTAAGCTATATTTTCCAATCAGAAAAAAAAAAAAAAAAAAAAGAGCCGAAAGATATAAGCCAAGGATTGAACTGAGAAGCGGCACTTATTTGGAAGAGAAGACCGTTCCAAAGAGATGATATTTGATCTGAGTCTTGGAGAAAAAGATTTAAGACGTCAAATTAATATTGGTAATGATAGTGAGAAGGAAGAAACTCCCTAAAGAGAAAAAAACCTACATGAATATAATCAAATGCCAAAACATGATTGTATATTAAGATAAACGTTAGTGAAGGACAAAATTATGAACTTTGCAGCAAACTGGATGGATGTAGAGTCTGTAATATTGAATGATCTATCACAGAAACAAAGAACTGAGTACCACATGTTCTCACTCATAAGTGGACTTTGAACAATTATCATAATACTTTAAGAAAGGGATTGGCAGTAGTGGGAAACTGCCAGAGGAGGGGAGGGGCACACCTCATCAACAAGGGTACCTGTACAATGAATATTTGAATACCTAACCCTGAATCGTACCCCACATCTTTAAAATAAAATATTTTTTAAAAAAGATAAACTTTAGTGATGCTTCCTCTTTCTGACTGTTAGCATTATCTTTAAAAATACAGATCTTATCATGTCACTCTCCTCCATCCCCATGAGACTTAATAGTTCCGAACAGTTTACTCAAGTTTCTGTTTCTTATTTCTGATAATAGTTAGAAACTGACTCAGGATCTGCTTCCCATCTACCAACCCAGCCTAATTTCTTGCTATTTCTGTAGACAAAGTAAACTGTAGCTACATGTAGCTTATTCATCAGTCTTTTACCATACTGTGTACTTCTGTGCCATCTCTTCTTCCAGAATGCTTTTCTAACAGTTGGCAAAAACCCTACTCAATCTGGTAAAGATCTACTTAAAGAAGTCACTACGGGAAAGTCTTTTCTCCATCCTTCTTCAAACCAATCAAAAGCCTGTACTTCACATTTAGAAAACCTGTAGAGCACCTAGGCATGTAATCAACTCGCAATGTCTCCCTTATTTACTTCATAGTGCCAAGCAATGCATAGTTAGAACTGGAATATCTGATGGATTGAACAACAGGTGTTATTGTTCAGTTTAGAGGGTAGATAATCCCAGAATGTTTATAATACAAGTTCCTCAAAGACTGCCTAGTTCCTCAGAGTAGCTTCTGATATATCTTAGGCTTTTTGATGCAGAAATATTTGGATTTTCCAAAGGGTACAATTTACGACACTGGGCAAAATTCTCTATGAAAACAAGAAAATGAAAAATGTTGTAATTTATTAAGACCTTTATTAGATGGTAAAAACACTGTTCTAGAATTCAGGATGCCTAGTTTAATCCTAATTTTGCCCCAAGTAATTCTATAATCTTTAACCCACAAGAGTTCAGTTAATTTCATCTACAAAAGGTAAGGGGTAAACAAGTAAATAAATACAAGGTACTTTCTGAAGCTAAAATTCTGGTCTGTGATCAAACATTTTGGTGGATTTTTTTTTTTTTAAGTGATAAGGTTTTGCTATGTTGCCCAGGCAGGTTTCAAACTCCTGAGCTCAAGCAATCCTCCTGCCTTAGCCTCTGAGCAGCTGGGTCTAAAGGCTTAGTAGCACCTTGATTTAAAACAGCTAAGCTTGTTCATTTTAACAGTTTGTTGCCAAAATAAAATGTGGAAAATCATCCTAAGCTTTGTGTTAAGTTTTCCTTGGATCTAAACATTCATCTTCATTAAAGATGTTATTTATGTATTTATTTTTGGCAGAAGTGAGGAAGACATTAAAAAATACCCATATTATAATATTAACTACAGAAATATTTTGCTATCAATTAAAATTTAGTATATTTTTGGACATTTTCACACTTAGCCTTGTAAAATTAAAAAAAGAAAAGGTCATTGGGGCAATAATTATAAGAGCAACATTATCAGGCAATCTGTATCCTACTTAAGTTTGTTTTTTAAAAGCTCAAGGCTTTAGCAAACCCAATATTAAGTGAGAAGATATCAATAATTTTGCTTGCATTTTTGTGTTCGACTGTCCTACAGTCTATCAGTTTATAAGAACATAAGCAGTGAATTGGGACAAAAAGTGAGAGAAATTTTTTTTATTGCTTTGACCAAATATGTGCTGAGAAAAAAGTTCTACTACACATGTATGACATGAATAGTTAGAAACTATCTGAACTTTTTGTTGCGTAGGGAGAGAGGCGGGAGGTAGTGGCAAAAAAAAAGTCATGAATGTGAGCAGAATATTTCTTGGTTTCTTTGGATTTTTATAGCTAACATTCACTAAGTGTCTACTAGGTACCTGACATAGTACTGAGTACCTTACATGCACTAACTCATTTAAGCCTCTTAACACTCATGAGCTATTCTATTACCTGCCCTTTACAGAGGAGGGAACTGAGGGATAGAGTAGCTAGGTAATATTTACCAGGAATTCTGAATCCATGGTCCATCTCAACCATGTCACAATGACTTCTGTATATGAGGTTTAGAAATCAATATATATTTTAATAAAATACAGTATAAAAATATAATGACCACAGCAAAAGCCACCAACAACACATTTTTAACTTTGTTTTTTAAGAAAAAAAATTTCTGAAGTTATAATACCTGAAACATATCAGTGTTGCTATCATGAGTATATTCAACCACCACTGTCTGGGCCCGAGATAAAGTATATGATATGCTATGCTGGTCCTTGTTGCTTATTGCCTAAGGATAGAAGGGTTAAAAGCAAAAATTAGTAGGCAGGTTAATCAAATTGTCAGATAATCTTTTCACTAAAAAAGAGAAATTTATAAAATATATGACATATTTATGTATTTTCCCCCTGAAACTTAGAGAAGAGGCTAATGATAACTCTTATATAACCTCATCTGTGACAGAAGTTTCTCAGGTTGTGTAGGTATAGAAGACTATTTAGAAGCAGTTGCAGAGTAAAAACATAATTTCATTTTATCAAAACAGTATAAAATCCAGGTATCTCTTATTATTTGAAATTATAAAATAATGAAAACCAAATCCCACGTAGCAACAGAAAACAATATTCAGTCTGCTCTGATAAGAAGAAAATACACAATGTTGCAAGAGGAATCTTATTTTTAAAAAGTCATTTAAAGAGTTATAAAGTTCACCAATAAGCAGAGTTAATTGGTTTTCTAACCATTTTGTGACTCTACAGATGACAAGTGTTGGCCATATGCTGGGCTAAATACAGAAAAATTCACAGAATTAAGCATTACCAAAGGGAAAGGATATAATGCTAATGACTGTACTTCTGACTTATCCAAACTGAAAACACTGCTAAAAAGAACTTTTCACAGTTTTGTTTTTGGGTGTTTTCTATGTATATGAGTTGAAGATAATATCAAAGGGGAGAAAAAAATCTAGCCCCATCCACAAAGGAAGTAGAAACAGGCAGTGTAAAAGGAAAACAGATACAAAGACCCAAGAGAGTGATTATACACAACAAAGAAGCTAAGTGAAAAAAATGTTTCTTTTCTTTTTTTTAAATTTATTTTTATTTTAAAGATGTGGGGTACAATTCAGGATTAGGTAGCTAAGTGGTCATCATATAGGTAAAGTTTGGGACTTCTTTTGGTCCCTACTTCGCCTGGCTTGAGACCAGGTACCTTATTAATGTTATTTGCCCTCCCCCTCCCCAGCAGTTTCCCGGCTACCGCCAATCCTTTCTTATAATGTCATGACAAGCCGGGCTCGTGGCTCAGCCTGTAATCCCGCGCCTTTGGGAGGCCGAGGTGAGTGGATTGCCTGAGCCTGCGGGTTCGCGACCTGCCTGGGCAGCGAGACCTCATCTCTACAATAAATCAAAAAATCAGCCAGGCATGGTAGCGCATGCCTGTAATTCCAGCTACTCGGAAGGCTGAGGCGGAAGGATCGCCGGAGCCCAGCAGGTGAGGCTGCGGTGGCTGGGAGCGGCCACTGCACTCCAGTCTGGGCAGCAGAGTGAGACTCCAACTCAAAAAAAAAAAAATAATAATAATATTATGATAAAGGTTCAGGGTCCGCTTAAGAATGAGATCATGGCCGGGCTCGGTGGCTCAGACTGTAATTCCAGCACTTTGGGAGGCCGAAGTGAGTGGACTGCCTGAGACTGTGGGTTCGAGACCTGCCTAGGCAACTTGGTGAGACCACATCTCTACAATAAATCAAAAATCAGCAAGGTATGGTAGTAATTCTGGCTGCTTGGAAGGCTGACCGAGTGAGACTCCAACCCCCGCCCCAAGAAAGAGTGAGATCATGTGATACTCAGTTGTTTGTTTCTGTGACAGATCACTCAGTATGATATACTCTAAATCCATCCAAGTTGCTGTGAAGTCCAAATGTTTGCCCTTCTTTATGGCTGCACAATATTATATCGTGTATATGTACTACATTTTAAAAATCCAGTCCACTTTCAATGATCAGCATGGTTGGTTCCATGTTTTTGCTATTGTGAATAGAGCTACAGTAAACATGCATGTGCTGGTATCTTTTTTATAGAATGACTTGATTTCCTGCTGGGTCGTAAGGAAGATCGATTTTTAGATCTTTTAGGAACTGCTACACTGTTTTCCATAGAGGTTGTACTAGTTTACACTGTCACCAAAAGTGTAGAAACATTCCTTTTTTCCCGCATGCTCTCCAGCATCTGTTGTCTTTTTTAGTTATTGATGACAGTCATCCTGACTGGAGCTAGGTGGTATTTCAGTGTGGTTTTAATTTGCATTTCTTTGATGATTAGTGAGGCTGAGCATTTTTTCATGTATCTATTGGCTGCTCGTGTATCTTCTTTTGAGAAGTGTCTATTCGTATCTTTTGCCCATTTTTAATAGGGTTGTTTTGTTTTTTTTCCCTTTTGGCACGTTTGAGTTCCTTGTAGATCCTGAATGTTAGGGTTTTGTCAGATATATAGTTGGAAATTATTTTTTCCCATTCTATGGTCCCTCTCCCCACTCTCTTGATGGTTGCTTTTGCTTTGCAGAAGTTTTTTAGTTTGATAAGGCTCCATTTGTCTATCTTATCTCTTATGGCATGGGCATTTGGGATTTTGATCAGGAATTGGTTGCCTATTCCCATTTCTGGAAGGGCGTCTCCTGTGTTTTCTAAGATTTTTATAGTTTGAGATTTTATGTTTAGGTCTTTGATCCACTTAGAGTTTATTTTTGTGTATGGTGATAGGTAGGGTTCTGTTTCAGTCTTCTGCATGTGATCAGTCAGTTTTCCCAGCACCATTTACTGAATAGGTTCTCCTCTCCCCAGTGGTTGTTGGTGGGGGCTTTGTTGAAGATGAGTTGGTTGAGAAATTGAGATTTTGCTTCCAGAATCTCTATCCTGTTCCATTGGTCTATATGCCTGCTCCTCTACCAATACCAGGCTGTTTTGATTATTGTAGCCTTATAGTAAAGTCTGGAAGTGTGACATCTCCTGCCTTGTTTCTTTTGCTAAGGATTGTTTTGGCTATTTGTGATCTTTTATGTTTCCATATGAATTTCTGTGTTGTTCTTTAAAAGAATGGTTCCCTTCCCCCTCCTTTTTTTTTTTGAATCAGAGTCTCACTCTGTTGCCCAGGCTGGAGTGCAGTGGCACACTGATGGCCACTGCAGCCTCGACCTGCTGGGCTCAGGTGATTCTTGTCTCAGCCTTCCAAGTAGCTGGGACCACAGGCATGCGCCACCACGCCCAGCAATTTTTTTTTTTTTTTTTAATAGTAGAGACGAGGTCTTGCCAAGTTGCCCAGGCTGGTCTCAAATCCCTGGGTTCGGGCAATCCTCTTGCCTCAGCCTCTCAAAGTGCTGGGATTACAGGCTTGAGCCACGCCACCAGGTCTAAAAAATGTTTCTTAATTAGAAGTTTGGAATCATAAACTTTTACTTGGTTGTAATTTGCAGCTAATCTGCAATAGATAAAGCCTTAAAACAACAGCTTTAAGATTAATTAAGACTGTCAAATTTCAAATATACAAAAAGGATACACCAACACCTGGGTACTAACTACCCAGCATAATGATGCTGCTTGCTTCTGATTTTTTAAAAAAGATATTAAACTACAGATAAAATTGAGGCTGTTCAAGTCCCTCCCTATTCTCCTTTCTCCACAGAGTATCTAATTTCAAGCATGTGATATAGATACGTGTTGTTAATTTTTTTTACCATACATTTATATTCATAAACATATCATTGCTTTTTTTTGAGTCCAAGTCTCACTCTGCTGCCCAGGCTGGAGTTCAGTGGCATGATCATAGATCATAGCAGCCTTGACCTCCTGGGCTCCGGTGATCTTTCTGCCTCAGCCTCCGAGTAGCTGAGACTATAGGTGTACGCCATCACATCTGGCTAATTTTTTATTTTTTGTAGAGACGAGGCCTCACTGTGTTGCCTAGGCTGGTCTTGCCTTATCCTCTCTAAGTGTTGGGATTACTGGCATGAGTCACTGTGCCCAGCCTAGGTTCTAAAATCTACAATTTAACTTAGCATTAAACAACTGACTTTTCTTAAGGAAAAAAACCAAAAACTTTTTTTGGGAGGACCAGGTCTCCCCATGTTACCCAGGCTGAAGTACAGTGACTGTTTAAGGCAGGATAATAGTGCACTATAGTTTTAAACTCCTGAGCTCAAGTGACACTCCTGCCTCAGTCTCTGGAGGAGCTGGGACGACAGGCATGTGCCACTGTGCTTAGTTCAACTGACTCTTCAATAAAATAATTATTCAGTATTTTGAAAATTAATTCTTAATGGCCAAAGAGATTTAGACAACACTAGCTTTTGTGCATTCTGAGACTGTAATCTTTGTTTTTTTAGCTAGTAAACCTATTCTCAGATTGGGAATAAAAACTATGTCAAATTTGAGTCTCATTAGACCAGAAGGCAGGGTTTTAACCACTCATCCCAGATGACTGCCAGACTAAACAATTTTCTTCATGACCTCACTAATACATTTCTCCAAAATTTAAAGAGGAGTCAGTCTTTGATCCCTAAGATTCTTGTGTGGTAAAGCTGAAAAGGAGATAGCAATGAAAACATGAGAGCATGGCAGGGTAGAAATGGGGAAAAAAGTACAGAATATGATATTATATGTAGGGATTAGAAATATTTTCCCTGAGAGTGGTTTTCAACCAGTTGTCTAAGGGGCATCTGAAAATATTTAAGTGCATTTTCTGATTATTACAAGGATGCGAGGCATCCAGTGGCCAGGGAACCTAAGTATTAAATGTCTTATAATATGTAGGACAGTCCTGCACAATGAAGAACTGGCACTGTCCAAAGTGTAAAGAGCACTCCTGTGGGGAAAAACTGTAAGAAGCCCTTCAGATGGGATCAATAAGTGGTTTATTTCTACAGCCTTCTTTGCACATCCATTCTCTCCAAAGGAGCAAAAAGAAACACCTAAAAAGAAACTTCCTTTTCGACACTCACTGGCTCCCAAATAGTAATTGAGGAGTCCTAGTCAAGGCTTAAGGACTCTGTTTTACACACCAGACTGGATATAAAGCAAAGCTGAAAATCCAACTCACTTCATAGACTGAAACTGCAACCTACAATAGGGCATCTCGTGCCAATTTTTACTGTCTATCGTTTATTTAACTTACAAAGATATACCTCAGATGGTATAATATTAGTGTACATCCTAGGGCTACTTAGCTAAAGATCCAAGTACTTCTATAAGTCACAGATCTCTCTGTAATTTTTCTTATTTGCTCATCATAATCTCAAGTTCAGTCTGTGTTATACAATTGGAATAGAGGAATTCACAGAAAATGTAAAGATCTGAAGTTCCCCTACTTGTCTGTCATTCTAGGAAAAGTCCAAGTGTCCTGAAATGGTGGTCTAGCTTCTGGAGATTTTGTTAGAAAGGGCCAAAAGCATTAAATAGGCCAGGCTCGGTGTCTCAGTCTGTAATCCCAGCACTTTGGGAGGCCGAGGCAAGTGGATTGCTTGAGCCCACAGGTTTGAGATAGCCCAGGCAACTTGGCGAGACCTCGTCTCTACAATAAATAAAAAAAATTAGCCAGGTGTGATAGCATGTGCCTGTAGCTCTGGCTACTTGGAAGGTTGAGGCAGAAGGATCGCCAGAGTCCAGCAGGTTGACGCTGGGGTGGCCATGAGTGTGTCATGGCACTCCAGCCTGGGTGACAGAGTGAAACTCCAGCTAAAAAAAAAAAAAAGAAAAAGAAAAAGAAAAAAGCAGCAGCATTAAATAAATCATGGGTTTGAGAAGTTATATCGTAGAAACATATGGGTACTGCTTTCATAGCTTTGACTCAATTTAATAATGATTGAGGTCTACTTTGTACAAGGCTTATGCTAAAACATGAAAATCATAAACTAAAAATAAACAAAACATGAAAATACACATAATCTTAGGTAAAGACCCTTAGTTAAAAAAATAACCTCATTCAAAATGCTTCTGATACCTGAATACACATATTATACACCACACTCCTTATCCAGGCGAGGCCCCCCTAGTAACAGGGTGGGAACTCTACTTCTCAAGGCACACAGTTGCACAATTCCAAATACTACATAGGCCCTGGCCCCACCCCCACCTCTTTTAATAAGGAAAGGGAATGTTTCTTTGTAATTTCCACCCACTGATCCTGGTTTGTCATGAAAATAAATCCAATTCCCCTCCATATGGCAGCTCTTCAAATACCATGTCTCCAAAGCCTCTTCTCCAATCCAAACAAAAGGAAATTTCTGAAATAGAAATGTGAGGGGAATCTAGAGAATATAAACAACACATAAAAGCCTTTCATATTCTCCAAGTAATTTACTTAGTTTTTTATTTATTTTTATTTTTTTACCTTTGCAGCCTGAGGAGTACAAGCAATATGTACAGTGCTGGGCTTCACCCCATTTGCCTTAGGTCTTTTAAACAAAGCAAACCTGCTTTTCCTTCTTCCTCTATCGCCATTTGGGAGAGACCCATTATACCTGATGAGGGGAAAAAAGTGTAGGTGATCTCTTGTAAGAACTGTACAATTATAAAACAAATGTTTTACTTTGCCTTGAAGAATCAATTGCCAATTAATTATCTATTAGCCCACTATAATGATCTCAAATTCCTTTTAGCAATTACTGATCTCCAGAACAGCAGCTTGGGTGTGAAACAAAATGAGATTCTTTCTGGCTACACTACAAGGCACAGAGAAGTAACTTTTGGATTATACATAGGTTTGAGTTATCTATATTTTTTCCTCCCTCTTTTATTGAAGATAATCAAGAACTGATGAATAGTATATCTGACTTAGACTTATTCTTTTTTTAAGGTTTGCATGTGCTAATACACCATTCAAAAAGTACATTATGAATTGTTAAAACAGAATCTCCTTCAATTGGGAACCAAACACTTTAAATTGCTAAACTTTTGAAGTGAGGAATTTTTTTTTTTTTTGAGTTGGAGTCTCACTCTGTCACCCAGACTAGAGTGTAGTGGCCGCTCCCAGCCACTGCAGCCTTGACCTGCTGGGCCCCAGCAATCCTTCCGCCTCAGCCTTCCAAGTAGCCGGAATTACAGGCATGCGCTACCACACCCGGCTGATTTTTTTGATTTATTGTAGAGATGAGGTCTCGCTGCCCAGGCGGGTCTCGAACCCACGGGCTCAGGCAATCCACTCACCTCAGCCTCCCAAAGGCGCAGGATTACAGGTTGAGCCACCGAGCCCGGCGAAATGAGGAATTTTTAGACTTGTTTATTAAGTTTCAGTTACCTGAATGTACACATTCACTTTCACATTACATTAGCAGAACTGGTTCAACTGACATGTCTGCTAAGTAATAGTTAAGCATACTTTTGTTGTTCTGATCTTATGACCATTTCTCCATAATAACATACATATGCCCTGAAAGTAAGCAAAGACTGAACCAATAGGAAAAATGTTAAAAACGAAACAAAAATGTTTGGGTGTTTACTACATACCAGGCATTATTGACTTCTATCCCATTTATCATCTCACTTAATCTGTCCTCACAAAAACTCTGCAAGGTTGGCATCACTGTTCCCATTTTTACAAGTTAGGAAACAGGCTCAGAGGAATTGTTTTCTGAAGGTCACACATGTGACACTGGCAAAGCCAGAATTTGAATCCAAGTATGTTCGTCATGCTATTGTGTCACTCTTTACAGCTTCATTGAGCTATAACCAGTAGTTCAATAATAATCTTTCCTCATTCATTGCCTACCCCCCACCCCAACAAATCTTTGGTTGATGATCCCCTACATGTAGTTGATCAATCTGGGGGGAAATGAAGCAGGTAACAGGGACAGTTTTGAGTTTGGAGGAGTAAGTGATTATAAAATGGTCTGCAACAGTAGCTAACAAGGAAGAATCAAGTTTTAAAGCTGGGAAGAAAATTTGCTCTATGACTGCCATGTATAAACATTATACTGACCCTATATAAAAAGTAAAACACGTTGCATTGGAGAGTCATTGCTAATCTTGCTAGTCTTGCTATAAGTCCAAAGTATAGCCCATTGCCTAATACATTAATTTTGCTATTCCTCACCAAGCTCTAAGAGTCCTGACTTCCAGTCAAGCTCAATAACTCCCTACTATCTCCCCAGTTTCTCCTGCTCTCTCCTCTGAAATAACACATTCTCACTTAAATAAGAACTTACACCAACCTTATTCTCAAACAATGCAATGTCTAAAGGTGCTTTTTAGGCAGAAGAAGAGAAACGGAATGGATAAAGTGAATCTTAAAATTTTTAGTTTCAGAGATCTCTAGTTAACAGAGGCTAACACTATGTCTCCATCTTGACAGTTATGGCAGGTTTAGATGGAAAAAAACTGAAATAATTTGGAATAATAGAATAATCTATTCTTCAATCTTCAGATTGTGTTTCTGGGAGTTATATGAATGAAATTAATTTTGAAGCAAACAAGTAGCTAGGTTCTGAGCTTCAGAGTTATCATGCTGTTACCATATGCCTATACAATTTCTTTAATTAAAAAGTACAGCACAAAGCAATAACTACCTCAGAGGGGCAAATGAATAAGTAAATGCTAACCTACATAAAATGACTTAAAGCAGGACGAGGGCAAAATAATTTTTTGGTAAAGTCAGCTGAGGCAAAGTTTTCTAAAAGATGGTAAGACAAGACAAAAGGAAAGATTATGTGACATTAGACACACACATGTTTCATTTCATCTTTAAGAACTTTGCCTTTCTGTGGGTGAGGATAAGACAAAGTTTATGCAATATTTGAGCACTTAAAAAAGATGGCACAAATATGAGAATTAAAGAGTTTTTTTGTTTGGTAACATTATACTGTGTAGCTTTAAATTCTTTTGGGAAGCAAGTAAGAGATAAATTCTTCAAAAAGTACTTTCGACTTAGATACCAGTATATATTATTCAATTTTATGATGCATCAGATTGAGAAACCTTACCCTAAGACAATGAGTTCACCATATTTTACTGGTGCTTTAGATGGATGATTTTCTTGATCAGGAGAAAACATGAGCTTGGCTGTCTTTCTCAAATCTTTGTTCACTGGTCAGGAGCCTTGGGACACCTTTTGCATTATTTCCTAGAGAGGAAAAGTTTTCATTAATAATGTGAACAATGAATTTCAGTTTAAATAAAGATGCTATTTTCCAGCAGTCCTCTTGAACACAATATTATACAAAGTATCACATGATATAGACAATGTATGTGACATTTTGCTTAATAATGATTATGTAGTTGACAAAACTATTTAAATGGATCAAAAATGTAAATTTGGGGACTTCTACTTAGAGGAAGATGGAGTAGATGTACTTTTCCCTATTATTTCTGCTAAGTACTGGGTATTATACATAAAGCATAAGAAGACGTTGGGCATGGTGGCTCAAGCCTGTAATCCCAGCACTTTGAGAGGCCGAGGCAAGAGGACTGCCTGAGCTTAGGGGTTCGAGACCAGCCTGGGCAATTTGGCGAAACCTCGTCTCTACAATAAATCAAAAAATTAGCTGGGCAGGGTGGCACGTGCCTGTAGTTCCATCTACTTGGAAGGCTGAGGTGGAAGGATCACCTGAGCCCAGCAGGTAAAGGCTGCGGTGGCTGTGAGTGTGCCATTGCGCTCCAGCCTGTATGACAGAGTAAGACTCCAACTCAAAAAAACAAACAAAAAAACAAAAACAAAAACAAACAAGAAAACTAAGTTACATGAATGTAACTCAAAAGTTACATGAATGATTCCAATTATGTAACATTGTTAACATGACAAAATTATAGACATGGAAAACAAATTAGTGGGTGCCAGTGGTTGAGGAGGGGGGTGGGAGTAGAAGAAAAGTGGCCGTGGCTACAAAAGGGCAACAGAAGTGGTCTGTGGTGATGAAATATTCTGCATCTTTACCAATATCAGTATCTTGGTTATACTACAGTTTTGCAAGAAGTTACCATGGGGGGAAATGGTAAAGGATATGTGGAATCTCTGTATTATTTCTTATAATTGCATGTGAATCTACAATTATCTCAAAATAGTTTCAACAATATAAATTTGATTAAAAACAAAAGACTAACACGCCTGATAAGTCAGAAAAATCACTACAAATAAATAATCCCCCAAACACTATCATGTCTGTTTCATCAGCAGTTTAATGGGACCAAGTATGTCCTATACTTATCTATCTCCTGGTCCCTCATAGACTTGTTATTACAAAGGTTTCACAGCAAAACTCTTATTACCTAGCTTATAAAAGTGCCCTGTTTTATACCTCCACCAATAGGTTTCACAGGAAAATAATGAATGATCATAAATGACTTCTTGTTTTTTTGTACACTACAGGAAATAAACTCTGTGTAGTGGTACTTTTGGAGAGATGGCAGCACAGAATATGTGTAGCTCAATAAACAAGAACAAGTCAAAGAAGACTGGGTTAACCATTTTGACCCCCTTCAGTCTCTTGGAAGTGACATATACATTTAGTCTAGCCATTCAGACAAACACATTAACTTTTCAAAAATACTAAATTAATTTATTTTAAAGAAATGAAATATGCTTCAGAAATGTTTTAAGAAAAACATTTCCTTCATTCAAATACACTAAAAAAACTCTCACCTCCCCAGATAAATTTGCTTTTGCTGACATTTTAATTCATTAGCGTATTTTAAAAGGTTACAGAAACTAAAATGTTAATATTTCACAATAATTGTGTGACAATAGAGTTGTGAGAAAATGTTTTATGTAAGTAAAAATAAACTATATTGATTAAATTCCCTATTTAGAACAAGAAACTTATGCTAAGCTAACTAAAACCTTCAATGTGAAAAATGAAGAGTTACAAGAGAAATTAACTCAAATAATCAAAGAACAATTTTGGTTCCATATAAAATGACCTTTTGATATACACAAAATCATATCTTACTTACATGAACATGTATTCATGTCCTCTTATTTTCCCCCAACAAGCATTTCATTTAAAAAAGTTACGGAGAAGCTTAAAACTAGAGGCTTTAGCTGTGCTTTTCTGTTTAGACAATTAAGACACCACCACCAAACATGAAAACACTGCTTTGACACATTTCTGACCAAGAATATAAAGAATTAGATAATAATATTTATTAATTCAACCTAAATTACTTTTAAATTAAATTTAATAACTGTTTTGTTTTGATTTGGATTTAGAACTTCTTTCTATTTAAAGGATGTGATGGTTTCCCATATATAGCAGCAAAAATTTCCTTTAAAAAATAAGCTTGTTTATTTAAAGTCAACTTAAGCAGTATTATATAGTATTAGTAAGTAAAAAGATATGGCAAAAATCTGAAAGTGTTATGTGAATGCCCATATTTGGCTGATAGTATACTGCATGGCGAGCAAATATTAGCCTGTGTTCTGGTTCTCTTTGAACAAAGTGATCTGTTTCCTCATCTCTAAAAATGAAGGTACTAAAGTAGAATAAAGAGAATTTTTGAGCCGGAAAAAAATATAAGCCACCGTCTGGTCCTGACATAGAATTTACAAGTAACGTGCAAAACACTATAGGTTTATTTCTATTGCCTTTACAGCAAAAGGAATAATTTTATCAGCTGACACCAAAGTTTCAATCACAGTAATATCAACTCAACTTCAGTTTCTACTTCTGTATCTAATAATCTAAATTCTGAAACAAAACACTTCAGTAGTATCAGTTACTTATATACTTCAACGACCCAAGTTTTTAAAAATGTAAAATGGCAGGCCAGACGTGGTGACCCATACCTGTAATCCCAGCACTTTGGGAGACCAAGGCAGGAGAATTGCTTGAGCCCAGGAGTTCGAGACTTCCTGGGCAGCACAGAGAGACCCAGTCCCTACAAAATATACAAAAGTTAGCCAAGCATAGTGGCACGTGCCTGTAGTCCCAGCTACTTGGGAGGCTGAGGTGGAAGAACCACCTGACTCCAGGAGGTAGAGGCTGCGGTAAGCCAGGATCGTGTCACTGCACTCTAGTTTGGGTAACAGAGTGAGACCTTGACTCAAAAAATAATAATAAAGTGGCACATAATTGAGCAATATGTAACCGGCATTATTAAACCACAAATGAAAATGTGCCACAACAGCTATTTCTCCTGGAACTTTTCACTGCAATTCTAATATATGTTGATAGGGTGATTGTTGCAAAGAATTTGTTGGAACCTCTTCATGTGCTCTGAAGAAAGACTCATAATCTCCACACAGTGGTTTAGAATCTTTAACATAAACTCCAGTAGAATCTTTAACATAAAGTCCAGTAGTGCTTTCATATGCACTCTCTTTATACATTCTCTCTATATTTTAAAATCTGAGTATGAGAATTCTTCAGAATGAATTCCTAAAGTCATGCACTTGAGAACTTGAAGTGGGTATGGACACAAAAAATTTCCTAATGCCTCAATTACTGGCTTCACTTGTTAGTCTTCAATTAAGTTAATTTAACCCCATGCATTCAGCTCTATTTCAATGCAATCTAGCACCAAGAACATGAAATAGCACCATGAATCCATTCAAGACTAATAGAAATTTTATAGAAAATCTTGCTAATAAGGCTGCTTTCTATAATATCTATTACTTTGAAACTTTGCTTGATTCTCAAAAATTAAGCATGTTGCTCTCACTGGCAGAAACTAACCTCCTTGAATTAAAATTTTTTTAAAAATAAAGATATTCTAAAATAGTTGTTTACTGTGTGGGGTGGAAGAACATGAAAATTAGTTATAAAATATATATTTCTTCTAGGAATAGTATTATTAATTTGACTGATAAACATTCTAACCACTTGTTCTTTAAAGGTCAGTTAAGTACAAGTATTTTCATATCAAGTCTTCCCAAAGGAAAGATTTTCTATAATATATAACTGTCAATTTCACCCAAAGAAGGAAAACTGAAAAATCAACCTTGGTCTCTGAACATAACAAATGTTTTCTTTCACTATCTGCATTGCATACAGTCTTTTGTCTACTACCTAATAAACAGAAGTACAAATTCCTGCCCTGAAAAATAATAAGCAAAACAAATACTAAGCAAGGGACAAAATAAATCTTATGCAGGTTGTTGACAATCTTTAGAGTACTCCTATTTTGGTGAACAAGTGGGTAGGCATAAAGGGGTGCTCAGAAAAAAAAGAAACATTTTAAAACATGAAAATATTATAATGCTCCTTTAGGATGAAAAACATACTGCAGATTGCATATATTATCTGTGATAAAACAGGTTTCCATCTATAATAGAGTTCTCCTGTGGTTGATTTCAAAAGGATGACTCAAACCCAAAGAACTGCTTTGGTATATCTGTGGTGGAACCATTTAATGAAACCAGTTCAGCTGATGACTGAATGAGTTAAATTTATAGAAATGTCTTGATAGAAGTGAAACTTTAATCACCTCCTTCTTTCTTTCACAACCAGCAGGAGTAACACGCTATATTTTTATATCAAAGGAGAAACAATGGTGTCAAAGGTAGTGGTTGGAGGTTACTACTTTCTGTCAATCTCTTTTAGCTCCTTAACACAGCAGTGGAGGAAGTGAAGTCTATGTTCCTCCTCCAAGATACAGGGCACCACCTGTGCAAACTCCCAACCTCTTCTAAGAGAAGCCAAACAACATGCTGCTAGTCTATCACCTAAAGGGATAACTTATTTCACCCTGATGGAAAAGCAATTAACATCTTTCCCAAGGACTGTATTTATTCCTCTACACTGGGGTTTCTCAACCAGGATGTTACTGACATTTTGACATTGTGGGATGCTGGCCTGTGCATTATAGGAGGTTCAGTAGCAACTCTGTCCTTTATACCACCTAAATGCCAGCAGCACCCCCTCACTGTGATCATAAAAAATGTTTCACTTTTCCAGCCCCCCCTCCCGTGGGGGGGGGACACCACTGTTCTAATCTTAAATTGGGGATAACAAATTTGTTTTTAGGAGAAAAAAAATCTCCCTTATTTTTGGCATAATGCTTAGCAGATAGTAAGCACTTCATAAATGTTTGCTTACCAGCCAACACCATACTGATAATATCTGAAAAGGTTATTTATACTAAGCCTTGATTAATAAAGGTAATAACTTTGAAGGTAACTGTAGTTTCAGTATTTTACTAGAATTAGTAAGAGTGGCAAAGAGTGACAGTTGGAGAACTATTATCTTGCCTTGAAGACAATGAATGATTAGTGTTTCTGAGCACCTATTTTAATATTGTGGCTACCCCTCTCAGATGGTTGAAAGAAAGGGACTAGAGCTGGGGTGGCTACAGAAGTAGCTATAAAGCTAATGCTGTGTAGCCTAATGTTTACAGAAAAGCTAATCTTTGGAGGCCAGATAAGTATTTATTGAACTTAAGAGATCATACCTAGAAAAATTAAAAGCAGGTTTTACGGCATGTGAGAATTCTTTAGGTCAAAAGGGGTGTCAGAGTCAACCTTGGGTTAATGTCTATCTTGTACTTGCATAGAATGTTAATTAGCAAAATGCTTTCACATATTTTATTTGATGCTCACAATAGCTCTCTTAATTGGGTAGGAAAGTGTTAACTCCGTTTTCCAGATAAGGGAACTGAGTGGGTGAGAAAGATCAAGTGACTGGTTCAAGGCTAAACAGTTCTGGCAGAGCTAGAACTGAAATTCACAGATTAGCTCAACATATATTAACCCATTTGATTTCCATCACAAGTATATCAAGTATAATCATTTATCCTCATTTTATAAATGGGGAAAATGAAGCTACCAGAAGTGAAGTGGTTCAGGTTTTCTTTTTTTTTTTTTTGAGTTGGAGTCTCACTGTCGCCCAGACTGGAGTGCAGTGGCCGCTTCCGGCCACCACAGCCTCGACCTGCTGGGCTCTGGCGATCCTTCCACCTCAGCCTTCCAAGTAGCTGGAACTACAGGCACACGCTACTACGCCCAGCTAATTTTTTTTTTTATTAATTGTAGAGATGAGGTCTCACCTGCCCAGGCGGGTCTCGAACCTGTGGGCTCAGGCAATCCACTCAACTCAACCTCCCAAAGGCGCGGGATTACAGGCTGAGCCACCGAGCCCAGCCGGTTCAGGTTTTCTGATATCGCTAATCCATACCCCAGGCAAGGTTGAATGGGACTAATATAATAGAATAAAAGATTCTATTATGGGACCATTTGAGAGACTAGAAAGTATACACATGTAAAGTAAATCCTAAATATGCTATACTTCAGCATAGATTAGTAACAATTATGCAACTCAATATGACTGGTGCCTTTTGAGATTATTTGAACATTTGTCACTTCCTTAATGCTCACTTTGTCAACCCTGCTTCCTGGTAATGACCAACAATAATTTCAATAAGAAAAATGGACGTTGTATGCTTGTTTAAAAATGAGGCAGGGAGAAAGGAACTCAATGGGGGAAAAGAGGGTAAATTCCAGGTACCAACAGGAAGAAAAACATATACATTAGAAGGGAGTTCAGAGAGCTTAGGAACAGAAGGCTTTCATGTGCTCCCTGAATGTGACAGCCAAGACAAAAACTGGGCAGTATTGCTGATTAGGGAGGGGTGTTGTTTATATATAATCTTGCCACCCTACCCCCAAATAATCACTTAATTCCCCATACTTAGAAAATTATTTAATTAATTTGAGTTAGGGCCTCATTCTATCTCCCACACTGGAGTGCAGTGGCACTGTCACAGATCACCACAGCCTCAAATTCCCATGCTCAAGCAATCCTCCTTTGTCAGTCTCCTAAGTTGCTGGTACTGCAGGCATGTACCACCACGCTCGGCTAATTTTTTTATTTTAAAAATAGAGACAAGGTCTCACTATGTTGCCTAGGCTGGTCTCAAACAATTCTCCCTCCTTGGCCTCCCAAAGTGATGGGATTACAGGTGTGAGCACCATGCTGGACTAGAAAATGTATTTTAAAAGACATAATTAAGAACTCAAACTTTTTTTTTTTAGTTGGAGTCTCACTCTGTCACCCAGGCTGGAGTGCAGTGGCATGCTCCTGGCCAGTGCAGTCTTGACCAGCTGGGCTCAGGCGATCCTTCCGCCTCAGCCTTCCAAGTAGCTGGAACTACAGGCGTGCACTACTACACCCAGGTAATTTTTTTATTTATTGTAGAGACGAGGTCTCACCATGTTGTCCAGGCTGGTCTCAAACCCGCATACTCACGCAATGCACTTGCTTCGGCCTCCCAAAGTGCTGGGATTAAAGGCTTGAGCCACCGCGCCAGGCCTTCAAACATTTTTATTTTCATTCTTGGCCTGTATTCAACAATTTTAGATGACCAAAGTTCCTCAAATGATAATATACTTCCCAGAAAGTAAGACTAGAAATTCTCCTAGGTTTAACCACTAAGGTCCCAAATAAAATTCTACATAAAGCAGTAAATTCAGTGGGATTAGACAGTTATTTGGAACAAAAACATACGACAAAAGCATAT
This sequence comes from Cephalopachus bancanus, assembly GCA_027257055.1. NCBI lineage: Eukaryota > Metazoa > Chordata > Mammalia > Primates > Tarsiidae > Cephalopachus > Cephalopachus bancanus. The sequence continues at coordinate 1,657,809 of JAPVLO010000315.1, forward strand.
TAATAGGGAATTCTATCATTTTTCTAAAGTCGGCATCCAACACTGGTAGTCTCTTTTACAATAGCTAACAATGGGTTCAGTCTCTGTGCCAAGTACTGTTCTAAGCACTTTACATGCATTAACTGATTTAACCTTATCCTTAAGAGATAGGAAGTTGAACACTTTATAAATAATAAAACTATGGTTACCACTCAAATTCTAGAACTGCGGAACTGAAATGATTGAGTTTCAAAGTACAGACATATTTGATCGTGTTTTGCTTTATTGTGCTTCCCAGATACTGTGTATTTTACAAATTGAAGATTTGTGGCAACCCTGCATTGGCAAGTCTGTTAGTGCCATTTTTCCAATAGCATGTGCTCATTTTGTGTCTTTATGCCACGTTTTGGTAATTCTCAAAATATTTCAATTTTTTCATTATTATTATTATATCTGTAATGGTAATCTGTGATCAGTGATCTTTAATACTATAAGTATCAAATTATGTTATAAATTACTATTATAACTGTTTTGTGGTACCATGAACTGTGCCCATATAAAATGGTGCTCTTAATAAATGTGTGTGTTCTAACTGCTCTACCAGCTGGCTGTTTCTTCCATCTCTCTCACTCTCCTCAGGCCTTCCTATTCCCTGAGACATAATAATATTGAAACTTGGTTAATTAATAACCTACATTGGCCTCTAAGTGTTCAAGTGAAAGGAACAGCTGTAAGTCTCTCTCTTTAAATCAAAAGATAGAAATGATTAAACTTAGTGAGGAAGGCAAAGCCTAGACAGGCCAAAAGCCAGACCTCTTGTGCCAAAGTTAGCCAAGCTGTGAATGCAAAGGAAATGTTTTTAAGGAAATTAAAAGTACTACTCCAGTGAACACATGAATGATAAGAAGCAAAATATTCTAACAACTGATATAGATGCTTAAAACAGCCACAAATATTCCCTTAAGCCAAAGCCTAGTCCAGAACAAGGCCTTCACTCTCTTCAACTCTATGAAGGCTGACAGAGGTGAGAAAGCTGTGGAAGAAAAGTTTGAAGCTAGCAGAGATTGGTTCATGAGGTTTAAGGAACAAAGCTGACTCCATAACATAAAAGTGCAAGGTGAAGGAGCAAGTGCTGATGGAGAAGCCACCGCAAGTTATCCAGAAGACCTAGCTAAGATCACAGACGAAGGTAGCTACACTAAACAACAGATTTTCCATGTAGATAGCTGACTCTTTTATTACATTAGGGGATAATGTAGCTGGTGACTTTAAGTTGAAGCCAGTGCTTATTTGCCATTCTGAAAATCATAGGACCCTTAAGAATTATGTTAAATCTACTCTGTGCTCCATAAATTGAACAATAAAGCCCTAGGACAGTACATCTGTTTATATAACTTACTGAATATTTTAAGCCCACTGTTGAGATCTACTGCCAGAAAAAAAGATACCTTTCAAAATATTACTGCTCAACAATATATCTAGTCACCCAAGAGCTCTGATGGACATATACAAAGAGATTAATTTGTTTTCATGTCTGCTAACACAGCATCCATACTGTAGCCCATGGATCAAGGGGTAATTTCAATTTTAAAATTTTATTACTTAAGCAATACATTTTGTAAGGCTGTAGCTGACATACATAGTGATTTTGATGGATCTGGGCAAAGTAAATTGAAAATCTTCTAGAAGGGATTCACCATTCTAGATGCCATTAAGAACATTTCTAATTCATGAGAAGAGGTCAAAATACCAAACTTAAAAGGAGTTTGGGAGAAGTCGAGTCTACCCCTCATAGATGACTTTGAAGAGTTTAAGACTTCAGCAAAGTAACTGCAGACATGGCAAAACAGTGAGAAAACTAAAAGCACAGCCTGAAGATGTGACTGAATTGCTGCAATCTCATGATAAAACTTGAATGGATGACGAGTTGCTTTCTATGGATAAGCAAATAAAGTAGTTTCCTAAGATGAAATTTACTCTGGATGAAGATGCTGTGAACAGTGTTGAACAACAGTAAAGGATGGGTTTGAGAGGGTTGACTCCAATTTTGAAACAAGTTCTATTGTGGCTAAAATGCTATTAAACAGCATCAAATAATACAGATGAATCTTTCATGAAAGGAAGAAATTGATGCAGTAAACTTCATTGTTGTCTTATTCTAAGATAGTAAACTATTACAAAGTGAGAGCTTACATAAATGATGGTATTTTCCTAATAGGGGTGACCTTTAAGGACAGAATTCTATGATAATGACAAACCATTTTAATTTTCTCAGTAGTTCCATCAGTTGTTTACAGCTGAGTTTAAAAGTCCCTTGGATAAAATTTAAACTTGGGGGAAAAAAATGATTTGCCCCAACTTCTTTAAACCAATACCAATCTATGAGATACAAAATAGTCATTATTTTATTTCCAAGAGTAAATGATATTAATCTTATATAGGTTATGGGTTCTTCACAAAAAAAAGTATTGTTTAATGTTTATTATCGGCAGTTAAATTACACCTAGAAACATAATAACCTGGAATCTCTTAGTTCTTATTTTTACTTTAAAAAAATTTTTATTTTGCCGGGCTCGGTGGCTCAGCCTGTAATCCCGTGCTTTGGGAGGCTGAGGTGAGTGGATTGCCTGAGCCTGCAGGTTCGAGACCCACCTGGGCAACTTGGCGAGACCTCATCTCTACAATAAATCAAAAAATTAGCCGGGCGTGGTAGCGCGCATCTATAGTTCCAGATACTTGAAAGGCTGAGGCAGGAGGGCGAGGCTGCGGTGGCTGGGAGCGGCCACTGCACTCCAGTCTGGGCAACAGAGTGAGACTCCAACTCAAAAAAAAAAAAATTTTATTTTAAAGATGTGGGGTACAATTCATGGCTAGGTATACAAATGTTCATTATGCAGGTGCCCTTGTTGATGAGGTGTGCCCTCTCCCCTGGCAGTTTCCTACACTGCCAATCTTATTTTTATTAAAACACTGACCAAGTTACATGCATTTAAAAAAAAAAGACGGTAATAATCTCAAAGTACCCCCCCAAGATATTCATTAATTATACAAGGGAAAATAGTGAGAGAAACTTGTTGACCCACTGATCTGGGTTAACATTGTAATTAGACATCTTGATATCATGTATCCCTGATATGATGCACTCAAGACATCGCACTTCTGTGGTTTGCTGCCAAAAATATATATATATCCTCAATCGAATCACAAGAAAACATGAGACAAAGCCAAACTGACATTCTACAAAATAACTTAAGTATTCATTGAAAGTGTCAAGATCATGAATGACAAGGAAAGACTGAGATACTGTCACAGATTGGATATTAAGAAGATGTAACAACTACATGGGATATGGGGATCATGAATTAGATCCTGAAACAGAAAATGGATATTGGTGGAAAAACTGGTAAAATGTGAATGTAGCCTACAATTAGTAATAACATTATCAATGTCAATTTCCTGATTTTGATAAATATGCTCTAGTTATTTAAGTTGTTAACATTAGAGGAAGCTGAGCAAAGGGTGTATGTCATCTTACTGCATTAGCATTCTAATTTTTCAATAAGGCTAACATTATTACAAAATAAAAAGTTTAAATAAAGATGAATATGGAAAACAAAAAAATCCTTTAAAGGCATTAAAAATGAATTCAAGAGTCAAAGTTTGCCTCCTTTCAGACTTCTCACAACTTAAAAGTGTCAGAATTCCATGTTATACCAATCCTGTCATGTCACAGAGCCTGCCAGGTCTTGTGTCCTTTTTCTGATATCAAACTGCCCTGTGCATAGCCTCCTGGGTCAGGGACAATTGTTACTGTACAAGTGTGGCCATCACTGGACTGAGTGATACTAACCCAAGTGACCCATCCACACACTAACAAGAATCTGGCAGAACCATATCATATGCTTTTTTTTTTTTAAAGTTATGACATAAGTTATGGACAATTTTTGAATGGTCTTAGTAGTTTTAGTAAAAAACACTTTGTATATGCAATTATATCATAGCTTATGAATTTATACTGTACATCAAAATCTTAAGAGTATTTGAATTAGGTTGATGCATTTGTTAGTAGCATTTGTTTTTGGCCTGCAACACTGTGGTATTGGGAGTTTATTGTTTGTTATTTGTCATGACGATGTTGTGCTTGTGAATATGCCTTGCATTTCGCAGATCTGAAGAAAGTTAGTGCTATTTATGGGCTAAAGAAGATAAAGTGTCAAGTGGTAAAAAATGAACACTTCCTGACATTCTTCTGTTAGAGTTTAACAGAGGAGTAAAGACAATAGAGGTAGCTCAAAACATTTGTGCTGTGTATGGGGAGAATGCCATTGGGGAAAGCACAGCAAGAAAACAGTTTTGTCATTTCAAAGAGGGCCATTTGACCTAAATGATTCTCCACATTCAGGATGTCCATCGGGCTATTTTTTGTTTGTTTGTTTTGAGTTGGAGTCTCACTGTCACTCAGACTGGAGTGCAGTGGCCGCTCCCAGCCACCGCAGCCTCGACCTGCTGGGCTCCGGCGATTCTTCCACCTCAGCCTTCCAAGTAGCTGGAACTACAGGTACGCACTACCACGCCCGGCTAATTTTTGATTTATTGTAGAGATAAGGGCTTGGTAAGTTGCCCAGTCTCGAACCCACGGGCTCAGGCAATCGACTCACCTCGGCCTCCCAAAGCGCTGGGATTACAGGCTGAGCCACCGAGCCCGGCTTCCATCGGGCTTTGATGAAGACTGTAAATGCTTTCATCCACGATAATCAGCATCAGTCAACCTGAGAACTGGCAAATCTGATGAACTGTGACCAGTCAACCATCGTGCAACATTTGCATTCCATGGGCAAGTGAAAAATGCTAGGAATGTATGCATCAATCCAATATTTAAGTTCTGCCATCTATCTACGTTACTCTTAAGAGTTTATGAAAGGGAAAATAAGGAGGAAAGGACAGCTGGGAGGAGAAAGAATAAAGAACAAGCAGCAGCCCTGGGTAATTTTGACATATTTCTTTTTGAGAGTTTTAAAAAATAAAAAGCCAGAACCAACCATGCTGCCCATTGAAGCTGGATTGGATAAAAAAACATGGTACAGCCGGGCTCGGTGGCTCAGCCTGTAATCCCGCGCCTTTGGGAGGCTGAGGTGAGTGGATTGCCTGAGTCCGCAGGTTCGAGACCCGCCTGGGCAGCGAGACCTCATCTCTACAATAAATCAAAAAATCAGCCGGGCGTGGTAGCGCATGCCTGTAATTCCGACTACTTGGAAGGCTGAGGTGGAAGGATTGCCGGAGTCCAGCAGGTCGAGGCTGCGACCAGGAGCAGCCACTGCACTCCAGTCTGGGCGACAGAGTGAGACTCCAACTCAAAAAAAAAAAAAAACATGGTACATATATACAATGAAATATTATGCAGCCATAAAGAAGGACAAACACATGGACTTCACAGCAGCTTGGATGGATTTAGAATCTATCATACTCAGTGATCTATCACAGAAACAGAACAGAGTTCCATATGTCCTCACTCATAACTGGACCTTGAACAATTATCACAATATTATAAGAAAGGGAATGGCAGTAGCAGGAAACTGCCAGGGGAGGGAGGGGCATACCTCATCAACAAGAGTGACTATATAATGAACATTTGTATACCTAACCCTGAATTGTGCCCCACATCTTTAAATTAAAAAAAATTCAAAAATTTAAAAATTAAAAGCGATACAGTCAATAATTTCTTGAATTATCACTAATTATTTAATTATGAGAATGTTTTCTTCAAACTAGAAAAGACACTTGGGAAAACTTGGGCCCTTAATAAATCATGAGGTCCTTCATGAATTCTCAAATTTACAAACCAGCTCTATCTCACATGATTTTCTCATTCTATAAAATGATGACAATGCTTCCTACACTTCACAGGATTTGTTGTGAGGACTGAATGAGAACAAAGCAGCACTGACATTTAGATGTTGAGCCGTCTGCTTGGTTCACTTACTAAGTACACTCTTTTATAAGCCAACCTCATAGCACAGGACTCAAATGTATACCTCTGAAAAGTTAAAAGTGACTACAAGTCATAGACTTTGGGTCACTTACTATTATTCATACTGTGAGAGTTAAACCAGTAATTTCTAAGGATCTAATGTAATGTTAAAAAAAAAGTCAAGCATTTGCTAAATAACCTATTATGTATCTAATTTCAGGCATACAAAGTATGTCTTAATAAATACGTGATTGATTTATGGTGATGCTGCCCCATCATTTAAGATTTAATTATTTTCTCAGAGATTTACCTTTATTTCTCAGTAACGAAATAAATGTTTATGATCTGTTCTCTGTAGATAACTGTGATACTATGTAGAAAGTACTAGTTTTCTGTTGTTCTTAATACATAACAGATCTTGAAATATAATCAAAGACCTCAAAAACCAATGTAATTAGTTTCAAGGTTAAATGCTTATAAATGCTTGATTCTCAACATTGAAAATGGTACTTGCTGAGTTTAGGCGATCCTTCCGCCTCAGCCTTCCAAGTAGTTGGAATTACAGACGCATGCCACCAAGCCTGGATAGTTTTCTGTGATTTATTGTAGAGATGAGGTCTCACCAAGTTGCCTTGAACCCTTGGGCTCAGACAGTCCTCTTGCCTCAGTCTCCCAAAGTGCTAGGATTACAGGCTGAGCCACTGTGCCCAGCCAGAAATCATTATTAAAAGATGACAATTATTATTACTACTTTCACTAATGAACAAAAATTTCATCTCATGAGACTTTTAATTTTCTCTTTCGTTCATGAAAAGTTCTCAAAAGTAGCAGATGATCTTTCTTTGACCAAATCATAATGTTTTCCCCATAAATTTTTACAGCAGTAATTTAGAGATATTGTGTGTGGGAGGCTAAGAACATCTATTTTTTTTAAAGCAGAGTGAATATTTTAACTCGCTCGCTCAGTATTATATTCCTATTTAACTCTTTTCAATTAGGAACAATAAATACATACAGCTGGGATACTTCTATGAATTTCTTCTTTCTCTACTCTGATTATTGTTACATTATCACATTACAAATAACCCAATGAAGTAAATTATTATGATTAACTTTCTCCCTAATTTGCAACTTTTGTCACTAACTTAACCATTTTATGTATATACATAAGAAAGACTACTTCCTCCTCACATATGGATTAGAAAATTAGATAAAAAACGACCATACATTTCTGAGCAGTATGTCAGCATTCTAAAAATCAGATTAAGTTTTTAATGAATTTCCTTTGGAAAGAAAAAAATTTCAATTATACTTTTTTCTTTTGGTGAAAATAAAATGCATTAGAAGAACACTGCTGTGAAACTTACAACTGTTTATTTTTTAGCAGAAAGAGGCCTCCTAATCAATTATCATATCTAAAATTATTAAATATCTTCCAACCATATCAGAAGAACAAACAAAATATTCAGGTATAAACATTACTTAAAACCTCTTCAGCCCAGGCATGGTGGCTCACGACCATAATCCCAGCACTTTGGGAGGTGGAGGCGAGAGGACTGCCTGAGTCTAGGGGTTTGAGACCAGTCTTGGCAACTTCATGAGACTGCATCTCTACAATAAATCAAGAAGAATTAGGCATGTGTAATGGCACACACCTGTAGTTCCAGCTATCTGGAAGGCTGAGGCAGAAGGATCACCTGAGCCCACCAAGTCGAGGCTGTGGTAGCCATGAGTGTGGCACTGCACTCCAGCCTGGGCAACAAAGTGAGACTCCAACTCAAAAAAACAAAACAAAACAAAACCTACAAAGCATGACTCAATTTTTAAAAAAATTCTTTATAGTTTTCCCCCACCTTATGATAATGTTTAAATAATAAATTGTAGTTATCTCAAAAGTTCAAATCTCTTTCATGAGAGGATCTTGGGGAAAAATTTATGGCTAAAAAATTAAGATTGTGAATAATCTGTCAGTAGTTAACTAAAGCACAATGACAGCACCATCATTCTGGCTACCACCAAGCAATTTCCTTCAGAGAGCAACATAATTCTCAAATATATAATTGAAAACAATGATCAACAGTAAGTCCTAAAACATGTTTAAAAAACCTAATTACTATAGCTTGGATTGTAAAAATATGAAAAATGAACAGCTTTCAGTTTTCTGTTGACCAATAATCAACAGGCAATAACACCTATAGTTATGTTTCTTAGGCTTTCTTTAAGACTGATGGGAGATGAGATTAATAGTATAAAAAACTCCCCAAGAACACAAAAGCCTTGGAGCTTGAGATTTATTCAACTTCTTCCTTAACATGGAATGAAATTTAATTTATACATCATACTTCCTAAAGCTTAATATGAAAAAACATTAAATATAAATGATCTGATGAATTATACTTCAAATCATTCCTTCCGCAAACTTACTTTAACTTGAAGCATTGACAATGTGACACAAAATGAAGCCACAGAACACCTACCTCTCTATTCCATCACTATCACCGCAAGCTATATAGACAACCTTCACACCGGAGGATAAAATGCAGATAGTATTAAAGCATCTGCCAGTTACACTTGGAATCACACACTGAATAGCTAGTTGTCTGCTCACTGTTCTTTCACTTAAGCACTTCATGTGTGTGGGTGGGCCTATGTTACACAAAATGGGTAAACACTACATAATTCTAGATTCTATTGGTTGAAGTAAGAATTCACTTCTTCATCATTTCCTCCCTAAGAAGTCTGTGGTCCAAAAGGGAAGAAATGGAAGTAAGAAGAAGCACAGAGCAATTTTTAACATAGGTTTAATAATATCAAGTTATGGGATAAGGTACTTCAAAAGAAGAGTATTTTATTTCTTAAAAGGCAGCCTGAATTAACTATATAAATGCTCTATAAATGTCAGAAGTACAACTAAGATGCTGAACTACCTTTTCATGACAGTAAAATATTTTAAGAGATTTAGTATAATTCCTAATCTGTTAAATAACACTCTATTTATTAACCAAGAAACCCCAGAAGAATCAATACAATTCATGTGTAAAGACAAGAGTGCCCTTTTAGCATTATTAAATGAATTGGACTTTTTTGGTCTGGTTATAAAATACTATATTATCTCAGGCATTAAAAACAGGTGAACATTCAAATCACATTTTAAATTGATCAGACTCGTTCATTTCCAGCTTTATACTTTACACTTTAAAATAAATTAGATTCACTTGATACTCATGAACATGGAGAAACAATAGCAGTACCCAGAGGTAAACTGGGGTAAGACAACCTTCACCAATAGCTACTAAAGGCACCTACTTGTTGACTTTCACTGTTCTCAGATATCCCAATTACAAATTCCTATTCAGAAGGTACCACCTGCTACTCCAAATTTCCCCATATGCTTTCTCAGGAAAAGAAATATTTTCTTATGGTGACTGTGTATGGAATTAGTCTATTCCTCTACACAGCCAAAGGCAAAACCTGCTTTGTGCCTAATTATATTTAAGATTTTTTAATGCTAAAATTAAATTATAAGCGTAAATGTTATTCATATTTGTTCAATAAGCTGCACAAGCAAATCTATACTCTCCACCTATTCAATTCAACCTGAGTCTAGATGCCTGATATTCTTCTATTGAAGTTCTTTAGGGCCGGGCACAGTGGCTCATGCTTGTAATCCCAGCACTTTAGGAGACAGAGGTGAGAGGATTGCCTGAATCCAGGGGTTCGAGACCAGCCTGGGCAACTTGGCAAGACCTCATCTCCAAAATAAATCAAAAAATTAGGCTGGGTGTGATGGCTCAAGTCTGTAATCGCAGCACTTTGGCACGCCGAGGTGAGAGGATTGCCTGAGCCTGCAGGTTTGAGACCAGCCTGGGCAACATGGTGAGACCTCATCTCCACAACAAAATAAAATTTAAAAAAATTTGCCAGGCATGGTAGCGCAGGCCTGTAGTTCTGGCTACTTGGAAGGTTGAGGCAGAAGGATTGCGGGAGCTCAGCAGATCGATGCTGGGGTAGCTGTCAGAGTGCCACTGCACTCAAGCCTGGGCGACAAGGTGAGACTCCAACTCAAAAAAAAAAAAAAAAAATTAGCTTGGCATAGTAGTGCAACCCTGTGGTTCCAGCTACTTAGAAGGCTGAGGCAGAAGGATCACCTGAGCCTAGCAGATTGAGGCAGCGGTGGGTATCAGCGTGCCACTGCACTGTAGCCTGGGTAATAGAGGGAGACACTGACTGAAAAAAAAAAAAAAAAGTAGTTCTTTAGTTACCCTTAAGTGTTTGACCCTGTTATAAAAATTAATAAACACTATGCCAGGGCCCTAAAATTGGTACTAATACCCATAGAAATTGCTACTTAGAATTTGAGACTTAATTCAATTATACTATACTGAACAGTACATTCCTAGTAATACCAGACTGGAAAATCAGTAAGTGCCCTTGGTGACCTTAACTGGAATCATTCAAAGTCCCACATATAAATACATTGTTGGTTGTCCTAAGTTTATCTGCAAAGCCTTCTCACAATGTGTCCACGGGACAACAGCTCTGATTCACAATAGGGCTATAATTTCTAAGAGAGTATCACTATAATAGTATCTTGTCACTTAATGCTTTGGCACAAAACGAAACACCCTCTATCTTATAGCAGCAAGTTTACTTCTGTTGCTTCCCAGCATCCCATAACTGTGTCACATTCCCTGAAGCTGTTCTTCAGTAAATCTGCATAACGTTTGTTTTGCTCCTTGTACTGGCAGCAGGCCCATTTAGGTTGCAGTGAAATACATCTGCTCAGATATTCTGCTTGTGTCCAACGTAGATATACGTTCAGTCCACGAAACATACCTGCAGTGATGATCTGGGCATAGTCTAAGATTTACTATTTGTTAATCCTGCCTCGTCATGTGATTCTAGGGTGATGAAATTGCCCAAGAAGCCGGACATGACAGGCTCAATACTCATACCAAAGAGAATGTAGCTGTGGTTGCCTCTGAATGCCTTAAACTTGATTCTATAACAAAACCCGAGGACCTGCCATTCTTTAGACCGACATATCAACTCTCTAAACTTTGGAAGTGTATTTCTTGTTCCACCATAGGGATACTGAGACATCAACAGTTCATATATATCCATACTACCTTAATGATTAAACAGAAAGAATATTAAGAATATACAAATTCCTTATGTATTTCAAGCCCTGTGCTTATAGCAAATAATCTCCTGAGGAAATATATATCTTTTTTCTTACAACTCTAAGAAGACGTTAAAGACAAAATTTCCACATTTTCTAAGTGATCATGATAAGCTATTTTTTTTATAATGGGACAAAGACCCATGTTTATAAGGGAGAAAAGGATTAGAATTAAATTTCTTAGTTTTTATTTCCCAATCTGAATTCTGACTAGTTATTTATTTATCTTTTTAAAGAGAACTTTCTTTTTCCTCCTCACAATTGCTTTATTTACTAGGATGTTTGATTAATAATATCATGCATGCCAGTCAAATACAAAACCAAGATATAACCAAAACTTTAAATAGCTTTGTTGGTAGGAATCAAAGTTACCAAACTTTGGCAAATGAACCTCACTCTCTTTTTTTTTTTTTTTTGAGCTGGAGTCTCACTCTGTCACCCAGACTGGAGTGCAGTGGCTGCTCCCGGCCACCGCAGCCTCGACCTGCTGGGCTGCAGCGATCCTTCCGCCTCAGCCTTCCAAGTAGCTGGAACTACAGGTGCGCGCTACCACACCTGGCTAATTTTGAACCTCAATCTCAATGATCTCCCCCTCCTCTTCTATATCCTGCTCAGCTTACAGATGCTTTAAACGTCCTTATCTGCTCCTATGATGTCTGAAACTCTGGTAATTATCTCAGTTGAGCTCAGGGGCCAATGATAAACTTTCAGTACCCTGAAACTGTTAAATATGCCAGGAAAAACTAAACTAAAGTGTACTTACCTCACAATTTCTAGGCCTTTTCAGATGTTCCTTTTCTGAGGTCCTATTTATCTTCTTATTAGTAGTTTAGTTTTGGTCTTGTAGTTTAGATTTTGGTTTCACCTTTGGACACACTGACCTCTGAGAGCTGGCTTCTCCTTTAATGATCTCTGAATGCTTCCAAAGAGGCAATCAAGGACTCATTCATGCCTCATAGTCCCTTTACCTCCAGCCACACCCTCAGCAGGTGCGTAAATTATTTCTTCCTTTAGTTCCACCTCACTGTGGACTCTTAGGTCATGGTCCTCTATCCTATAATGCAAATTCACACAGATAGCATTTGCTATGCTATTAGTAAGTCTTTACTGAATATCTACCTGTGGCCAGTTTTTTACTTGTCAAATTCATCTAACTCCAATCCTTTCAAGAAAACATACATTAGGCTTAAGTACTCCCATAGATAATCCATAGAGTGGGAAAAGTTATTTGCAAATCATGTACCTGATAAGGGACTTGTATCTAGAATATACAAGGAACTCTCACAACTCACTAAAGTATAAATAACCAAATTAAAAATTGGTCAAGAACCCAAACATTTATTTCTTTAAAGAAAAGATACAAATAGCCAACACATTAAGTACATTCAGTACATTAATAGGTGCTCATTAGCCACCAGGGAAATACAAATCAAACCAACAAATCAAAACCACTTCAAACCACTAGGGCGGTGATAACTAAAAAGTCAAAAAATGACAAATATTAGTAAGGATGTAGAAAGGTTGGAATCCTGCTAGTGGGAAAGTAAAATGGTGCAGTCACTTTAGAAAACAGTCTAGCAGTTCCTCAAAATAAAACATTAAGTTATCATATGATCCTGGAATTCAATTCTTAGGTCTATAACCAAGAGAAATGAAAACCTATGTCTACACAAAGACTGTGCATATGCTCACAGCAACATTATTCTTAATAGCCAAAAAGTGGAAACAACCCAATGTCCATCAACTGATGAATGGATAAATAAAATGTGGCCTATCCATACAATGGAATATTATTTTGCAATGAAAGGGAATTACTGATACATACTACAACATGGATGAAACTTGAAAACATTTTGCTAAGTGAAAGAAGCCAGTCACACAGGATCACATATTGGATGATTCCACTTACATGAAATGTTTGGAACAGGCAAATCTAGAGACAGAAAGTAGATTACTGGTTGCCTGGTTGGGTGAGGTTGGGGAGAATAGGGAATTGTGGAATGATGGCTAAAGGATATGGGGTCTCTTTTGAATGATGAAAATGTTCTAAATTTGATTGTGTTGCCCAACTCTGAAATTACTAAAAACCATTTATGTGTACTCTGAGTAAATGGTATGTATGTAAATTATACCTCAATAAAGCTGTTACAATAAGTAAGCAAGCAAATAAATAAAATACTAGCACATTAAAAAAACCCTATAGACTCAAGGATCACTGGATGCTGGCATACATGTAGAATTCAAATACAGTACTGACCTTATGTAACTTTAGAATTTACATAAACTTTAAAAATTCTAGATACTGTAACTCCTACTTCTTGAGCTAGAGAAACTGAAGGAAACTAATCATTTGAATATTCTACAAGATAGGTACATTTTCACAAACACAGCTGAAGACTTTCCCGAACCAACAGCTTTTTCTGTCAGAAATTATTAAATTCACAGTTAGGCTTGGAATTTTAAATCTCATAATCAGACTAGTTTTAATTGTAGACAAGGGTTTTTTGCTTATGTTTTTGCTGATATCTTCTTCATCATCTTCAATTCTTTATGATATCAACCAAATAAGTGTCCAGTAATTCAATTCAATTCCAACACTATCTATCTATCTGAACTTAATAGTGTCAGATCCAACAAGTTTAAAGTGCTCTCAGTTCCACAGGATTCTAGCCCCCAGTTCAGATGCTGTCAATTAAAATTCCTCAGTTTGTACTTCTGATCAACTAGGTATAAATCATTCTAACACAGGTTCCACAATTTACTAGCATAGCCACAGAAGAATGCAAGAAAACACTTCATTAATATATACTGGTTTATTACAAAGAATGCAACTCAGAAACTGCCAAATGGAAGAGAAGCATAGGACTAGGTATTTGGTGGGTGAGGCCATAGAGCGTCCAAGCCCTTTTTACAGGCGTGCTACCCTCTCAGCACCTTGATGTGTTCACCAATCCAAAACTCAATCTCCAGAACTCTTCCCCTTTCCCAAAGGTCAGTGAGTGAGGTTAAAAGTCCCAAACCTCAAACTTCTTGGTTCTTCTGGTGACCAGCCAGTCCCATCCTGAGGCCATCTAGAGTAGAGGTCTTACTCTAAGTCGCCTCATTACTTTACCAGTTATGATTGGAAAGAAGCTCATTACAAATAAAAAAAGACATTCCTATCACTCAAAAAATTCCAACGGTTTCTAGGAGCTCTGCACCAGTAACCTGGCACAACACAAAGACCAAATAGATTTTTGTATTATGCCACAGCAACAGTATCAAATCAAGTTAAATATTCAAGTAAATAGCTCAAAATAAACTCATGGCCAATATAATTTCATTTGATTCCTTTGAGGAGAACTATATTACCAAACCAGCAGATTTGGTATTTAATCCAAATACCTAATCTCTCAACTAATTACCTAGACTGCCGATCTACCTAGCTAATAGTTCTATTTGGTTAAATAGCTAAAAATCAAAATCCTCTAATAATTATTTACAGATGTCTAGATAATGATAACCTCCATCAGAGGAGTATAAAGAGCCACCTAGATTAGTACAGGCTGAGCATCCCTAATCCGAAAATCCAAAAGGCTCCAAAATAGGAAACTTTTTTAACACAGACATGACACCACAAGTGAAAAATTCCACACGTAAGTACTTAACACAAACTCTGTTTCATGCCAAAATTATTGAAAATATTGTACAAAATTATCTTCAGGTTATTTGTATATGGTATAAAATGAAACATAAATAAATTTCATGTTTACACTTGGGTCCCATCCCCAAGATAGCTCATTATATATATGCAAATATTCCAAAATCCAAACAAACCCAAACTCCGAAACTTCTTGTCCCAAACATTTGGAATATTCAACCTATACTTTCCATAAAGTGCTTATTAATGATTTTTTATATTAACAACAATTGTGTATTTCTCTTTCAGTTTAGTTAATTTAGCTATTGGAGCAGTTTTCAAACAGAGGGCTGTGGTCTCCTTACTTTTAACTTTGTGCATCTAGAATCACGAATAATGTAATTAATCACTCAACAAATACTGAGCATTCACTATTCAAACTAATGCTTTTTAGTTAGTATGATTCCCTATAACAACATTTGCTTACATATATTTATGACAAAAGGTGTAAATCAAATTAGTATAGGACAGGTACCATATTAATGCTGAAGAACCTAAGTACTCTAAAACTTTAAAGGAAAGTGTTACCACTTACAAGGAAGAAGATCAGGGAAAGCTCCATATATAAAGAATTTAAGTTGGACTTTGGGAGACAGACCAGATTTTGATAAGTAGATAAACACATTTCAGGAAAAAAGAAACAATTGCATAAAGATTGAAAAAAAAAAAAGGCAAAGGGGGAAAAATCATATTGTGTGCAGTAGGTTCCCTAGAGTGAAGGGTTTGGTTAGGAGATCAATAAAGAGAAAGTCTGTGGAAATCATGGACCATGTCTTTATAAGTTCAGCGACTATCAGCAAGTGTTGAATCAATGTTTCACAGCTGTATGAGATGCAGCTAAAAAGGTAAAGAAGCACCTGTTATAGTGGGGGTTAAGAATCACAGTAAAGAGACTGAACTTCACCCTAGAGTTAATTAGAACACTTTACACTGAGGTTCCAGAAAGGGGGAGAAAACAAACATGTATATAGCAGGTACTAAGAACTTTCATTAAACTAAATTTTTACAACTGTCTTCTGGCAGATGAGGAAATCAGACTAAATAATTTGTTCCAGGTCACTTAAGAAACAAAAGTTGAGAGCTCTGAATTTAAGCTTTCTATCATTCTATACTTCATGAATAAATAAATAACCCAACCAACAAACCAGGGCTAGAAGATGTCTGGCAGCAATGTCTGACTAACAATAATGTATATATCAAATTTAAATTTTTAATTTATCTACATTATGGTAACTTGGTTTGGGTTTTTTTGTTTTTTGGGGTGTTTTTCTTTTTTTGTGTGTGCCAAATTTGGTTGGAATACTGAAAGAGTCTGACCTAAAATATAGACTATGCAGCACACACAAAATTCACCTTTGGGACTCTAGTGATGTGATCTCAAACAGTTACCTGACAGAACAGATTAAGCTAATATATGAGAGGTTAGTCTAAAGATGAAGAGGAGAAGACATGCTATATACATCAGGATGAGATGGATGACGTAAGCTGTAAATTGAAACCCCAAAAGATACACATAGCCTGGCCCTCCTTCTAGTTACTGATTCTTCTCACATGTCTTGGTAATTTTTTATTTATGAAAAGCTATATTGATGAACACAGAAGGTTTGTGCGAGCTCCTTTAGCATTTGTATATGTTATTGCTCAATTTCTGACAGAAGGAAGGCTCTTTCCCTAAGAAAGGCAGGATAACTTTGTGGTAACCAGAAAGGGATGGGTTTGCACCCTTTTTTTTCAGGCACACGGATCAAGAACACATCAGTAATGTAGCTCTTTGCTTGGGTAAGATGGGCTGCACAGACAGTTCTGGAATGTAAATATGCTGGAGGATGCTTAAGACTGATCAGAAGGAATCTCTGTAGATGTCAGTTATGGCCTTCCTCTTTTTAGGTGTTGAAAACAAGAACAAATTAGATTAAGTATGAGATCAAGGGATGGTAAGTGGGGCAGGGTAGACTGGAACAAAATTAATTACTCATCAATTATGATTTTTAACATTTATACACCAAAATATAAAGCTTTACCTGAAAGTTTTCAGTTCAGTACAAACAAAAAGTATGACAACTCAGTTCAGTGCAAAAAAAAGCATATTAATTATTGATTGCCTTCTATATTTTAACAGAGAAAATGTCTTTATACTCTTACAACAATGGATAGACTACCAAGATGAGAAAAATACTCTTAAAACATGTTATTTTGTGAAAGCCCAGGTTGCTACACTACATTTTTGCTGATATTTATTAAATAACAATAACAAAACAGAGGAGAATGAAAGCATAAGACCTATCAAGTTCCAAGTGATTAAGAGTTTATTTGAAAATTTCAAAGAGGTATTATTCAGTATCAAATCTGTTGAGGAATTATGCTTTAGTACATCATAACATCACAATAATGCTTTCTAATGAATGTTAAGTAAGTGAGGTTTTAAACATTGATAAATATGGCTTGAATTGGAAGTGAATGTCTTCTGAAAATTGTTGTTAAAAATGTATTAATTTAATGTTGTTTTAACTTTTCCCCCAACCCTCTATTTCCAACACCTTGACTGTGACAACTACAATTTTGCTAACTATAGTTCTTTTCTTGTTGTCAAAGATTGCTGTACTTGTAATTGGAATTAACTTGGAAAAACTAGGTTGTTCCCTCAACTAACACTTGAAAGTTGAACTTTAGCTTCCCTTTAACTACATTGTTAGGATTCACCACTAGACAGGAATATCTATACCTTTTTTCAAACCAACTCTCCACCTTAGTTTAGTTTATCTACCTTTTTCCCAATCATCCCAGATAAAAACAGACACCTTCCATTAATATAACTTAGAATCTACATTCTAGACTCTAGATAGATGAAAAGAAGGAACTCTGTTAAACCAAGTCCCCTTTCAAGTAATTTTAGCCCAGGCCAACATTTGGTAGATAAAAAATATCAACCAGTTTTTTTCCACACTCAAACTGAGAACCTATCTGTATCAAAATTGAGATACAAGGCGTGAATGGGGGGAGGGGAGCGTAAAGGAAGGGGCAAAGGGAGTAGTATAGTTTTAAAGCCCAGAAAAATAAGCCTGCCTTACCCTGATATTCTAAAATTCAGGTTAGTTCAGTAAACATTTATAGAGTGCCTATATGGGGTCAGGTACTGTGCTAGGAGACTAGTGAGAAATGTTCCCATCTTAAAGAGGATAATAAATAATTTAAAAAAAAAAAAAAAGGCTGGATGGTCGCTTGTAATTCCAGCAGTTTGGGAGGCCGAGGTGAGAGGATTGCCAGAGCTCAGGGGTTCGAGAATAGCCTGGACAACCTGGTGAGACCTGTCTCTACAATAAATCAAAAAACAAACCAGGAAAGGTAGCGTGCACTTGTAGTTCCAGCTACTTGGAAGGCTAAGGCGGAAGGATCACCTGAGCCCAGCAGGTTGAGGCTGCGGTAGCCGTGAGAGTGCCACTGCACTCCAGCCTGGGTGACAGAGACTCCAATTTAAAAGAAAAAAAAAAAAAGGCCAGGTTCCGTGGCTCAGCCTGTAATCCCAGCATTTTGGGAGGCTGAGGTAAATGGATTGCCTGAGTCAATGGGTTCGAGACCAGCCCAGGCAACTTAGAGAGCCCTCAGATCTATAATTAAAAAAAAAAAAATTAACTGGGCACGGTAGTGCGCACCTGTAGTTCCGGATACTTGGAAGGTTGAGGCTGAAGGATCACTGGAGCCCAGCAGGTTGACGCTAGTGTGGCCGTGAGCGTGCCACTACACTCCAGCCTGGGCAACAGAGTAAGACTCCAATACAAAAAAACAAACAAAACAAAAACAACGACCAAAAAACTTCCCCCTGTAGGATTTTTTGAGATTTCCTATTTTTAATCATTTTAATCATAATAATTAAAAGTAAACAAAGTTACACACAATACATTTCTCTGTGAGCAGATTTGCAAATATACTTTTAAAATGTACTGGACACATTTTCACTGCCACCAACACTTCTTTTTCTCCACATCCCACCCCCAAAGAAAATTTTTGTTTCTTATAGGATCTCAAAAATTTCCTAAAGTTTTACATTTCTAACCAGAGTTACAGACTGAGTTGGACTAATGTGACACCTATAATGAATTTTTTTAAAAACTTCTTATTTTGCTTGTATTGTTATCTTTAATTATTTTGTCCTACTTATGGCTCCTCCCTTTATTGGAGTTTTACTACAGACTATATGATATCATGTTTAAATTTCCACACATATCTTTGAATTTCATACAGCTTAAAATTCTCTGCAAGGATCTTCTTTATTAATATTTTCACATATTGACATTTGTGAAACTACTGGGTTTTATGCAAGTTAACATTATCATTTTTCATAATAGAAATACAAACAACATCCTAATTAATACATCGCTTTCTCTTTGAAGATCTCAACATAGATATTAAATTGCTGATATCTGGCTCTATACAGTCGGTGTGGGTTTTTTTATTTGTTTTGTTGTTGTTTTTAACCTTTTACCACAGAGTATTCGGTCTATCACCACCACTGTGTTTACTGAGTCAACTATCTACAAGGAAAATTAGCAAAGCTTCCTATTCATTCGCTAAATAAGTTAGATTAGTCACACATTTATTGAACAGTCCTCCCTCCTTTTTTGTGTCAATAAAAAGCAATCTTATAATACAGTTCATTTTGTTTTGAAAAAAAGAAACCAAGGTTCTCAAATTCACTATATTACTTTGCAACTCTTGCTCCCTTTGCCTTCAGCTTTTGTGTGGGTGGAGAAAGAAACCAAGATATTCAGAACAAAATGTGAAGGCAAGAGAAATTTTTAGACAGCAATAAATTGTGAAAAATCACTTAAACTTACTGTCAGAACAATCTTTTGTACAGAAACATAAATGGAGGCATTTTATTATACCCCAGCATTCAATAAAAAAATACTAGGCTCAGAATACCATAAACTCAGATATCTTATTTGTTTAAATTAATTGAGCTCTTTTTCATACAACTCAATGAACTGGAACTAAAACCATATGCAAATACACTTTGTCTAACTGCTTTTCTTAATACCTTTAAAAAAAGAAGACTTTATTTAAAGATTTAAATTCTGAATAGCTTCTAAAATATATTTCTGTGATTATGAAAATGCTCTTCAGTAAATATTTAGACTATTTATAAATTTTCTAAGACCATTTATTTAAAGTCACACTGTATCTTGAAAAGCTCACTTTAAACAAACAATCCTATATTTGTAAAACACACTAAGACTTATATGGACACCAAACAAATAAATACACTGACTCCAGAGTATGTAGAACACAGTCCACAATTGCTAGCATTGCTAATCCAGTCACAAGAATTCCTTAAATAGAAAAATAAACTAGCACTTTTTAAGACAATGTATATATGATTAGGTTTTCATGTATATCATTGATTACCTCCCCAGAGACACAATGCAATTTTTGTTAGAAATAATTCTCAACTCTAATATACAAAGAGTTATTGTGGGGGCTGAAGTAGAAAGCTCCTTATTTGCTACATTTCATTACTTTTTGAGTTGGAATCTTACTTTGTTGCCCAGGCTGGAGTGCAGTGGCACACATTCACGGCCACCCCAGCATCGACCTGCTGGGCTCTGGCGATCTTTCTGCCTCAGCCTTCCAAGTAGCAGGAACTCCAGGCGCGCGCTACCACACCCGGCTAATTTTTTTTTTTTTTTAAATTGTAGAGACAAGGTCTCGCCAAGTTGCCCGGGCTGGTCTCGAACCCGTGGGATCAGCAATCCGCTTGCCTCGGCTTCCCAAAGCGCTGGGATTACATGCTGAGCCACCAAGCTCGGCCCAAGCCATGTATTTTTTGGACCCACCTTAATTCAAATTCTTCCCAGCTTTCCTCCCATTTTATTTTTTTTAATTTACTTATTTTGTAGAGATGGAGTTTGGCTATGTTACACTGACTGGTCTCGAACTCCTGACCTCAAGCAATCCTCCTGCCTTGGCCTCCTAAAGTGTCCCCCCAGTTTCAAGTGACATGGCTGTCCATTTTTATATCACATATATCAGAGTTTTTTTTGAGATGGGGTCTGGCTATGTTGCCCGCACTAGCCTCAAACTTCTGGGCTCAAGGGATCCTTCTGCCTTAGTCACCTGAGTAGCTAGGATAACAGGCATGAGGCACAGCAACCACCTCATATATGAAACATTTTTGACAAAAATGAAACCAAGTATGTAATAAATGCTCAGCAAATAACAAATGTTAATATTATCACTATTCACCTGTAAAAAATTCTAATAATTATTTCAAGACCTATTTGATATTACTCTTCAAATCAGAAAGTCATTCCATATCCCCTAAACTGGGTATAATCTTTGAGCTCTCATAGATAATCTGCAATTCTTTTATGGATGTTGTGTCCCACTTTGCATTACAGATACATATGACCTTATGCTATATATCCTATTAAAGGGGAACACTCCTCCAAAGAAGAAACTGTCTTGCTTATCTTGTAGCACTTAACACTGAAGGAATAAAGGAAAAGAAGACATCAAAAAGTTTATTAAATTAGATCTTATGGAATCTTCACTTTAATTTGATGAATTAAAAGGTATAAATATTTCAAAGGTATCAAGAAATTTAAAAGAAAAAAATAAAACTTCCTAAAGACTACAGAATGTTTAAAGTCTTTTGGGAGTAGACATATTCATATTCACATTAATACTACATAAGAAATAGGAGGAGCTATCTACATGATTATATTAGAGACTGTAATATATTATTTTCCATTTTGCTTCATAATTTTTGTGTTAAAAAGGAAAAGTAACTACATGATGGGTATCTTATTTTTCTTTTCAGTAAAAACCAAATTTTCATTTTTAGATTAAAGTCAGTTAACAGAAATCAACACGTAAAACCTCTGTTAGTGCCCTTCCTGACCCTATACTTCTACTCTATCTCTCCCCAAGGTTCTGAGTGTCTAGGAGAGAACCTTAGTTTTCATGGTTCTTTATTAATTTCTTGGTCCAAAAGCCAAGTCTGTTGAAGACATTAAGGAATTAGCTATCAACAAATTTGATTAATAAAGCAAAAAGGAAATTAGCAGTATGGTATTTGTTAAGCACCCAATTTTAAATTTTGATACATTCTCAAATCTCTCAGAGGTTGAAAAGTCCTAGAAATTCCCATTTATATATCACTTTAAAACAGTAATGTAGAAATGAATTCCCACAAATCTCAAATTAGCACTAAATAAGAATAAAACAACAACAAAAAATACTCTAACTGGTTTTCCTCAATTGCGTGCTAACTTTTAAAATGGAAAAGGTACTATCAAGCATTATGAACGTCTATTTTCTGGTGCCCAACACTCACCTTTTCTCTGGTATAATAGTATCTTCATTTTCTTTTTGGAGGAAAACTCTCTTTACCCTCAGTTTATGTATCTCTGGTGGAGTCATCTCTATATCCTCAAACTTAATAGCTGAACATACAGCAGCTCAGTCTCAAAAATCAGAACTTCACATTCCCCTGGCCACAAGGAAGTGGGCCAGTCAGAGCCAATGAGATGCAGTGAGACTTCTAGGAAAGATGGTCACTTTCCAGCTATACATGACACTGTGAGGATCTAGGGGAAGAGGAGATTGAAGCTATCTTTTGCTCATGCAAGGATGGATTATAAAGCCAACACTGAGAAAGCAGTGCTAAGAAATGTACAGAAACTGAGTCTTGATGACATTATTTGAGCCTTGGGTGAAGCCATTCTTGAAACCATACCTATCCTGGACAACTGTATACAAACCAATATATTTCCTTTTTTAGTCTTAAGCCTATTTGTACTGAGTTTCTGTCATAGTCGAAAGAGACTTAACTTATATAACAACTACTTCAAGTGGTGTGTTTTCCCCCTAAGGGTAAATATACTAGGTTACAGAATTCATTTCCAAAACAAAGGTTATTAACAGACTCTTCTTCACAGACGATTCTGGCTTTTCAAATCTGCCCTCCTTTCAAAGACTACATACAAGACTTTATACCTTCTGCCTTTATAATATCTTAATACAAAGGAAATTCTTTTGCCACAAAGGAATACAAAACAAACAACAGAAACAAAAGAAAATAACAAGTAATGGGAGATAAGGAGGGGAGACACAAATCATCTACAGAAGCTTTAAACACTAACAAAATGTACTTTTTTATTTTTACTAAAGACCTGAGTGTCAGAGACTAAAGTTTATAAAATTAAGCAGATTAATCTATATACAGAATCTAATACAATTACACCAAAATACTAAAATCAAAGTTTCTATTAAAAAAGCAGCTGACAAAAACCAAAAGTCACAGAAAGACTCCTTTGGAAATGGCAATGTCTTGGACTTTTAACAGGTGAATCATCACATAATTTCAAAAGGAATAATCATATTCATAAAACCTCCATTTTAATCACATGATGTAATTAGGACATGCTACTGAGCCCCCAAGTCATTCTGAAAATGTTTAGCAAAATAAGATTTAACAGAGTAAGTAAATCACACAACTAAAGTCTCTACAAGAGTAATAAAAAACTAGTACTTCTACATTCTAGGAATTTTGGTGACTTTACTAACAAGGGAGAAAAACAAATAATGCATATGGTATAAAACAGAACTAAGATATATATTCTTGTGCTTCTCGGATCATATTAAAATGAGTTCTTAACTGCATTTTTTAGATCTTCTACATTTTAAGCACCAGGTGTGAGTGCTAGAATGAATTATAATACTCTTATAACCACAGTGAGATCATTAATACGAAGTCTGTATGCAAGAGGATGAGATAAATTATTGTTACTTGAGATGAAATAAAGTGGCTAAGGGACTTTTGGAGTCACATTGTCTATGTCTGATTCCTGGCACCGTCATTTAATAGCTGTGAGGCTTGGACCGACTTCACTGAGTCTCAATTTCCTAATCTGTAAATCTAAGATGATAAATAACAATAATAACCAACACATATGCAGTGTTTATAGTAAGTGCCAGGCATGTTTTCAAAGAGTTTTACATATTAATTATTTAACTTATAATATTATTTTTAGGAGATAAGTAATACATTTCATGTAGGAAAAAACTGAGGCCCAAATCAGTTCAGTAAATTGCCTGAGGTCACAAACTAATAAGTGGTAGGACTAATATCTGGGATTGGAACCTGAGAAGTCTTGGTTAAGAGCTTCTACTTGCAAAATCATATACCCTATTACCTTTCAATAATATGATATTACCTACCTCAAAGGATTATTATGAGACGTTAAACAAATGTCTAGTACATAGTAGTAGCTCAATAAAGGTTTATTGTTAGAGTTCTCCTGACAGTCAATATCTATTTACCTGAATATTTACATTATTAATTATTTAGAAATGATTACTTCAATATCAAAACTATTGCCTGCTAAAGAGAACATTCTTGGGAAGAGGGACAATGTTAGAAATTAATTTATATTAAGGGTAATAAATCTCTTCTGTAGGTTATTAAAAACTTCTGTAGTCTGGCACTCCTGAGGCTCCCATGAGTTTGATCCCAGGCATGGAAGTTTGAGGTACTTTTGAGAAATCCATGGGGAGAGTTAGAAATATATATAGTTGTTCCTTGATACCTGCAGGCGATTGGCTCCAGGACTCCCCATAATACCAAAATCTGCAAATGCTCAAATCCCTTAGATAAAATGGCATAGAATTTGCATATAACCTACTTACATCCTCCATATGCTTTCAATTATCTCCAGATTACTTATGATACCTATATAATATAAATGTGATGTAAATAGTTGTTATACTGAATTTTAAAATTTGCATTATTTCTATTGTTGAATTGTTATTTTTTATTGTGCGGGCTTAAAATATATGTATTTTGGACCCATTGTTGGGTGAATCCTCAGAGGTGGAACCTGTAAATATGGAGGGCCAACTATACTTGAAAAACCAAAGCAGAAATGACAGGTTCCTAACCAGCACATAGAGAGTAAAATATTAGCCTCCATCAGGATTAAAGGAGGCAGAACATATATAGAAAGAAAAATGGAGGTCTTTTTGGTCATGGTAAGTTTGAAGAATTTGAGTTAATAAGTCTAATAAGCAGTTGAAAAAAAAATTTTTTTTTAAGCTGGAGTCTTACTCTGTTGCTCAGGTTGGAGTGCAGTGGCATGCGCACGGCAACTGCAGCCTCCACCTGCTGGGCTCAGGTGATCCCTCTGCCTCAGCTTTCCAAGTAGCTGGAACTACAGGTACAAGCCATCACACCTGTCTAATTTTCTGAATTACTGTACAGATGGGGTATTGCCAAGCTGCCCGGGCTGGCTTCGAAACCGTAAGCTCTGGCAATCCTCTCACCTCAGACTCCCAAAGTGCTGGGATTATAGGTGTGAGTCACCACGCCTGGCCTGCAGGTGAAAATTTAGGTGTGCAAATAGGAGGGAAGTCCTGAGCTGGGGGACAGATCTTTCCCTCTTCTTTTTCTCTTTCTTTCAAACCAAGTCAAGATGCCAATAATAATAATTAAAATAGCTTCCAATATTTGAGTACCTAATTTATGCTTGACATTGCACTGAGGGTTTTATATATTATCTTTATTCTTTCAACAACCTTACTATGAAAGTACAGGCTGAGCATCCCAACCCAAAAATCCAAAATCTAAATGCTGCAATATTTGAAAGTTTTTGAGCACCAACTTGACACTCGAAAGAAATGCTCACTGGAGTATAATACAAATATCCCAAAATCCGGGGGAAAAAAAAATCCAGAAAACTTCTGGTTCCAAGCATTTTGGATAAGGAATTAAGTTAAGTCTCAGTGGGGCTTTTAACTCAGAACCTTGAGAGGGTAAGTAAACTGAGGCACCTGCCCCGTTTTATGGTGATGTGAAAGAGTTGAAGAGAAAAAAGTGAAGTTATGATTTAAAGATCCTCTAAGTCAAAAGGAGTCTTGGAAATTACCTGTGTTTTTATAAATGTGGCCTACAGCCCACAGCAGCAACGCATCTAGAAGCTTGCTAAAAGTGAAGAATCTCAAGCCCCACCAAGACTTACTGAATTAGCATATGCATTTTAATATGATTCTCAGGTAATCTGTATAATACATTAACATTTGATAAGCACTAGTCTGATACCATTACATAGATGAAGACACTAATCAGGTTTAAAAAACAGCAGAACTAGAACTCAGTCCTCTTCTCTCAGTCTAGCATTCATTCTGCTTCATTATGTACCCTCCAGACAACTATACCACTTTGAACTTCCCTTACCTGAGATCTATGCCATAGAACATTTATAATTTAAATCAAACTAGCCCTAACCATTTTGATTTGTTTCCATTCCACCTGGAATTTAAAGTGCTCCGATCTTCTTTAATCATTTGTTTTTAATATCACTATATGAAACATCAACATGCTATCTCTGACTATAAAGACTTCTTAAATTCAGTTTCAACCCTGACCATTCAATGTGAAGGGGTAGTAAAGAAAGTATGAAGAGAGAGACTTTCTACAGGCAAATTATTTAAAGTCATAGAATCCTGGAGCTGAAAGAGACTTGTTATAACTGAGATGACAAATAGATTTCATCTAGATTGCCAATTATATACATAGTTTCTGATAGTGTTGTATCAAAAGGGGGCTCTATTTCCCATGGATTGATTCCAAAAGGGACATAAGTGCTATAGAGTTGCTGACCGTGTGAAGATAAGGAAACTAAGGCCTAGGAAGTTCAATGAAATACATGAGGTCACATACTGAATAGATGAACCAGAACTCGAGATCTCCTAACTTCTGGCATAGTGGTTTTTATCCTGTATCATATTGCCTCTCTTCTCTGATATATATATTCAATGAAACATAAAATCTTTTCCATGTAACATAATAAAAATCAAACTAATTTAAAAATTAACTAGGAATAAACACCACAAAATGTTTTATTAGGCACTAGAGGATTTGAAATCCAATAATAAGGACACACACATAAGTGCATTCAAGTATTTAAATGAAGCCCATAACTTCTGGGTTGTATCATTGTGATCAATGAATGATCTCTGACTCAGATTGTTTTCTGACATTTTTACTTCATGGTAAGTTTTTCCATATGACAATTCTTCTTTAGAGTTTAGCCATGATGACTCAGGGCACCTAGATGGTATGAAGGAGCTTTCAATTTAAGGGGTAGGAGGAAAATGAGGGGGCCTACTGAATCATTAACAGCCTACTCAGTTCTGAAACTTAGCAAATCCTTTTTGGAAGCCATTTTAAAGTCAGCTTTAGGAGACAAATTTTGGCTAACGCTTAAAAGACTGGTCTTTAAGAACTGAACTAAATGTAAATGAACTGACATGCCATTTCTAAAAGAGATACAACCAAGAAGCTTTAGCAAAATGTTATTTTCTTTTTGTTGAATAAATGTCAGTGATGAATTTTTTTAAATGTCTTATATCACTAAAGTCACAGATATGCTCTATGTTCAACAGTCTAAAAGCCCACCTTAAAATTCATCACAGCTCCTCCAGTAAACAGATAGGACTAGTTTAGAGACTGAATCATCCTATCTTAAAAATGAAAATAACAGTAAAGAAAAAAGTACATTTAAAAAGTTTTTGACTACATGAAGCTTATCTGTAGGACTGGTTTCTAATTAGAAGCAGCCACTACTTCACAAAAGACAAACATTTAATACATGTTCTCATGAATGATAAACTTAACTAATTTTGTAATTTGGATTTTTTGGTCCTTTGATGGTAAATTTAGAGATTGGTAGTGAGAAACAATTCAAAGAAAAATCCATCACGTTAAATGTAGTCTAACATTAAAGAAAATCAGCTTTTAGTGCTTCTTGTACATTTAGTTTATTAAATCTGGCGTACATCCAGAGGAACATGAAGTACCATGGAGAGTATCTGCCAAGAACCAGGAATACAACATTAAGGTTTTGAAGAACCAATGATGCACCTTCAATTGTTTTACTTATTGTTAAAAAATAAAATTTAATTGTGCCTTCTAAAGATAAAGCCAAATGATATGTTGAGCACTACAATGGGGAACTAGCAAAAAAATCAAGGCCAATCACTTCATAATTAATTATTGTGGAAGAAAGAAGCTATAAAATTCTTTACAACATTCTTGATCTTTTCATCTTTTCCTCTTGACTGTCCAGTTCTCCCCTAAAGTCACATATGCTTAACTATTATTATGGTAATGATGAAGTCCCCAATTGTTTGACATTTTTGGAAAAGACAACCACATACACCAAGAGCTGAAAACAGCTTTTGAAATTCCACTAGTAATCCTGTAATCCCGCACCTTTGGGAGGCTGAGGTGAGTGGATTGCCTAAGCCCACAGGTTCGAGACCCGCCTGGGCAGGCGAGACCTCATCTCTACAATAAATCAAAAAATTAGCCAGGCGTGGTAGTGCGCGCCTGTAATTCCGGTTACTCGGAAGGCTGAGGCAGAAGGATCGCCGGAGCCTGGCAGGTCGAGGCTGCGGTGGCCGGGAGCGGCCACTGCACTCCAGTATGGGCGACAGAGTGAGACTCCAACTCAAAAAAAAAAAAAAAAAAGTTGTTCCTTACAGGTCACAGTTATCTCTGTGTCTGATAGACTATACCATCTCCACCAAGGCATACACCAAAACTAGGCAAGAAACGTTAAAGAAGAAAATTAAGTAACATAACAGGAAAAGTATTATACTTGCCACCTACATGTTACCCCCTTAATTTATTCCAAGTCTACTTTTTAAATATAAAAATGGCAGACAGGCATTTAAAACACTACGGAAGGGCAATGCACATGACTTAAATTCGCAAAGGATGATAAAGAGTGCCAGTGACAGAGTAATGCAGAGATGAAAGTGAAAGAGGCAGGGATATGGAATTATGAGTATACTGCAATGCACAAGCTGAGAAGTATAACACGGAACCTGTTGCTGCAAAAATCTACAAAGCTTAAGTAACAGATCGAATCTTCTAATTCTTAGTCATTTTATTTCCAAAATTAAGTATAGGTTTTATCATGGTCATAATATTTAGGTCAACATGAAATATAAGATAGATGTCCCTTTTGCAAAGCAACTTCTTTTCTCTTTTCTTTTCTTTTTTTTTTTTTTTTTTTGAGTCAGGGGCTCACAGCAGCCTGAACCTCCTGGGCTCATGTGATCCCTCCACCTTAGCATCCTGAGTAGCTGGGACTAACGGTGCATGCCACCACGCCCAGCTAATTTTTTAAATAAAATTTTGTGGGGATGAAGTTTTGCTGTGTTCCCCAGGCTGAAGTCAAACCCCTGGGCTCAAGCAATCCGCCCGCCTTAGCCTCCCAAAGTGCAGGGATTACAGGCATGAGCCTGACCTGCAACTTCTTTTCCTGCTTAATTTATACATTTGAGCCTGAGTTCATTAGGTCACGGACACTTAAGTAGATCCAAGTTAAGAGAATTAACCATGGTTATGTTTACTATGTTGTGAGAACCAATTTTAAAATTTCCTTCCTTCTCTCTCTCTCTCTTCCATCATAAGTTTATTTATTCCACAAAAATGGAAATTAAAAAGATTCATGCCGGGCTCGGTGGCTCAGCCTGTAATCCCGCGCCTTTGGGAGGCTGAGGTGAGTGGATTGCCTGAGCCCGCGGGTTCGTGACCCGCCTGGGCAGCAAGACCTCATCTCTACAATAAATCAAAAAATCAGCCGGGCGTGGTTGCGCATGCCTGTAATTCCAGCTACTTGGAAGGCTGAGGCGGAAGGATCGCTGGAGCCCAGCAGGTCGAGGCTGCGGTGGCTGGGAGCGGCCACTGCACTCCAGTCTGGGTGACAGAGTGAGACTCCAACTCAAAAAAAAAAAAAAAAAAAAAGATTCATAATCCTACTCCTAAATCAACAGACTGAATGAAAGTGATTTCTAAAATAAGTCATACATCAGTATGGTGCCATCATACTGATAGATTTTCAAAGTCCTTTATGAAAAACTGCTGCCACTTTTATTTTACAGATGAATCAAAGATAGGTTTTCAAAGACTTTCAGAGTTAATGAAAGCCCAGGAATTAAACATGGGCTCTATGTTCCATGCTAATAGACTCATGTTTAAAACACATTGAATAAGCCAGTCTATCAGTTCAATCCTAATAGTGTGTGCAGTATATGAAGAAAGGGTCTGGTTATCTATCTATATATACACATGCATATATGTATACATATACAGGGGGACCACCCAAAAATACAGTATTTATTTATTAAAAAGTGTGTATTTATTCTTACATGTTTAAGCTTCAGTCACCTTCGAAGTACTTGTCATTTGATGCAATACACTTGTCAAGATGCTTTTTCCATTGTTCAAAACAGTTTTTTGAATCCATCAATTTTGATGCCTTTCAGTGCTTCTGCCCTTTTTTTTGTTTCACCTCTTCCACAAAGTTTCCCTTTAAGGACATATTTCATCTGGGAAACAAAAAAAAGTCACCCGAGCGAGATCGGGTGAATAAGGAAGGTGGGGCATAGAGGTCATGCTGTTTTTGGTCAAAAACTGCTGAACATTCAGGGTGGTATGGGCAAGTGCCTTGTCATGGTAGAAGAACCAGTCACCTGTTTGCAACAACCAGTCACCTTTTTGCCACAACTTGGGATGTTTCTTCTGCAAACTGTGACATAAGCTTTTCAAAACTTCCAGATAAAAACTTTGGTTTGGGTGTCTGATCCGGAGGAACAAATTCCGAGTGTACTACAAGAGGCCCACCCTCCAAAAGATAATTCCGTTTCTTTGGGCGGTCCCCTTCATATATACAACAAAGGCACAAAAACTCTGAGTGAATTAAAGAACTAGATTCCTAACAATGTACTGAAAAATGTTTAAAACAAGCTTTGTTAAAGTATTCTTTATGCAGTTATATACTTATATTCTTAGTGGCCATTACAGTTTACTATATAATAAAAGTTCATTAAGTTCTACTTAATGCCATTAAATTCAAAACAGTATTGGTTAAAAATACAAATGAAAACATTGTACTTCTCCAGCATTACCTATCAATGACTAGAAAAAGAATGGTTTTCTTTATTCAGTATTTTAGTAGGGTAAAAATCATTGATATAAGTTTAGTTTCTTAGGTTGGAAAAATTATCTCTGTAAAGAATGAACTACTATGACAATTGTTCAAAATTAGCAGTCTTATATGTATATTGTCCTATGAGTAGATTTTTTAAATTCCATATTTATTGAGGTTTTTATTGGCATTTAAACATTTGAATTAGATGCATTTTTTTCTATACTTTTAATAATAAGAATTAAGAAACAGTTCTTTATGGTAAGTCGTTTTGTCTTGAAGCATCTACTAAACTGAGAAATGAAGCATGAATATATGACTTGAGAGCCAGATTCATCTCTTAACACTAAATGTGTTAGTCTTTTTGTTCCCCAAGTGTATGCCATAGGAAGAAAAACAATTTCACTATATTTCAAATGCCATCCCTCTAATCTTGAATGCATGACATAAATGAAACTTATCTGCAATGACTGCTTTGAGTACTTAAGTACTAAGAAATATCCATGGTGTTATGTATATGTGTGTGTTTCAATGTATCAGACCTCAGATACCCAAATGAGTACAATGCCTTCCATACTAATCACTCTCAGAGCTTGTACCCTTATTCCAAGTGATGCTACAATTGTCCACAACATTATTAAAATTCCTTTTTAGGCTATGGGTGGATCTGACTTTGAGAAACAATAATTGCCTTCTCAGAGCAGATCTGATTTTTAGAAATAGCCTCAAGTTATTTCCTATTTTCTTTCCGTCAAAATCCTTTCTGAGTCACATCTGATACATAAGATGAAATACCATGTGGCTAATAATCCCTTTAGTCCTAAAAAAGAGAAGCAAATACAAAGTAAAGAGCTATTTTTATGTGTGGCTCTTAAACTGGCATAGAGGACAATCTGAAAAAAAGTTCTAAAAATATTAATACTAGTGTTGTTGAGTAAGTATATAGCTTCTACAGTGACTACTCCGTAGAAGATTTATTTTAGATAAATGAATTAAATATTTTTGCATGGAAGCAAGGATGGCCAACTGGCTCTACACAATCTATTCTCTACCCTTCCTTTACCATTGTGACTTTATCTTCTGCTACTCACTCTCACTCTGATCTCGCCACTCTTGTTGTTGTCTTCTTTTATTTATTGATTTACTTTTGGAGACAAGGTCTCACTTTGTCGCTCAGGCTGATATGGAACTCCTGGGCTCAAGCAATCCACCTGGCTCTGTCTCCTAAGTAGTTGGGACTACTGATGCACATCACCACAGCTGGCTCATACTCTAGTTTTCTTGTAGTTTCTTGCAGTCTAGGCACGCCCCCATCCCAGGGCCACTGTACTTCTTCCCTCTGACTGTAAAGTCTTGCCCCAAGATTTCCTGCAAGGCTTGTTCCCTCACTGCCTTCAGCTCTTTACTCACCTCCATGAAATCTCTGCTAACTACCCTTTAAAAGTGCTTCCTCATCCCACCTCATACTAGAATGTAGGAAATCTCATGTATCCATATAGCATCTACCCTCAACAATTTTCAATATATGGCCAATCTTATTTCATCTATGGTCCTCTTCCGTCCAAATTATTTTTTAAAAATCCAAACATCATATTTTAATTTGCAAATTCTTTATAACATCTCTAAAAGGTAAGATCTTTTTTTAAAAAAAACAGTATGTTATCACACCTAAGAAAACTGACAAATCCTTTTCATTAAAAGTGTCCAAATTTCCCAAGTTTTGCAGAAATGTCTTATTACAGTTAGTTTGCTCAAGCAAATCTGACTAAGGTTCATACATTGCACTTGGTGGATAAGCCTCTTGAGTCTCTTTTAATTTTATAGTCTCCTCCCCCCGTATTTCTTGCTATTTATTTATTGAAGAAGTCAAGCCTTTTTTTTTTTTGAGTCAGGATCTCATCCTGTTGCCCAGGCTGGAGTGCAGTGGAGCACAATCAGGGATCACTGTAGCCTCCAACTCCTGGGCTCAAGCGATCCTCCCATGTCAGCCTCCCTAGATAAGTACGCACCATCACACCTGGCTAATTTAAAAAAAAATTTTTTTTGTAGAGATGAGATCTTGCTATATTTCCCAGGCTGGTCTTGAACTCCTGGGCTTAAGCAATCCTCCCACCTCTGCCTCCCAAAGTGTTGGGATTATAGGTGTGAGCCACTATACCCAGCCAGGTCATTTTCCTTAAAACACAAAATATGTATTTTATTTTGTCTTAGGAGAATGTAAATACCACAAAGGCAAATATTTTAGTCTGTGAGCTATCAGCACCTAGATCTGTGCCTGACATGTAAAAGGCATCCAATAAATACTTACTGAATGAATATTTGGCATTCATGACAAAAGTCCACTGCCCACCCAGTAGCAGAAACTGCTAACCACAGCACTCTTTCCTGCTAAGCCTAAACCTGGGCTCCCAGTTTTCTAAACACAGCACTCAATCCAGGCAGCCACCACTGAGCAATTAGATTTGGTACCCCAGGTGAAATCTGTTTGCTATCCTTGCTTTAATACCCTTCAGGTGTGTATATATATCCAAAACAGATTTCCATGCACCTTGTATGTTGAAAATTAACATGATAAATTACTGACTATATTTCTTCTCAGGCATATTTAAACATTTCTTAGCTTACTTTAGATAGTTTAGAGGAAAAGGCAAACTACAGTAAGAAAAATTTCTATTAAAAAGGAAAAAAATAAAAAATTCCCTGACATTCAACCAAGACATCTTGTACTTTTCTCTTTATTACCCGTAAATTTATTAAGCAACAACAAGAATTATTCAGGGCCTACTGAGTATAATATGCTAGGCAGCTATTTTCAACTTTTGGAAGAAAAAACAGAAGTAATCTATTCAAGATAACGTGGAGAAAAAAAAAAAGCTAGCGGCAGAACTTGAAATCATATTCAGATCTTTCAATGACCACTATTTCTTGTTTTGACGTTCCCACATTAGTCTGGGGAAAACTTCCTCTGGCAGAGGTCAAACTTAAACTAAGAAAACAGCAAAAAACCCCCACTATCACAAGTGTAAAAAAATCTCCAACAACCCAAATCCCTTGAAAGAATGACTTCTATTTACTTTTCCTGTGTAATATATTCAGAGGGAATCTGGAAAAGATGGTTAGGAATCTATAAACAGAAAGTGCTAAGTGGAATTCACTGTTTATAGACTTCAACTAGAATTTTGTCCCTTGTAGATAAATGCTGCCAGGAATCTTTAACATTGTACTCTTTAAAAACACCTCCATCAGGTTTTCTCTACTGCTGATTTTCTTCCTTCTTTCCACTGGCTCTTAAATCTGGTTTATTCTCCTCAGTTAAAAGGCATAAATGTTAACTTTTGGAATAACATGATTTTTATAAAGAAACTTCTAAAACTACCTCAGTGCCATTATGAAATTTTTATACAGTTAAATCTATTCATATAATAGACTAGCCCCTACATAAATCTTTCTGACCCAATACACACTATAATAGGTTTATATTGATGCACCATGGTAAAAATGTACATGTATATATGTTAGTTTCTAAGTCTCTAGGCTTAAAATCTTTATCAACCACAGAAGCTTCTGCCTACAAACATTAGTTGTTCACAAAACATAACTACTATAGTCCTTTATCATCTAGCCTACTAGACCACAATACAGTCTATTTTGAAATGAAAAAAACTCTTAAAATACAAGTGACATTTAACAACCTGAAAGGAAGCTGAAACTAAGTCAAATGAAAACATCCTTCGTCTTCTCCTTGAAATTTGCCTCAGTGCATTCAGCAGTATAAACTCAGTTTCATGCCCTGTACTCTTCAGTCATTTCCTTTAAGAGGTCTCAAAGAAATTAGGAAAACTGTAAAGCTGGACTTCACCAGTGAACACTAACTTCTGCCTCTGAACTCCAGTGATTGAATGAAGACAGCATTAGGAGCCTCCTTAAAGAACAAATGCCCTGGTAAATCTGGCTTGTAAATACTACAGAAAAAGTTCGGCATAACCAACTGTAAGGACACTTAAATGTCAATTTAAGGAGAATGTGAATTTCCCCCACTTCAAATTTGCCACTGAGGCAAACTTCCAGTTAACTTTTTTTAAAAAGTCAATAAATACTACTACTATTACATTACAGCACTTCTACCATGCTAATAAAAACTTGGGTGATAGTTTCCTCTTTAAAAGCCATAAATTTATTAGATGAGGCATTATAACCACTTCACTACATGAAACTTTCCACACAAGTGTTCTATTTTCCAACTGTTTGTTTTAAACTCAAGATTTCTTTTAACATACTACAGAAAGGGGACAGGCTAAAAGACTTGGGAACAAAAATAACAAAATAACATCTCACTTGCATTTTCTGATGCAACTGCCGGAATGTAAAATCTGGGGGCAACAATAAAATTAAATTTGAGAGAAACAGGGTAAGTGAAAGTACTCACTGGACTACAGCTTTGATAATTATTCACCTTAGGAAAGAACTAGTAGAAGTGATGCTTGATTTAAATTTTTAGTTCCTTCCAGTTTGGTACCAAATAAATAAAAACTACCACAACAAATAAAAGTGTCCTCAGAGTTAAGTATTTTTCTCCAGAAGAGGTTGCTAGTGTAAATAAAAAACAAGGAACTCATATGTTGTATTTGTACAATAAGGACAATGTTTAAGTCATGTAAATCTGATCACTCTGAGAAAACATTTTGTTAGCTATAAAGAGAATGTATCATAAACTGAAACAGAACTGAAGAAAGTGAACCTTCTCAATTCAAAAATTTAAATTCAACCTACTATGCAAACTAAATAATTAGTTCATTTCTCAAGTGTAAGAATAATACATATTCAATGTAGAAAAAGAATACATTTCTGAGACAAAAGATCATCTGCTATGAAAACAAAATAACATTTTGTAGAATAAGAAGTAAACAGTATTTGTGAACCGAAACAAACGGATGACCTTTTCATACACTTAAAAAACCAGTTCTTAGCACAACCAGCACTTTATAGATAAAATGATCAAGAATATTTGTTGATACACTGCTGGATAACTAAGCGATAGGAAGACTGTTGGTGCTGTTAAAACCAAGACACATTTCCTTGTGTGTAGTGATAAAAATCTGTTAAATGTACATCAAACAAAAAACAAAGAAACTCTGCCCTCTGCCCCATCATTGCTCTCTTGCCTCTTAAGAGACCTGCATGTATAAAATTAAAAGTAGATGGTGTGGTGAGTCTATGATCTACAGTATTTTCCCCGCTCGGAACATTTTTCAAGAAGTCCTTTGAGGTTTTAATACTCCAACACTATGTAAGAATTACACTGTATGGACTACGTAGCAATTACCCAGACTTCTTTTAGACTTCAGTTAACCTGTAAGTAAAATGAGCATCTTTAACTTTTCCACGGGGCGGGGGAGAACGGGTTCTTAACTCATAAATGCTTCTAGATCCCCAGACACCAGGCGCGGTAGGAGATCAAGCGTATCCATCAATTAGAGAGCTTTCCGGGCCTCAGTTTACCCACTTTCGGAAACGGGCGTAGTAACTTGCTTCGTTGGGGCCCCGGAGGTGAAATTAATTAGTGTTTTTAAAATGCTCTGAGATCCACAGATGAAAGGAAATGTGAGAGACACGCAGAGATGATGACAATAATCACAACAGTAAAAAGAATGACTAACTTGGAAGTCTGCGTTATGTAAGGAAGGAGAGAGAAGTTATCAGCTTCGCACAAACAAAAGAGAAACCCACCGCCCCCTTTGTTTCTCTTTCCTTTCCCTCTCCCTCCCCGCCACCCACAGAGCTCCCCTCCCGCAGCGGGCGAGCGCGGCCCGCCGGGCGCGGGGCGCGGGGCTCGGAGTTGGCCGCCGCGCACCCCGCTCCCCGGCGGTGGGGGAGGCCGCGCCGCGCCGGCTCCTCACAAAGGCGCTTCCTCTGCGAGGGCGCGGGATGGAGGCGCCGCAAACTCGGCTCCCCGCCGCCTCCCGGCGCTGCGCGGGGGCGCGCAGGCGGCCGGGGAGAGCCGGCTGGCTGGCCGCCGGGGAAGCCGCCGAGGAAGTTGCGCGCCCGCCTTCCCCGCACCCCTCGCCGGCCCCGCCGCGACCCCTCCCGCGGCGCCCCGCGGCCACGCTCACCGGACAACTGCTGGTGGCCAGGATCCCAGCACGGCCCCCGAGACGCGCTGCGAGGGGGTGAAGCGTGTGCGCGCCGGGAGCGCGAGCAGACAGCCCTGTGTGCCGCCGCCGCCTTCCTCGCCAGCCGGCCGAGCCCGGCGAGGGGAAGTTGGCCGCGGAGCCGAGCGCCGAGGAGCCGCGGACGGAGGCAGAGGCGCGGGGCCCGCTTGGTGGGGCGCTCCCGGAGGTCTCGAGGCAAATTCGATCGCGCCGCACGGCGGGTGCTGCTGCTGCTGCTGCTGCTGCTGCTGGCGGCGGCGGCGGCGGCGCCCCCCAACGGTCCCTCCACCTCACACCGCCTCTGGGTCACTGACACACACACACACTCGGAGGGAGGGAGGGAGGGGACTGGCGGGAGGGCGGGACCCGAGGGAGGGGACGGGGCAGGGCCACAGCGGGAGGCGGTGCCGCGGCGCCGGGCGGCCTCCTGGGAACTGTAGTTCTCCAACGGAAGAAACGAGGGATACGTTACGGAGAGCCCCCGCCGGGCTCGCGCTGTGCTGCGCATGCTCAGGGAAGAGGTTCGGCCCTGCCCCCCGCCATTACCATGGTCACCGACACACGAAGCGAGCGCGTTCGGTACTGCTGTTGTCTGAACAAGGACGGTTTTGTGTTGGGGTGTTACTGGGGCCCGACCCTCAGCCTGACACTTCTCGCTCCTCCCCGGCAGCTCCTAACCTCACCACTCATAAGTGTCCAGTGACATCTGACTTCCTCCCGATATTTGTCTTCTCAACTGCTTACCTCCCCCAAATCCCAAATCCCCCTCTCCCTCGCCTCCCTCAAGTGAATCTTCTCCGTCTACTTTCAATAACTCTCTTTATCTAATACTTGTTGAAATGTAGTTGCTTCCAGTAATTTAACAATTAGGTTAATAAAATCGCTAGGAACATCATCCCTGTCAAAATCCCATAATTAATTTCTTTGCTTCATTCGTCACATCTATTAAGACTAATGCAGGTAAAGTTCAGGATTTAGATCTCTATATTTTACTTAATGTAGAATGGTCCGTACAAATGTCATAAAGTAACTATAAGTTCAAAAGGTAAGTGGAAAGTTGAAAATTGTTCACTGAGACTATGTATTGGCCAACTTCCATTTGGCAATAAGAGAAGTCTGAACCAAGGTATGAGTATGCTGTTGGGCTGGTCAGCTAAGTCTACACCCATATTATGCAGCCAGGTGTGGATAGGTGGTGGGGAGGAGGGTGGAGAAAGGCGGGGCACATTACTGGCTCTCCAGAAGGCTGAGGGCAACCTGTTCCAAGCTGTTTCCCTTCTCTGCCTACCTAGAACCCCACACCCTGGAAGAAAAAGATTACTGCTTAGAAATCCGACACACATTTAGAGCAGCGAAAGTCAGGGTTTCAAACGGAGGATTTGAAGATCAGAAATCCTTATGTCTGCAGGCCATATAATTATACATTCATTCAAAAAATACTTATTGAGTGTCTACTATTTGCCAAGCGCTGTATTGGGCCCCAGAAACTGAGATTCAGGAATGTAAAAGAATCATTCCTTGTTTTCAAAGTGCTTACTGTGCAAAGGAGAGGACAGGTAAATAGACTTAGTGTGATACGTATTTTAATAGGAAAGTGCACAGCTACTCTAGACTTGAACAAGGTCAGGAAATGTTTCAAAGACCATTTGAACTTGAAATGACTGGGAGTTAGTGTATTTGTGTATTTTGAAAGGGTAGAGGAAAGAGAGAAGTGTGTGGGAGCATTGTGGGTGAGGGTAGGGACAGCAGCAGGTGCAAGGACCTAGCAGTGTGAGACCAGACATATTTTGGTTCAGCAAATAGTTTACTGTTGCTGGTGGTAGGATTGAATTGGGGTGAGTGACCAGAAGAGACACTGAAAAGGTAAGGGAGACAGCTTAGATCATGAAAAATCTCATACAATATGCTAAGAAAAGTGGACATTTTTCTGGAAGCATTGGGAAGCCACACCAGGATTGTAAACAGATAAAATTTTGATAAGATATTAATTTTAGAACGATCACTCAGTGGAGTATTGCATATGTGGGGCCTGTTACAGTATTATAGCAAAAAAAAAAA
The DNA here is from genome assembly GCA_027257055.1 of Cephalopachus bancanus. NCBI lineage: Eukaryota > Metazoa > Chordata > Mammalia > Primates > Tarsiidae > Cephalopachus > Cephalopachus bancanus. Next base: position 1,696,819 of record JAPVLO010000315.1, read on the forward strand.
AAAAATGATAAGAGACTGAACTAAGGCACTGGCAGCAGCAGGAAACAAAACTGAGGGTAATCAGAAACTATTTAGGAGATAGAATAGGATAGAATTTAATTGTGAATAATTGCCTATGTTTGGAGGGGTTAAGGGAAAAGAAAAGTTATGAATTGTGATGTTTTTGGTTGCAAACAGTAAAAAACTCAACTCCTACTGACTTTAATAAAGGAGATGTATTGACCCATCTTGTTAGAAAGTTCAGGAAAAAAGCAGTCTATAGGGATGGTTGATTCAACAACTCATTGAGGTCATTAAAGACACCCCCTCCCCCAATTTCCATTGCTTTTTCTTCCTTAACATTAGCTTTAAGATAGAATGATGGATGCAAACAACTTCTATGGCTGTAAGTTTCGCCATCTAGGTCCAAGATAAAATAAAAAGTGTCACTTTTGGAAGATCTTTTATAAAGTAGAGAAAACTCCTTTCCCAAAAGCCTCAATAACTGAGTCACATGTACACACAAAAACTAAAAATGGTGGTCAAGAGATGACACGTGGCTAATTATCTTCGGATGAAGACATGTGCCTGCCCTTAGAACCAGAGAAGTCCGCTTTCCCCAAAGCTGAGATGAGGAAGTGTGGACATCCCATGAAAATTGAACTGTTGTACCAGAATAAGAATGGAGGCTGAGGATACCACAATACCTGCAACAAGGAAGAAGTCAAGGATGGCTCCCAGATTTCTGACTTTTGTGATTAGGAGCTAGTGATGTCATTCACTGAATTAGGGATACAACTTTTGGGGAATATGATTGATAAAAAGAAATCTAAAGATATCACTTTGGACATGTTGAGTTTGAAATGACCAGGACATCTAGGTGGAGAAGTGTAGTGGGCAGTTATACTCTTGGTCTTTGGAGAGAGATCAGGACAGCAGAAAATATAACTGGAACATACCATCGTATAGATAGTTGTTGAAATTATGGTACTGGATGAGATCACCCAGGGAGAGCATTCACAGCAGAAAAAGAGGAGTCAAAAAACAGCACCTTGGAGAACACCAGCACTTAGGGAGTAAGCAGGAGGATTGTGAAAATGCCTGGGAAATAGCTAGAGAATTAGGACTTACAAAGAAGCAGGAAAATGTGATCTATAACCAGGAAAAAAGTCAGTCAGCATAAAGTCACAAATGACAGAGATAATAGAATTCACAGTCAACCACATCAAAACAATGATGATAAGTACACTACACATTCTGAAAGAAATTAAAGATATTGAAAAATGGAATTTCTAGAAATTAAAATTGCAACGTCTGAAATAACAACTTCACTGAGTGGTATTAACACTTGGAGGCAGATTAGACACAGCAAATTAGACACTCAGAAGAAAAGATTACTACACTTGAATACATAGCAGTAGAATCAGCCAAAATAAAGCACACAAAAACCAAAACACCCCAAAACCCCAAAACAGAGTCTCAGTGGTCTGTGGGACAATACCAAATGTTCTAACATTTGTGTAATTGGAGTTCCAGATGAAAGAAGGGTCAGATGGGGTGACAGAAAAATTATTTGAAGTAATATAGCTGAAAATATTTTCATATTTGATGAAAACTATAAACCCACAGATTCAGGAGGCTCAGTGAATTCTTAGCAGAGTAAATGCACACACTCACAAAACCACTGCAAAAGACATAATCAAATTGCTGAAAACCAATGATAAGAAGAAAATATTAAAACCAGCCAGAGATTAAAAAGATACCTGCACACACATGTTTATTGTAGCATTAATCACAATAGCAAAAACATGGAACCAATCGTGCTGCCATTGAAAGAGGACTGGATTAAAAAAGTGGTACATATACATGATGGGATATTACACAGTCATAAAGAAGGACAAAATTATGAACTTCACAGCAGCTTGGATGGACTTAGAGGCTATAATACTAAGTGATCTATCACAGAAACAAAGAACCAAGTTTCACATGTTCTCACTCATAAGCAGACCTTGAACAACTATCCTAATACTATATGAAAGGAACTGGCAGTAGTGGGAAACTGCCAGGAAAGGGCAGAGGTGGGATTGGCAGTAGTGGGACACTGTGAGGGAAGGGGGGGACACACCTCATCAACAGGGGTACCTGCATAATGAACATTTGTATACCTAACCCTGAATTGTACTCCACATATTTGGGAAAAAAATAGAGAAAAAAAAACCAACCAGAGGAAGACGGCTCATTATGTATAGAGAAACAAAGACAAAAATTTAGTAGACTTCCAGTTAGAAACTATGCAGCTGGGCTCGGTGGCTCAGCTTGTAATACCGCGCCTTTGGGAGGCTGAGGTGAGTGGATTGCCTGAGCCCGCAGGTTCGAGACCCGCCTGAGCAGGCGAGACCTCATCTCTACAATAAATCAAAAAATTAGCCGGGCGTGGTAGCGCACGCCTGTAATTCCGGCTACTCGGAAAGCTGAGGAGGAAGGATCGCCGGAGCCCAGCAGGTCGAGGCTGCGGTGGCCGGGAGCGGCCACTGCACTCCAGTCTGGGCGACAGAGTGAGACTCCAACTCAAAAAAAAAAAAAAAAAGAAAAAAAAAGAAAGAAACTATGCAATCAGAAGACCACGAAAAGGCATGTTTAAAGCGCTGAAAGAAAAAAAAAAACACTGTCACATAGAATCCTACATTTAGAGAAAATATCTTTCAAGTGAGTAGTCTGAAGACAACAAAAGCTGAAAGAATGTTACCTGCAGAACTGCACTGCAAGAAATGGTAAAGCAACTTCTTCAACATAAGAAAAACATCACATGGAAAACTGGATTTATATTAAGGAATAAGGAGTACCAGAAATAGCAAATATATGAGTAAATATGAGACTTTTCCTTACATATCTAATTTTTTAAAAAATATAATTGACCTTAAAGCAAAAATAATAACACTGTATTATGGGGTTCATAATTAAAGATTCCTGATAGCATTTATATAAAATGGACAAAATTCTAGCTGAAGTCTATAAATATGTAAAATTTTTGACAATAGCTCAAAGGATGCAAGGAGGAAATGAAATTATATGGAAAGATCTAACATTATGCCCGAGGTGTTACACTATTAATTGAAGGTAAACTGTGATAAGTTAACAAGGCATAATCTAAACCTTCAAATAGCCATCAAAAATAAAACAAAAAGGTATGGCTAATAAGTCGATAATGGAGATTTTATTTTTTAAAAAAATCTTGACTGGAGAAGCAAAAATATTGAAGAAATCTGTGTCCCTAATGACAATGGAACTGATGTACCTGCTCTGGACTCTCCACCTCCTGACTTCTTTTCAATGAGGGAGAACAAACTTCTATCTTGCTTAAAGGCATTCCTGTTTTGTATTGTGTTATGTACAGCTGAACGTAATCAGAACCACAAGTCAACAGTAGTTTCATAAAATGCCCATAGAGTATATTTTTTAGAATCAGGTAGACCCAGCCGGGCACGGTGGTTCAAGCTATAATCCCAGCATTTTGGGAGACTGAGGTGAGAGGATTGCCTGAGCCCAGGGGTTCGAGACCAGCCTGAGCAACTACAATAAATCAAAAAATAAGCCAGGCGTGGTAGTGCACGCCTGGAGTTCCAGTTACTTGGAAGGCAGAAGGAATGCCTGAACCGAGCAGGTCAAGGCTACAATAGCCATGAGAGTGCCACCGCACTCCAGTCTGGGCGATAGAGTGAGACTACAACTTAAAATAAATTAAAAAAAAGCAAAGAAAAAAGCAAACAAAAGTATCAGGTAGACCCACACATTGCCAAAAACTTCAACATTTTTGTTGAATTTTATTTCTGAGGATTCTATATTTGTCACTAAAATTCCAGGAATACTTCATCTTTGTATAAACATAACTTATTATTAGTCCATTCAGTTTTCTCTTGAAGGCAAAAATATATGTAAAGTGCTTAGCACAGCCTTGGAATATAGTAAATGCGCGCTTAATACACAGTACTTTGAATAGCAATAATAGCATGGATACCCCACAATTTAGACATATGCTGGGGTTTGTACTCCCAAGTCAGGTGTAGAAAATCAAGGAGACGTTCATTTATATGTCAAAATCTGTAAATCCCTTTGAGGAAATTATGACTTTATCTCCACCATACAGATCTGCACAGTTTTTCAAAATCTGTAATCCTTTGACATTCAGAACAGTTCAGTCATGGAAAATGATTGCACCTCCAATTACCATCTGTTCAGTCTACATATGTAGTTTAATACCCACATTTCCTTGGCCAAAGGAGCTGTCCTTTTGTTACTTTTCTGCAGTTTGCAATTTGGTATATTCTGCTATCTAGTCATTTCAGTAAGAAAGTGAATCCTGGGTGACTAAGGTAGGTTTTTTTTTTTTTTTTTTTTATCTTTTAAATTCTAAAAAGTTTTTGATATGAGAAAGTTGCTTGGTAAATTTTAAAAAGTTTCTGGTACCATCTGACTTTCAAATTAACTAAAACTCTACTCTTCTTATAAACAAACATGAAAGTGGCATTTAAGATATGAACATAAGGAAAAATCAACATACAATAAACATAATTTGCTAGAAAATAATAGAGAAGAAATTGGACACACCCATCTTTTCTTATAATTTGAATAAATTATTACAAACTTATTTTTCTCCTTTCATAACAAATGTATCATTTGTTGTAAAACCGTTCATGGTAAATATTTCATTTGTTGCAAATGAACGTATCTTTTCATGTTTAGTCCAAGTTTCTCATAGTTTATACAGACAAATAATTATGTCCTATTAGATTACTTGTGCTAAAAGTTGTTTTACGAAAAATTCCAGGTGAACTTCTCTTTGGGAACAGGAAGACTAGACTGCATATTGAACTCTTACTGAAATTCTTGGATTTGAGAGTGTGTATGCTTATTTTAATGTTCAGATTATAAGTGGTTTATGTCTCAGAACTCCTGCCTTCTAACATTTCTTCCCAAAATAAAATTATTGTCTCCTAATACCTTCAAAGTCTCCAAATAGCTCATAGTCAACGTAGAACATATTCCTATTTTAAACCTGGGAATAGCACACAATTTGAAGGCCTGGGCTTTCACTCAAAGATTTGTAGGCCCCAAATGCTGGCTCTGACATTTTAGATATATTTGGAACATGTCAAAGACAAGCTAGCTAAAATTTTAATGTTTTAAAGCAGTATGCTTGTACACCAAAGAATGCAGCCTACATATTCTCAATATTAGTGCAACCAACATGTACACAAGCAGTTATTTTGGAACTTTAAAAAAATACTATGAACTGAGCAAAGTGGAAGACTCATGAAGAAAAGATTTAGTTTATGTTTCTGCCCCTAAAATTGATGTATTTCTGCTTATGGACTAATTATTTAAATTTTTGTATCTCCAATTTCATGCATTCCTTCTTTCATTGCATACTTATTAAACATATATGATGGTGCCAGGTTATAGATACAAGGATTAATTACTCATGGTCCCAACCCTCAAAAAACGTATAATTGAGTGAATATAAAAGTACAAAGTTTTATAGGTACTCTAGAAACGTGTTTAGGAAAGAGTAGACTATAGAGAAGAGAGTAGTCAATTTTACATGAGAATGCAGTCAGAAAAACATTTCAAAGAGGAGGTGGCAACTGAACCAATTCCTGAAAAATGAGTAGGTGTTCACCAGGTGAGCAAGGACATTTCAGCAGAGCTTGCAATATCAGAAAAGACATGGGAGAATGAAATAACTGGGCCCAGTTAGAGAGCTACTGGCGGTTCAGTATGGTCAGATCTTAGGGTACGATATAGGCGCCCTGAATGATAAGGTTGAGAAGTTTTCTGAGACCAGATCACACAAGTCCTTGTATGCCATGCCATGCCATGCCATGCCATGCCAAATAGTTACGCAATGAGCAGCTGTTGAAACATTTTAAACAGAATAGTAATATAAAATCATATTAGTGTCTAGTTAAGAGCAGAGTGATTAGTTAAGAGAATATGCAATAATGTAAGTGCATTTGGACAAACGAAATAGCTGTGGGTAGTCAAAAGAAGGGGGCAAAGATGTTCAAGATGTAGAATGCACAGGACTTGATTGTCGTGGATGTGAGAAGTGAGAAAGAGAAGGGAAAGGTCATTTGGATGTTTGGGGGCATGTAACTGGGGATGATATATCCGATTATTCGTAAATGTAGTGAACATTATAAGAGAAGTAACTTTGTAGAAAAGGCTAATGAATTTCATTTTGGACAACTGATTTTAAAGTGAATGTGAGAGGGACATGTGCGTAGTGATATCTAGTAGGCTTGAGATGTTTAGGAATCATTTGATTACTGAATCCAAGAGCATGGATAAGATCACCCAGGAAGAGTGTGTAGAGTAATAGCAATGATAAGCCGGGCTCGGTGGCTCAGCCAGTAATCCCAGCGTTTTGGGAGGCTGTGGTGAGTGGATTGCCTGAGCCTGAGGGTTCGAGACCCGCCTGGCAACTTGGCGAGACCTCATCTCTACAATGAATAAAAAATTAGCCGGGCATGGTAGCATGTGCCTGTAATTCCAGCTACTTGGAAGGCTGAGGCAGAAGGATTGCCAGAGCCCAGTAGGTCAAGGCTGCAGTGGCCGGGAACGGCCACTGCACTCCAGTCTGGGTGACAGAGTGAGACTCTAACTCAAAAAAAATAAGATAGCAATGATAACAGTTAATATCTTATGGCTTTATTAAGACGTATGTGAAGCAATCTGCTACATGTTATCTCATTTAATCCTTGTCACAACCCTATGAGATAAGTACATGTGTTGGTTAATTTTGTGTACCAACTTGATTGGGCAAAGTGTGCTCAGATATATGGTCAAGCATTCTGGATATAACTATGAAGGTGTTTTGGGATGAGATTAACATCTGGATGGACAGAATGAGTAACCGTACATATATATTCCTCAAAAATGTGCTTTTTTGAGTAAAGCAGTTTGCCCTTCCTAATGTGAGCAGCCCTCAATCAATCAAATGAAAGTCTGAATAGAATTAAAAGGCTGACCCTTATGTGAGTAAGCGTAATTCCTCCTGCCTGTCTTGAGGTGGGACATTGATTTCTTTTCTGTTTTCAGACTCAAATAAAACATTGGTTCTTCCTGAGTCTTGAACCTGCTGACTTTTGAACTGATAACATACCATTGGCTTTCCTGGGTCTTTTCCAAAACAGTATCTTTGGAGGGTTTTTTAATATTCACAATAAAAGGAAATAAGGAATTATAAAATATTATTTTATCAAATACTTTCATTTTCCTAAGGAAAAAAACTACATAAAAAAATGATAAAAAAAGTTAGATCTGGGTCTAACCAATAAATTATGTTTTGTGAAAAAATCAATGCTTTATGGATTCAGATCAGTTAAGGGTTATTATTAAATGATTATTCTAGGTCTGACACATTGGCTCATGCCTGTAATCAGAGTACTCTGGGAGGCCAAGGTGGGAGGATTGCTTGAGCCCAGGAGTTCAAGATCTGCCTGGGCAACAAGGCGAGACCTTGTGTTTATAAAAAGTAAAAAAAAAATTGGTTGGGCATGGTGGTACATACTTGTAGTCCCAGCTAATTGGGAGGCTGAGGTGGGAGGATCATTTGAGCTCAGAAGTTTGAACCTGCAGTGAGCCATGATTATGCCACTGCACTCCAGCCTAAGTGAATGAGACCTCAGCTCAATAATAAATAAAAATTATTATTATGATTCTAGATTTTTGAGACAGTCCACTGTTAATTACAGATTGTAATAAGCACATTTTTGAGGAATATATACGTAAGGTTATATTCAATTCAGTTTTTCAGATTAGGCTTCATGGGAAAAGGATGGACTGCTATGTAGGAAATGGGATTCTTTTTGCAAAACAAAATATTTTTGTGAAAACACAAATGGTAGGTAAGTGTTCTCTTAAATAAACTAAGATATCTTCTCAGTCTGAGTCTATGAGATAAAACCAATAGATGTGACAATGCTTTTCATTCATTCTTCCTTGCTTTTCTTCACCATCCCTTTCCTGCCTCTGTTGATCTATTCATGATTACCTTATTTTCTCTCTTTTTAGCCTTCTGGTAATGTATTTCTCAATTAGAGATGTCACCAACCTCCTTTGTAAGTGACTGGGCACTGCTATTGGCATTTCATAAACGGGGCTAAGATATTGTCTCACTCAAAATGCCAATTGTATTGAAGGGTTTGGTGGTCATACCTTCCATATTCATTGTCTCAATGGTTACTCAGATTTTTAACAGGGACTACTTACTTTAATAACATTTAAAGTCAATCAGCATTTTTAATCAACTCCCCCAAAACAGTACAAGAAGTTCAGAAAGATTCTAGTCATACATTGCCTGTCCCACTTTCCATATTTTTGTATTTATTTCTAACTTGCTTTTAACTCCCTAAAAGTCAGGAATCATCATTTTATTATATATTACAGTCAATGCTTTTTTATATTTATGTGTCTACATCCTCACCAACCTTTTATTTTCTATTTATTTTATTTTAGTCATTTTAGTTAGTGTGTATTTTAGTTTTTATTTATATTTCCCTGATGATTAATGAAATGGAGTAACTTTTAATAAGCATACTGACCATTTGGAAATCCTATCTTTGAAGGGTTTGTTTTTAAGTTAAAGTTTTGCCCATTTTATAAATTATTGAAGTCTTTTTTTTTCTTATTGATTAATAGGAGTTCTTTATGTAGTCTAGTTACAAGTCCTTTATCAATATGTGTATGTATGGAGGGGTGTGTGTGTGTGTGTGTGTGTGTGTGTGTGTGTGTGTGTGTGTGTAATTTTCTCTCCTACCAAGACCTGCAAGTTTTCCAGCTTGGGATTCTCTTACCACAAAGGTAGTAAAAAGTCACCAATGAAGCAACCTTGGATTCAGATTGCTCTCAGGAAAATTTTTCTCTAGCCAGAGCTCAGGGCAGACAACAAAATGCTTGTTACTTATCCAGTCTGATGGAGGAAATTTTTCTAGCCTTTTCCTGACTGCAGCCTTTTGTACGTCTTGGCTTTAACAGAAGTTCCAGTTCTAGCTCCTGCCCTATAGATGCAAGGGCACCTGTGCTGTCTCTCTGTGGACGTTAAAACCCTGGGTCCCATATTCCTATAACCCTAGGGCCTATACTCAGATTTTTGACTTTGAGTCTCTTTCTGCATTCTCCTTCTTCCCCTGCAACATTTCTTTTTTTTTTTTTTCTTGCAGTGGGAATTTACCTATCTCTTTCTCTCAAGCTCAATTAAATATTTCTTTGTTGTTTTTGTTGTTATATTTACCCAGCATTTCTATGTATTTGTGTCAGAAAAGGTGGCTCCTGTCAGCTCAGTCTGCCATGATGTTAGGAGCCTACTTACTGTTCACTTTGAAAACGATTGTAGACATTTTCCACAACTACCTGCATTATTCTTTTTCTAAAAGATTTACCAATATTTTTAGGAACACATTTAACTTTCTAAAATACTGCTTCATTAGTGTTTAAATAAAAAAGAAACATACTGTCTGATATACAATACCATCACAGGAGTGCTAGTATAGAAAAAAACTCTTATCACATTGTTAGAGAACACTGGAGATCTAGGAAAAGGTGGGGGGGAGGGTTAAGGGTAACTACTGTATTTAAATTTAGTAAGTTAAAAGAATATAAACTCATACTGCTCAGTTTAATTTTCCTTATTTCATTCCTTAGGTGGGTGTCACATAACACAATTCTTCCTTGTTAGTTTCCTCTAGTTCAGAGTTCCTTTAGAAACTAATGTAACAAGTTGTTCTCTAAGCTTCTTAGCGTTTTGTTTTTTAAAAATTTCTCGATAGACTTGAGTACAGGAATCCTGGATTTTGCCAATCGAAATTTCCTATATTTTGTTGTCTGCCCTGAGCTCTGGATAGAGAAAAATTTTCCTGAGAGCAATCTGAACCCAAGGTTGCTTAATTGGTTCTGTCTTTCTGAGGATTGATTCTTCAAAACTAGCTTTCCCAAATGCTTTAATATTTTCTCAAATAATTCCTCTGTGCAGTTTCACATCCTGCCTTAATCATCCTGTGTCTCCTCCCGCTTGTCCTGCCTCCACAGTTACCTCTCAGGAACATGCCTCTTCACAACTCCACCCCACTGTGTCACTGTACACAGCACCCAGCCTCCCAATCTGAGTCACCACACGCCCCCTTCTAATGTTACCAGCTCGGTCTCCTGTCTCCAACCGTCTCTTCTCAGGTAAAATCAGTAACAAACAGTATTAACATGGATGCAATTCCATCCATTTGGCTAGACTTAGCAAGCCTGGAGTTTTTCAGCTGATAAAAGATTTTTTTAAAATGATCATTTTAAAACCTTTTTATTATAGAAACTTTCAAAATGTACACAAGGAGAGAAAATAAGCTAATGAACTCCATGTACCCATCATCTGACTTCATTTCAACTCTTAGTCAATTGTGTTTTATCTCTACTTCCACCACACCCACTGGTTTGTTTCGAAACAAATCCCAGATGCCATATAATTTCTTTTGTATTTCCATATGTGACTCTAAAAAAGGGGTATCCTTTTTAAAAGCATAAGCACAATAACACCATCACACCTAAAAGTAAAAACCCCAACTATTGTCTTAGTTTTCTCAAATATCCAGAGAGTTTTTATGAATTGAGATCCAAATAAGGAATATACATGACACTGGTTGATGTATCTCTTACATCGCTCTTTAAAATAAACACAAAACTTTGCATTATGGACATTTTAAAATATACAAATGTATAGATGATGTAGTTAATTTTAAATATACAAAATGTATAGACGACGTAAGTAATTTTAAATATACAAAAGTATAGGTGACGTAAGTAATGACAGACTGTTTATCATTGTTGAAGCCTAACTTTGAAAAAATAAATAAATATTAGTTGTACAATTTTAACAAGTGAATAATATACTAATGCACTCTCCTGCTTCTTATCCTCTCAGAAGAAAGCAATGTTTTGATTTTTTAAAACCATCGATTAGTGCCTGTTCTACAACTTTATGCTCTTTTATGTCTAGCTTCTTTTTATTTTATTTTTTTCTGAGTTGGAGTCTCACTCTGTTGCCCAGGCTGGAGTATAGTGGCATGCTCATGGTCACCACAGCCTCCACCTGCTGGGCTCAGGTGATCCTTCTGCCTCAGTCTTCCAAGTAGCTGGAACTACAGGCATGCGCCAGTACACCCAGCTAATTTTTTTATTTATTGCGGAGACGAGGTCTTGTCATATTGTCCAGGCTGGTCTCCAACCCCTGAGCTCAGGCAATCTTCTTGCCTCGGCTTCCCAAAGTGCTAGGATTATAGGGTTGAGCCACCATGCCTGGCCTGTCTAGCTTCCTTTTAGTATGATGACTGTGAGATTCATAAATGTAGTTGGATTCATTTGTTTGCTCCTTTTTTAGAGACAGGGTCTCACTCTGTTGCCTAGGATTGAGTGTAGTGATACTATCATAGTTCATTACAGCCTAAAATTCCTGGGCTCAAGTGATGTTCCTGCCTTTGTCTCCTGTGTAACTGGGACTACCAATGCACATCACTACAAGTGGTTAATTTTTAAATTTTTTTGTAGAGATAGGGTCTTGCAATGCTGCCGCCCAGGCTGGTCTCAAACTTCTGGCCTTAAACGGTTATCTTGCCCCAGCCTCCCAAAGCACTGGGATTATAAGAATAAGCCACCATCATTGGCACTAATTTGTTTCTTTTAATTGCTATCAGTATTGTAATATCCTTTCTCCTATTGATGGACATTTGGTTAATTTGAGTTTTTGTTTATTGAGAATAAAGCTGCTATGAACATTCTTACATAAGTCTTTTGTGGATATATACTTTCATCACCCTTCAATAAATTTCTAAGAATGGAATTACTTGGTCAAAGAGTAGATTTATGTTTAACTTTATAAGGAACTACCACACTTTTCCAAGGTAGTTTTAACATTTTACATTTTCCCCAGCAATATATAAAGTTTCAAATTACTGCATATCTTTACTAACAGTCTCTAAGTCTCTTTTAATCTATAAGTCACCCCCTACCCCTGTGTGTGTGTGTGTGTGTGTGTGTGTGTGTGTGTGTGCGCGCGCACGTGCGCGCATGTAGGGGGTTTTTGGTTGTTATTGAATAACCTAGGCCATTTATTCAGTATAATTTTTGTCTAGATTCTGCTGACTGCATCTACAGATGTTTCACATCTTCCTTTGTCCCTTGAATTTTCTGTAAATTGGTGTGTTTGATCTAGAGTTGCAATCATATCCAAGTTCAAGGTTGTTTCAGAAGGTGGTGGTGTGTACTTCCTTGAGAAGATTCATAGTGATTAATGTTCTTTTATTTGCCAGTGTAACTTTGAGATAGGTTTCTAGAAATATGATTATTGCATTAAAGGGTAAATGTATATATAATTTTGCTAGATTTAATTTTTAGGATTTTCAGGGGCTTATTATAAACTATGACATGCTATGTAGTGAGGTCTTAGCCAGTTGCAGAAATTTCACCATGAGGAAACATGGACACACACACATATCTGCACAGTTGAATCTTACTATTTGCAGTAGTTATAGTCTATAAAGTCATGTGGACATTGATCTGGTGAATACAGAATCATTGTTCCTAGGGGAAGTTCTGATTAAGTGTCTACAAGCCTGTGGTCACAACATCTTACTCAGCTGATAATACATAACCTTGTTTTATGTGTGCTTATTTATAAAGACATCTTATTTAATGTATGCTTTTGATTCATTAACATTGAACTCACAGCCAACAGCACTATACTTCATGTCCTAAAGAAGCTTATCTAATACATATATTTTGTCTGTAAGGTACATTACAGTCTTCTTGTGCTAAGGGACACTAAGCACCACTTCAGCTCCACAATTGAGGATTCTTTTAAACAGTGAAATCACCAACAAAAAACACAAAAATGAAAAAAAAAAGTGACACTAAGTATACTGCAAATAGGATGCTAGTTTACAATATGACAACTGAAACAAGTAGGCAGAATATTGCCTTGTTTGACCTCAACTGGAAACATATGCATCATTGACTAAAATTTTGGGTCGGGTTGTATATGTCTACAGATGACCACAAAAACACACGAGTATTGATTTTGAGGTTATGAATACATTTTAGCAAGCAGGAAAATTCACAAATACTGAATTCATGAATAATGAGGATGAACTGTAAATATCTGTGTAGTACATATAGCTGCATATGCATAATACAGATGGTCCCTCTATGATAGTTTGACATGAGTTTTTGATAATATAATGGTGTGAAAGCTGTATGTATTCAGTAGAAACAGTCCTTTGATTTTAATATCAACAAGTGCTGATGCCCCAGTGCCGTCTATCAGCTATTCTTGAGACTCATCGGAAGAGAGGAGAAATTGATGACCCTGTCGCTGTAGCATCCCCATCATCTAGCAATTAGTTGTAGTTCAGTACTTTAAACATTTTTCAAGCCCAGTGTGCTTTCAGCTGTGTACTTTTTTTTTTTTTGGAGTTGTAGTCTTACTCTATTGCCCAGACTGGAGTGCAGTGGCATGTTCACGGCCACCGCAGCCTCAATCTGCTGCGCTCAGGCGATCCTTCAGTCTCAGCCTTCCAAGAAGCTGTAACTACAGGCCTGCGCTACCACGTCTGGCTAGTTTTTTGATTTATTGTAAAGATGAGGTATCACCATGTTGCCCAGGCTGGTATCAAACCCCTGGGCTCAGGCAATCCTCTTGCTTTGACCTCCCAAAGTGCTGGGATTACAGACTTGAGTCACTGTGCCTGGCTTTTTTTTTTTTTGAGACTGAGTCTCACTTAGTGGCCTAGGCTGGAGTGCAAGGGTGTGATCATAGCTCATTGCAGCTTCAATGGCTCAAGCAGTCCTCCTGCCTCAGCTTCCTGAGCAGCTGGGACTACAGGCATGGCCCACCACGTCCAGTTAATCAGCTGTGTACTTTAATGACAAGGACCCATACAACCATTCTGTTTTTCAATTTTGATACAGTATTCAATGAATCACATGAGATAGTCAATACTTTATTATAAAATAGGCCTTGTGTTATAATATTTTGCTTCACTGTAGGCTAATGTAAATGTTCTGAGCATCATTAAGGTAGGCTAAGCTAAACTATGATACTTGATAGGTTAGGTGTATTAAATACACTTTCAACTTATGATATTTTCAATTTATAGTAGCTTTATCAGGATGTAACTTCACTGTAAGTTGAGAAGCATCGATATATGTATATGTATCTATATATGCATATATGTATAGATATAAAACAAGATTATCATCTGTCTCCTTGTTCACTTGAAATTTGGCAACTAAAGAAAATGAGTTTCCTACCTTCAGCAAACTTGATGGGACAATATTCCCAGGAGACTTGGGCTTGATGGGGTATTCTTCCCTAAAATATGTAAGATTTAAGATAACCATGACTCACTGTAATAAGGGAAAATGTAAGTAAATTGGGTTTTAGATATGCTAACATTTTTACTAAGAAAGATCCCTGCCAAGGTGAGAAAACAATATGATACACAGTGGTGGGAATGATATGAGTTCCAGAAAGATACATATAAAAGTGTCTAAAGAAGCTAGATAAAAACCTGATTTGAAAGAAAGAGACAACTGAGGGTTGTGTGCTCAATAGAGATAAAGAATCCCATTCTAAGGTTTTCTAGTATATGAGAACTGAGTGACATGCTACCTCATGGAGATGTCTGGTGATTAGAAGAATCAATTTTGATTCTGAGGAGTAGAGGTGGAGCATAAACAAAAATGACTCTGCCTCACTACTTAAAGGGAAAATAAATCTGACATGGACTTGAAGGTATATGTGTGGGAAGCCCTAGTAAGAATAGCCCAAGTGATTCCAGAATATGTGTAAAGGAAATTAGATCAAGCTGAGCATGATGAACCTTAGAAAGCAACTTATTAAGAGCCTAATTATTTAATTTACCAACATCAAATCTGTATAAGAAATAAAACTAAGTATACGTGATTTATATATCAAGTTAGATTTTATGCTCTGCAAGATCTTTATAAATTGTACTCATATATTTTTGCTCTCTATTTGACTTGCCAAGCAAATGCTAGACTGAAGAACATTATCAGGGATAGTAAAGGAGATACATAAGGTAAAGGTCATATTTTCACAATATTAGCATAACAATTACTCTTTCCAACCTCTACCCCCTATTTCTACTCTCTTGGGCGATGACAACAGAAAATACACCACTAGACTTTTGCTTCACTCTCACCCTTAAAATTTCCCTATATGTTGGATACTCAACCTAACATACTTCTTGAAGTCATCACAGAGATATATTAGCACTGTCATGGGATGCTTGACCACAATACTTGTATCTCTATGCTGAGGTACTCTAGTCTCCTTCTCAACCTCAGCCAGGATTCCTGGAAAACTTTCCTATAGTTCCCTATTCTAAGATGTTTTCACATTGAGAACCCATGGCAGCATGCTGTAAGCCATAGCCCGTATCTCCATTTGTTTACTGGACATCTTGTTTGCATTCACTGGTTTCTCTCTGAATATAAGAATTTCAAAAACTATATATAGGCTGTTAAAAAAATATATATCCCTTGATATGGTGTGAAGAAACGTGCTGAAAAGTCCACTAATAAATACTTTTAAAGAAAGCTCTTGACTGATAAGGTTATCATTACTATGACAGATACTTATATTTTAATTTCTGACTGACCAGACAACAATATATTTAACAAATTTGTGAGAAGTAATTCTTATCTCTTAGAATACTAGAATCTAAGAAAGACCTGCCATTCTGAAGTAGTTTTACTGATTGATAAGAATCAAACTATTCAATGGAAACCTTGTTTTAAAGGATTGATAGAAAATAGGAAACTAAAGTCTTTCCTAATTGCAGGGTCAGCTTAAACTTTTCTTTATTTAATTTCTCAACTTCATTGTTTTATTAGAACCATATACTAACACTTAAGAGATTATTTTACTACTCTAAGCAATTTGTTGCTATTCACTCCTCAACTACTGTTATCTACCCTCATCTTTTAGTCTTTATTTCCAAATTGCAAAAGATTACTCAGACAGAGTATTAGACTGGGTTAGGAATTGCGACTATTATTAGGCAATACTTAATAAAACCAGAACATGTCAAATTACTCTGAAGACAGATCCCCATGTAAAGCTTTGAGAGGTTACAAAGGGCCAGATTAGTGATTGTGTGTAATGTTAAATTTAGAGTCAGAGCTAAGATTTGGGAATGGGCTTTTAGCAGGCAATCATTGTTACATCTCACCTTTCCCCTTGGAAAAATGTCTGCTCTGTTGCAATCACTAAGCGAATGCCAAATGCCTCTGGGATGTTCTTATCCTGCCAAGAATACCCCCACCCCCAGGCTCTCATCCACTCTGTGGGAAAGCTTTTGCATTTCCAGTCTCTAGCATAGCATACTTATATCCTGGCCAAGCAACGCTTGAATTACCAAGAGTGTAGTTCAGGTGGTCCCTTAGATCACTTGAGTAACCAGAAATGTCCAGGGAACAGAAGACAATTAGAGCAGAGGCGATACATGTTCCTGTGTAGAGCACGATGTGTGACTCTTGACACAACAGAAGAAATTGCCATTGGAATTCTACTGATGGGGATCAATAGTTATCTTATGTCTTAACAAATAAGCCTAAAAAGGAACAGAGTAAAAACCTTGTTCTGTAATGATGGAACAGTGAGATTGATATAAATAAGAAAATAAGCCCTTTCAAAACTTGAAATTTTGTTAAAACTTTTGTTTATTCAATTTCTAGATTTAATTGTTCAATTAGAACCATGAGTATATGCCACTATGAGATTATTTTGCTATCCTAAATGATGTGTTGTTCTCTACTCTCGGTAATAGTTATTTACCCTCATTTTAAATTCATTTGCAAGTTCCAATAGATTATTCAACTGGAGGATTAGACTGGGCTAATAGTTGAAGACAAGTAAGTGATACTTAAACACAAAGAAATGAAATACATAATGTAAATATTTGGCAGTTTTGTTCAATTACCAAAATGAATTAGGTGTTAAGATTTATAAATATAACCCCAGTGAATTTTTACTGATAACATGATGAACTGTGGACTTGGCTGTTGAAACGATGGACCACAAGTGAATAAAAGGCAAACATTTGTACGTGAGAACACAGGCAAACTGGTTGGCTTAGAAGAAAATTGCAAATACATCTTTATAAGAACAGAGAAAATTGAGTCAAATTACACGGTAAGAAAAAAAGAAAAAGATAGGCCATCTCACAGTTCTGCATGGGAAAAATCACAATTACCTTGAGATCACTTATTCAGCAATCAAAATAAGACGCATTAATACAGAAGTAAAAGTAAAACCTCCGAGTTGCTTAAAAAAGAAAAAAATAAATAAAAGAGAGAAAGAAAGGAAAATTTTAAAAAAAGAAGAAAGGAAGAAGAAAAGTTTAAAAAGCTACACACTAAAACTCACAACTTTTATTCATAAAAAATTTATCTTTAAACTCATTTAAATAAACCTGATTATTATTTCATTCGTCAGACCAGAGAAGGTTAGAAGCAATACATTTTTTTTCCAGTCACTGTAGATCCTGACATCTATTGTCTGTTAACTACCTTTGAGGGATGATTACATAAATAGCTAATTCAATTCGCTGAGGTGGAGAGAGGTGGGTTAATTTGCTCAAGATCACATAGTACAAGTAGTAGAGTCAGGATTCTAACACAAGTGTTCTACTGGTGTCCACACTTTCAGATATTAATGGCAAACACCAGGGGCTGTACATACAGTGAAGAACGGGTCAAGGGAGTTTCCTGTTTTCACAGGCTAGAAGCCACAGGAAATGGTAAGAGAAGTTCGAGGTGTCAGGAGTGAGGACTGATAGTAAACAATAGGGAAGGAAGCCAAGAGCATTGGGGAACTTCAGGTGCTTTACAGTTACCATTTCATTTACTCTTCAAAATTATTCTGCAAATCTTACCATCATTATTTTTTAGATGAAGAAACTGAGAGTTTAAAATGTTAAGTAAATTTATCCAAACTGTACAATTAGTAAACAGTGGTCCTGGGGTTTGAATCTAGGTCTGTTTGACGCCAAAGCTTGATTTCCCCACTTCCCTATACCTCATCACTCTAACAAAAAAACATAAACACAAAGGAGCTTAAAAAGCTTTTCAGTCTGGGCCATTCTGTACAGAAGGAAACATACTACACTAGTCCTTCAGGGCTCTGTTGAATACATAAATAGTTGAATGTAAAAATGGCACAATAACGAAAGTGTAAATTAAGACCCTAATAATTAAGAAACCGTTATACTCTGTTGATTATTTTCTGTTAAGAAAAAGGAGTAATGTATAGCATATTTTTAAAGTCTAAAAATAGGATGGTTAAAATAAAACTAATTTGTGGATTTAAAGGGATGAGTTCCAAGTACCTAGAAAATTCTATGTGGAATACCTCTTTTCTAACGATACCAGATGAAGTTTTCTATAATAGGAAATAGTACAAATAGACATATTAAATAAAAGCTACCCAGAGCCCAATAAAAATACTCCCAATCCTTTAAAACCAACTTAGATTATGTGTTAATACTAAATTATACAGTGTTTTTAAAATGTTTCAACAAGTCATAAGAAATTATAAATGATTAGGAATTAAAACTATTTATTATAAAGGTAAAATTATTAGCCGAGTGCAGTGGCTTACATCTGTAATACCAATACTTTGGGAGGCAGAGGTGAGCCTACAGTTTCAAGACCAACCTGGGCAACGTGGTGAGACATTGTCTCTACAGTAAATAAAAAAATTAGCTGGTCATGGTGGCGCACACCTGTAGTTCCAGCTACTTGGAAGGCTGAAGTGGAAGGATTGCTTGAGCCTGGCAGGTTGTGGTTGCGGTGGCCGTAAGTGTGCCAGTGCGCTCCAGCCTGGGGACAGAGTGAGACTACAACTCCAATAATAATAACAACAATAATAATAATAATAATTGGATTTTCTTCTACACTATATTTTCGTGAGAAAGAAAGAACACCAGCTGTTCTTTAAAAAATCTCTGATCTTAAAATTCAGGTACTCAAGTAAACAGTTTACTTTAAAGAACAATGAATATGTGATGTCTTAAATGTATAACTAAATTTCCTATATTTTCTCTATTTCACCTATAGTGCTGTATTGATGATTGATCTCATAATAATAATCATGATTAATAATCTTCTCTCTGAGCTATAAAAAATAAAAAACATAAACTACATTAAATGCAACTTGAGAGTAATGTATTTGATTTCTATCTTTTAAACAATGAGTCAACTATTGCTTATCTGGTAGCTTTCAGATAATGCAAATATGGATTAGAAAAATATCATTCTCCAGCCTATTCATGGAAACTTTTGGAGAAAAAATTTATGGAAAGTATTCCTAGAAATAAAAAAAAAAAAAAATCACGTTTTCACTGATTACACCGTAACTTTTATTGATTTGCAGGCTCCTTTAATGTCCCATGTCCTACATAGAAGTTTGATGAATTTTTAATCACAAAATTTAATAATTTTAAAATAGTAATAATTTTAATTGGTTAGTGATTATAGATAGCATTCAAACAAACAAAAATACCATTTGATACTGAATAGTTTTAATATTTTAGCTGTCTTGCAAAAGAAAACAACTTTGTGTAGGAGATAATTATTTTAGACTGTATATATGTGCACTGAAAAGTGGCACTATGTCAATGCTTGGGCAAGAGACTGACACCCTGACTCAAAAGGAAAACATTATTTTTTTTCCCCAGACATTTACATGGTGGATGAAGGATAAAAAATAGCTACAACTATTTTTTTCTAGATTTTTCAAGACAGTTCAAATTTTAATACTCCATTTTGAAACCATGTGAAACCATTCACTTTCATTTTTGTTTCAAAATGTTTGGACACCAGAGGGTAATAGTCTGACATAGGAAAATTTTACTTTTACTTTGATTCCAAATGTGATATCAGTTTCCACACTCATTAAAAATTTAGGACATTTAATTAATAAAGAATAATTGTTTTGGATAAGCCTTCTGATTGGCTTTAAAATTTTTATGAAATATGATCTGGGTCTATAACACCATAGAGAAATCTACTTATGAAGTTTCATTCTGCCAGAACTACTATGAAAGTTCTTTCTTCCAACTTAAGGCTTCATATAGTATATATATACTGATTAATATGTAAGTTAGAAAAAGTCCATCATCTATTACTAGGACGGCATTTCAACAATGTAGGAGAATATATTTCTCCTTTTAAAAACATTTACTCTAATTACATTTCTAATTATTTAAATACAAATCAGTATGACAGGTCTTATCGAAGCAACAATTGAATAATTGGTCTAGAATAGTGCTTTGCACACCTAGATGAAGCTCAGGTAGTAGACTCATTAAAAGAATATAATGTCCTGTTTTCTTCCCCTTTAAAGGAAAGAAAGCATTTTAACAGTAACAGTATAAAGATAGGACATACTTATTTCTTGCTTGTTAAAGAAAATGTTGAAAGGAGGACTTATCTTCACTTGCCACTGGCTTGACATCTTCTCAGAAAAGACTAATCTCTTCATTTTCTTTCCTTTTCCTCCTTACAACTTTTAATTGGTTCATGTGTTCTAGACTTCAAGGGATAGTGTCATCTTTCATTTTTAATATGGTATATCCTCAATATCCTAATGCCCGTGTTTTGGATGCAATACAGAAGGCTTCTAAGACATACTTGCTTTTGTGTCGTGCTTGTGTGACATATCTTTTATATATGTTGTGACATACTTCTTACCTACAAAATCGAGATTTCAATGTTACCTATTCTCTAGGATTAATGTGTATATTTGCAGAGATATGTGTACACTAGACTCATTATTATAGACTCATATTATGACCCTGAAGGTGTTTTTTAATGAGGATACTATGCATGTGTACTAAACAAGAGATCATATGATCATCTATATATTCATATAGATTGGATCTAAAGGTTGCCACAGGAAGTCCAAAACTCAATTCATATCAGGGAAATGGAATTACAAGAGCGTTTCTGTTTGCATCTGATTTCTTGGTCTTGTATCTTTATATAACTAAGAAATTATGCAAATTCACATAACCATGACCAACAGCCAAATCTTCCACAAGCACTTGTGAATGTATGTGCATGTTCATGAATATATATGTTAATTATTCCTATATTTGTAATTCACAAACTTTTATGTCTAGACAGAAAAAAAATACAGTGCAGTGTTTGAGCATTATTTCTTGTGTGTGATGTTAATTTGCAGAGATCATTCAGACAGACCTAAAATATATGAATTAGATATGGTGCTTCTTAAAGAAACCCTTTCTCTTTTTTTCACTCTGGAAAAAATAATTTGCTCTTTTATTTAACATTTTTTTCCCCTATGACGCAGAGAAATCCATGATCTGCACATATTTTTCTTGTAGGTATTTTAAATAAAATACCATAAAATAGCATACAGAAAAATTAACATTTAATTAGAAACATATAAAGTCAAAATTCATGCTTTCACGATGTCATCCTACATCCCTCAGTGTTCACTAAATTGGGATTCAGAAACAGTGCTCAAGGTCCCTATTTCACCATCATTTTGTCCTGCTCAGCTCACAGTATTGTTTCTTTGCTGTACCTATAATATCTCCCTCTCTACTGGCTCTCTCCTAAAAATGTCCCCCTCTACCCTCCAACTTTTTCTTGCTATTCCCCTATTTCTCCTTCTCTTCCTGTTCTTGAGAGAGAGTTACATTCAGTTCTTCCATTTTCTCATCTCTCATTCACTCCTTTATTCTCTCTTTTTTATTATAGTAAAATACATGTAACATAAATTTGCCATTTTAACAATTTTTAAAAATAAATTTCAATAGTTTTAGGGTATAAATGATTTTTGGTTACATGGTTGGATTGTATAGTGATTCATTTTAATTATTTTTGAGTGTACAGTTTTGTGGCATTAAGTACATTCACATTGTTGTGCAATCATCAATACCATTAATTTCCAGAACTTTTTCATCTTCCCAAATGAAAACTCTATACCCATTAAATAATAACAACTCTCTATTCTCCTTCCCTCTAGCTCTTGACAACTGCCATTCTATTTTCTGCCTCTATGAGCTTGACAACTCTAGGGACCTCTATAAGTAAAGTCATATAAGTATTTGTCCTTTTGTGACTGGCTCTTTTAACTTAGCAGAACGTCTTCAAGGTTCAAGTGTTTTTCCTTTATTCTCTTTATTCTGACCCATCTTCTCCACATCATTGAAGCATTCATTGCCAAAGCTGACCATGACTCCCTACTTCCTCAATACTTTGGAAAGCTGTTTATCTTTCAGTGGCATTCACCTGCACTTGGTACTTCTTGATACTCTCCTGTCTTTCACTTCTGATTCCCTCTCTCCTGATTTTTCTCCTACATTTCTAGCATTTCTTTGTGGACTCCTCTCCACCTTAAATACTGTTTTTCTCCAGTTACTCTGTACACTCCGGATTATACTTTCCTTGGGTAATCTTGTCCATCCCCATAGCATCTACCTACCACCTAAGTGTTGACTCTGATTCTTTATCTCCAATCCAGATTTCTCTCCTGAGTGCCGGGAAGGACAAACATCTATAGCTGGAGATCACCACATGAATGTTCCACAGACAGTAAGCTCAAAACTGAACTTACTATCTTTCCTTCAGATTTATATCAATAAATGGATGGAACTATCTTCTGAGTCACTTTTGACTTTCTCTACACATAACATTCAACTGATTTCTTAAGTTCTCAGTTTGCCCACTTAATACCCTGGAATCTGTCTTCTTCTATCCATTCTCACTGCTACTGCTACTTGTCAATTCAGTATTATTCTTTCTGGGATTACTGTCACAGCTTCCTAATGGGTCTTCTTCTCTTCCTTCAGTGTTATCCCCATCTAACATATTCTACTTGTTGACAGAATATTCTTTCCACAAAGCAAATCTGATTATGTCATTCTGAATACAAGTTTTGAATACCTTTCCACTGCCTTCAAGAAAAAGTCCAAACCCCTTAGCATAACATGCTGTGTTCTGCAAGATCTGGACTCTACTCATCTTTTCAACCTCAGCACTTGCTGCTTCCCTTTATGCATTATGTGTTCCTACAGGCATGATAAACCTCCTTGAACACACTCTATTCAGGCCTGTAATGTCTTTGAAGGTGCCATCCTCCAGGATAACTCTGGTCCTCTAGAACTCAGCTCTAGGGCCATCTGCTCCAGGAAATCTTCCCTGAAGGTGGGTATGGTGGATACTCTGGTGTGCTGCTTGGATTCTCCTATCTCCTCAGTACTAAAGGATTCATTCCCCTAACTGCTGAGGATGTTGGTAACTGATAGATCTCGGCTACATTTCATTCTGGAGATTGTACTTGACTGAAGAGAGCTTAATAAGGTCATGCTTACTTAGGGTCATTCTTTCCTTCCCAGGGGCGCCCATGTGAGTGACTAGTCGATCTAGAAATATATCTGTGTCCCGTTGCCCCATTTGGGACAACTCTGTAGGCCATCCTAGCTCCATAATTCTCCCGTGGAAAGCCTGAGGACTTTGTTGCAACTGCATCACTGCCAACTTCTCCTTTTGTCCAATTCAGCTTTTTCCACTTTATTATGTAGATGCTGATTCTGAAAGCGAGCCTCCTGCACACAAATTTCCCTCTGAGTCTATTTCTCAGAGAACTGAATAGCAGCACTGGGATAGGACCCTTATTATCACTTGCTTACTCCTATCACAGTTCTTATTCTACCATATCATAAGTGTCTGTTTACTCATGGGTCTATACCTAAATATAGTGAGGAAACTTGAGAACAGGGATTTCAATCTTGTCTTTTTATCCTTATTTCCTTTTTATCCTGACTCATTAAATCTTTCTGAATAAATGAATGCATACACGAATGCATGAGAGATTGCCATATTCCAAAGCCTTGGGAGCTTTCCTAAAATTGGTTCAGTCCTTCCTGAACATTATTTTTTTTTTTGGAATAGCCCCAGAAAAACTGGATTGTCTCTCCTAGGGTGTATTTTAGGTTTGCTGCTTTTCATGCTTCATGAAATTAAGAAAAGCACGGATTTGGAGGTCTGGATTTAGAAACCTGGGTTGATTTGCGCAGCACTGTGTACTAGTTGTGTGATTTTGGGGCAAATCATATAACCTTTTCATATTTCAGTTTAATCAACTGGAACATAATAATATCTAGTTCATAGATACTTCTTAGTGGTATATAAGTTAGATAATAAATCACTAATTATCTAAATAATTAGATAATAAATCAATTTGTGAAGTGATGGGACATAGTAGATAGTCAATTTTGGCTTCCCCCCTCCTTTTCTCCTTTTTTTAGATTGAATTTATGCTTGTATAATAACATGCAAAGAAATATAGTAGTTTGGTTCCATTGAGATGATCTCAATAGCTCTCATTATCTTTTTTCTCCCACATGGCAGAAATCCATCATTCCCTGCTACTATTCTTATTTTAGAACGAACAAAAGGGCAGCTAAAATAATATATCCCCAAATTCAAGTCCCTGCTTGCTATAAATTTTATTTATTGTGAAGCATCAAATTTGCTAATGGCAAGAGGTGTGGCCAGGTGTGTCTAAGAGTGAATCAAAGGTGAGTAAATGACATAAATGTAACTCTACCTGATGGGTTTCAGTGAAACATAGGAGGAGATAAATGATTAACATAAGGCCCTCATGAAAGGTTAAAGGTATGATAGCAAGGTATCTCACATTTGAGTACCTGATTCACCCAAATTTTAGTTTTCTTCTTCTCAGTTCTTGGAAAGTCACGTTTCTTAGTTGGGTAGACCATGTGATAAGCTCTGACCAATTGGCTGAGAGTACTATGTTACACGTAGGAAGAAGTATTTAAGAGCCAGTGATCAGTTTTCAGTTAGAAACAGTCTCTAATATCAAAGGGCATATGCCCTGGACAGTATCCCAGTACTGGAGCAGGTTCTGCAAAAAATAAAATGACCTTTTGTTATGTTAAACTCTGAAATAATCATGTGACTTATTACCACTGCAAAACTTAAGCCATTCCTAACTGATGTATTGGAGGCTCAGGAGAACTCAAGGTAATCTGAATAAATAATAACAAAAAACAGAAACCACAGCCAACGTCTCAGAAAATAGAACTGGAAGATTGTTTAGGATTCTGGTTGTCAATCTCTACTGCTTTACCACTAATGTAACTTAGCATCTTCCTCTAAATCTGCTTCTTTCTGTGTCTGTCTACTTCTGCCGCCACTTCCAAATGCCAGCTGCTGTTTTCTGCATCATTGTATTTTTACATCTCTGTATCATTCATTTTGCAAAGAGGTAGAATCCAATTTGTATAGTTTAGATAGTACTCTTGAACTAGATGATTCCATCGGCTACTAGAGAGCCTAAAATGGACTTTCTTTAGGTTAGGTGCCCTCCCCCGGTCCAATTAGCAACAATCATGGGGTTGGGTCATAAGATGCAGGATGTGGCCACTCATGCTTTAGGAAAAGCTTGGGGCCTCTACCTCCTGTCAGGAGCTGTGGGTTGAAGTCCAGTCAGACAGGGGCTGTTGATATAGTAAGCACCATGCTGGCCTATTCAGTCAACTGATATACAAACTTTTCAGTGGAGGAAGAGAGAGGCTATTATTACATTGCTGTGCTTGCTGAGCATAGAACTGGTTATACAAATGTCTTGGTACTGACTTGGAAACTGGCCAGTGGCTTCTGGGTTGGGACAAAATTTTTGTTGAGCTGACAAGTCTTCCTAGACAAAACAGGAAAACTGGGCCCAATGACCCATGGCCAAATGCAGAAAACTGTTGGCCTCTTAGATACTTGCTAGCCACGACGTAGATAGTCAACTTTGAGAATGTTTTCAGTTGATAACATGCACAAAAAAAGCAATAGTTGTTTTAGGGCAGTGTAATAATCAGTGACTTAAAATTTGTTTTGATGTTAAGATATAAATTATAGGCTATTTCACTTTTCCACTTCACCTTGGGCATTTGGCTAACTTACTAATACATGTGAGATAAGAGCTTCCCTTTGCTCTTGGCATCACCATCTTACTGGGCATAGTCTCTTATGAATAATCTTTTTAGTGTATGATAGTCTATGTTTTGGGTCTATTTATTTTAAATGCTTATTACTTCCATTTTATTTATTTATTTAATTAATTGAGTTGGAATCTCACTCTATTGCTCAGGTTGGGGTGCAGTGGCATGCTCATGGCCACCATAGCCTCAACCTGCTGGGCTCAGGCGATCCCTCCACCTCAGCCTTCCAAGTAGCTGGAACCACAAGCACATGCCCAGCTAATTTTTTGATTAATTGTAGAGATGAGGTCTCACCAAGTTGCCCGGGCTAGTATTAAATCCTTGGGTTCAGGCAGTCCTCTCACTTCCACCTCCCAAAGTGCTAGGATTACAGGTATGAGCCACCATGCCTGGCCGCTTCCATTTTAATTTTTACTCCACCCAGTCCTTTCTTGTTTTACCTTCCCTGAGACACCCTCTTATTTTTCCCATAGTACCCAACTGTCCTCTAAAATGGCTTTAATTCCCTAATCACGCTACACCTAACCCCCAATCAAAACCCCCATTGCCTCTGAAGTGATGTCAGTTAGAGGTTAAGAGGAAATAACCTCATTAAACTACTATAAACTAAGCTATAAATTTGTGGTAGTTATCTGACAAAAACAATGCAGATTTCTTTAAAAATCAGAGATGTCTTCCCACTGTTCTTATAAATTAGCACGATTTGTTCCAGTTTTCTTTTCATATTAGAAACAGAATGAAGGTCTCCAACACTAGCTCTTGGTCAGAAGTAATGACATAGAATAGGGATGGTGGATTTAATGTTTTTTGAGAAACCGTTATCATAGTTTATGTATTTTAAGATGCTATCATTTATAAAACTCATCTCCATTTCAAGTATGTTAAACTGTGGAAAAAGTGTGCCAAAAATTCCACTGAAATATGGTAGTCACGTGTTGCATAATGATTTTTTTTGGTCAACAATGAATCACATATAAAACGATGGGTCCATAAGATTATAATATCATATTTTTACTGTATATTTTCTATGTTTAGATACACAGATATACTTACCATTGTGTTATAGTTGCCTACAGTATTCAGTACAGTAACACGCTGTACAAATTTGTAGCCTAGGAACAATAGTCTCTGCCATATAGCTTAGGTGTGTAGTAGACTACACCATCTAGGTTTGTGTGAATACATGCTATAATGTTTGCACAATAATACAATCACCTAAGGACATATTTCTCAGAAGGTCTCCCTGTTGTTAGATGATGCATGACTGTATATGGATTGACACACTGTGTGGAAGGAGCAGGGAGGGAGTGGAATGAAAACTGAGTTTTCATTGAAACCAGGTTTGACTTCCAAACCTATATCTTATTAGCTGTATGACCTTGGGCAAAGCATATAATCTTTTGGGGCCTAAGTATTCTCATCTAAAAAGTGGCAATCATAATAGCTACAAATTTATTAGAGGTTTTACATAAGATATTGTACATGAAAGCTCCTGTCACACACACAGCAGGTGCTCAGTGGGTGTTAGCTGAATTGGAATCTACCTTCTTTTAAGCACCATTTAGACTTGAGAAAACTGTAGAACTTGTTCTGTTAAAAGAATTGATAAAGAATCCTCTGGTTGGGAGATAAAAGGCCTTCTTAACCTTATATGCCCAACCTCCTTTGTACTATTGCTGCCTTGATAATAATTTGCTTGTTGTTCCTTCTTCTTTCACTAAATTTTCCTACTTTTTGTCATATTCTAGAGATAAAAAATTATTCTAGAGATAAAAAGATGAATAAAATATGGTGATATCCATGGTTCACAGATTCAAGCAGGAAAAGACATGTACACAAATAAATGAGAAGCATTAAACAACCTATTCTTTAAAAAATTGCAAATCTTTTCATTAAAGAAACCATTTTTTAAAAAGGTGGATCCCAATAGCTTCTTTGATTTGTGAAGTGTTTTAGAAACATGAGTGATTTAAAATAAACTCTATTGCAAAGAAAATTTCCTTCTTCAACTTTACCCTCTTGTTAGAGTTAATCTTGACTTTGGCATCAGGACATGTTTTGTTTTTCTTCTGCTCACACAGTACATCTGTTACCTTCTCTGTCAAGCAAGCATAGAAAGTAAATCATCAGGCAAGAAACAAATAAGTCCACATCTAAAATCTAAAGCAAAATTGGTAGGAATAATTTTAGCTCTACCTGCAAATGGAATAACATATCTATAGAACTCTTAGTTTTTTTGGTGAGGCGGCATATGGCACAGTAGAGAAAATATAGGTGGAGGAATCAGAATATATTTACCTTTGAGCTTTACTAGTTTTGTGGGCAAGTCACCTAATCTTACTGAGCCTCAGTTTCCTCATCTGTAAAAATGAGTTATAATAATACTTACAGGATTACTGTAACAACCACATATGCCTACACATAGTAGGCTTTTAATAAATATAAGTTATTATTATTCAAACCCTAGAACACAAAAGAAAATGACTTCTCAACCCTTGGCTGATTGTACAAAATACGCAAATACTTCAATATAAATTAAGTATATATAAGAGGCAGATTTAACCTGATCATATTAAGCAGGAAAATAGTTATTTAAATTGTCTTAACTTGGAATACCTACTAGGACAAAGTCATTACAAGCTATAAATGTCTAGCCAGAGTGGTAAACTTTGAAAAACAGACGGGAACAGTTTCACGCTTCATAGAATATATAGAATGCCAAAAGTTGGCCTATAATAAAAAATTGAGTCTGCAATCCTCTGGAACTAGCTATTGGGTCAAAATAAGAGATTATATGTCTGATTAGAGACATATAACAGTTTTGTTTTTAGTGTTCTATGTCTGAACCCTTTTCTATTTTGGGAAATTCCCTTCATTAGCAGATGTAGGGCCCACTTTCTGCCACTAGAGTGCAAGGCCAGCGGTTCAGTTTTCATATTCCTGACAATCAAGACATGACATGTGATCTTGATCACTAAGATCTCTTGACTTAGTGAAGACTTAGAGAAGAAAGGCCAAGAAATCATTCATTATGGTAGAAGTGACTGTGGCAGCAGCCCCAATGTCCAGTCACTGCAGTGTGCAAGGGGTTCCCATTGTCATTTCTATGTCTTGTTTATAGGCTGGGGAGATGTTATCAGTGATAGCAGCCCAGTGTACCCTGATCAGACATATGAATTTGGCTGTTTGATCTCTTGATCTCTGTTGGTTCTGGCTCATTTCTTGAGCCTGGTTCTTCAGGCTTCCCATCAATCCTATTAGTCTGCCAGTAAATTCCTTATCTACTTTAGACAAAGTACACTTCAGTTATTTATATCTAAGAATCTTGACTACTCCAGGGCAAATGGAAGAATCAGTGTGTGGGCAAAACTTAGGTCAAATCTGTCAGGACTTGGCAGGAAGGCAAGAGAGAGGAATTCAGTGAATATACTGATGGTCCTGACAAAAACGCTTGGATAATGTCCATTTGTGAATGGAACCCTAACTCTACAAGTCACTCCTTGTCTTGAAGACCCACTTCTTAAACCCAACTTCACACAAAAACCAAGATCTCAGCTGATGACGAGTAGGCTGGAACCATGGTAAGACTGCTGATTGTAACAAAGAAGAAAATACCTTCAGGGAATCATCTCAGGCAGCTAAAATGCCCAGATCCACTTCTAGGGTGAGTAGTCACATACCAACAAAATAATTACAGGTTATTTTCATATCTGGATTCCCTTTCATGGCCAGTTGATGGTGTGGAGTCAGTGCTTAAGAAGTAGCAGGTGGCTGTCATGTGTCATCTCTGCCCAAAATGGTTTTGGAATTGGTTTGGAGCTTGAAGAAACTTCATTAGTCTCGGGATAGAGGATAACAATGTTAACAAGGTTTACTCCAGTTATTACTAATCAGAGACAGTTCTCCAGCAGAGTAGGGTAGTGGAAGGCATGGGCTCTGAAAGTGGTAGCCCAAGTCACGTCTGAGACTGCAGACAGGAAAATAAACCAGGAGGCCAGAATCTGGGAGATCTGAGAACTGGTAGGGAAAGGAGTGTGAGAAGGGGTGTATAACAAAGGTTGAGGGTGTTAGGTCTCCATGAGCTTAGTTACATGTGGTGATAGCTGAGGGGTTGGGTTTGAGAGCGATTCTCCAGGCCCAGCCTCAGAAGTCTCAGGGAACTAACATCACCTCTTTTTATTCACAGTGACAATAAATAATTAACAATTTTATTATAATATAATAAATACGTATAACTTGATAATTTTATTAATTAGTTATAATAATAAAAAACTTCATTCTTGTCTTCTGATAGAATTTTGAGCCTGTAGTAGCCTCTTAAGAGGCAAAACTCACTGCTATCTAGTGAAATAAATCCAAACACAACTGCATTTTGAATAATACATTGAGGCCAGGCTCGGTGGCTCAGTTTGTAATCCCAGAATTTTGGGAGACCGAGGCAAGTGGATTGCCTGAGCCCACGGGTTCGAGACCAGCCTGGGCAACTTGGTGAGACCTCATCACTACAATAAATCAAAAATTAGGCATGGTAGTGTGTGCCTGTGGTTCCAGCTACTTGGAAGGCTGAGGTGGAAGGATCTCCGGAGGCTAGCAGGGAGATGCTGGGGTGGCCGTGAGCAGGTCACTGCACTCCACACTCCAGCCTGGGGGACAGAGTAAGACTCCAACTCAAAAACAACAACAACAAGAAAACAAATAGTACATTGAGCCAAGCCTATCCTTCTCATCACAATCTTAAGACAGAAAGAGGGCAATGTGTTGTAAAAATTTGGTGTCCCCTTATCTTTTTATGGCCTGACCTCTTGATTAAGGACTTTGGCATCACAGAGCTTCAAGGAGAGACAGGGCCTTAAGAAGAGAAGGGATGGTTTGGGACAAGATTATCATATCTTTTATCATTGTCCTCTCATAAAACCTGTTCTCCTGGCACACTCTTGCCAAAAGCATGCTGACCAATGCTTAAAATACAGGTCAGGAGCACTCCATGGGCTGTCATGTGGGATGACGGTGGGGTGAGATGGTTCATCCTTATAGTCAGGCATAATGTCCTCTTGCCTCCATGCACATCAGGACACTTGAGCATCTTCTGTACCCTGGGCAGGATATTTTTAAAGTCCTAGTTGCCTCAAAGTAGAAAATAAAGCTCAACAAGATTTTTAACTTGTTTTAAATTTCTACGTCTCCTTGGCAGCTGTAATATTATACATAGTAAATATCTAGGGAAAACCAAACAGTCACATGGGAGACTGATATTTCACACCTCTATTTTGAAATTATGTGCAAAATTTGCCATATCTCTCTTGTTGAATATCACAGAGTTAAACTGATAATCACCCTAGCTGAACATGATGATCTGTAATTAAATTATTAGTCATTGTTCTGTTCTGTAAAAATACTTGATTTCTCAACTCATGGGTAAAATCTATAGTAAGCATTGCTGCTTTGCAAGTTGATATTTATCACTGATTTACACAAGATTGTAAAAAAAAATAGATTAACAACCGCTAAAAAACAGTGAATCATTAGATAAATTGGATCTTCTGTTAAAAAAAAAAAACAAACACCTTAGGCAACCCCTTCAGGTCCCCTCCCATTGTGGAAGCTTTTCTGTCCTCTCAGTAAATCCTGCTTTCTTTAAAAAAAAAAAAAAAGCCGGGCTCAGTGGCTCAGCCTGTAATCCCGCGCCTTTGGGAGGCTGAGGCGAGTGGATTGCCTGAGCCCGTGGGTTCGAGACCCGCCTGGGCAGCGAGACCTCATCTCTACAATAAATCAAAAAATCAGCTGGGCGTGGTAGCGCATGCCTGTAATTCTGGCTACTCGGAAGGCTGAGGTGGAAGGATCGCCGGAGCCCAGCAGGTTGAGGCTGCGGTGACTGGGAGCGGCCACTGCACTCCAGTCTGGGCGACAGAGTGAGACTCCAACTCAAAAAAAAAAACTTTTATGAAAATCTAGACCATAATACTATAGGAAAGAGATTGGCAGTAGTGGGATATTGCCTGGGTGGGGGTGGGGACACAGCATCAAGGGTACCTAATCTCAAACCAGGCAAAGTGGGAACCAGAGGGAGGCCCAAACTTTCCCTGTACGATGTCCACTTGTATTGAAAAACTAATCCTGAATTGTACCCCACATCTTTAAAATAGTATATTCATATATGAAAATTTTGATTCAATTTCAAATAGAAGAGTGAAACCAAAAAGGCATCTGCTTTCTTGACGATCAAGCACCAGAACTCTGTAGCCCTCTGGTATATATTAACCATGCTAATATGTGCTAGAAGGAAGCATTGGCACAGCAGGTAGAGCTGGGAGCATGCTATCCTGTCGTCCTTTTTCTTCCTCTTCACTTTTCTCCCCCTTCTCAATGCTTGTCATCTAGTCCTCTCTGCTGCCTTCTGTCTCCTCCTTGCCTTTTTGTCTTCTGTTTCCTTCCTCTTTTTCTTTTAGTCTTCAAGCTTTATCTCTTTTCTTTTTTTATCTTATTGGAACATATAGTTTTTTTAGAAAGTCAATTGGAGAGAGAGAGATTTACCTCCCCAAGCTAGGGGAGGAGGCCAAAGCTTAGGAAAACATGGTGACCATAGCACAAAGAGTCACATGGCCAGACCAGAGCTTAGCAGAACAATGGCTTCCTTTCTTTCTTTCTTATCTCTCCCTTCAAGGCAGCGATGCCTAGTGGCTATGAAGAGCATGGGCTCTGAAAGTTGACTAAGGCTTCCACTGCTGGCACAGCCATTCATTAATTGAGTGACCTTGGGTAAGCTACTTCATCTCACCGTGTATCAGTCATTGTTCAACTAGGGAAAAAGAACTGCTACTATGGAAGACATGGGGGAAATGAAGGTCTAAAGGGAAAGTTGGAAGATCAGAGGGGCCACCCATCTGAGAAGGCAGACACAACCTGCTGCCGAAATGATACTCCGAATAGGAAGCTAGTGGAGAAATGTACGGGTAGCTCTTGCCTTAGAAGGTTCACATTCAAGCATCAGGTGACACGGCAATTGATTGGCAGGGCCAGAGGTCCCAAAAAATAGCAGGATGTAGTGTGAAGGAGAGCAGAAAGCTGGAATCTGCTGGTACCTCTATATCCGCCCATTGCTGTATCTAACCATGATGATTTTCAGAGAGTAATGGCTACTGCTTTACTTCCACCTTTCAAATCTCATGCATATTCTAATTCCAAAGGGAAGAGATGGAGAACCCAGGTCTGGCTTAACTAGGTTAAGGGAGTACAGATCACCATGTGAGTCATTTTCAAAATGTAGTTATTAGGAGTTCATAGCTCATGAGGATGTTGTGAAAAGTAAATGAGATTTAATACCTATAAAGAAAGCAGGTGTCACAGAGTCTGACACATAGTAAGTACCCAATAAATGTTAGCATTTATGTTTTGCTTTCAATCCATTTGTTCTCATGGATGCTCTCACCATTACCAAGTTTCTCAATGTCCTTACCATTGAATCATCAATGTTCAGGATAATTAGCAAATGATTATTGGAAGGGTAACAATAAAATATTTACTGAGTACTTACTAAGTGACAAACACTGTACTCTCATATGCATCAACTCACAGGATGCTTATAACAACCTTATGACCATCATCATTCACATTAAAAGATGAGGAAATTGAACTTATTATTATTTATTTGCCCCAAATTGCACAGGATTTCAACACAGAACCAGTTTACACTGGAGTAACGTAAGTCCAATCATTTTAAATAGTGTTTCCATTAAAAGTGAGAATACCCCCTGTTGGAAGATTACCTTCAGAAATATAACATTTTCAAAACTTAAAATGAATCTCAGAGCTCCTTTTTTTGTTGTTGTTATTGGGTCACAGAAAATTTGGGTAAATTATAAATCTGTGTTCCAGTGTTTGCGACAATTCCAGTCATCAGAAAGAGCTTGGTATGGGCAGTGTTTACAAGGTAACCTTGATTAAGGCAACAGAAAGTGGAGGTATTAGGGGTAGAAGATGAAAGATTGGAAGAAAGGTTAAAATTGGCTTATAATTAGATATAATTTTACAACCCCAAACATGAAAAACTTGCTCCAAATGGACTCCTTGGCTCCTTTAAAAAGTATGGCCTTGTGTCTTTTAATGGAATAAAAAAGTTCCTTAAGTTGTTCCAGCCAATAACTCTCTCCTCTTTGCCCTAAGCTCAAGCTATTCCCTAAAACAGAAACTCCAAACTGGCAACTGTACAGATTGAACTCAGTGGGCTTGTGCAGTCTTTTAAACACTTTAAAAAAATCTAAATGTTTTCAGATGGAGCTTCTTACAGTTTCTAATCACCTCTTTTTCTCTCTCCCAGTCTTTTTTCACTCATTAATGTTACATGCCTCATCTAGAAGGCATTTGAGCTACCAACTCCTGCAAAGTAAAATGATCTCTAGGAGGACAGACTTCAAAGGAATTGAGTGATTCTGCGTTTCCACATGGAAATTGACAGAGACAAGGGGCATGAATATTCCCTATTCTCGGACCCCTCCCCTTCTAGCTTAGTCCCAAAAATTATGGATAAACTTGCTGTGTGGCGTTCTGACAACTCCTAGGTTTACCTTCTAAGAAACAAGACCCTAGCCGGGCTCAGTGGCTCAGCCTGTAATCCCGCGCCTTTGGGAGGCTGAGGTGAGTGGATTGCCAGCGCGCGGGTTCAAGACCCGCCTGGGCGGCGAGACCTCATCTCTATAATAAATCAAAAAATCAACTGGGCGTGGTAGCACATGCCTATAATTCCGGCTACTTGAAAGGCTGAGGCGGAAGGATCGCCGGAGCCCGGCAGGTCGAGGCTGCAGTGGCCGGGAGCGGCCACTGCACTCCAGTCTGGGTGACAGAGTGAGACTCCAACTCAAAAAAAAAAAAAAAGAAGACCTGAACTGCTCAATAAGCCAAATGGTGAAAACCGTACACTTTCACTTTTGTCATATGTGACATGCATTTTGTAATAAAAAATCCTGAGACGTAAAGGCTGACTAAGCACTGAAAGAGTGATCAGAAAATGTAAGATTTTTTTCATAAGCAGACACAGGAGCAATCCTTGCACATGTACTTGAAGAAGGGTTAATTGTGTACTTCTCAACTTTAGGACTTGAAGTTTTTAAATGTGCTATTAAGGAAATATTCGATTTTCTATGTGGTATGAAACACATGTGATATACAAACTTGAAGGTACTAGAATATTATAAATGATAATGTTGTAGCTATGTTGACAAGCATTTTTGGCATTGAGGTGATTACCTGTCAAAAATAGCGCTGGTATTTAATGCTTTTATTAACTATTCATGAAACCTGGGAAATTTAAATGATAGTGTAGCAAAATGATTTGGTTCAAAAGCTGGATTTGATATTTAATGATAAAGATTAACAACAAATTGTGACATATAATTTAAAACACATGGGTGCAGTTAAGGTGACTAGATTTACTGAATAGAATTTTTCTCTTTCTATGGAGATTTGAAGATAAATGGGATTATAGAGTCTAGTTTGCTAAAAGGAGATATGAACCCTGCTTTTTATAAAATGAGCCTCATAGGGATTTGCATTTGCACACTTCTGGTGTGCTCGGTTTCCTGGTTTGTGTACCTGGATCTGGGCGTCCGCCCTATTCCTTCATATCATCTTCGTTACCATTCTCTCATCCTCTTTTTTTTCTTTTTCTTCTCTTGAGTCAAGGTCTCACTCTCTTACCCAGGTTGGAGAGCAGTGGTACAATTATGGTTCACTGCAACCTCAACCTCCTAGGCTCAGGTGCTCCTTCCACCTCAGCCTCCCAAGTAGCTGGGACTACAAGCACATGCTCCCACGCCCAGCTAATTTTTTTTTTGTAGAGATGAGTTCTCACTATGTTGTCCAGGCTGGTCTCGAACACCTGGGCTCAAGAAATCTTCCCACATTGGTCTCCCAAAGTAGCTGGGATTACCAGTGCGAGCCACGATGCCTGGCCACTGTTATTCTCTTTCTAATATTTATATCATTAGAGATGCTTTATTTTGCTTGTATGACTATTTAAATCAAATGGTTACTTTTAATTAAGCATAAATATTATAATTTTGTTTCCCTAGCTCCTGGCAACTTTCTAATTTCTGCTCTTACAAACAAAATATTTACTTATGGTTTATAGAATATGATAACTGTAACTAGAGACTTCGATTAAAAAATATGTAATTGTTGAAATAAAAGGATCTCACCAAAACATATTGGATAGTATTCATGTGGAAGACTATAATGGTTTAACACATAATTATAATTTCAGAATGTGTGCAATCATGCATTTAGCATAATTAAGCAAATTAATACAAATCCCAATTCCTTATACACTAATGATGGCTTCTCACACTGGATTCTTCTCGTTTTTATCCAAGGCATAGTGCATAAAGGTATGGCCTATGTAATAAATGCACTTTTAGAAAAATGCACATTCCCAATTTCAAGGGTTCTTTTGAGTACTCAGGAAAGTATATAGAACTATATATAGGCCCTTGGACTACTACAAATCAAAATAGCCAAATGATTTGTTGTATATTTTGGAAGAACAGAAGTGAAATGTTCAGTTTCAACCCAGTCATCAAGGGAGAAAAAGTTTTAGAGGGAAGGTGTTTAAAGTTGTACAGTTAATATTAACAATGGCAGCAATAACAATGATCTGATTGTTGAAAACATAATACTCTCCTTTGGCTAGAATTTTAGAATTACTCAAGCTGTGCTGTCCAGAAATTTCTACATTGATGGAAATGTTATGTAATATGCATTGTCAAATATGATAGCCAGTAGCCGTGTGTGACCATGCATTTGAAATGTGGCTAGTACAACTAAGAACTGGATTTTTAGTTTTATTAACTTTAATTAGTTTAAGGTTAAATTTAAATAGTTGCATGTGGCTAGTGGCTACTGTATTGAATAGTGTTGTTCTAAAGTGTTATTGTCAAAACCTCTTGGAGAAATTGTTTAAATTCACTCATTTTTGTACACATTTATATATATATATTTGTTTATTAATTCCACAAATATTTATTAAGTGCCTTTTTTTGTTTTAGGCACAGGGAATGTAACGGTAGGCAAAACTGGCCAAAGCCCTACTCTCAAGGAATTTATGAAGTCTCATGGAATAGATGGACACCAATCAAATAATCACACAGCTGGTGGAAATTAGGAGAATGAAGGTTGTAAGGTCATCCTATGTAGTTGATTTCTACGAGGAAATCCAGGCTTTCTAACCTCTTTAAAGTCTTCTGATTATCTCCAAGGAAATTACCTCTGACCTGGGATCTGAAAGATTTTTGGTTCTATAAAATGGATGGATTTTATCAGTTGACACTACAGAGATCAAACAAGTTTAGTAGAAACAAATTTAGATAATCACCAGATTGATGACATAAGTCAATAAAACAACTGTTTCTCTTGAAGGAAGAAGAAGAATATTAGGAGCCTGGTGGCTTAGAATCATTAAAGCTGTCAAAGCGTAAAGTAGAGTAGTTGATCACAGGATATCCACGGAATTTCCAAGTCATTTTGACTCACAGTGTATAAGGCGGGGACACCCTTAAGAGATTCTTTTTTGATTATTGAAATAAGGTATAGAAAACTCACATGTACACACATACACATGGCTGTAATTAAGAGGAAAGAAGTCAGGTGAAACATTTCCTTAAATAATTATTTTGAGATGTTCTTGGAAAAATATATCCTTACTAAAAACTAGCTAAGTTTCTGACACAAACTATGTCCATTGCGAACATGCCATAAAAGCAGCACTGGTCTCTTCCATTTAAGCATTTCCCAGTGCCTTAGGATAATTATGCGGGAGAATAGTCGATCTGAGGGTTCAGGAATCAAAACTTTCCAAAAGGATCATAAATAGGGATTGGAATCTAGTTTCCCTGTAGAATTACAATCTCCCTGGAGGCTCTAGCTGATTATCTAATTTAACCATGAAATGATATGTGATAATTTGAAAATAATTATTCACTTTCATGAGAGGCCATTAAAGATGGCAGCACAGAATTAAGGTAGCATGTGACACTGTCTAATTTTGCCTGCTATAATTTTAATTTGGGGTTGGAGTCAGAGTGGCATTGCTTCCTCAAAACATCCTAATCCTACTAAAACACCCAGGAAGAATATCTGAGAGAGAAACATTCTCTCACCCTCAAAGGACTACAAAAGTGTATTGAGCACCTCCCCCCATGCAATTTCACAAACTGTCCAGTTTTATGGGATAATACCAGGTGACTGAGCACTATCCTTCCCTCTCTTTTCCTCCTATGCTCAAGAGTATTTGAATTAAGTGACATGTGTAGCTACAACATAATTATATTGTGTTTAACACAAAAGCATTACATAACACACTTGAGCATTCTGAGGGTGTCCTACATAGAGCCAGTGGCAACTCACACAAATATCAACACATGTCATTCCCTGAGCCTACCTGAAAAATCTCCATGAGTAATGGGAATGATAGAAGCTGCTCCATAATTCAAGTCTGCAGTTATTCTGAAGCCTTTGAACTTTACTGATTTTACTGAGTTCACTTAAAAATATATATATACACAAATTGTTTTCATCAAGATATGTGCTCAGTCCTTGCCCAGAGATAGGCATTGCTACTAGACAAATCCTTGGGTTGTTATTACCCTATGCTCATCCTTTCTAATCTATGGTTTTACATTAAAGAAATTGTCCATAGATTCTCGGAAACCAAGAGACAATATATAACGAAACAATTTTCTCATAGGCTAATTGATGCAAACAAGGGTTAAGTTCCTATGGCGTTTTTCTGGTCACAAAAACATCCCCAAACTTATCAATAAAGACCCAAAACACTTCTAATATTAAACACTGAAATAAATGTGAGCTATACTTACATTTAAGAAAGATTACTTTAAAACAATTAAGATAGGGCCAGGCTCGGTGGCTCAGCCTGTAATCCCAGTACTGATTGCCTGAGCCCATGGGTTCAAGACCCACCTGGGCAACTTGGCAAGACCTCGTCTCTACAATAAATTAAAAATTAGCTAGGTGTGGTAGCGCATGCCTGTAGTTCTGGCTACTTGGAAGTCTGAAGTGGAAGGATCACTGGAGCCCAGCAGGTCTAGGTTGCAGTGGCCAGGAGCATGCCACTGCACTCTAGTCTGGGCAACAGAGTGAGACTCCAACTCAAAAAAAAACCAAAAACAAGCAATTAAGATAACCATTTACCCAATTTTTAGTGAATCAATGAGTGATGGCAGTCATGATGGTAGTGGGTTAAATCAAAGAATAAATGTTTGCAAAGTGCAAATTGTAAGAAGCACCTCCTTCTACCATGCAATTCAAAAACAAACGAACAGATCTAGCGGGCTCCATGAGCACTTTTGTGCCATATCTTTTATTGTCATACATTTGTACAATTATTGTAGACTTTACGAATTTTTATTTTATGATAATTTGTATTCATTCATTTTCCAACTTGCATATTCTAGTTCAGGGTTGCCGGTGGCTAAAGCCTATCCCATAGCTCAGGACACAAGGAAAGAATTCATCATGGATAGAATGCCATCCCATCACAGGGCACTCACACACACCCACACTCACACAAGGACCATCGAGAGGTTCCAGTTCATCTGATGTGTACATCCTTGAAAGGAAACCAGAGACCTGAAGAAAACCCATACAGACATAAGGAAAATGTATGAACTCCACACAGACAGTGGCCCTGGCCAGAAATTGATTTTCTTTCCTCAACAACATTATATAATGATGCTGAACGAAACAAAGTTATTTGGGGATCAGCTATATTTTGAAGCAAGTTCATGTATAGTTTGCACTTGGATGGAGCAGTTAATAGAGGAGGCTACTTTTCCCCTAAGGCCTTCTTTGATTCCTCTCCTCAGTAGGAAGTAACTGTGATTCTTGAGACTCCCTAGCATTTTATCTCTACTTTTCTTCTAGTATCTACCATTTCTTGCATGGAATTATAA
This sequence comes from Cephalopachus bancanus, assembly GCA_027257055.1. NCBI lineage: Eukaryota > Metazoa > Chordata > Mammalia > Primates > Tarsiidae > Cephalopachus > Cephalopachus bancanus. The sequence continues at coordinate 1,736,867 of JAPVLO010000315.1, forward strand.
GTCTATTGATATATCTTCTCTTTCCTTTGAGCCCTAAGTTCCTTGAAGGCAAGATCTATGACTAATTCACCCAGCATTCAATAAATACTTGTTGAATGAAAGAAGGAATGCATGAAGATGGTTTACAATAATTAAAATCCAAACTTAGATCAAGATAGATCCACACCCAGTGCTAGGAGTCTCTTCACTCTGTGATTTGATCTGGCTTCTGTTTATAGATCTTAATTAAGTACAGACTTTGAGTGTCTTCCAAATGCCAATAAAACCTTTAGGCAAGACATGTTTATCTTAAATTGAGTGGTGAAGAAACTAAATCTGGTGGAAGATGTATTTATTATGTATGGTAATGTAAGAGAAAATATGTGATTTCATGTAGCTATGCATTAAATAATACAAACTTGAAAATAACACTCCACATTTTGCATAAAATAGTAAAATAAATTTGGAAAGGATAAACTTCCACATAAAAATGATTTTTAGAGTCAGTCAGACCTTGTTGCAAACCCCAGCCCTGCCACTTGTTTGCTGTATGACCTTGAGCAAGTTACTTAACTTCTCTGAGCCTTACTTTCCTAACCCATAAAAATGGGAAGACTGTTCCCTTATTTCATGAATTGTGAAGGATTAAATGAGATAGCATATGTGAGATCTCCCCACACTGTCTGTCACGTGGCTGGTCCTCCTGGTAATACCAGCAACCACTTATTCAGAGCTTACTATATATTGGCACTGGATTAAGCAGAATTCAAATATTATTTTAATTAGTCCTCATAGTAACTTTTTTTTTTTTTTTTTGAGTTGGAGTCTCACTTGGTCGCCCAGACTGGAGTGCAGTGGCTGCTCCCGGCCACCGCAGCCTCGACCTGCTGGGCTCCGGCGATCCTTCCGCCTCAGCCTTCCAAGTGGCCAGAATTACAGGCAAGCACTACCACGCCCGGCTGATTTTTTGATTTATTGTAGAGATGAGGTCTCGCCTGCCCAGGCGGGTCCCGAACCCGCGGGCTCAGGCAATCCACTCGCCTCAGGCTCCCAAAGTGCTGGGATTACAGGCTGAGCCACGAGCCCGGCTCTTCATAGTAACTTTGAGGCCAGCATTAATATTTTCATTTTGCTAATGAGGAAACAAAGGTCTTGGTGGCTCAGCCTGTAATCCCGTGGGTTCGAGACCTGCCTGGGCAGCAAGAGCTCATCTCTACGATAAATCAAAAAATCAGCCGGGCGTGGTAGCGCGCACCTGTAATTCCGGCTACTCGGAAGGCTGAGGCGGAAGGATCGCCGGAGCCCAGCAGGTCGAGGTTGCGGTGGCCGGGAGCGGCCACTGCACTTGAGTCTGGGCGACAGAGTGAGACTCCAACTCCAAAACAAAAACAAAAACAAAAAAAACAAACAAAGGTCTAGAAAATTAAGTAACTCGCTCAGGCTCACACAGCCAGTTAGAGCTGGAGCTGGAGTTTAAAGATTTGATCCTGGAACTTTCTGACTCTAAAGAGGAATTTTTTGTCACTACTGTGCTACCTAGCTTTCTTTCAGTACAATTCTTTTTAAATTTTGCATGGAAAGGGACTTTTCTTAAAACTTGAAGGAAAATGACTTTTCTTTCAATCACTTATTACTGTTATAATCATATATAACAGAACCTGAGAAATATGTAACAGAGTAATTGGAAGTTTTTGAAAGTGGGAGAGGTAGTAATAAAAGGATGAACATTTGAAGACTACGTTCATTTTTATTTTAAACCCTTATAAGTATAGTGACCTGACAAAAACCGAATATATTTAGTAAAGGCATGAAGAATGGGCATTTTTTTGAATAACATTAATTTTAATGGTGTAGCAGAAAAATATTCCTAAAGGCACAACTTCCATAAAACATGTATACAAATAGCAGCATCAAAAATGTACAGGCCGGATGCAGTGGCTCATACCTATAATCCCAACACTTTGGGAGGCCGAGGTGAGAGGACTGCCTGAGCCCACGAGACCAGCCTGGGCAACTTGGAGAGACCTCATCTCTACAATAAATAAAAAACTCAGCTAAGCATGGTAGCAGTATGTAGTGGTTGTGAGCATGCCACTGTACTCCAGCCTGGGCGACAGGGTGAGACTCCAACTAAAAAAAAAAAAAATGCAATCCAGCCTGAAACAGTGTCTTTAAGGCTGGACTGGCATGGCTAGCTCCTTACAAGCTTCCATACTCCAGTTACAGATTTACTGTAGTAAAGAAAAATCTGAGTCAAGTGTCTGAAGAACAGAATGTGATTTAGCTAAAATTGCTAATTTTGTTACAGCATGTTTGAAAAAGTTGCCCCCAAACCGGCTGTCATAAGTGTTTCTTAAATTAAAATAATTCTCAGGGAAACTTTTGAAAGTAAATAGTTGGTGTCCAAGACTCTCCCAAAATAAACCATTGTGAAGTCTTATAAGGACAGGAGTCTTTGTCCCTGGCTTTCACTTCTGCCGGCTCAGGGCAGGCACCAGAAATCCATGTTGACTGTGGAATAAGAGGGAAATTATCAATGCCACAACTCGATCATACCAGGATCCTGGCTTTGTGTTTATTCTTTCAGTTAGAAGCTTTCCCTTGACGAGCTCCAAAATTCCTGGATGTTATATGAAACATTCTTCAAGTAAGTTTTGGATAATAACCTCACTATGGTCCAAGTCATATGTGGCAAACATAAACTTGCTCCAGGATTATTGCTTTCTAAAACTCTCCATGGTTTTCAACTCTGGCAGAAATAAAGCAAACCCCAAGATGTCTAGACGAGACAAATGTTGACTAGAACAATTGTTGCCTCCAGTTGCTTTTGACACAAGCACTTGGTGGAGTGGGGAGGAGGATAGTGTATTTACATTTCATGGGCAGGCTCTTGTGTATTCTGCAGACTTTAGAAGCTAATGATAATGAATTAACATTGTGGGATTTTCAAGGCAAGACCCATGGGTCCAACATCCTGTATCTGGACTTCTGATCATCTCAGGAAAGAGGAAAGAAGGAGCACTAGCCACCTGCCTTTAGTAGAAATGATGTTTGGTGCTCTGACAGTGCTCTGCTAGTGTGCTTTGGCTGGGGTGTGGGCAACTTTTCACAAAGTCCTCAGAGAGAGAGAGTCTTGAGAGGAGGGGCAGCATGATGGATGAGTCATCAGGTTGAAAAAGTTCAAATAGGTTCATCCTGAGTCTCATCTTTTATGTAAGCAGTTGGGAAATTAAGTTGTTCCTGCTGTGTTAGAGTACCTCAGTTTCCCCATAGGCAGAGAGTACACTTATGCCTTAGGGGCATTGATAACAGAAGATAACACTCTTGCAGGTATCTCAAAGCAGTGTGAAATTAGTCCCCAGTGGGAGGAGGCGTGATGAATGAGTGTCAGATGTTCCATCTTTCTGACTCCATACAGGGGTGGGGATGGAACTAGGGAAGACAGGGTTCAGGGAAACAAAGGAGCCTGAAGGCGACCAGTGCTCCATCCTAACCAACCAACAGTACAAAATGCGTAGGGAGGGGGTGAGAAGGAGGGTGAGTGGGATCAAAGAGTGAGGGAGAGGAAAATCTTTCCAAGCCATGTGTGAGTGCTCTTGTTTACTGGCCTGATGGCTCACAAGCAGTCTGGACACGGACTGTTCCTTCCCTCCCACTTCCCTCAGGAGCAAGCCTCTGGCCAAGGCTGGTCGTTAAAGGATATCCATATATGCAGTAATTGAGCAAAGTTGAAAGCAAAGTGGAAAGCAATGTGTTCGTCTGGTGTCATCAATGTAATTGTAAACACAAGACAGAAATTTGATAATTGACTTTCTTGCCTATAAAACTGTTGTACTGCCCCAAAGTGCAGTTTCTTTCAGCACCAACCTGTCTCTATTGGTGCCACATGGACACTCTCCTAGCCGACCCAATGCTGTAGGTGTCGCCTATAAGTTCTAAGAAACCAATGTCTTTCCCTGCTGGACATCCAGGTGACTTCTTTGGAATATGTAAAGAACATTACCTGCAAGCCCTCTCAGCTTTGGGGATGCCGCATTATAGCAAGTTACTTAACTTTTCTGGGCCCACTTTCCTCATTTGTAAAATGGGGATAATGAGAGTACCTAGGTCATCAGGTTGTTCATGAAGTCCAAATGAGTACGTGGAAAGCGTCAAGGTCTGTGTCTGTGCTTAATAAACTTTAGCCCTTTGCATCTGTAGCTCAGCCTTGCTTTTATGATGTAGTTTGATTAGTTTTTCTACAATTTGTGCCAAGAGGGAGTTGTTTTGGAACACAGAGTCTCCACTGAGTATCATTTCATAGTTTGAATAAAATGTATGCTTGGAGATCCCTAATAAATATCTTTAAGAAGGATTACACCTGCCACTAAGTGTGAATTATTTGTCTAATTCAGTGTTACAAAAAACAAAAAGAATTTGTTTAAAAAGGCTTTTCTTACATCTGTACTTACTTGATAATATAATAGAACACTTAGTGTCTCACTCTCTCACCTATTCAAAGAAAGGCAATTAAAGAACTTCACAAAACATTCCACTGGGGAAGAAAAAAAAGATAAGCCTGCACATATCTCAAGAGCAGTTCCTTTTTTCTGCAGGAATGCCTTCTCGTTAGATCTCAGTTCAGCCTGCATCTGAGGTTGGAAGAGAGAGTGTTGGCTTGAGGCAGACCTCTGTACAAGTCTACAAAGAGATCTGATTTCAAAGCCCACAAGAAGGAGAAAGATGCTTTAAGCTTCCAAATAACCACATGATCAAGAAGTCATAGGACCTGAAATTTGACATGTGATTGAGGACAGCACAGACTTTTGAGAAACTTGGTGGGGAGGGGAGGTGGAGGAAATGGAGGAAAGAAGTTATGGTAAATGTAATACATTAACTGGTCAAAAGAAGGAGGGCAATAATTTTTAAGGGGTTTTAAAATTATTTAAATTATAAGGGGGCAGGGGACTCAACAACCTTTAAAGCTAATCTTAGCTACCTCCTTATCAGAGTAGTCAAAATACTTGATGCAAGGTCATTTTAGATATAAACCAGGAATAACATGGAGGCATAATTATTATATCCGAAGTATAAATCACAGCAAACACATTTTTCTAGAGATTCAGCTACAGTTTGGGTCAGGAAAAGAATCATAGGTGTATTTTCATTGAAGTCTAGCTTCATAGTTCACTTAGGGGTGGGACTAGTTCTGGAGTTACTGGAAAGACATTGTGGTATAGTGTTTGTTCTATGGTTGGTCTATCATTAGTTAATACATCTCTGACAAAAATTAACTGTGAGAAAAGCATTGTAGAGAACTTGGGTTTTAATCTAGGATTTTCCAAGTTCATACACATGACAGTGGCCTACGGAGCAGAAGGAGCAAATTGAAATGAATCGTTACCAAACTGTCTGCATTCAATCTTAGTTTTCCATCTTATTAAAAAGATAACATGTTTTCAGGGCAAATAATTGTTCATGCTTCATAAATAGAAAAAAATTAAAGTTATAAATCAAAATGCCATAGTTAATAAGGAAGGAAGAAAATTTTTTTAAAAATACAAAGTTGAATTTGATCATTTGAAAGTTTAGGATCAGAACTTTGGAGTATGGATCTTGCCTGTCAGTGACAGGTAACTGAATAGGTAACTCAGTTTTCCTATGTAGGGAATTGAGTAAATAATAGTCTTTATGACATAGATTAGGAATACCTTGGGAGCATTTTAACTGTGTCTACACTGCACAAAATGATTGCTGATTATTTGGTTTAGGTGATCAGTGAAGATGGCAGAAACAGCCAAGACTGAGATTTGTTGTCTTTGACTTGTCTGCCTTGATTACTTAGTGGCCTTAATTAGTCAACTTATTAAGATTTCCTTTCACTTTGTGCTCAGCAAATTTGACTGCAGAGTTTCCTTCCTGGTGAAAATGAGCAATGTTTACATTATTAAGGTCTGAAAGAAAAGTTTAGAAGATGATTAAAAACCCGAGGGTGGAAAATTTTTGTTTACTGAGCCTCCACTTTCATCTTCCCTCTATTTCCCAAAGGGTGGCTCCTCATTCCATTGGATCACTTGCATCTAGCCCAACGGCTCTTAAATTTGAGGGACACCAGATTCACTGGGAGACGGGGCCCCACTCCTAGAGTTTCTGATTCAGCAGACCTGGTGTGGGACCTGAGAATTTGCATTTCCGACAAGTTCCCATTGAAGTTGCCCCCTTGGCTGCAGTTCCCCCCATAGCCTTCGTCTCTGCTGTGGGCTCTTGCTTCCGTCACTGAATGTCTGCACCCGGATCCCCGGCATCCTGCTACTCTCTCTGGGTGGCCACAGCTAGGCGCTAATGTGAAGGAGACCTAACTTCCCCACACCCCCTCTAATACAAAACATGTGTTTTTTAATGAATGGCTAGAGATAACAAGAGGGAATTACAATGTGAAACTGAAGCTAAACATGTTCTAGTACATTGTTGCTCAACCTTTCTTTCATTATCATGCACCCTACCAAAGAAACCCTTTAGATTTTTTTTCTAATTGCACTGTACTCCAATTCCCACCCCTGCCCATGAAAGGTAAGCATCATAGGCACACTGTATATTTATTTATTTACTGTGACTTTTTGAAGGGCCACCAACTATTATAATGTCTAAGATTTTTTCATCAATTAAGAACCAATTTTTGTCCCCTTGGGGTAACAACATCCCCACTGACAAATACATATTCTAGTAGAGCAAGGTAAAATAATTAAGACAATTTAAACTGTTCATGGGTTCCTCATAGGCACACTTCCCTTCCTTACCCTATTCCAGTGTTGAGAGGACTTCTCTTGTCTCCTCTCTCTCAGAGTAGTTCATTCTTCAATTTTCTTAGTGCTTACATTGTGTTCTTTCCAGTCATTCCCCTTTTTAGGAAAACCCCTTTCAATTTTTTTTCCTCCTCTGGTCTAGAAGGTGGGAGTAAAAAAGAGGAACAATAAAGCCACCTAAAAGGTCTATACCTCTCTGCCGTTCTTCTTAGTTCAACTGAAACTCTCTGCCAAAGGGGGAAATTCTGTTAAAATCAGTACCAGATGTTTCCTTTTGTCTGACTAGGTAGTCTGATGATACCACAACAGCATTTCTAAAGTCTGAGTTATTCAATCAAGAATAGCCCCATCACAGCCTGGCGTGGTAGCATGTACCTGTACCAATAGTCCCAGCTACTTGGGAGGTTGAAGAAGAATAGCCCCATAAACTTTAGTAGGAGGAAAGTCAACAGCAAGCTCCAACCCTACAGGAAAGGTCCTCTCAAGGTTTCTTCACTGCTGAGTCCTGTGGAAGTTTCTCATTCTCCCTGCAAGCTTTGGGTAGGTTAATAACACCTCCCACTCCCCACCCCATGTCACACACACACACACACACACACACACACACACACACACACACACACACATACACACTCCAAACATACACATGTACAATCAAATACAAAGAAAAAGTAACAATTCTCAGAGACCAAACAGCCTAAACTGAGGGCAAGAAAGTCTCTTTTTCTAAATACAACATATCTGCCCAAATTCCTGTGCCACAAGGGAGATAGACTTTTACATTTTTTATGCAGAACACTTTCAGCTCCCTTCTCCTGTTGCCAGATAATGCCCTAATGTCCACGGCGAGAAGCCTATTAGAATATCTTGACAAACCACAGAACCCCCTACCCCAACCAGTGCTAGAAATTAAAGCCTTTTCTTTACTTGGGGACATTATTTCCTCTACTGAACTCTAAAGTAGCCTTCTACCCAGAGTAAACACCTGAAAAGATAATGTCAGATGGTGATGCTGGGAAAGTATTGTTCTACTAGTCACATTTTTAAAAAAATGAAAGTCTGTTTTATTAGGATAGGATATGTAGTTTTGTGCCCCTTCTAAGTGAATAATCGAAGAAATATCACTTACTTCACTGGATAAGATTTTATATCAAGCTCAGGTGATGAGTTGCCAGCCAAGACTTAAAAAGGCAGATGACAGATGCTTGGGCTGAAAAAACCATATCTCTAGGAGACTGGAAATGGTGGCTCCATTATAATGACGTCACTGACCATATTGGTGACTCCTACTTCCAGACCTGGGAAAGATGTTAGAGGTATCCCAATTAAGCCTCATTCTATACTGAGTGAGATACAGAGAGGGAACTTTGTCAGGGGTAAAGCAGGTATAAGGAAAAAGAACCAGACCTTAAACCTAATGTTCTCTCATTGCTGCCTAGATGGCTCTTTCCGCCACACCATAGAACTTCCTGCAATTCCTTCCCCTTTCTTTGTTGTAAAGTCAGGATTCTGATTTCTTCACGGACATTACTGAGAAATATTAAATCTCACAACAGAAGAAAATTGGAAAGGTCTGTTTGGGTTTAGGCTCCAATTTTCTGAAGAATTGAAAACAGAAGGATGACCTTTTTGGCTTATGAATGAGAATAGGAATGGGAGAGACCACAGTGGAGGCCCAAATGTTTAGAAGAGCTTCTTTACATTTTCAGGACCTCAGAGTAAAAACCCCAAAATATCTTCTATGGCTGCCACATCACCAATACGGAAACTGAGTTAGGAAAAAAGGAAACTAAGAGTGAGAGCAAGATAGAGATTTCCCTTTCCTTCTCGAGTTTCTCTTCTAGCATGTGAAGTTATAGAAGCAAGATTCAGTGACATCAACACCTATGGTGGAAGGGAAAACAGAGGAGGGGGCATTATGAGGAGGGAATTAGCAGCTTTGATGTACCCAACCTAACAAATGCAACATGGGCATCTTACAGCTTACTTAGTGGATGCACCATCTGAATATGGCCTCAGTTACTAGGTTTGGGCTCAGATTAATCTGGAACTTGACCTAAGTGGAAAAAAAAATAGTAAGCTTTGATTAAGTGCCAGGTAAGTGTAGTAGGAAATAGAAAAATAAATATGACATGCATTCTGGTTTCAAGGGGTTTATTGTTTAGAAGGAGAGAGAAGGCTATATACAAACTACTAAAATGCAAGACAGAATGTGACTAGGCTATTAAAGATGTAAAAAACAAAGTTCTCTGAGAGCATAAGGCTATGGCTGCAAATGAACTCTTGGTCAATATGTCAATGTCTTATGCATCTGGGCCACTATCAGAAAGTTTTAGAGAAGGCAGAAATGAAGGGTCTATACTGGGATTGGGCAGAATTAGTTGGGGGATTTGGTGACAGAGAGGTTATCAGTTAACTGCAGAAGCAGTTACTTCTAACTAATCATTTTGTGGGCATTGAGGTCAGTTTTCAATTTTAGCTTACATATTGCATTGCTAATTTTAGTGGGGTCCCTCTTCCTACTCACAAATCTGTGCTTGCAAATGACCAATTGTTGTTCTTTTCACTTGGGTAGTTAAGCAACTAAATGATTGCATGTGCAAATTCAGGGGTTTGGAGACAAACACATCTGTATTCGTGGTTGCATAACCTCAAACTGGAAATGGAAAAATTAATAGGCAAACTGTGAAAATCATTACTAATGTTTTCCCTCTGAACTCTTAAAAAATAAAATATATACTTTGCTTTTGGAACATGATAGATGGGTAAAAAAATGTCCTTAGACCAGGGACATGGCAATTTTCTAACTAGCTGATGCCTTGTTATTTAAATCAGTAGACTCTATGAAAAACAAAACAATGCAACAATGACAACAGAACCAAAATCACAAGATCCTGAATTATTTTGGCCATTCCATTTCAGTATAAATGAGTCTAGAAATAAAGCCTAACCACATCCAAGAGAGTGAGCCTGAAATTTTCTATGGCAGAAATGGTCAATGAATCACCAAACAAGTATGCTCTCTTCATGGTAAAGCTGTTGCTGGGAGGTAGCTTTCAAGGCAGAGGTTACATTTTTCAGCATGTCCTGCTTCCCTGAATCCTCACATCCAGGGGTCATCAATAAAATGTGTCTCGTCTTGACCCAGGCTTTTAGGAAGTGAGTGGGGCTTCATTTTCTCTTCCCTCTTTCTGTGTTGACTGGGTGTAACCGGTAGAACCACAAGATGGAAATAGCCCAGGTTTTTTAATGATTTTGAGGAGGAAAGCTGCCTACGAACCAGGAACATTTGTACTACACTATTACTTGAGTGAGAAACCACATTCTATTGTTTGGTAGATTGTATTGGTGGTCCCAACTATCTGCTGCCAGTAGAGCTACAGGGGTCTTCTGGGGGAGCTTCCCTGGAGGAAGAGTATACTTCCTATCCATTGATGTTGAACTTGGCCATATTACTTGCTTTGGCTAGTAGGATGTGAATAGAAGTGACATAGACCACACTTGAATACAAGCTTCAAGAGCTATTGCACGACTCCATCATTAATCTTTTTCCTGTTCTGAGAACAGCGTGTTTCAGATAGAGGCTAATTCTTCAGCCTAAGGGGATTCAGCTTGGGTCTTAGATGAAAAAACCATGTGGAGCACAGGTGCTGCTGACGCATAGCCACAAACACCATGAGCAAAAATAAGCCTTTGCTGTTGATATGAGAATTGCTTGTTACAGAGAAATAACCTAGCAAAGACTGACTAACATATTGCGCTAAACCACCAACATTTTGATAGTTATCTAGCATAGTATTTCTGTTATCCTACCTAATACATTCTGAAATTGGAAGAATTAAGTGTGTGGTAAACTGGAGAGAGGGGGACAGTGAACAAGATATCATAAAACATTTTTGTTTTAAAGTATAGTTAAGCTCAAAATACTTTAATGGGATTAAAAGTCTTATTAAATATTAACTGATAAATCACAACTTGGTGAAACCACAGATCAATAAATTCATTTCAAACTCCAAATGGATGACAAATCAACGGTTCCATTGAGCTATCTGACTGATCCTTCCTGTCCATCGTGAGTTCTTGGCAGACTTTGAAGGGGTAAGCGGGTTGATGCCTGAAGATAGAGATGCTCCTATCAAGATTCCAATGTTCCTGCAAGCCCAGAACAACCTGACTCTGCCCACTCCCTCCTTCTTGGAATATCAGGAGAGAAAGATACTGGAAGGATGTAGACAGGCTGATACAACAAAAATGCTTTTCAACTTGTCATTTTTGTATGAAACTGGACCCTTCCCAGGCACCAGCTATTGAAGAAAGGGACAGGGTCATTTTGGAACCCCAAGACCTTCAGAGATGACATGACTGGTAGGTGCCTGAAGACAGGACAAGGGAAGGGGTGGAAAGAAAAGCTTGTGACAGAGCCAAAGTGATACAAGTGCCCAGAGGCCCTAACCAGCTAATACCTAGGCATGCTAGGCAGATTATTTTTATCTCTCACATGCTCAATGGGATGGTTATAAGAAATGAGTAATTTTTTTAAAAAAAGGAATCTTGTCATAAGAAAAAAATGAAAATATGCTCCAGAAGGTTGGAAAAAATTCTGCATCATTTTTTTCTTTATCTCGTTATGACCAGGGAGCTTATTTCCACAAATAATAAGTTTATGGGAGATAGCGAAGACATAAAAGTGATTATTCATAAACTAGAGAAAAACAGTTGGTGATGTCTGACTGAGGTGCAGAAGGCATGAGGTTGTCACCATCAGCTCTGCCATTCTCCATGTCCTTACCACAAGAATGTGATATGGGGAGTTTTGTCATACTCGCTACTGTGTCCTACCCAGCTCTTTTAGAAATGTTGGTTGGCTCTGCCACATCATACTCTGGCCATGATCTCTCTTGGGTGACATTAGACATTTACTCTACATATCTGTTTGGCAGATAACTTCCATTTTTACTAGTGATCGTTTTCTGCTATTACCTTACTTAGAAGCCTCTTGGCAATGATAATGGATGTTTTTTTAACAGGAAAGGAGGTGGGTGGTGACAAGGACCTGGTTTAGCTCCTCAGTACACACAGTATGGCATCACATTAAGTTGGTCACTAGCAGCACTCCTGAACTGCACTATCAACTTCAAACCTAAAATATTTTAGTGGACATTTTGAGCTTTATTTTTCAAAACTATTCTAAATTTCTTCTTTGTTTTATTAAGAAATTAAATAAAATGTGTCAAAATTAGGAGGTTGTTGTATTGTGTGAGTTGAAACATGGCAGCAGTTTGTGAAGTCTGAATCTGGGAATGGTTGAGGTCAAGAATCAGACTGGGCAATGTTTAATACTACAGACTTCAGGAAATAAAACAAATATAAAGATAGTAAGGCAATAACTTTTTCCCCTTCCTTTCACTTGAAAGGTAGTTAATAAAGAGTAAATAAAGTTCATTTGGTTAGTATCAAAAGTGCATTGAAATGTTTTAAAACGCAGGAGCAAAAGATTTATTTTAAAAATGCCAAATCTCGGTGTTAACAAAGCACATATATTAGGATTCAAACTTCAAAGTTTGTTGAAAGTGTTTTTTGCGTTTTTATTACAATTATGTATTTCTAGTCTGGCCTTTCTACTTTCCTAGAAGAGCAAACTGGAGTTAGAGGTGAGGGAAGTGGCAGAACAAACAGCTATAAAACTGATGAATGCCCTGTAGGGACACAGAAACTAAATATTGATCTTTGTTCTTTCAGTGAAGACTCTCGTGTTTCTAAGTGTGTCATTACAGCCATGGTGATATTGGTTCATCTGATCTGCTATTCAGCTGTGGTCCTTCTCAGCACTGAAAGAACACTTTGTTTGTGGGTTTAGCTGACAACAGGGAGTTTTCTAAAGTAAGACCTATTGCTAGAAAATTCTTTGTGTGTTATGTGAGGTATTTGGGGTATGTAGGACTCTGAGGTAAGAAATAAAGTTTGCTTTGAAAAATGGTACAACTTATACATTCAAACTAGTATTATCCTTTTAGGAGTCATATTGGGAGACATGGATGTATCCAAGTAAAGATACCATTGTGCAATATTTTGGAACTCTTTATTTCATAATTGTCTTCAGACCAAGATTAGGGTTTGTAAACCTCTTAGGACTAAATGCTTAGTGTTTACTTCCATTTTTAACCATGACACAGAAGGATGATTACTTGTTTTTCTTCCCCCCAGACTTAACTCTCCAAATAACTTGGGAAATTAAAAAAAAATCAAATCTGTTCATTTACTCATTCATCCATTGATTTGTTTATTCAATAAATATTCATTGACTGTCCCTGTGTGCCAGACTCTGTATTAGAAGTTGAGGATTCAGTGATTCACAAGACAGAAACAGTTCTTGCTCTGTTTTAGCCGATGTTGTAATAGGAAAGACAGATCAAAACCACCCCCATGACAACATGCTAACAAACAAATGAATACAATACTTGTGAGTTGGGATAAGTGGTATGAAAGCAACAAATAAGGGACTGAACTAGAGAAATAACAAGAAGAAGTAAGTTTGTTAGATGGGAAAGGTGACATTTAAGCCCAAATTCAGCCTTAAAGGAGGTACACTTGTCACCACTGACAGTATTTAAATGAATATGTTCAATTTTGGAGGACAATTTTGAAGCCAGAGTGGACTGGGCAGAGCTTACTCTTTCCACAGTAAGTTTTCTTTCTGTGGGCTATGGATTTATGGCCCTAATCAGCCAGGAAGTCCCCAAACTGACACCACAAATAAACTGTTGGGTAGTCCATGATAGCTTAAATCTCACTTGGCAGCCCTGACAAGATAGCAGCTTTGGTTTTTTTCCCCTGCTGGCTCAAACAAATACATATACATGATTTATTTTCTTCTCAGTCAGTAGAGTCATCTTGACTATCTGCAAGACCTCAGGATCTTCACTCTTTCCTCTACTGAGGATCTCAGAGCCACCTGGGAGATGTCCTGGAGATCCCCATTACTTCAGAAGTGAGCACCACTTTGTGCTGTGTCCATTATTTGCAAGCCAGAGTGGGACATCAGCACCGTGTTTACTTTCTCAAACTTCTCTCCAAGATGATGCCATAAGTTTTGAGAATGATTCAAAGGCTGTGTCCTGGCTTCACGGGAAACTGCTGAGAACCATTAATTATGTCTGCTATGGGCACACAGTGGAGTTGCATATGTCAGTTTGCTCATTATTACCAATGTTAAGTTTGATCATTAGGTTATCGTGGTGTCTGCCAGATTTCTCCTTTGTATATTTTTTCCCTTGTAATTTAAGAAGTACTTGCTCGTACCTAGAAAGTCACAAAACTGTGATGATGATGGAAGCTATTTCTCCTACGCTCTGTCCCATGTACTTCCACCCCGCCATGCTTGTTCATTCATTAGCATATGGACGTTTCAGGAGGGGTTTGAAGAAGCCAGGATGCTAAGAAAATCTAGGTGCTACGTGTGCTTATCGCAGCATTGTTCGCAATAGCAAGAACATGGAACCCAACCATGCTGTCCGTCATAAGAGGACTGGATTTAAAAAATGTGGTACACATACATGATGAAATGGTGCGCAGCCATAAAGAAGGACATAATCATGAACTTCACAGCCACCTGGATGGACTTACAGTCTATAATACTGAGTGATGTATCACAGAAACAAAGAACTGAGTATCACATGTTCTCACTCATAAGTGGACCTTGAACAAATCATAATACTATAAGACAAGGATTGGCAGTAGTGGGAAGCTGTTGAAGGGGTGGGATTGGCAGTAGTGGGAATCTGCCAGGGGAGGGAGGGCACACTTCATCAACAAATGTGCATAATGAACATTTGCATACCTAACCCTGAATTGTACCCCACATCTTTATAAAAATAAATTTAAAAAAGAAAAAATTTTTAGGTGCCTTTATAGATCTTTATAGTTTGTTGTATACATTGGATAATAAAAGTTTCACTAGCAATTTCTATTTTATGGGAAATAATTAGATTTTCTCTGGTATGACTAAGGAATAGATGGTAATACTGCTATATAAATAATTGCTATTATTACTCAAAAGAAACACATGTTGCTGGGCTCGGTGGCTCAGCCTGTAATCCCAGCGCTTTGGGAGGCCGAGGTGAGTTGGATTGCCTGAGCCTGTGGGTTCAAGACCCGCCTGGCAACTTGGTGAGACCTCAGCTCTACAATAAATCCAAAAAAAAAAAATTAGCCGGGCATGGTAGTGCGCGCCTGTAGTTCCAGCTACTTGGAAGACTGAGGCGGAAGGATCACTGGAGCCCAGGAGGTCAAGGCTGCAGTGGCCGGGAGTGGCCATTGCACTCCAGTCTGGTTGACAGAGTGAGACTCCAACTCACACAAAAAAAAGAAACACACGTTATGGCCAAATTTCCTGCCCCTAAATATTCTTTAATAAGCTTGGATCCTGTTTTCTTTGCTCTCACTTTGAATGCCAGTAGATTTGTTGGACAGAGACCCCTTGTCTGGCATAAGTAACAATACCTTTCCTTAGAATCCTTAACCATAACTCTAAATCAAGTGGATTAAAAACCACACTGTGGCGGCTCTTAAACAATTGAATCCCTTTTACAGAGTCTTTCTATACAATAGCTGGTTCAAAGACATCCTGTGGCAATGTAGTCCATGGGGTAATTATATTAAGGTAATAGAGCTGAAATATTTCTTAATTTAAGGAGCTTGTGGATTTCTTTTTCCCAGAATTTAAAAAGAACCTCTATGAATGTCAAATTCAGTAATTATCAAACTGAACAGGACTTGGCTCTATTTCACCAACAGCACACTCTTTGTAGATAGCAATGTGATTTGATATTTATAAAGAGCCTATTCCCCCCACCCCCATTCTTAGACACCAGAAACTCATTAAATATAAAGCTTTACAGAATTTTGTAAATAAACTCACTTCTTTGGAACTTTCCTAGCTTCTAAATTAGATATTAAAGAAGAGATGATCACTCTTTTGGTACAGGTCTTTAACTTTTCCTAAAAGGTAGTAGCTAGCTGTGGCCTAGCACACAAACTGGCTTGGAATTGATGGAATTTAATGGATAATAATAACACAAAGTCCCCTTGGTGTGAAAGTAATAAACAATTGAATTCTGGGGAGGGAGATAAAATTAGGATCTAGTCCATAAGTGGCCTAAGGCCTAGCAAGTTCCTTCTGGCATTAGGTCTATAGATTTGGGTTGATTTGAATTAGAAACATGCAAGTAGAATTCTTTTCCTTAATTACAAATTTTTTTCCCACTAGTATTCTTGCCAGATATCCAAAGAAATATAGAGCTGGATGATAATAATAGTTACATTCATGTTGTAGTTATTTTACATGAGTGTCATTTAGCACTCACAAACATCCCTAGAAGAGATACAATTATTATTTTCCCTCTTTGAAAGATGAAGAAACTGGGACCTAAAGATGTTAGGAAACATCCTGCAGCATAATCTGGCTGCAAATCCAAACCAACAGCATGACTGCAGAGTCTGAGATGACAGAGACAGACAAATACCGTATCCCAAACTCTGCTGCCTTTCCACTGAAGCGTAGGGAGATTGATGAACACTTTTCTAGAACTTTGTTTGAATGTAATGATAACTTCCCACAGAAACCCTTTGATGTAGCTTATATACCAAGAACTGGAGGTTCATCAAATGGGAAAATGACTCGTGTAAGGCATTCCTTGCAAAACTGGCAGATCCAGGTCAAAAGGGAAGAGGCTCTCACTTTCACTCCTGGGACTGTACCAATGGCTAGTGCCCTTCTCAACTCCACATCATGAAAGACAAATAGTATTCTTCCCAGTCAGAGTGCACTCATTTTCTGCTTGTGCATTTCTCCCCAGGGGCCAACATTCCTGGCAAAGAAAAATGAAACCAAGATAATAACTATAGAAACCAGATTATAAAATTGCTTCCTATCTGAATTCATGCACTAACCCTTCTTTAGTGTTTTCATAAACCATCCCAGACTGATAGAATTATCTTTTTTATGACTCATGGATATATTTTACTTTTCCATTTTTATCCTCTTTACTTTTAGAGAGAAGATAAAATGAAGAAGTAAGATTCACCCTGTAGTGCTACGTGAGATTTTATTTTACCCTAACTCATGGACTGTGGACCTAAAAAAAGAAATATGTTCAGCTTAGTATTATGTATAAAAATACTTTTAAAAGTTTTATAAAAACATAATCCAATGATAAAATGTACTCACTTAAAAAGCACATATTGATTCTTTATAGGCGTCCAGCACTGCTGTAGATACTGAAGATACAAAATACAGAGCATTATCCTGCCCTCAAGATGCTTATATTCTTATGTGTAATGTTGTGTGACCGTTTGTCTGGACCTGGCTGAGACAGTCTTGGTTTACACCTGTTTTCCCCACGTTTATAAATAACACTCCCTTTCACTCTCACATATCCCTATTTAGATAATAACTTATATATACCCTAGTAATAATATTTCCCTCACTAGAAAATGTTTTTAAAATACTTGTAATTTTTGGATATAAATAAAAAGTACAAACAGCAAAGGTCAAAATTGTACCAACACTCTGTCTTCATTTTGGAATCACTATTTCTGTCACTGCATATCAGTTTAAGTAAAGTTCATTGGGAAAGTGTAACATTTGGTTTTACATTATTTTAAAAATCCCTATACGGAGAATGAAATGAGTTATAGAAAACTTAAGAAGATGAGAGAATATTGCAAAAAAATGGAGCATGTATCATACACTCAACTCCAATTTTGGTGGGAGCCAAAGGTAAAAAGGACACAGAAGTCCTTAGAGGCAAGAGAAATGTCAAGTACAGCAGACAAAGCAACGGCTGGAGACGTTTGGTGTCAAGAGCTTCTGATCTTAGAATTCAGTGACATCTGCTTTTCTCTCAGACTCTGGTTTCTACCCTATATTTAAAGGTACTGGACTCATCAGTTTTTAAAGCTACCTGTGATATGCTTTTGTGAAAGATTAGTGTCTGCAGAACTAATGACACATCATTTTGTGCACTGTTGTCTGAATATGTATATGTATGTATTTTGATATTGAAGACAAACTATTTTTAGTTTCCTTTTGGGCATGTTTGGAAAAACTCCTAACTGTTGCTATGCTGCTATGGAAACAGTATCCACGTATACTGTCATGTTTACAATTGCTTAAAACACTATAAACTTTCCAGGGCAAAGGCAAACAGCTTACTTCTATCAAAGTTGCTCTATGCATTCCTTTTTTTATTATTAGTTTATTTACTGCTTTTAGAACCATGTTGGAATTTGTTTCATGTGTATCTGCATTAACAGGCTGCTTTTTGTTGATGTGCACCTTCATTTAATTGATTTCACATTCATAACTACAGTGGCACTGAAAAGAAGATGAAAAATTTCCCTGAAATCAAATATTCCTTGGTCTTGTTAGGAATTAAGAAGTGAATACCTGCTAGCTTCAAGATGAAAAATACTACTTCTTGAGGGTATATTAACAATCAATCTAGAATTTTCAAGTGTAGGGGACTTTGATAGTAGTTTAAACATAACAATTGTATTTCTTATTTGTGTATCCAAATTTAAGGACTGTTCTAATTGCTAGAAAACATACAAACCCAAAAAGGAATTTTCTGGCTTTTTTCAATCATAGGAAAAAGTAGGTGGCTGAGAATCTTTTCAATTTTTGGAAAAAACAATCTTAACAAAGCCAGAGGAATCGAAGTGAATAAGAATGATGTTTGTTTGAAGAATCAGAAAACTGGTTTTGCCAGTGCTGTTTTCTAGAAGTCAAAAATATTTGAAAGCGGAATCTATAATTATGAAACCTACAATGGTGACTCCTGACTACATAAAAGGGCACACACACTGCAGCAGAGCATAATTTTTTTAAACAGAATTTTAAACCCAGAGTACATTCTCCTTTAAACATTATTTCCCAAAATTTGATGCTTATTTTGTATAAATGGAAAGTAAAAGAAATTTAAGCTGTCATAAAAGAGTCTGCTTTCCTTCTCTTCTACTAAAATCTCTTTTTTGTCATCTTCCTGAAATTAGCATTTTAACTTACACATTGAACAAAATAAAACATCAAATAGAAGTACTATGGCAGTGGGAATGATTCACAGAGAATTGGTTGCAGCAGTGACCTGGGCCTCGCTGGCATCTGGAATCAGTCATTCAGAGAGCCACCATCCCCCCGCCCACCACCACCAGGCTCCTTTCCAACAGTGTTTATATGCTTTCTCTGCTACAACTCATCAGCGGATATTCCATTCTAAGCCCTTCATAGGACACAGTTTATGTGATTTTTTTTTTGTTCTCCCCCATGAGAAGGATTCCTGTCTGCCTCCTGAAGTTTAGCAGCAGTTAAGAACTGTGACCCTGGCAGGGAGGGGAAGGGAGGTGGGATTAACGGTAGTCGATATCTGTCTGGGGATGGAGGGGGCACACCTCATCAACAAGGGTACCTGCACAATGAATATTTATATACCTAACCCTTAACTGTACCCCACACTTTTAAAATAAAAAATATGTTTTTTAAAAAAAGGAAATGTGACCTCAAGGTGACGTTTAGATCAAAACCCAGTAAAATTCAAAGGGCTTGCTACAGCACAAACTGTGAGAGAAACTCACAATGTGACAACTGTGGCTTACTATATCACGAGATGGTTTTGGGGGTGGGTCCCAGGAGGTCCTAATGGGAAATGGATCTGGCTTAGCAGTAGCTCAAGTCAAGAGGCTGGGTGTTGCAGCACTAATCCCCCTGGGTTGGAAGCCTGGACAGGGTGTGTGTCAAGTGGCTCTGGCAACTGGGTCCCTTCAGGGTAACCCTCAGGATCAGGATGAAAAGCAGAAGCTAGGTAGGAACAGCAGCATGGCTTACACAGAGCTCCCCAGGCAACCACTAATTCACTTGCTCTGTTCAGATTTCTCTTAAGAAGCAACTTTCCGTTTCTGTTCTGTTGCCTGTGAGGGGATTTCCCAAATTAACCTTCTCTAAGCTTTCCTGAGGGACTGTTTTTAAGGGGTGGTAGGGGAATTTCCCCTTTTGGCCAAACTGTTGCCTGGAGAGATTTATTGCTGAACTTCTTCTGGGGATTTTCTCACTTGCATTTTGCTACTTCCTGTTTCCCAAGAGTCTCTGCTTTCTGGAAACTGAAGAGTTATCAAGAGAAACGGACAAATAGTCTTTAGGAAAGAGGAAAGGAGGGTGTACTTAATGCAGTGGTGCTTTTTCTTCCCCTTCTCCAGTTCTTTGCTACAGTAATATTGGATTTGAAGATCAAGCCCAGAGTTCTTGCTGAGAGCTTCAGTTTGATTACACTAAACATTCCACAGGATCTTGAGTTGTATAGTGTAATCACAAGTCACATAAGTGATTGGTTTATTAGAATATCTCTCCTGCATTTGATATGGTTAGAAATGCCTGTCAAAATAAACCACCAAAGAAATCATTACTCTTTTTGCTTAAAGCATGGCCACTTATTGAATGTTCCTGTGTGTCAAGCATGATGCTGGGTCTTTGCATACATTTCTCATTTAATCCTGGCAGCAACTTTGAGAAGTAGGCCTTGTGAAACCCATTTAACAGATGAGCAAGCCTAGGCTTTAAGAGGCCCTGTCTCTTAGAAGCTCTAACAGCCAATTTTTCCAGTTGGCATGAAGCAGAGCTCCTATTTTGTGGAACCACAAAGCCTGTACTCATATTTACTCACCTACATATATTTGTATTGAATTTAAGATTTGTTTCATGGGCCTTTTAGGTGCTATTACCAGAAAAGTAATGGGAATGACTCTGAGAAGAAGCAAATCCAAGACCAGGGGTGAGAATATTTTAGGGAGCCGTACTGATGGTCCTTTGCTTAGCTCTGTGCAGCTGCCAGGCCCTATGCTATATCACCTGGAAAAAGCTGCTGACCTGGGAGGCAACAGGGATAAATATATAAAAGAAGCTCAAATCAAACCAATTCATTACTTCTTACTCTTAAAGAACTCCTTCAGCCGGGCTCGGTGGCTTAGCCTGTAATCCCACGCTTTGGGAGGCTAAGGTGAGTGGATTGCCTGAGCCTGCGGGTTCGAGACCCGCCTGGGCAACTTGGCGAGACCTCATCTCTACAATAAATAAAAAATGAGCCAGGTGTGGTAGCGCACGCCTGTAGTTCCAGCTACTCGGAAGGCTGAGGTGGAAGGATCGCCGGAGCCCAGCAGGGCGAGGCTGCGGTGGCCGGGATCGGCCACTGCACTCCAGTCTGGGTGACAGTGAGACTCCAACTCAAAAAAAAAAAAAGAACTCTTTCATCTAACCACTGCTATCACTCTGCAACTTTCTATCCTACTTTGTACATTTTAACAAGGATTTTAGAAATAATTCTCTTGGGAACAGTTCCTAGAATCCAGAATCTCTCTGGCCCTGCTCTGTGGAGGTTTATGTCTAGGAAGAATAATGTTCTAGAATTGACCTACTGCATCTTGGACTCTTCATTGCTTTTAAGCCAGATTAGTCTGTGTGTACATATGTGCATGTGTGTAGTTTTTTATGGTATGAGGTTCCTAGAGGTATAGATTATTAGCCACTGTTGACCTTTCCAAAGTTCTCTAAGTTTTTTCAGCTCCACCAGAGAAGTTATCAGCATGTGCAAGGGTGCTGGAGGCAGCACTGGGAGTGACGTTGTGGTTCCTGGGAATTCCCTAGGACAGGAAGCTGCACTGGTGCCCCCTTGCTCACTGCACACTTCACAGTAGCTCTTCTTTCTCAAGGTCTGGCTAGGAGAGCTCCCAACTGTACCCTCTTCATTCAGATTATAAACTCTGGTAGCCGCCACCTGTTGAGAATTCACTGTTTGCCTACATTAACCCACTCATCTATGAAGGGAAGCAAAGTGATTCCATTTTTTTTTAACTGTGAGGACACCAACACTCTGGAGGGTTAAAAATGGCCCAGCGCCATCCAGCAAGTAGTCAAGAGGCTGGGATTCAAATTATTCAATTATTTCAATAATTATTCAATTATTTCAAATAATTGTGGCTTTATTGGGAGTGAGGGTAGGGGGGTGGAATAAATGTTACTTATTTTTTAATCACCAGGAAACTATATTGCAGCCTTGAAGTGGCAAACATACCAGCTGTGTTATCATTTCAAGTAATCAGGCAGTAGATAGAGAACAATATCCTAATCAGTACAATGTCCTTACAAGGGAAGGAACATGACTTGACCAAAAGTGGTATTTGGTAAAGAGGGGGCTGGGCCTCCACTGTGCTAAAAAGGACATAGCTTTCTCAACCTTTTTCCCTCTTCTCACTAAGGCTCCACAATTTCAGTGGGCTAAGTAAGCAATGCGAGGTTTAAGTTTTCATCCCATTCTGTTAGAGAAAAAAAGTCTTCCCCCAAACCAATACTTTACAACTCTTCCTAATTAAGGAGTCAAGAATATATCTTTCAGTGTCTATCCCCAGATACTGGTACGCATTATAATCAAAACCCTCTTTCTCTTCAAGGGCAAAGTATCACTCCCCTTCCTACATCCTTCCGCAGAAGAGCAGGGGAAGGCAACATCAGGGGCCATTGTGGCAGGGGGTGAGTGGAAAGCTCTGCTTCCCACACCCAGTGAGATGTATGCCTCTCATGCATCACATGGAGTCCAGGCTGGATAGTGTGATGTGCAAGAACCTCAAGAAAAGCGTTGCTGTGTCCTGGTAACAAGAAAGGCATATCTAAAAGGAGCCTCTTAAAGTTCCAGTCCTGACCCTTCTCTCCCAGCTCCACATTTGAATCAATTTCAAGCCCTTTAATATTTACTTCGTTCATTTTGTGCTGCCATAACACAGACTGGGTAGTTTATGAAGAACAGAAATTTCTTATAGTTCTGGAGGCTGAAAAGTCCAAGGTCGAGGACCCTGAGTCTGGTGAGGGCCTGCTTGCTGTGAAATCCCATGACAGAAGGTAGAAGGGCTAAAGAGTATAAGAAAGGTGGTCAAGGGAGCTGAGCTTATCGTTTTATCAGGAACTCATTCCCTTCATAAATAATCCACTCCCCAAATGACTATATTAGTACATGAGGTCTGCCCTCATGACTTCATCGCCTCTTAAAGCTTTCACTTCTCAATACCATTGGTTTGGGGATCAAGATTCCAACATATGAACTTCGGAGGACACATTCAAACATAGCAAATATTAAAAACCAAACCAAACCAAACTACCCCCCAATATTTTTTCTCTTCAAATTAGAAGTGACCTCCTGACTGTTGCTTTATGGCCTATGGAGAAGGGTATGGTGATATTCCTGGTATATGGGAGGTTGTCAGCAAACAGAACCAACCCTCTTCAAATTCTACCAGACCACAGGCAGATTAGGGGAACCTGCCAGTCTGTTGCTACCTGTGCACCAAAAAGAACTGATACCTCAGAGGGCTGTTACAACAAGTGATATCATACTGCTAAAACAAGCTCTTGCTGCATGAAATCTGGGCTCTAGAAAAGTCTTGTGTTACAACTGACCCAAAATTTAACATCCCTTTTTTTCTTCCATTTCTACTCCTATGGATTAAAACATAACATAGAGCCGAGTGTCCAGTGGCAAGTTGGCATATTATTTGAACTTGATATCATCCTTGATTTCTTCATCCCTTAATTTTGCTTAAAAGACAGAACATCCCATTCTTTTAAATAGATCACTGCTCCCACTTCTGGTGGCCACGAGCAAAGATTCTTATTTCCCAGTGGTGAAAGACACACACCCACACACACACACACACACACACATACGTATTTTTTTTTTAAATCATGGATATGGTTTATGTGCTCATCCACACATTTGTGCCTTGCATCCATCAAGTCTTTGGCTTTGTTGTTGCAGGTGCATTGGTCTGACTGGTCCTGGAACATCTCCAACTTGCAGGTCACCAAGACCTGAGCATGTAGTGCCTCATGTACTGCTTCTTCTGCTGTATAGAAGGTTGGTTGCTCTCCAGGAGCTGGCATCATAAGGCCTTACATCCTCCTGATATTGACTTTTCAGTCCCTTCTCCGTGAAGACCACCAACCCTGTGCTGTGCTCTCCAGCCCAGGTGGACCCAGGAAGGTAAACCCACCCCTTCACTGGCACTTTCAGGGCCATTGCAGTCATGGCTGATTTCAAAGTTAGTGTTTGTCATCATTCTGCTGTAATATACCTGGAAAGTTGCCAGCACAGCATTGCATTTTTCTCATAGTATTTTAATCTCATGGATAATTATAATTCTGAAAATTAGTAGTAGTGGTTTTTAAAAATGCCATTAGCAATACATTCTTCTCTGTAGTACATTAAATATAATTTCAACATTTATTTTTTACAAAAGGAAACTACTTATATAGCTAGGTGAGAAATGATCTGTGTCAGTGAAAAGATATAAGATAAAACATATTCCTTTTACTTA
The DNA here is from genome assembly GCA_027257055.1 of Cephalopachus bancanus. Lineage (NCBI taxonomy): Eukaryota > Metazoa > Chordata > Mammalia > Primates > Tarsiidae > Cephalopachus > Cephalopachus bancanus. Next base: position 1,761,037 of record JAPVLO010000315.1, read on the forward strand.
GAGATGATCTTTACCTATGATTGTGTATGCAATAAATATATCCTTTGAGGATATTTTCAAAACAATTTAAATTAAATCAGATTTTTTAAATATGCATTTCAGAATATTAGCCGTGACATAGATATTATGATATGGTTTAGACATAATTTGAATACGACAGAGCAGAATAGCAAAAAACTCCTACTGTTCTTATCTCTCCAAAAAAAATAAGACATTCTTAAGCACAAACAAACATGCCTGCACTTCTGGACTTGAAGTTAGCCTTTATTAGAACAAAACATGAAAATTACAGTCAAAATTGGTCACTGGAATTAGATCTGACTTTTACGACACTCTTCCTCCTCTTTCCCTGTCTTCCCTACCTCCATAGTACCCACACACCTACTCTTATTCCCTTTACTCTTGTATGGCATTACTTTTATTATTTTTTCTTTTTGAGTTGGAGTCTCACTCCGTCACCCAGACTGGAGTGCAGTGGCCGCTCCCGGCCACCGCAGCCTCGACCCGCTGGGCCCTGGCGATCCTTCCGCCTCAGCCTTCCGAGTAGCTGGAACTACAGGCGCGCGCTACCACGCCCGGCTGATTTTTTGATTTATTGTAGAGATGAGGTCTCGTTGCCCAGGCGGGTCTCGAACCGGGGGGCTCAGGCAATCCACTCACCTCAGCCTCCCAAAGGCGCGGGATTGCAGGCTGAGCCACCGAGCCCGGTTGTATGGCATTATTGGAATTAAGACATAGGATGCGGAGAGGCTCAATTCTGGTGTAAATAGCAAAGGCTGCTCTGCTCATGCTTCACTATAGTGCTCCTTGTGAGATAAGTGGGAGTATTCTGAGATGGATGGGAGTGAGAAACCCAACACATATCAATTTGAGAAGGCCTCTTTTACATAAAGTTCTTTTATACTGGAGATGATTTTATTATCTCTAAAATCGCCTTATACAGAAAACAGTATTCATAGTTTGTTAAATAATTCCGTTGCAAATAATTCATTTTCTAGTAATTACATAGTAGTTATTAGACTTGTTTACCTGCTTAAAAAATTGGGTATTCACTTGGCAATTATTAATTTTCACAGTAATACATGGCAAAAACATTTAAGAAAAATGGGGCTATAGCGCCATTTCTTTGCATCCCCCTCCCCTTTTTTCTTTTTTTGAGTTGGAGTCTCACTCTGTCACCCAGACTGGAGTGCAGTGGCCACTCCAGTCACTGCAGCCTCGACTTGCTGGGCTCTAGCAATCCTTCCACCTCAGCCTTCCAAGTAGCTGGAATAGGCGTGCACTACCACGCCCGGCTAATTTTTGATTTATTGTAGAGATGGGGTCTCGCCAAGTTGTCCAGGCAGGTCTCAAACCCACGGGCTCAGGCAATCCACTCACCTCAGCCTCCCAAAGCACAGGATTACAGGCTGAGCCACTGAGCCCGGTTGCATCCCCCTTTTTAAGCACCGTTTTTCTAAAGAATTACCTATACTTGTTGCCTCAAATTTCTCTTTTTATCACCTCTTAAGCTCTTTCCAAACAGGTGTTTCTCCCATGAACACTCTAAAAAGACTGGTTTTTGGTTTTTTTTTGTTTTTCCTTGAGTTGGGCTCTCACTCTATTGCCCAGGCTGAAGTGTAACGGCACAATCATGGCTCAACACAGCATCCAGCTCCTGGGCTCAGATAATCCTCTGCATCCTGAGTAACTGGGACTACAGAGGAACCCCACCATGCTTGGCTAATTTTTGTGATTTTTTTGTAGAGATAAAGTCTCATTATATTGCCCAGGTTGGTCTTGAATTCCTGGGCTCAAGCAAGTCCTCCCACCTCAGTCTCCCAAAGTGCAAGATTGGCTTTTTCAAAGTCACCAATGACCCCCACTTTTCTAAGTCCAATGGTCAGTTCTCAAGCCACATCTTAGGTGTATGTCAGAAGCATTTGACACAGTGATCACTCCCTTTACTCTGAAACAGTTTCTTTACTGGCTTCCAGGACATACTACCTTTCTTCATTTTCCTCCTCCTCACTGGACATTCCTGCTCAGACTTTTTTGTTGGCCTCTCCTCTTTTCTCTGACTTCATAATCTTGGAAGGCCTCAGGGCCCAGTCCTTGGACCTCTTCTCTTCCTTGCTCACTCTCTTGGTGATCTCACTTAGTTTCATAACCTTAAATATCATCAGAAGCTGCTAGATGCTTATCTTCAGCTCAGACTTCTCTCCTGAACTCCAGACCTTTGTCCAACTGTCTACTTAATGCATCAAACTTAGTAGGTCCAAACTTTTTCCTTTTGAAGCCTGTGCCACTCACAGTCTACATCCTCTCAGTTGATGATGACTCTTCTAAAAAATTTGAGAGTCCTTCTTGACGCCTCTCTCTGTTCCTCTTTTTTCAAATCCAAATCTTATTGGCTCTTCCTTCAAAATATATCGTGAATCCAACCACTTTTCACCATATTCATTGCTACCACTCTGTTCTAAGCCACCACCATCTCTCTCCTATATTATTGCAATCATTTCCTAATAAGTCTCCCCACTTCTACCCTTGCTGAACTATGTAAATTCAGTCAGAGTGATACTTCAAATGGATAAGTCAATCTTACCACTCTGCTCAAAAACTCACAATGGTGCATAATGACTTCATTCAGAGCAAATCCAAGTCCTTACAAAGGCCTACACAACCCAGATGATCTGCTCCCATCAACTCTTTGGCTTCAACTTCTGCTAGCCTCACCTTTACTCATTCCACTTTAGCCATACCAATCTCCTTGCTGTTCCTCAAACACCCAGACATGTCTGTTCTCTCAGCCTGGAGAACTTTTCCCCAGAGCACCTGGCCAACTCCCTCACCTTCATCATATGTTTGCTCAGTTCTCACTTTCTCAGTGAGACCTATACTACTGCCTAAAACTTGACTTGCCTTCCCTCACCACACCCAGCACTCCTGATGCCTTACCCTGGTCTAATACTTCCTTTTCCCCTAGCATTTATTCTGTCTAATGCCATATTTAAATTACTTCCTGTGTTTATAGTTTATTTTCTATCTTCCACCTAGAATGTAATCTCCCTAAGGACAGGGATCTTTGTTTTGTTCACTGTTATATTCTAAGTACCAGTGTAGTGCCTGTCACATAATAGGAAACCAACAAACACATCTGAATGAATGAAAGTTCAAAACGCAAGAGACAGAAATGACAAATGAGGAAAGTCTGTAAAAATTATTTCTACGTTGATTCAGTGATCTTAAAAGAGATTTTTATCTCTTACTTCCTGATGACAGAAATGAGTATGACTTTGTAAACTTACATATTAAAAGCACCCCCAACAGTTTGTTCACTTCAACTGTTTTTTTTGAAGAACTCGATAAACGTCCCTTTTTTCCCTCCTTTCTTTTTTGGTAAGCCTCCTTTTAAATACTCAAATTACCTAGGTAGTTCTGTTCTGGAGGCATCAGAAAGGCATTTAACTAAAGGACAGAAATGATCAACTAAACAACTCCTCAGTATTTATTCTATACTGTCTTTGAAGGATAATACTCATAAGACCCCATCTGGAGAGTAGTCATACTATTCATAGCACTCTTAGAAGCCTTGCATTCATGTGACCTGTTTTTTCACCTGAAAGTAGGTGGGATTCTGACAGCAAGTTGGTTTGTGGGTAAAATCATTGACTACCGTCAGTCCAGGTCTGACAACCACTATAGCTGTTGCATGTTTATATTAATACTCCTGTCTTTTGAGACATTTCCAGAAGTACTTTTCTCAGTATTATGAGGTAGAGTACATGTACTAATGACTCAAAATTTCTAAGGCGGCCCAAGAAGGTTTTCGGGTAAGGCTAACCCCTACATCATAGGCACATAGTAAATGTCAGCATGATTTGTATAAAGGTTAAAAAGGGTCATGGCCTTTTTAAAAAAGTTCTCACTGACCTCACTGGAAGACCTAAAATAGTATATTGTATTCTCTAGTTTTCATCCATGCCCTTTTCCCTCCACCCAGGAAGCCTAAAGTAGATTTGTTGTAAGAACTGTGTTACGCATAAGCTAGAGTCAGTATTATGATTAAATAATTGATTTATGTTTTTTAAAAGCAACTTTTTGTTCTTTATACTGGAGGTCCTATTACTGAAAGTAACTTACTTGAAAAGATCAAAATTCATCACTCAATTTTTAACACTAGGACTTGCAATAATTGTTGTATTATTAAATTGAAAACATTAGAGAAATATAATTATAAGAATATGATAAGGTTACAGACATTTGGAAAATTTTTAAAAATTACTCGTAATTCCATCTAACCATTATGATCATTTGCACATATTTCCTGTCAATCATTTTCTAAATGCATACTGATTATTCCTGTAACGGAAACTAATATCACTGTCACTGGATGGTAAGTTCTTTGGGAATGATCATTCTGTGCTTACCCATAGTTTAGCACAAAGCTCAGTATAGACAGATGGTTGAAAAAACATTGCCAAAAGAATGAATTAATAAGTGGGTTTGCTGAGGATCCAAAACTTAATTAAGTACAACCCGTGCCACAGTGATTATTTTATTGGTTCACAGGGAAAGGCCAAAGTTAATTCAGCAAACATCAGCCATTTTGTTACTTCCTTTTCTGCCCATACCTCTACGGGCAGCACCAGATGAGAAGAGAATAGTCAAGAAGCTACTATTTTTCTTTGCTTAAAAACAGCAACACTGATTCCTTTTACTTGTCCATTCTTTGTCTACAGATTACCTGGATCTAGGAGGGCCTTAGGTCTCTGAGATATAGACTGAACGCTAATGAAAGAGTTGCTGATCTTAAAATAAAATTGCAAATCAGGTTTGAAGTTTGATGTAAAAGCCGAGAGGCACAGGTTTGTTGCTCATTTAGACTACAAATGTCACCCAAAATAGAAACCAAAAAGGTTAGGTAATTTCTAAATTAAACACTCTTTCTTAGAATAATTACCATGTTACAGCATCTGTGTACTTTGGTAGAATTTGAATAACACTTTATTGCTCAGAATAATGGTCTATTCTTATCACCAAATAATACTTGAAGTTCATACTCTTGTACTCCCTATCTGCAGGAAGGGCGTTGCCCCCAACGGCTGACACACCCTCAGCAACAAGGCTCAGTTTTGCTGGAACTTTTCAGATATTAAAAAAATCCCTTTCTCTACTCCTTATTTGTTCACAGGCACGAGACGTAGCTTTTTTTTTCTAAATCTAAATTGACTGAGTCAGGCTGATAGTCACCATTAAGGACAGATCACGCAGTATGAAGAGTATTATTTGAATCTTCTTACTATTGGAAACTAGCTATTAAAAGAGTAGGCCCATTAATCATAATTTGAAAGGCAAGTTACAAACCCTTTGATGGAGGCTTTACAAGCTATCATTGCAGTGAGCAGAACTGGAACACTTTCTTTTGTTGAGCAAATACACCTGGTCATTCTGGACATTTCCATTTTGATCGCTTAGCCAGTGGGAGAAGGTTCCTAGGCTTAAATAATAGCTTTTCAGTATTTCATGTTCCTAAGACTGAGTCTCAATTTAAGGAATGTTAATCTGTCTCCTTTTATACCATAAAACTACAGAATTACACAGAATTTTGTCCAAAGTGACATGAACTGGTTGTCACAGTCTGACAGATAGTTCCTCACTAGGACACAGCATTGCCTTTATTCAAGGGCCACACATGACATAAGTAAACAATGGCTGTGTTTTGTATATTTTTTCTGTTACTTTAATGTATTTAAATTTCGATTATGGGGGTACAAGACACGATTTGTGTTTTTAAACTCTTCTTTATGCTCCTTAATAATGAATATTCTTTTTCTGAGTTTAAAAAAACAAACTCTTTTAACTATGGTCACCATTCAATGTAATGTATTATACATTTTTAAATTGCTAAAAGAATAGATTTTTAATGCCCTCACCCCCCCCAAAAATGGTAAGTTGATGAGGTGATGAATATGTTAATTAGCTTGATTGAATCCTTCTACAATGTATAGATAGATCAAAACATCACATTGTATCCCATAATATATGCAATTTTTATTTGTAGTTAAAAATAAATTAACAAAAAAGAAATTTTTAGCTTAAGAGTCTTATGTATTCTAAAAATGAATAATTCATATATGGAGACTGATACTCATCTGTGTTCTCTTCTTCCATAGTAATACAACCCCTGATTTTTAAACTGGACATGTAGCAGTCCAGGAGAAAAAAAAAAAAAAAAGACTTTCCCAGTTTCCCTTGCAAAGTACTAAGTGAAAGTATTATATGGCAACTTCTGGAGTTTTCCTTAAGTGACAGTGGGTGCGTACCTCTTGCCTCTTTTTCATTTCTTTCTCTATCCTGCTGCCTACTGCATGAACATGTGAGCAGAAGCTCTAGCTGCCATTTTGGACCATAAAGACACAGGCAACACTGCAGACAAGTGGGCAGATATCATGCCAGCTTGCCTGCCTCAGCAGCTTTAAATGGAATATAAACTGTCTTGTTTAGATGACTGTTCTGTTGTGTTTGTGTTTCCAAAATGGAAAATAATACTAATGTACACAATCACCTATAATGGATAATATTGAACTATTTAATCTGACACGAAGGAATAAACATACCGTAGCATGGTAGCGTGCACCTGTAGTTCCAGCTACTTGGAAGGCTGAGGTAGAAGATCTCCTGAGTCCAACAGATTGATGCTGCGATGGCCGTGAGCGTGCCACTGCACTCCAGTGGGCGACAGAGTAAGACTACGACTTAAAAAAAAAAAAAAAAACCATACTGTAGCAGACACCTGTTGGAATATCTAACTTGTTTTTTCCATAATTTTCCTACTACTGTCTATATAGTTACATGTTCTTGAGTTTAGAAACTCTCACTGTAACTATGCCCACCTCACTCTCATTTTTTAATTCTGACATTGTTCCGGACCCATCCATCCTTAGAGAGGGATGCAGATGCATTAAGACAGTATGTGAGTGTCAATTCTCTGGCAACTGTATTGATCTAGTAATGGGCATGTATCTTATACCGGCTCAATCCAATTGAAGATTTATATTCCATGCCTGGGGAGAAATTACTCTTCTGCTGGACCTGAATAAGGAAGTACATAGTTCTCATTGTCATTGTCAGGTTCTTTGTTTGCTACCATGAAGGTGACTCTCCTGGGATGAGGGCAACGCTAAAGATGGCCACAATAATTCTAAAATGCTTGGGCTTTTGATGGCATTTTTGAGCCCACCCTGGCCGTCAAATATAGTATGTTTTAAACGACCTATTATAGAAGCCAGGGGTCACCAAACTTTATCTTAAAGGACCAAATAGTAAATATTTAAGATTACAGCCTATAAAGTCTTTGTAACAACTAGTCGATCTGCTGTTTTGCTCTAAAGCAGTCCTAGACCACACATGTATGAATGGATGTAAATGTTTTGCAGTAAAACAAGTGGCCAACCTACAGGTTGTTGTTTGCCATCCCTGGTTAGAAGCCAGTTTGAGTTTTCTGTTACTTGTTGCCAAAACTAGCATATATGTTACACAGGTTCTCATTCGTTTTCGGGTTCCAGCTGCATCTTGCCTTTGGTGTTTACGAGGAACTCCAGTGTTCAGAGCTGACAGGTACAATATGAAATCCAACCAACCATAAACTTGTAGGATAACCATATTTAGGGTGAATTGGCAAAATCACTCTGCTGTTATCTCTCCAAGTCCTCTCTGTTACTTAAAATAGCCAGAGTTTATTTCTGTTATTTGTAAATAAAGGCATCCTTAGCATTTTGGGGGGGATATTACTTTAATCATTTTACTCATTTTTTGTTAAGGTGCTGATCAATTTAGTATCTTCCTTCTTTTTGGATCTCTATTTCTTTAGTTCAGTATTTTAGTTCCAGGATTATAATATTGATTCTTTTTTTAAAAATGAGTTTACCGCCCGGGCTCAGTGGCTCAGCCTGTAATCCCAGCACTTTGGGAGGCCGAGGTGAGTGTATTGCCTGAGCCCATGGGTTCGAGACCAGCCCGGGTAACTTGGTGAGACCTCGTCTTTCCAAAAAAAAAAAGGGCTTATGAAAAGTTTCCTGGATAATGAATTCCTAAGGCCTTAGGATCAATAACATACAATTCAGTACTTGACACATGAAGTGTGACCATAAAGTATCAGAAAGATTTTAGTACACATGCTGCAGCTCAGACATCCAATGTGTTTTGTTAAACGCAGTTGAAACTGAGAGTTATATCCCAATAATGCTGCCATTTCTCAAAGTATCTTTGGAATTCCTCCAATATCCTCACTTTATTTTAATATCTGATACAGATGAAGATATATCACATTGTCACCAGACTTGGCTTTGAATGGAGACCTGCCATTTGCAGAAAGAAAAGATGAAAGAAGGAAAGAAAGAAAGAAAGAAAGAGCGAGCTTAATATCTACAATCATTGGGTATCTGCCTTTTCCCCTTCCTTCCTTCCTGTCTCACATAATTATTAGACACCTAGCTATGCCAGTCACCCTTTTAGGTTCTGGTGAGATAAAGTCCCTATCATCAATGTGTTCATAGTTTAACAGAGGAGAAAATAAGTAAACAGGTTATAATGTAACCCAAATTTTCCCAGGCTCCCTTAGTTCATGAATATAAATGTAGTCTTTATAAGAGAAATAACCCAGATTTTGCAGGCTTTGCCCCACTTACATATATAGGAACTTAGCTTCCTGCCAGTCTTTTCACACGGACTCCCACACTGACCACTGATGCCTTTCTAGTTCAGCTCTCCCCTGGTCATAGTTGCTTTTTCTAGCCTTGAGGATGCCAGGTGCTTCATACTTCTTATATTTACTATTATTCATTTTTTAAATTAAAGATCTTTTACTTAATGGCGGAGAAAAACATTACTATTTGTTGCATTAGTTTTTCACATTGTTTTCAAAAACTCCTAGAAAGTGTTTTAACAGGGGAGAACTCTCTGTAGTAGACAGCCTGACTGGCAACCAGTGTTTCTGGCTCAGAACAGCTCAGAGTAGAGAATTCTTATTGTTTTCCAAACTGCTCTAAAAAGGAAGGGGCTAATTAAACCCAGCAAGCAAATGTAGAGCTAAAAGACAGGAAGAAAATGGGGCCAGCAGAGTGACAGGCATATTTCCTTCTCAAGATCAGTCAGTTGCCCTTTAGGGGGGCAGAGAAGGGGGGAGTTTTTTTTTTTTAGAAAGAACATAAATACTCTGCTGCAGATGTGCCTCCTGGTCATCATACAGCAGCAGTAAGCTTCATGAGGGCAGGAGCTTTGTCCGTTTTCTTCAATGCTATACTCATCGGCCTAAAACAGCCTAAAACAGCGTCTGACATCTACTAGCTACTCAATACACATGTGAATATTGAATGAGCAAATGTCAAAATAGGATTAGTCCTTCAACCCACATTTCACTGTGACCCAGCTGTCTTCCATGCAGAAATGAGGAGAACGACCCTCTCCTCATTCACTGCAGCATTTTGTTTTCGGAGTCCCAAGGCAGAGGTGTCTAGACCCCTTCTCTTCCAAGGTCCTTGATGATCACAGCCTTTTTCAAAGTCTCCTTCAGCTCCTTTCTTGTCCTTGAGTCACTGCTGGGAAACAGACATACTTGAACCCTAACTATGGCTTCAGCGCAAACTTAATTTCCTGACAATTACAATACAGAGTGGTAAGAACTACACTGGTGAGATAAAGACCCACATATGGGTCACAGCAAAGGAGTGAGGGAGGAAGACAAATGGCATAGAAAGATAATGGACAAAACTCTGCCTGCTTCACATTTTTGTCTTTTACTTGTCTCCCCTCCCTCAATTTTGTCTTCATACTCTGACTGGCACTTCCTCCCCCTACTTTTATAATATCCTCATTCCAAGAACCCAATAGGTGCTAGTTAAATATTTATTGACCAGTTGACAAAGAGAATTGAGACCTGAGCAGAGTCCCATGGCTTTTCCCCTAATATTTACTTTTCCATATTGATTGCTCTTTGACCCAACTGGGCTGTGAGATACTGGATAATAAGAACGCAATAAACTCTCACTTGTTCAAATTAATCACGACTTATGGACTATATACAATGTGCCAAGCATTGTGCTAGATGAAAAGCCACACAGATTAATAAAACATAGTTCTAAAGAAGCATGTGGCATGACAATAGTGATAAAACATGACAGACAACTACACTGTAGGGTAGAAAGAATGCCATGGCATAGCTGGAAGATCACATAACTTGCTATGAGAACAGAGGGCTGGGTGTGGTGGCTCACGCCTATAATCCCAGCACTTTGGGAAGCCGAGGTGAGAGGATTGCCTGAACCCAGGGGTTTGAGACTAGCTGGGCAACTTGGCCAGACCTCATCTCTACAAAATTATCAAAAAATTGGCCGGGCTCAGTGGATCACCTGTAATCCCAGCACTTTGGGAGGCCGAGGTGAGTGGATTGCCTGAGCCCGCGTGTTCAAGACCCGCCCAGGCAACTTGGTGAGACCTCATCTCTACAATAAATCAAAAATTAGTCGGACGTAGTAGCGCATGCCTGTAGTTCTGGCTTCTTGGAAAGCTAAGGTGGAAGGATCGCCAGAGCCCAGCAGGTGGAGGCTGCGGTGGCCGGGAGTGTGCCGCTGCCCTCTAGCCTGGGTGACAGAGTGAGACTCTGACTCAAAAAAAAAAAAAAATTAGTGGGCACACGGTGGCATGTACCTGTAGTTCCAGTTACTTGGAAGGCTGAGGTGGAAGGATCACCTGAGCCCAGCAGGTTGAGGCTGCAATGGCTATGAGCATGCCACTACACTCCAGCCTGGGTGACAACTGAAAAAAAAAAAAAAAAAACTAACAGTGAACACAGAGAAAGAAAAGAGAGGGAATCATGTAGACAGTGGGAAACCTATGAACAAATCCAGTCTACAAACACATATATATCATAGACACTTTCAGTGTTTTCTCATTCTTTATCAGTTATGTGTCAGTCTCCTACAACATAACCAGTAGAACAGTCGCATGGCATGTCTTTTAGAATTTGCACCAAAGGAGAGAGTTTCATTGAACAATGCTGCTGGCAGTATTTTAAAAGAAAGATTAAAGTATCACGCTGCATGTGACTCTAATTCTGCATGCAAAGCAGATGGCTGTTAAATGTTTGTTCCATCCCTGGAATTGTCTGCCTTATAAATGATAAAGAGGAGCCGAGATGGAGAATTCTATCACGTTAAAGGAATTTTTGCCTATAATTTGTTTATAACATATTCTTGACTAACAGGCAAGATTTCTGCTCCCTGGGGCTATGCTCTAAGTGCACACACATTCCAGAATGATTAGCCTTTTCCCTGTTGCTGCTAAGAGCCCTAAAAGCTGCAGAAATCAATACATACAATAATTTATCACTGACAGATTAGAAATTTCTATGGATTTTTCCTGAAATGGGAATTTGTGCCCCCCAAGGAGCTTTATTCTTTTAATAGACAACTAGGCAATCACACAGAAGAAAAATAATGAGAGCTGGATAGTTTCAAAGTCTTGCTGATATACAGAGGCGAATTTCACTTGCCTGTCTGTGCCGACAGTGTACCTCTGTCCCCTGAAGCAGATACTCTATCTTTTGCCATGAATCTAAGGACTGCTGTCAATTGGCAAGCTTCATAATTCTGGCAGTTCCTTTGTCTTTCTTTCAGAAAACCATTGTCAACTTGCAATGCAATCAGATTGTACATCTTCGGAGATTAGTAGGCAGTGGTGTTTAGAGACTCTATTTTTCAAGCAGGCTTTAAACCAGTGCTTTTCAAACCTGAATGTTTACATGACTTTTCTGAGGAGCCCATTAAAAGGCAGATTCTGATTCTAGGGTGGATCCAGAGTTCTACATTTCTAGTAGGTTGCCAAGTGCTACCTGTGACAGGACTTTCAAATTCTTCTTTTCCATGATGGGACCCTCCCCAAAGTAGGACAGGCGGTGAGATAAAGGCTAACACCCAAAGGCCACTAGATGACAATATCCCACAAACCTCAGGAACAGAACCAAAAGGGAGAGTCTGAGCCCTTCCCTGGTAAAGATTTTTCTTATTTATGTGTATCTATGAGGCAGTATGCAAACACAATATTAGAAGAAGAAAAAGTCAATCATTTATTCATTCTGTGCATTTTAATCCCCTATTTCATGCCAGGCATTTTGGGTGCAGGAAATATAAATTATAATAAGAAAATGGACATAGGAAAGTCTATTTTGGAAAGGCAGACATTGAAAGCATTCTCCTCAATCCCATTCTTTTTGTCAGGGAACTTTCACTCCAAGACACCCTACACACGAGGAATCCGGCTGCTCAGCCTTTGCCAGCAGAACAACATTATCTGTCATTGTTCTTTGTGTTCAAAGATACTCTGGCAATGATGTTACTATTCCTGTATATGAGTCTGGCAGAAAGCCCTAAGATGTGACCTAATTTCCAAATAGCTTGTCCTTCTGGTGAGCTGTTATTAGCAAAACCTGCTGTAGTTTATGATTCTATCCTACAGACTTTGGGAAAAGAGTCAGGAGGGCAATGGAGATTTCCACCTGGATGAGCTTTTGTGACTAGATAATCTTTTTGGAATAGTAGGTTCTGCCCATAATTTGAAGAGATGATGTAGAAACCAATGCATTATCTTTCCTTTCTGAAAGAAAGTCTCTTAAATGCCTCGAAGTGGAAGATCATTAGGCAATTTGTTGTTAACTCAAGAAGGGCACATCTTGGTATATTTATAGTCTAGGTGCCCAGGGGGAGAATGTTTATGTATGGACCTGTCTTATCATCCCTTCTACCCTGAGTGGCTCTTGAAAGCTAAATTATAACATTGCAGTATGCTTACAAGGGAAAGATGCTTCATAGAAAAGGCATTTACCAAGCTCTTGAGGGACCGTTGCGCACTGATCAAATGACAGATGGTGTTCAGTTTTCACAATGTAGGAGTGCTGAAGAATGTGGGGTCACAGTGAAGCCATGAAAAATCATAGAGGAAAATATGGTGCAAGTTGTTATCAGCCTGGCATAAGATGAGAAGGTATCAGGGAATAATCCCAACTGCTAAGAGAGGAAAGGGAACCAAAATGAAAAATGACAGCACTTCAATTTCTGAAAAACAGATCTGCCCCTAATTTAGCTGAGAGTTGTTGGGTAGGTCACTAGTGTCTCTGGGCATTACTCTACCAATACAGCAGAGGAGAAAGAGGTTTGAGATTATCTTAAAGTTCCCTCCCTGCTGTGTAAACTCTAGTTTACGGGTGTGCTTACTATGTGCTAACTGCACCTTGAAATAAATGCTTCACTTTGCGGGGGGGGATCAGTCATCCTCATTTTACAGAAAGGGAAACTAAGGTTCAGAGAGCTTAAGAGCCCAGGCCAACCTGTCACAGCTAATAGAAGGCAGAGCTAGAGTTTGAATCCAGATAATCTGACACCATAGATAACGTGTTTAAGCTTTACAGTATATTGCTTTTATATTTCTAAGAATTTTATGGCTAAAGAAGGAAGGGAGTATCCTATTTGTTATTTTCTTAGAAAATCATTGGCAGGAGGATCACTTAAAAGATTTGTTGCATATCTTCTTTTAGAATTCTTGACATATTGAAGTTTGAGCCTAATAAAGGAAGATGTTACAGCTGGTGTCATAATTTTTTTTTTTTTTTTTGAGTAGGAGTCTCACTCTGTCGCCTAGGCTGGAGTGCAGTGGCACTCTCATGGCCACCGCTGCCTCGACCTGCTGGGCTCAGGCAATCCTTCTGCCTCAGTCTTCCAAAGATTTCGTAATCTAATGTCCAGAAATTTAAGGTGCGAGATGAGCTGCATACCTATTCCTCCTACCTTATTCCACTCACTTAACTGCAGGTACTGATGTCTTTATTTTCAGGGTCTGGCTGGCCTGGTTGAACCCACTTTGTTCAGGCCGGTCTGATGAAAAGTAGCCACACAAGTGTTGACTAAATTCAACTAGGATTCCTGTTCCTGTCTCCTAAGTTTGAGATCCTGGGTGTCTAGGGAAGTGCTGGTCTGCAGACGGCAAGTATCTTCTCACCGCCTTCCAACAGTTTCCCACACCCACATGATGGGGTTCCAGCACACTTTCCTGGTTTGCCCAGACATTCCTCCTGAGACTAGAGTTCTGTATTAAACACTGGGTTGGCGGCCGTGTGACCAAGGGCAGTGGTGGGCTGCCAACTTAATTTTTGTATGTCTGCATACACAGATATATTACTGTTTATATTTCTTTTTAAATGAACTAAATTTTTTTTTTTGAGTTGGAGTCTCACTGTTGCCCAGGCTGGAGTGTCTCCTTAGCCTCCCAGAGGGCTGGGATTACAGGCTTGAGCCACCACACCAGGCCTCAAATTTATTATTTAAGTTGCAATTTTTGGAACATTAAGAGCAGATTGGTAGAAAAGGAGAGAATAGGAGAAGCTGGCAGCGATAGTGCTAAGGTACTTGTAAACCCTCAAGAAAACAAGGGATTTTATCATTAAGCAGAAGTCACCAAAGAGAAATCAATAAGAAATTCAATTACAATGTCCAAAGATATTAGCAAACTTGGAGGAGTAGTGGTTGAAGATGAGATGGATGGCAGCTCCTATTTTGGCTCTCCAGCTGACAGGTAGAACAAATAATTCAGTCTCCCAAGGAGGGGACAAGCATTCAAAGACAACTCCGTGGAGAAAAGTTAATCTTTTCAATAAGTAGTCCTTGAATAATTGGATATTGGGTTGCAAAAACAAATCTATATCTCTAATCCATATCACTCTCCGTTAACAAAATTAATTCAAAATGAATCACACACTCACACACAAAATCACAGATCTAAACATAAAACTTTAAAACTTACTAAAGTTTTCTTTTTAAAAAATTAAGGTACTTAAATTTTAAAAGTTAGTATGTTGGCTGGGCATGGTGGGTTAAGCCTGTAATCCCAGCAATTTGGGAGGCCGAGGAGAGAGGATTGCCTGAGCTCATGAGTTCAAGACCAGCCTAGGCAACTTGGTGAGACCTTGTCACTACACTAAATCAAAAAATAAGGCCGGGCTCGGTGGCTCAGCCTGTAACCCCAGCACTTTGGGAGGCTGAGGTGAGTGGATTGTTTGAGCTCGTGGGTTCGAGACCAGCCCGGGCAACCTGGCAAGATCTCGTCTCTACAATAAAATAAAAAATAGCTGGGCGTGGTAGCGCGTCTGCAGTTCCAGCTACTCGAAAGGCTGAGGCGGAAAGATTGCTGACGCCCAGAAGGTCGATGCTTGGGGTGGCTGTGAGTGTGCATGCCACTGCACTCCAGCCTGGGCAAAGGAGTGAGACTCTAACTCAAAAAATAAAAATAAAAATAATCCGGGCATGGTGGCACATGTCTGTGATTCCAGCTACTTGGAAACCTGAGTTGGAAAGATCACCTGAGCCCAGCAGGTTGAGGCTGCCTAGGCCAGAGCGTGCACGCTACTGCATTCCAGCCTGGGCAACAGAGTGAGACTTCAACTCAAAAAAAAAAAAAAAAGTTTGAAATTGTATAAGGAGTGGGATAGGTAGAAAAAGGTTTGAATTTGGTAAAGGAGAAATGGGTGGGTGTTCATAAAGCAATGTCATTAATTATTGGCATATCCCTATTTGAATTTACTATTTAATATTTCCCTCATATAGGACCAGGCCATGTATATACTATTTCACATATATGTACACACAAATGTAACTTTACAGACATGAACACACACACACACACACACACACACATACAGAGATACCTGGAAATATTTTTGTACTTAAACATGACTTCCCCCCTAATTAATTTACGGACATATTTTATAAGTATGCTATTGGGGAAAATGTCTACATTATAAAGTCTTAAAGATACTAAGAAATCATCTGGGTTGAGTGGGCTGTCAACTCTGATGAATTGGTGATGATGGCTTGGAGCACTGCATTGAAAAGGATTGCTAGGCTGAGGTTAGCTCAGTAAGAAAGAAAACTGTAATACCCAGTTCCTTCTGGCTCTAAAGTCTATTCTCTTTTGGTTACCAAATACTCAATTTTATAATTTTAAATACTGAATCCTTCACAGAAAAGAAAAAAAAAGGTTGGAGAGATAGGCCATCTATTTGTCAAGATGTTTGTTTTTGTCATTGTGGTGAAGTCAAGCATTTCATTTTTTAAAAAATGAAAAGGAAATAAAGTTTGGTTTGACCAGTTCTGGTGACCTCTTACAGGTTCCAAGTAACCATCTTTTTAAAGTTCTTGCTAGTTGCTTGCTTAACAGTCCAATCTAGAATTATGCTGGGATTAATGGCAAGTTTATCTGTCTATAACTTCTAGAATTCGCATTTATGGAGACACTTGCTTATGTCCTTTGATCCCTGTCCTACTTCCCATTAAAGCTCATGGGCAGCCAGGCGTGGTGGCTCAAGCCTGTAATCCCAGCACTGTGAGCAGCCCATGGGCTTTTTTTTTTTTTTTGAGTCAGTTTCACTCTGTCACCCAGGCTGCAGTGGCACACTCATGGTCACCCCAGCGTCGACCTGCTGGGCTCTGGCGATCCTTCCACCTCAGCGTCCAAGTGGTCAGAACTACAGGCATGGGCTACCATGCACAGCTATTTTCTTTTTTTTTACTGTGAAGACAAGGTCTCTCCAAGTTGCTGGGGCTAGTCTTGAACCCACTGGCTAAGGCAATCTACTCACCTCGGCCTCCCAAAGTGCTGGGATTACAGGTTGAACCACGGAGCCTGGGTGATTCTATCTTATATATGCATATTTGTTCAATTCTCTGGGATGCAAGTTGGGTAGGGAAGGGGCTTGTTCTCATTTAAGGTAGTCAGATGCTTTCAAAACATGTTCTCTCCTATTGTATGGTTTCCTCCCAGTGTTATTTCTTCCCTTTCCAGTTTGTAAGTAAAAAGCAAAGTCTCTCTTTTAGTGGAGAGATTAATGGGATAGATGCATTCAACAAAGTTCCAGTAATTTCTGTTCAGTGAAGTCTAAAACTCTTTTGTGGCCCCAACAACAACAAAGAAAAGACAGCGAATCCACTTCCCTAAGAGCCCACTGAAAGCAGGTGCCCATTGAAACCAAGAATAGGGACCTATATTTCCTGCCCTTGAATCTGACCAGACTTGTTACTGTCACAGAAATGATGCTATGTGACTTCTGAGCCTAGGTCATAAATTAGTGGTTACAGCTTTCACCTGCTTCTTTTAACTTGCTTGCTCTTGAAACCCAGACCAGCCCACTTAGAGAGACCATGCATAGTTCTAGCTGATAGCCCAGATGAGGTCCCACTGATAGCCCGCAGCGACCATTAGACATACAAATGAAGATGTCCCCAAATGACTCCACATCCCAGCTATAGAGTCAGTACCAAGGCTTTGGGTGTTCTAGTTGAGGCCCCAACATTTTGGCACCATCTCTGCTGTGCCCCATCTGAATTCCTGACACACAGAATCCACAAGCATAATTAAAGAGTTGTTTTTACACCACTACAAAAAGAGAGAAAGAAACCAAGAATAAACTTTAGCGTAGTCTTTTTGCCTCAGCTTAAGCACTTTTGCTTAGACTTTACCCCTGACATGCTTTGAATCTAGCACAGGTTAGACATAAATTTCCAACAGGCAGGTTTTAGGAAGTGTTCAGACATTCTGCTGCAGGCCAAGAACAGCCTACCCCACCCTCTTGGCAAATCTCCATCAGATATAAGACAGGGACAGAGCCATAGAAATGATAACCACCTTTTGGTCAAAGAATTTGTGAGCCGGGCTCGGTGGCTCAGCCTGTAATCCCGCGCCTTTGGGAGGCTGAGGTGAGTGGATTGCCTGAGCCTGCGGGTTCGAGACCCGCCTGGGCAGCGAGACCTCATCTCTACAATAAATCAAAAAATCAGCTGGGCATGGTAGCGCACGCCTGTAATTCCGGCTACTTGGAAGGCTGAGACGGAAGGATCGCCGGAGCCCAGCAGGTCGAGGCTGCGGTG
The DNA here is from genome assembly GCA_027257055.1 of Cephalopachus bancanus. Lineage (NCBI taxonomy): Eukaryota > Metazoa > Chordata > Mammalia > Primates > Tarsiidae > Cephalopachus > Cephalopachus bancanus. Next base: position 1,778,985 of record JAPVLO010000315.1, read on the forward strand.
GCTGGGAGCGGCCACTGCACTCCAGTCTGGGCAACCGAGTGAAACTCCAACTCAAAAAAAAAAAAAAAAAAAGAATTTGTGGATTGCAAACTTCTGACAGGTCTCTTACAGGAAAAACCCCTGCCAGCCCAAATCTGCAAATTAATCTAATCAGCCCTTTGACCTTCATGACACAGACAGAACCCAACCATGGCAGCAATCACGTGATTAAACCACCCATCTGCCTGCTGACCATCACCTGAGGTCAGTACCTGTGCTTACTTGCCCCTTCGTAATGATGTAGAGCAGACCACCACCCAATCACCTCGATGACCTTCCCCCATCCAAGAGAAATGATTAAAAAAACTAAACCATGAGGAGCTGTTTTGCCATTGCCAGATCATCGCCATCTTTTCCTTGCTATACGCTGGTGTGGACATGTGCTCTTTGAGCTAAGGCTGTTGCCATGCTTCCTGGCTTTGGCCTCCTCCCCTACCTTGAGGAGGTGACTCTCCTCTTTCTTTTTTTTTTTTAGTTGGAATCTCACTCTGTCACCCAGGCTGGAGTGCAGTGGCACACTCACAGCTACTGCAGCCTCCACCTACTGGGCTCAGGTGATCCTTCTACCTCAGCCTTCCAAGTAGCTGGAACTGTAGGCGTGCGCCACCACACTCAGCTAATTTTTTGATTTATTGTAGAGATGAGGTCTTGCCAAATTGCCCCAGTTGGTCTTGAACCTGTGGATTCAGACAATCCTCTTTTTTTTTTTTTTGAGTTGGAGTCTCATTCTGTCGCCCAGACTGGAGTGCAGTGGCCGCTCCCGGCCACCGCAGCCTCGACCTGCGGGGCTCAGCCTCAGCCTTCCAAGTAGCTGGAACTACAGGCTGGAACTACAGGCGCGCGCTACCACACCCAGCTAATTTTTGATTTATTGTAGAGATGAGGTCTTGCCAAGTTGCCCAGGTGGATCTTGAACCCGCTCAGGCAATCCTCTTACCACAGCCTCCTGAAGTACTGGGATGATAGGTGTGAGTCAC